>JAPXFQ010001372.1:365000-1007098 GCA_028564705.1 Apricaphanius iberus | reverse complement strand
TAGATCTTGTGCTGACTTATGGCATTGACTGTGAAGAAATAACAGTCTTTCCACATAACCCTATCCTGTCTGATCATTTCCTTATCACTTTTAAACTTACTCTAATGGATCATATCAAACCTGAAAGAAAACTTCATTATACCAGAACGTTATCAGACAACGCTGTAGCAAATTTTAAAGAAGCTCTTCCAACTTTAATTTCCTCAGTTTATAAATGCAGAACAGAAAACAGTGATTTAACTCGTGACCCCTCACAACTTGACATTTTAGTTCATAGCGTTAATTCCTCCCTGCGTCGGGCAATAGACAAAGTTGCCCCCTTGAAAAGGAAGGTGGCTAGCCATAGAAGATTAACTCCCTGGTTTAATTTAGAGCTACGTACCCTAAAGCAGAATGTTAGAAAACTAGAGAGAAAATGGCGCTCCACGCATTTACATGATTCCTTTTTAATATGGAAAAATAGTTTATTGCTATATAAAAAGAGCCTTCACACAGCTAGAACAGCATATTATTCATCTTTAATCGAGGAGAATAAAAATAATCCTAGGTTTCTTTTTAATACAGTTGCCAAACTCACACAGGATCATAGCTCTATCGAGCCAACCATTCCCCAAGCTCTAAGCAGTGACGACTTCATGCAATTCTTTATAAATAAAATAGACTCCATAAAGAATAAGATAATTGGGAACCTTCCCAATATGCTTGCTTCCTCCTTAGTTAATGAGGCAGCCTCAAAAATGGTGGAACCTAATATATGCTTAAACTGCTTTAATGCAGCCGAACTTTGTGATGTACTAAAATTATTAGCTTCATCTAAACCTTCAACTTGCGTTTTAGACCCAATCCCAACTAAACTCTTAAAAGAAGTTTTCCCTCTGATCGCTGCTCCAATTTTAGATATAATGAATCTATCCTTAGTCAATGGATATGTACCACAGGAGTTTAAGATTGCTGTAATTAAACCTCTACTTAAGAAACCATCTCTTGATCAAAACGACTTAATTAACTATAGACCGATATCTAATCTTCCCTTCTTATCTAAAATTCTTGAGAAAATAGTTGCACACCAGATATGTGAGCATTTAAACAATAATGAGCTGTTTGAGAAGTTTCAGTCAGGCTTTAGAGCTCATCATAGCACTGAAACAGCTCTGGTGAAGGTTACTAATGATATTCTCATAGCCTCAGACAATGGACTGGTGACCATTCTGGTCCTGTTAGATCTCAGTGCTGCCTTTGACACTGTTGATCACAATATTCTCATAGAAAGGCTTCAAAGTGTCGGTATAATAGGAACAGCACTAGGTTGGTTTAAATCTTATTTGTCTAACAGATTTCAGTTTGTTCAGGTAAACAATAGATCTTCCTCAACCTCAATAGTTACTTGCGGAGTACCACAGGGTTCAGTGCTTGGGCCGATTCTCTTTACTATATATATGCTTCCTATTGGTAAAATAATTAGGCAGCATGGGATAAAATTCCATAGTTACGCAGATGATACACAGCTATATCTATCCATAAATCCTGATGAATCCAATCAGTTAGGTAGACTACAGGCATGTCTGGAAGACATAAAAACTTGGATGACTCTAAACTTCTTGCTTCTAAATTCTGATAAAACAGAAGTTGTCGTCTTTGGACCAGAAGCTCTGAAAAAGAAACTACTTAGTCAGCCCCTTCACCTGGACGGCATTAAATTAGCCTCCAGTAATAAAGCAAAAAACCTCGGTGTCATTTTTGACCAAGATATGTCATTTAGAACTCACATTAAAGAAGTCTGTATGATTTCCTTTTTTCACCTTAGGAATATTGCAAAAATTAGAACCATCCTGTCCAGGACTGATGCTGAAAAACTAGTCCATGCATTTGTTACTTCAAGGCTGGATTACTGTAACTGTCTATTATCAGGTAGTCCACAGAATACAATTAAAAGTCTTCAGTTAGTTCAAAATGCTGCTGCTAGGATTCTGATGAATATTAAAAGAAGAGATCACATTTCCCCTGTTTTAGCTTCTCTTCACTGGCTCCCAGTAAAATCTAGAATAGAATTCAAGATCCTCCTTCTGACATATAAAGCTCTTAATAATCTAGCTCCATCATACATAAGAGACCTGATTGTTCCATATGTTCCTAACAGGGCCCTTCGCTCTCAGACTGCAGGTTTACTGGTAGTTCCTAGGATTTCTAAAAGTAGAATGGGTGGCAGATCTTTCAGCTATCAGGCTCCCCTCCTATGGAACCGGCTCCCAGGGTTGGTTCGTGAAGCAGACAATTTGTCTATCTTTAAAACTAGGCTAAAAACTTTCCTCTTTGACAAAGCTTACAGTTAGAGATATGTTTATAGGTAGTTAGAGTCAGGTCAGACAGGTAGATAGGAAGAGACAGGTTAATGTTAGTAGTCAGGCAGAGTGTCAAAAGTTAGGAAGAGATAGGAAGAGGTAGAGTAGCTAGGTAGAGATAGATTAATGTAAGCCAGGTAAAGATCCGGAGCCGGTCGCGGCTTACCGCCGCGGAAGAAATGCGCCCCACAGGGGCCAGCCAGCGCCGGAGAGAGGTCCCTCAAGGGGATCCTCCCGCACAGTGCGGCCGCCCATTACCTGCCGGGTTGAATCCCCCGGGCAGACTGTGCGGACCCCACCCGTTTATCTCTTAAACGTTTCTCGCCCTCTTCAACTCTGTCCTCTCAGTTCTGTCTATTTTTCCTTAAGATAGTTGTCGACTATCGGTCTCGTGCCGGTATTTAGCCTTAGATGGAGTTTACCACCCACTTTGGGCTGCATTCTCAAACAACCCGACTCCGAGAAGACCCCGGCATGACGGGGGCCGTTACCGGCCCTACACCGTCCACGGGTCAGGAGGACTCAGACAGAGTGTTGGTAGCCAGGTCTCCTAGTAGCTAGGAGACAGGTTAATGTTAGTAGCTATGCTGCTTTAGGCTAGGCTGTTGGAGGACATTATTAGGGTCTGTTCCTACTTTCTCTCCTACTTCTCCCCAACTGCATGATGTGCTGTCAATTCAAGCACTAACCTGTTTTCTATTATAGTAGGTGCTCCGGATTAGCCCTGCTTGACGACCCTGACTAAGATGGCATTGCAGTGACGGAAAATTCTCCACGTCCTGCAACAAACTTCTGCATCAGTTCTATTGCTCTTTCTGTGTCTCTGTTATGTATTCTCCAAGCCACAGACGGTCGCGGCAGATAACCGCTTGTGCTGAGCCTGGTTCTGCCGGAGGTTTCTTCCTGTTAAAAGGGAGTTTTTCCTTCCCACTGTCGCTGCATGCTTGCTCAGTATGAGGGATTGCTGAGAATTCCACGACGCAATCTTCTGTGGTTCTGTAATTTCTACACTAAACATTGTATTGTAATAACTCTTTTTGTAAAGTGCCTTGAGATGACATCTGTTGTGAAATGGCGCTATATAAATAAACTGAATTGAATTGAATTTAAACTCAGACCAACCTTCCAGACCCCGCCGGATCGTTGTATCAGTAACTGTGAGACACGCCAGCCGCACTTGAACTAATTCTTGGGTTTTCTCAAGATTCTGTGTTAACCTTTGCTCTGCTAAATCACAGACCACCCAAAATCGAGCCTGAACCAGCCACCTGCCAGCACCACCAACTACAAACCTGGAACCAGAGCCTGAGTCGGAGTCACACCACCACTCCCGGCGCCACGAAAGATACCAGCCTTATAACTATTGCTGCTGTGTATAAAATAAACTTCACTAGCCACCAACTACTCTAGTCTGCGTTCCCTGGCCCCGGAGACCCTGACACCCATGGGGTTATCCGGGAAGAAGGATGCTTGAAACAATAAGCTCTGATTTTTAATTCTCCATCGATCTAATGCACTTTCAGACTCTGGTATGGCTCCGTAGACCGGTTCGATCACAGGTCAGTTGTTTCAAAACACTCCACTGTTTTCGGGGCTCATGCTTATCAAAGCAAACCTTGGCTATAAAACCCGTTATAGCACAAGTTATTTCCATGTGCCGTTTTTTTTATTTTCGTAAGGAGCGATTCTGTCAAACAGCTCGGTCAGCGATCCCTGTCGTCTGCAAGTTTGTTTACTGGAAATTGAAACACTGGTGGCGGTCAGTTTAACTGTGCAAGTCTTATATATGGTGGTGTGATGTTCTTAGTTGTTGATAAAGGTTTGTAGTTTATCTCAAGAGGCAGCAAGGCGGGTTCTGCACTGCGGTCTTGGGGTGTCTCAAAACCCTCCCAAAAAAAGCCTTCACCCCCCATTTGACCCCCCCCCATCCATGGCCGTAACGGCCGTGGGATACGTATGGGATTTTCCCCGCACTTTCCTTGTCAGCGCCCTCTGTTCTCCGCACCTTTTTCAGCTGTTACTGCCGTTTAATGTGTGATAACATATTTTTACAAGCCGTCTTTAAACGCACCTTAAATACACACATGCTAACGGTGTGTCCAGACCAAACGCGATAGGAGCGACTAGAGCTTCAGGTTTACATGTAAAATCAATGAAGGAGCGCGATGAAGCGGACTTGGGGTCCCGCGACACTTCAGAAGCAGATTTGCGTTGCGAAAAAGCTTTTCTGCCTGATTTGCGCGAACAATTCGCACTACAGATGCGATGGAAAATTCGCGCTGCATTTTATGTCGTGCATTTTTGTGCATTCCCGCTCATGGCGTCTATCCCTCGAGTTAGAAAAATCTGAACTCCAGCGTCAAATCGTGCCGCGACAACCAATCAGGGGACAGAGTTTCAGTGATTCTGTGACTGTCATGGAGTCACAGCCTCAGCAGGACATGGAGGAAATACTGATAAACATCGTGGCTAATCACCCCGAGCTACATGACACAGGCAGTTTGCTATACAGAGACAGAAGAAAAAAATTTACTATTTAGACAGGAATGCTCTTAAGAGGTTTGTGGGTGGCTCTTAGAAGAGCCGTTGTTGCTGTAAAAGCACCTCTCGGCCTAGAAGTCAGCCTTGAAACAGCCTCCTCACCTGGTTTCCTGGTAGCAGCTCACGCACCACGTCCCACTCTGCTCAAATATTATAAACTTTTACGAATCGCAGACTGATGGACAGCTGCTCAGAAATGTAGTTGGTGTTTCGTCAGGCGAAGCTTGGACCTTCACGGCACAAACTGGGCGAGCAGGTCACGTTCTCCAGGCAGCGAGGAGCCGGTGTTTATGAGAGGGTGCTCGCTGCTGTTTATGGATCCCTCCGCCGTAGCTAGACTATTCCTGTAGCTCACCAAGCCCCCAGTGCAGCCGTCCCAGCTCTACCGGAGGCCAGGCCGAACACGTAATCCAATCTGTCCTCCGTCAGATCGGAGACCATAGTCCATAGTCCACCGCCAGCTGCACTCTACCCCCAGCTCCGCTGAAGCCCGGGCCGAACACGCTGTCCTCCGTCAGCTCGGTCCATAATCCACCGTAGATGCACTCTGGCCCCAGCTCCGCTGAAGGCCAGTTCGCGCATGAAATACCATATTATAAGCGCGACCAGTTCGCGTTGTAAATGCTTCAGGTGCGAATGTGCACACGAACAGCTAGGCGTTTGTCGCGCATTATAGTCGCTCCTATCACGTTCAGTGTGGACACAGCGTAAGAAAGCATCGATCACAGACAGGTGCAGCAAAGCAGCTGGTTAAGCAAACTAGCCAGACGCAGCAAAATGCTATAAACCCTGCAGAGATTTTTCCGAACAAGATACAGTTTGAGTTTTGCTGATGGATGCAGGTAATCTTAGCTAAATGATAGCAAGTTAATACATGCAACTATATTGTTTTAAGCTATTTAACAATACTAGTGTTAGTTATTTTACATAGCTAGTTAGTTAATGCTTGGAGTAAACCCAGTCCTTTATTTCTTTGTAGATTTTGTGCTCATTATTGCTGTCCAAATGTTTGAGAGAAATCGTTATTGCCCTTGTTAATAGGAAGATCAGATTCGGAGAGAAGACATGAGGCCAGCAGCCACAGCTGGGAGGATTAGGCAGGGTCTTCAGGTAAGGAGAGAAAGAGACCAGTTGCTGATAGAAACCAGGAAGGTATCAGGAAAGAGTTATTATGCTCAGTCACACTTCAAAATACGTTTTTGTCTGTATTTTGTTAGATAAAGCAGGATTCATGCACAGGTGAAACTTGAAAAATTTGAATGTTGTGCAAAAGTTAATTGATTTCACTAATTCAATGTAAAAGATTAAACTAATATATGATATAGACCTATTAGAAGCAAATTGAGTTATTGCAAGCCAGGATTGGTTATAATTTTGATGATAATGCCTTACACAGTATGAAAATCCCAAATTCAAAATCTAGTAAAATTAGTATATTACATGAAATCAATAAAACATGGACTTTAAATGGAGAAATTTTTTAACTTTGAACAGTTATCAAGCATATGTACTCAGTATGTAGTTGGTTTGGGCCAGTTTTACATCACTTCCTGCCTCAGTGAAGCATAGGCAAGGCACGTTTATTTGTAGAGCACAATTCATACACAAGGCAATTCAAAGTGCTTCACAGTTGCATAAGTTAAGAAAACAGATAAACAGGAAAAAACAAAAGAAAAAAAACAAAATCAACTTAAAAATTAATGAATTACAATAAAAAGCAAGAGTGCAGATAAAATAATTTCAATTGTCATATGCACGGGTAAAAAGAAGTGTTTTCAGCCTGGATTTAAACATTGTTAGAGTTGAGGCTTGTGTCACATCCTCATGAAGATGGTTCCATATTTTGGCTGCCTGAAACTGAAATGCAGCCTCACCGTGTTTATTGTTGACTCTGGGAACCACCATGAGACCCCTCCCTGAAGTTCTCAGAGCCCGACATGGATGCTATCAGCCTGATCGTGTTTACTGGTATTAGCTGATTAGAGCATGAATGACACTTTAAACCTAAAATTTTGAACCTTTTCACAATGTTCAAATTTTCTTATGTCATCAGAAGCTGAATTTGAATAACTGCTTTAAAAAAGGAGTCTGAATATATCTAATTGTATATATATATATATATATATATATATATATATATATATATACACACATTTTATTATTATTTTTTTTATTTTTTACAAAACCAAGTGGCAAAATCTTAACAATTTTGCTTTTACATCAATGCAGGTCATCTCAGCATGCAGGCTTCTCCACATCTTCAGCTTTAGCGCCGTGGTCCCTGAGGATGAGCTTGAAGAACAGCAGAACATGAGGAAGAGGTGGTTTGGAGTCAGTCAGCGGGGTTCGCTGGTGGCAAAGTTTGTTGATGGTTGATACAGTGAGCATAAAATAAAGCTACCCAGTGTACTTTCTACAGCTGCTCATCCAAATCTGTGATTTTTCTTCAATAGATCCAGCACATCTATCAGATACTTCCTGTTTATTCTATTAAAGCTTAAATGGTCCAGCAAACATTAATTCAGGTTCATCCTGTATGTAAAAAACATTAAATGAGCCACACAATTTTTCCTTCTCTAATTATTTTTGTCCTTTACCTACCTGAGTTTTTATTGACACTAATTTCACATATTTAAATTGTTTAGAGTTACCTTTATGGTCATGTTAAAACCAATTGTAAATAAAACTGTAGATAGAAATAAATGAATGAGAATCACTAGTTGTTTCAGTTTGTTTATTCATATCAGATATAAAAAATAAACAAATGTGACAAGAATAAACAAAAATGTGTTTTTCCATCATGTCTCTCCTCTCTTGTCAGCCTCCCTTTGCCATCTTATGTCTGAAACAGAAGAATAAATAAACACAGACTACAAAAAGCAGCACAAAACATTTAAGGACATGTACATTAAATGGAGTAGTTAAATATTTATATTGTACACATGTGTGGATTTTAATTTTTAATTTTTATTTAAGTCTTTTGGTTTTGACCTTTCCCTGCGGGCCCATATTCTCAGACATTTTACTAAAAACAGGGACAGAAAACAAAACAGGCAACTGTGTTAATCTGTGAAAGCAAGACTAGTTTTTACTACAGAACACAATAGGAATATTGCATCTGTATACAATATACTGAGATAACAGGTTCTGTGGTGTTTAAAGGTTATTAAAACTGTATTGTAAGCAGAATCTGAATAATTGAATTTGTTCTACCTCCATGCTACAAGGAGCAAATTCTTTGCCCTCAGTGACGAGGTGAGCATTTCTTCTAGAAGCAGCCATCTTCTCTTTGACCCCTAAAACATATGACAAAAAGTTTACAAGCAAAGATCAAAAGTTCTGCCCGTATCAGTATCTTTATGAGACTATACTTTTAAAGACAAAATTGGAATTAGTAGTTGGTTTGGACATAGGTTTATCTAACTTTAGTTGATTTTAGTTTCTACAACACTACACAGGGCAAAAAAAGTGGATGTGTGATCTGGGCGTCTGTATGTTTCATCATTAGCACAGATAATAGTTATTTTACCAAATTTGATTTCTAACAAAACATAAAGAATGTACGTAACTCTGTAACCTCACGTTACTCTGTAACAGAGATTTACTGGGTCAGTGTGCCTAAGCATTATTATGGTAACTTTTCTCTTGTCTGTCATAGCTTAGCTTTAATTCAGGCAAAGTTCTCAAGCTCAAAAAGTGATACTACAGTGGACAAAATTCGGCAATACTTTCCAGACATGCTTATATCTTTTTTATGTGTAAAGGATTAACTACAATTTAAGTTGGTAGAGTAGCCTACAGCACCTTAAGCAGCCTTTCTAATACATGTGCTAGAAAGCCTAAAGTTTAATATAGTGTATTTGCACTTCCAAAAGTATAAAACTAAATACATAAGGAAACAGGCTTAACTTACAATGATTCCAGGGGTTAACGCCGAGGGAGAAGCTCTCTGAAGCGCTGCCGTGACGGACTTCTCATGCTCAGACTGAGCCGCCGGGAACGGCCATGTTGCTTTAGTTGAGCCGGAGTCGACTGGGGGCGTGGTTTATAGTAGCTGACCTGGCATGCACAATCATTGTCCTTATGGATCCTGCTTCTTCCTGGCTATTGACCAATAGTAGAGGAGTTGGACCAAGAAGGGCTGCCCTCCTCTTTTGCATAATGAAGCAGAAATGCATACGGTAATGTGAAAGAGAGGACGAGGGAATGTATAAACAAAGAATGCATGTAGAAGGAAAGGGAAAAACAAAATACATATTTTACTTGGCAGAACTGCATTGAAAAGGAAACGGAAAAAACAATATATATATATATATATATATATATATATATATATATATAGACAAAATGCACGTAATAAGGAAACTTAAAAAAAAAAATATATATATATATATATATATATATTGAGAGAAATGAATGTACAAGGAAAAGGAAAAACACATGTATTATTTTATTTGACAAAAATGCACATAATAAGAAAAAAAAATGTATATATTTTTTTTGACAGAAATGTATATAAAAAGAATAGGAAAAAACAATATATATATATATATCTTGACAAAATGCACGTAATAAGGAAAAGGAAAAACAAAATATATGCATTTCTTTACAAAAATGCACGTTTAAGGAAAAGGAAAAGCAATATGTATACTGTATATTTCTGGTTTAATTTTTAATTATTTCAGTTTTGGTCCTCCATACAGTAAGACATAATCATAATTAAAACAAATAAAGGCTTGAAATATCTTGCTTTGCATGTGATGAGTCTTTATCATCCTTTAATTTCACCTTTTAAGTTGAATTAATGAGTAAAAAGGAACTTGTGCACAATATTCACATTTTGTTTTTCATTCATTCGTCTCGTGCCCCCCCCCCCCCCCCAATAAATTTGTCAATAATTCTAAGTGTTATGTGTGGAACCAGGCACTGCTCATCACCTGCCCAAAAAAATCCCAACAGACCAACCAGAGCCCTGACCTAAATCCAACGGAGCATCTCTAGAGAGACCTGAAAATGACTGCCCTCCAACATTCACCACCCAACCTGAAAGAACTGGAGAGGATCTGTAAGGAAGAATGGGAGATGATCCCCAACCCCAGGTGTGAAATCACTCAGACTCAGGTGTGTACTAGCTCAAAAGGGTGTTTTCTACTCAGTACTGAGCAGAGTCTAAATACTTAGCATGTT
Source organism: Apricaphanius iberus (assembly GCA_028564705.1). NCBI lineage: Eukaryota > Metazoa > Chordata > Actinopteri > Cyprinodontiformes > Aphaniidae > Apricaphanius > Apricaphanius iberus. The sequence continues at coordinate 997,031 of JAPXFQ010001372.1, read as the reverse complement.
ATATTTGAGTTTTTCTTTTTTAATACAATTTCAAAAACTTTTACATTTCTAGTTTTTTTTTGTCAAGATGGTGTGCAGAGTGTATATTAATGAGAAATAAAAGTAACTTTTGATTTGAGCATACATATACGTACATATATACATGCATAACTGTACATAGCTCCAGGTTAGGTGTTTTTTTGAACATACGTTAACTAACATGTCAAGCCTAGTTTATGCTTCTGCATTTTGACGGAGACGGGTTGACGCAACACCATTATCCGTCAATGCAAGGGCTCTCCTTCATCTACGCAAGGACGCACGGAGTAGAGGCCCAAATTTTACCTATCTGTCTCTGTCAACGGAGAGCGTCTGCATCTGATTGGTCAGTTTCAGCAACAGCCAGAGATCGCTTTACCAGAACGGGCTCTATAGTTGCTGTAATCAGTAATTAAGGCAGTGTTTCGCTACTATATGCTTCATATTGAAAGGATAATTTATCTAATCTTTTCTTTTGGCGATTCTGAACACAAGGAGGTGTAGGAAAACAAAAAGGCTGCTGTGTTTGTTTCCATGCATTTCTAGACGATTCTATGAGCAGCACATCTAGTAAAAAGCTTTACAGCTTAATCAAAACTTACTTTGTTCATTGTTCCTTGAGGAAGAAATGCACTCACAAGCCTAGAAATAAACGGAAACGGCGCTGTGTGACAGTAGGCACAGACGTCATGAAAGCTTAGCAACCCCTGCTGTCCTGGTCGAGCAACGCTGAAAAAAACGATAGAGAATGGAGTGGAAGAGCGGAGTACTATAAACAGAAAATGTCTCCGTCAATACATCTGCGTCTGAGTGCAAATTTGCGGTCGGAGAAGCATAAACTAGGCTTTAGTGTTTGCCTAAATAATGTCGGGGTTATTTAAGCTAACAATAGCCCTTAAGCTAGCATTAGCATTTTAGCACGTTTAAGCTAGCATGTTTTTTAGGTATATATACTGAATGGCTTGTGTCATTAACTAACATGTTAATTGTTTGCCTAGATAATGTAGGGGTCATTTAAGCTAACAGTAGCATTTAAGCTAGCAATGGCTTTTTAGCAGATTGAAACTTTTAGGTGTATTTGAACATGCAGAATGGGTTGCGTCATTGTTAACCAACATGTTAGTGTTTGCCTATTTGCTGTTGGTGTCATTTAGGCTAACACTTGCATTTTAGCTAGTTTTAGCATTTTAGCACGTTTAAGCTAACATATGCTTTTTAGGTATATTTTAACATACTGACTGGCTTATGTCATTATTAACTAACATGTTATTCTTTGCCTACATAATGTCGGTGTCATTTAAGAAAACAATATCATTTAAGTTAGCGTAAGCATTTTAGCTGATTTCAGCTAACATATGCTTTTTAGGTATATTTTAACCTACTGAATGGTTTGTCTCATTGTTAATTAATATGTTAATGTTATTTAAGCTAACAATAGCATTTAAGCTAGCATTACCTTTTTCGCTGATTTAAGCCATCATGTAATTTTTTGGCGTATTTTAATATACTGAATAGTTTGTTTCATTGTTAACTAAAATGTTGGTGTTGGCCTACATGCTTTTAGTGTCATTTAAGCTAACATTAGTGTTTTAGCTAGTGTTTCCCTTTCAGATAATTTAAGCTAACAAATGCTGTATAGGTATATTTTAACATAGTGAATGGATTGAGTCATTGCTATCAAACATGCTAGTATTTTTCTCTTTTTAGCTAATACTGGTTTTTAACTAATTTAGCTTAGATTCGTTGTTCTGCTCATTTTTATTATACTGAAAACAATGGATTATTATTACCTAACATATTAGCATTCTGCAAGATGTTACCAATTGCATTTTAGCTAGCTTTCACTTATATTAGCAAATTAGCTAATTCTCCCACCTTTGCTTTGTAAGACAATTTTCAGATGACCTTTGTCATTTTCTTTTGTTTCTTTTTAATGTTTCACCAATATGCTTCACCTTACATTTGACCAAATTTTAGAATTTTAGATCATTTTAGCTACTATGGGGATTTCAGCTAAATTACTCTTCTTTTTTTGCAAACTTTTGTTAGTTTTTCAGCTCATTTTACACAAAATAGTGCAGCGTCATTCTCTCATTAGCATTTTAGGTAATTTCAGCCGATTTGACCAATTAGCATATTTTAGCTAACACTGGCATTTCAGCCAATTTTTATTATTTTTCATTTTATAAGAATTTAACATTTTTTTCTACTTCTGCTTACATTTTGCTTTGTCAACATTTTGCAGATTAATCAATATTTTTGCTAATTCTGTTTTATGTATTTTAGCACATTTTTTGCAGTCTTGTACAACTTATTTAGCAATTTTCTGCAGCCAACTTCATCTTACAGCATTCACACTGCATTTTCGCAGGTAATGTACATTTTTTCTAGTTTAGTTCTGACTTTAGCAGAAATTTAGGAATCATTGTTCATAAGACTGATTGGTCTCCAATTTTCTATAGGCCTACTCAATTTATCTTTTTTGGATTTTGGAATCAATTTAATTAAACCTTGAAAATGAGTTTTAGGTTGTTCTCCTTTGACCATTGCTTAAACGAACATGGCATCTATGAATGGAATAAATTTTTTTGAGAAATGTTTGTAGAATTCAGTACTTAAACCATCCTTTCCAAGGGATTTGTTATTCTTTGATGAACTAATGCTATTTTGGATTTCTATAAAATCATTTTTATCGTCACAAGTTGTTTTGAATTCTTCCCCAATGCCACCAGCCTCATCTTTTTGTCCCACAAGAAATATATCCATGTTATCTTCATTTTCTGGATCAGCAGCATGTAATTCTTCATCAAATTCGGATACACATTTTTAAATAAGATTTTCTTCCTCAGAAACCAGGTTATGAATTGTTAATTTATCAATTAATGATTATTCAAAATTTCTTTTCTCTAAACTGAAAAAGTATTTTTTGCAGGATTCTCCTTTCTCCAATGACTTCCTTCTCGATCTCACAAAAGCTCATCTGGCCTTATCTTAATATATTTTATTAAGTTCCAATTGTGCTGTAGGGTATTGACTTAATTCCTCGTCAGATAGATTGATTTTCTCAGATAAGTTAATAATTTTGGAGATTATCTCAAGTTCTGTTTTTTCTGAAACGCAAGCTTCTTTCCTATTTTTATAGCTAAACTTTGAATTTCAAATTTCAAGAGTTCCCAGCATTTTCCAAATTGATTCAGCAAAGTGTCCTGTACCCAGTACTTGTTGATAAGTCTCAATGTTTCATTTTTGAAATGCTCATTATTAAGTAAAGTTTCATTAAATTTCCAATAACTATTATTTAGAGTTTGTTTACCTATGTTCATATCAATCTTAATTGTAACAGCTTTGTGGTCTGTCAAGATTGTTGGTTTCTATTGAAGTATTTACAACTTTATCCTCAATATCTGAAGAGATCAGCCAAAGGTCTATGTGGGATTGTAGAGATCTGTTCTCATCACAACAAGTATAAATATTTTCATTCAAATGCTTACATCTCCAAATATCTATTATACCCATTCTGTTACAAATATAGTTTAATTCATTTGGAGATTGGGTTCGGGGAGGCCATCTATCCATACTGTCATTAAGAACTGTAATAAAATCTCCACCCCATAAAATTTTAGCTGAAGGAAATGAATTAGATAATTGTTGGATCTTTTCTTCTAAGGTTAAAAGTAGGCACTTATTTTGTTGTTTATTCTTAAAACCGTATGTATTGCACATTATAAATTGTGATTGAGCAATCTAAACTAAAAGTATGAGCCACCATCCATCAGAATCTGTCATTTGTTTTATAACACTGCCTCTAAATTTGCCTTGTAAAATAGCCACTCCAGCTGATTTGTTATCACCAAAAGAGAACAAAATCTGTTGACCCCATTGATTTTTCCAGAAAGTAGTATCTGTTTCTAAACCATGAGTGTCTTGAATAAAATAAAAATCAGCACACTTGTTTTTACAATACAAAAATAAAGCTTTCCTTTTCAAGCTGTTCCTGATACCCCTGACAAAGATGGCATTCCAGTGGAGGAACGTTCTCCACGTCCTGCTACCAGCTTCTGCTTCTGCATCAGTTCTGTTGCTCTTTCTGTATCTCTGCTGCCTTCTCCAAACCCCAGACGGTCTCAGCAGATGACTGCTTATGCTGAGCCTGGTTCTGCTGGAGGTTTCTTCCTGTTAAAATTGAGTTTTTCCTCTCCACTGTCGCTTCATGCTTGCTCATTGTGAGGGATTGCTGAGAAGTCACGACGCAATCTTCTGTGGTTCTCTAATTCCTAAATTGAACATTGTATTTTAATAACTCTTCTTGTAAAGTGCCTTGAGAGGACACCTGTTTTGAAATGGCGCTATATAAATAAACTGAATTTAATTTACAGAAAGAATAGAAATGGTCATAGTAACAACAAAACACAAACTCTTCAAAAGAAATACAACAAAAAGTTTGTCTTCTAGCTGCACAAGTTTAGAAGTTAATCAATTCTTAACTGAAACCTGCACTTAAGAAAATGATTGTCACGTTTAACATAATTGTCGAAATTACCTTTACTCAGGGGAAATGTCTCTGATCATATTTTAATTTCCTTCCCATTGACAAAAGCTCTATTTCCAATGAAATATGGTTTGTCTCCTTTTTTCCACGCTTCCTCCACAGCCGGCCACAGCCTGCTTTGTGTTTCTCGATCTGCCACCGTCATATCTTCCTTGAAAATGAGCTTTTTGTTTTGGAGATAGCTGCTGTTTTTCGATCCTCTCCAAAGTGTATCCCTCGCCGTTCTTGACACGAATCTGATAATCAGAAGCCGGGGTGGTGTATTGGGTTTATTCTCAAACTGACGGAGATTACCATTCCTGTGGACGACGTCTATGGCTGCTACCACCAATCCAGTCTAGACATTTGGGTATATGGCCTGGCAGATATATTTGATTTCTTTTCTGATGTTGTTGTCTTTGTGTTGTTCAGAGAGACCATATAACCGGAGGTTAAGTCATCTGTTGTAGGGTTCCGCATCGTTGACTTTGAGCTCCATCTCGTCTACTTTTTTCTCCAGAAGATGGCACTGTTTCTGAAGCAACACCATAAACTTGTTTACTCACTTGAAGAGAAGGTATCCCAAACAATACAATGAGCCGTCTGGCAGTTAAAGGTATAAAGCCGACTGCAGCAGCAGTGGCTACCGCTTGTTCTTCTTAGTTCAGCAAGCGCTAGAAAAAATAATCATAAAACGTACCCCCTACGACACAGACGGCAAACTATCCGTGCAGTTGCCCAGCTGCCTTTTTTCCCCAAACACCACCATTCCACACATGTACGCTGAATGCACAGAGAGTTGCAGGGAATATTAACAATATGTTTGGATGGAGGGAAGAATAATTAGAACTGCTTATATTACAGTCTACCTTCATTATTTTATGTAGCAGCAGCACTTTGTATACCACTGTGTTTTTACACTACATTGTTATTACTTACGTTTTTATTAGGCAGCTTTATGCGGGCCTGTTTATAATATCAGCATTCTGCAAAATACATTTGAACCAGTTAAAGCTGCCTTTACCCCGCTGTATGAGGATTATTAATTGCCATATTATAGATTGCACAATACATCTTGCACATATTTGCAGCTACACATTAGTCTTTTATTTTAAAAGTTTGGATTTTATTCTATTTTCTGAATATCATATTTTTAAACTAAAGTAAGTTCATGTTTGATTTCTGTTTTAGTAGATAAGTCAAGATTAAAATTTTATATAATACATTTAAATACGTTTATGATTTAGATATATTTTTCATTTAGGTTATTTGAAAAATTTAAAAATATTTATATATATTGTATATACAGACAGTATGTATAGTTTCATTCAGAACTTTCTGTGCATTTCTATGATCTTTGGTGTGGGAAACACATATCAGTATTTTAGCCCTGTGTTGGTTATCTCTAATTTGAATGAATTTATGTATTTTATGTTTCTCTTCTTTAATGTGTAATTTAAGATTTTTTGGTGATCATTTAAAAAAAGCGTGATCAAATAAAAATCATGAAAATATAATTGAAAAATCGTGATATTCTATTTTTGCCATATCGCCCACCCCTAGTTCAACAACTATAAGAAAAAAGTAATGGAAAGCAAGGACATGCTTGACGACCTGACCTACAAACTAAAATCTAACTAAAATATTTTTGTAGTATTTGGGAATAACAAGACACAACTAGTAATATCTTTGTAGAGCATTCTAATATAAGATACAACATTTTCACCAAAACCAAACTTTGAAGAGATTTGAATAAAAATTGATGCTCCACACTATCGAAAGCTTTATAGAAGTCCAAAAATAAAATGAAAGCGTCCCAATCAACATATTCAGAGTAATCTATTAAATCAAGGATAAAGCTAATGTTGCAGTTTATGTGGCGATTATTCATGAAGCCAGTTTGAGTTTCATTTATGATTTCATTTAAACCTTTTCTTAACCGCCTGGTGCAAAATAGTGAGAGTATTTTGTAGTCAACATTAAACAATGTTATTGGTCTCCAGTTATCTAATAGAAGGTCATCTTTGTCTGGCTTGGGAAGCAAAGTTATCAAACCTTGCTTCATGGTTGTGGTTATTTCTTCATTATTTATACATTCTTTCAGCATTTCGAAAAGGAGGTTTTTGATTATATCCCAAAAACACTGGTGCTCATTTGTTATGATGCATAACCATGGCAACAAGGTGGTTTACAGCCGGGAGCAGCTGATTAACATGGCAAAAACTGAAATTATACTTCAACTGAAGCCACAAATCCCTGATCAGTTGAGTAGAAGGGGGAGTGGTCTCAGCGCAGGAGAGAAAAAGAGACAGAGAAGGAGGAAATTCAAACCACCTCTTCCATCAATCATAGTGGGAAACTTGAGATCTCTAGTTAACAAGATGGATGAACTCCAAGCCCTGACAAGGTCTCAGCCTGAGTAACGTGAATGCAGTGTTATGTGCTTCACTGAGACATGGCTACAGGATCATATCCCCGACTCCAACGTCTCTCAGCTTGGCTTTCTGACTGTACGAGCAGACAGAGATCTGAAGAGAAGTGGGAAAAGAAAAGGAGGTGGAGTAGCAGTGCTTGTCAACAATAGATGGTGTCATCCAGGACGTGGTACTGTGAAGGTTCGTCTCTGCAGACCAGATATTGAACTCTTGGTAGTTAATTTACGTCCATATTATTTACCAAGAGAGTTCACCAGTGTCAATTTGGCAGTTGTTTACATTACACCTTCAGCCGTTGCCGACCATGTATGTGATGTCATCAGTTCTGTTGTCCCTAAGCTACAGACCCAGCACCCCAATGCATCTGTGGCAATATCTGGTGATTTTAACCATGCCTCTCTCTCTTCTACACTTCCAACATTTCAAGAGTTTGTCAGCTGCTCCACAAGAGAAAGCAAGACCTTGGATTTGTTTTATGCAAATGTAAAGGATGCTTTTATGTCAAAACTGTGCCATATTTGCTTTGTCACAAACTCCTGAAGACACAGGTGGAGGCCTTAACAATCAGCTGGATAAATGACTACCTGACAAACAGGCCACAATTTGTGAGACTGAAGGATTGTGTGTAAAACCAGCTGGTCAGCAGCACAGGAGCACCACAAGGGACTGTACTCTCACCATTCCTTTTCACTCTGTACACCTCAGACTTCCAGTATAAGACGGAGACCTGTCATCTGCAGAAATACTCAGACGACTCTGCAATTGTCTGGTGTATCAGAGATGGTGAAGAAGCTGAATACAGAGAGCTGGTTGACCGCTTTGTGGGATGGTGTGGAAACAATCATCTTACCTTGAATGTGAACAAAACAAAGGAGATGATCGTAGATTTCAGAAGAAACAGAGACAAGTCAAAGACTGTCTCCAACATGGGAGAAGACGTATAGGTGGTTGAGGAGTACAGATACCTCAGAGTTCACCTGGACAACAGACTAGCCTGGAGAATCAACAGTGAAGCCGTCTACAAAAAGGGACAGAGCAGACTGTACTTTCTGAGGAAGCTGAGGTCCTTCAAGGTTTGCAGCAAGATGTCGCAAATCTTCTACAAGTCTGTTGTGGAGAGTGTCATCTCTGTATCCATCATCTGTTGGGGTAGCAGCATCAGAGCCAGGGACTTAAAACGCTTCAATAACCTGATACAGAAGGCTGGTTCTGTTCTGGGGACGACTGTGGAACCACGGGATTGCTCGTTATAGTACGTGTTGGAGAAAAAGTGGTCGTTGGTCGTCATAATCTCCAGCCTGTTATTTAAACTTTTCTGTCCTTTTTAATTGATGAAGCTCTCCCAGCTCACTACGAATCTGTTACAGAGAGACACAGGAAACTTACCCAGGTGCTAACAACACCTTTGGCTCACGCTGCTAGCAACAGTTATATATATATATATATATATATATATATATATATATATATATGTTTCAGCTTTCAGTTTCTATGCTATTTGTCTGAAACAAACTTCCTGGACACTGAGTTGCTTTAAATCATAAATTTAAGATACGTATTTAAAGCTTCCTTTAAATAAATGATTATAATGCTTAACTGCTCATTGGCTGATTTTTTTTACTTTCTCAAATGTTTCTTTTCATGCTATATTTGCATTTTTTGTTTTCTCTCATGTTGCATGTTCTGCTTTGCATTGCTTATTTAGCACAATATCATGTAAAACACCTTGAATTACCCTGTTGAAAGTGTGCTAATACAATTGCCTTGCTTTGAAGTCAGTTGGTCGTTGGGTCGTCGTTTTTGGTTTTTATCATTGATTCTGAAAAGTTTATTCTTGAACTGGAGAGTTACCCAATTTATATGATAACAGTGATACTTTTTACAAGGGCCCTCACACAAGTGTTTTTTCTCTCAATACAATTGTCTTAACTGCACAATTCTATATTGACACATACAAACACACATACGCACAGACATGTGTGGTGTGCCTTGCTCCTATACTGCACAAGCTTTAAAGCCATTCCTCTGACAGTTAGCTCTGCCTTCTCTCTCTCTCTCTCTCTCTCTCTCTCTCTATATATATATATATATATATATATATATATATATATAAGACAATCAGATGGTGGAGGAAGATCTATAGTTGCTGTAGCAACATGAACTAGAGGGAGGATGTAGGATGTAGCACAGGGATTTAAAAAGATGATCAAAGACGGTGTTTCAAATTTGTCTCCGTCTCCTGAGGTAAACTCGACATTATAAGACCATCCGATTGTCCATTCTAACCACTACTTGGGACCCAACAATCAATAGTTTCTTTTCTTCTAAGTTCATTTCGTGTTTACACAGTGAACAAAGTGTATTTTTAACATCTCAACAGTGATTAAGCACCCATTAAGCACAATGTCAGCTTTTACATACACCGCAAACAAAAATATTTAACTGCATTTGAAGGTTAGGGTGATAACATGTTGCTTAAAACTGGATTCATGCATGAACAAGACAGGATCCTCTGTTAATGTCAAACTTGGAAATAGCATAGATATTCTTATTAAAACATCCAGATAATTCCCTCTAATTTATAGATTTATATATCAATTAGATTTTGTTGGATTCATGCAACATTTGACTGAGTGAAGCACTTTAGTCAAATGTAGTTGCTTTAAATGAGTTGTACAATGACAAATATATTTTGAGCAGATTTACATATATTTACGTATAGTTCAAGAAACAATACCAGGGGTGACACGTGGCACCGTGGTTAGTGCGGGCGCCCCATGTACAGAGGCCTTAGTTCTCGGCGCAGTTCCCCTTCTCTACTATTCACTGTGCAATAAAGCAATCGCAAAACATCCAAAAAATATAAAAAGAAAAGATACAGTTGACCATGAACAGGTGCCCATAAGTAGCAAACATCCAACAATACTAAAGACCTCTTCTAAAAATACTTAGAACTGCCCATTTTAATAGTTCAAAACACCGAATATATCCTAATAAGCATTAAAAGACAAACTGTGAAACATCTTAGCACAAATACAAAGGAAAACATCCAGTCTTCCTTATCTCCACTCTTGGGGGTACAGGGCAATCAGCGCCAAGGAAAAGAAAGGTCCATGAGTTATTGGCTGAATAAAGCACTATAAAAATACAGGCCGTTTACCATTTTAAAATAGTATTCTGCTTATGTAGTTCAGCTTCATTATTATAAAATGTTATATTAAAAAAACCCACATACAGGAGAAATGTCTCGAGTTACCTCAATCAGAAAACCGTAAAGATGTTCATTGTACATCTTCGTAACGTAGCATTTTACACAGACATAATTAGGTCTGGACATGTTCTAAAATTACAAAAAAAACAATAGATTCCACATTGTTATTATTCATTGATGTAAAATTGCAGAAAATCGCCTGATGAAGAGCATTGACAACTCTGACCAACTATTTGAATTATAATAAATAATATGTTTGGCTATTTGTTGCTTTGGAACACACAGGTGTAAGTCAATACAAGATCCTGAGATGAAAAGACATTAACAATGAATTCAAAGCAGCAGATATATACATGATCCAAACTGCTAGAAGTACATCTTCTACACTAAAAGCTATTATTCCCATTAGGGAAAACCTTTAAGAGAGTTAACAGTATTCCAAGGAGTTAAAAGGCCTCAATTAGCATGTTAAAGTTCATGAAAGGATACCAGAAGTGAGATTCTTCTATCTAAAACCAATATAGTAGCAGACGTTAGGATGGAAATGTGTCTGAAAATAAAACAAAACACCGGAGCACCTGCTTGGACATGGTATCCCATTCTCCCGAATTATCCAGGACCGAGGAGTAGCCTGGTATCCTCAGTATCAGAGTTTGGCTGCATTGATGGCAGTATGTCGGCCTCCTTTCCAGTTGGTCTGACACCACCAAGGCCTGTTCATAACTTTTATAGACAGTACTTCTAGGCGCAGCTAAAGTGTTGAGGGAATTCCTTTTTGTGACCTATGGATTGGGTCCCTGCTTTTTGCAGATGATGTGGTCCTGGTGGCTTCATAAGGATGTGATCTGCAGCTTTCGCGTGAGCAGTTCACAGCAGAGTGAAGTTCTCCTTCCCTGAAAAACCTTGTTTTTTCCTCAGTGTTTTTCTCTCCATAGAAGCTACACCTGGTCTGGTATCCTGCTCAGCTACAATGCCCTGTTGGATAGGGAGCATTGATTCAGATGATGCTCCCCGTGACTGAACATCCACCATGTTCTGTTATCAACCTTTTACTTTCTTTAATATAGAAATTACTCTTATTTCATTTTTTTGTTGTTTCTTTTGTTCTTTTTGTGTCTCTGCTCTGTCTTCTCTAACCCTCAGAAGGTCGTGACAGATGACCACTGTACGGAGCCAGGTACTCGTCAGGTTAAAGGGGAGACTTTTCTCTCCACTGTCGCTAAATGACATTTTCCCTCTGGAAAGAGGTACAGTAGCCTCTGCTCCCGCACAGCCAGACTCACCAAGAGCTTTATCCACCAGACTGTGAGATTACTGAACTGCACAAAAAAAAAGATATGCTACTATGATTAATATTACTGAATCTGCAAAAGAAAAAAAGCTGCAGTTTATTTATTAGTTAGCAGTTAGGATGTGTCTTGTCATGTCTCTCTGCGTATGGGTATATATAATATTATAAATATTAAGGTAAGTGTCATTTAAGTGTTTAATCAATTTATTCTTTAGACTCTAATCTAGACTCTTTAGAACAGGAGTGGAAAAGGAGCCTGTAGATAGGGGTTTACGAAATGATGGTTTAAGACCGTTTTACGATCTACACATCTGACAATGTAATTTTTAAGAGATCGTTTTATCATGATTCACAGTTCTGTTGCTGTTTTTCTGCCTCTGTATGCGAAGAGAAGTCTCCACTCTCTCCCTGCTCTTAGTGAATCAACCCCCTGACCTTTGTGTGTGTACAACCTGTAAACAAGCATGGCGTCTGCCGTGACAGAGTTTAAATGAGGATTTTGTTTCGAAGTGAAAGCCCTCAGCCATTGTATGGAACTGGTTTGGTTTTTTACCAGACAACAAAGAGCAAACAAACATCGCTTGCAAAGTTTGCAAGGAGAGCATCAAGGCAAGTGATCGCAACACTATAAACTTGTTCAATCACTTGAAGAGAAAGTATCCCAAACAATACAGTGAGAGCCAGCTGACAGCTAAAGCTATACAGCCGACTGTAGCAGCAGCGGTGGCTACTGCTTCTTCTATGTAGCAAACGTTAGCATTCTGCAAAACATTCTGCAAAAAACATATAAACCAGTTAAGGCAAAAGGCAAACAACAAACCAACAGCATGGCGTCCAGACCGCATCCAAACTACACTGTATGTGGGTGTACAAAAGAGAACATTAATCTTTTTGTCCTCCCCTCTTCTGAGCCACTGAAAAGCTTGTGGATAGATTTTATTCATGCAGGCCATGTGCCCGACCGACTGCTGAAGCGTGTGGTAGTTTGTGGCAAACATTTCTAGGACGACTGTTTTTCCAACTTCGGACAATACAGCAGTGGATTCACAGATTGTCTGAAACTTCTACCAGGATCAATACCATCTCTCAGTGAACCAACAAATATCCCTGTACAAGTAATCATATTTCCTCAATAATGTCCTTCAGCTGTTATTACACATTGTGGCATTGTTTGAGTTTTTTGCTTTACAATTAGCTTCAAAGCTAACATTCAGAATTAGCTTCACCGCTAATACCCCAGTTTGCTTTTATTTGGGGGGAAAATTATTATAAATTATAGTTGAACATTTGAAATATCGTTAGAGAGTCATTGGCCACAGAAGTGCATAGCCTAGGCCCCGCCCTCCGAAACTTGGTCGTTCTGTGCTAATGCTCACAGAAGGGCTACCTCGTCACACCTGCAATTCTACAACAAGGCTGAATTACGGCAAGCGATCCTCTGATATAGTATAAAGGTACTTAGAGTGTGGCTAAAAAGATTTGGTGCAGAGTACACAACTTGCAGTAGTGGACAAAGCATCCCATACAAACCGAACTCAGCTCAGGCAGGAAGTCTCACAAACCTCATGAGTTAAAACGTGACTTTGGATAAAGGAGTGGAGACAGCAGGAGTAGGGGCTCTGGTTAATATACAATACAAACACATTGAGGTGGGTTATTGGTTGTTTGTTATTTACACGGGAACGTTGTTACGCACTTTGCTCAGATTGATCTCCGTTTCTACGAGTTTGTGACTTTGGTGAAGTAAGTCAATACTTTGAATTAATGATAGATGCTTCCAAGGTCTATCCCTGCCCATCACCTCACTTTTTGATTGGTTGAATCTCATATTCGACAGGCTGCATGCTTGTTTGTTCTCCCAACACACCACATGCTGTGATATCGGGCCAAAACAATCAAACATGTTGAATATCCCAGATTTGTGATCGGAGCGGTCCTGAAATCCCTACAAGAAGACCAAAGGGCTCTTAATGCACATGGCAGGAATATCTGTTCAAATTGTCTTTAGAGATATCACAATAACCAAGTTTTCGTTGGGTTTGCCGTATGGAGAGAATCTGGCCCAAAAACGACTTAAAAGTCCTGCAGTGTGAACCAGCAATTAGTAGAGCTATAACTGGCCTGGACACTCCCCTTTCAGAAATGACAAGACCTTAGAAACAGGAATAATGTCAATGGTACTACAAAAACACAGCAGTGTAACAAAATCAAATGGTACTGCACATACTATGCTGCAGCATTAGTGTCATCCATTTCTTCGCTCATTGTGCATATCCTACTCTCACTTTACTGCTTTCAGCGTTTGTTCACCATAATATGTGACACACTTGGCCAATCATAGGAATGCCAAACGGGAGCATGTCACCACTAACCGTCTAAGAGTCGAATCCAGTTTATTTACGAATAAAATTTTCTAACTGATGTGTAAATTCAGATAAAGACTTCCATTCTGGTTAAGGTATTAGCTCAATTATAGCCAAAGCTTGATTCAGACATGCACGTCCACACAATGACCGTACTAAACACAACTGATCTCAAGGTATGACAGATTTTCGTGGAAGTCTTCAACATGTCACAGAGATATTTCAAAGTCTTTTTTTTTATCCAAGCAAGTCTCAAATCTGAAATGACTAAGAAAAAAAAACAAAAAATATTTTCAAACCAAATGTATGCCTTGTAATTTAAACAAATGAACAATGTAATTCCACATTTTTTCCCAATGCACATGCAGCACGCATACTAAAGACAACAAGACTTATTTTCCTATCTTTAAACCAACCTGACATACATGCCACCTCAAAATAAGAAAAGAAAACTCACCATGACATTATTCTTTGCTCGCTCAGCTCTTCTGTGTTGTTTCTGCCATCTGTGAGGATGTATTACTTTGTGTTTGATCTCCCAGGAAGTTATTAGTGTCTCTCTTGCAGAACAGAAACAGTTGGTGAGGTTTTCAAGACCAGTAAACAAATACTCACTTAAATAGAGGTCGAAAGTTCCCAAGGTTTTTGGTAGTGTATTTCTGCTAACTTGGATAGCCCGGCTTGTGGGTTGAGAAACATATGAAGTTATGATTTTCTGACAGTGCTGCTTGGCTAATTTATAGCTTGCCTCTTGGATGAATGCTGTCAATGAAATGCTGCCTTGGGTTTTCTGCACACAAATATCACCAAGAAAGCTGTGACTGAAGACGTATATAGTTTTTGGCCAGATTCATTACATAGAGGATTGAGGCTGTAGTAGCTGTCGTCTTCTTTCTTTCCTGTTATCTGTAATCTCTACAGTTGCTTTGTACGTAGCGTATAGCTGACGAGAAGTTCAAGTTCCTAATCCAATGCTGGTCGTCAGTGAGAAGAGCTTGGAAGGTAAAACAGGCTGCCCCGTGTTTTGCTCTTTTCTCTAGGTTCAGTGTTTTAGTGAATGAGGTAGGTATTGAGAGACCTGAGTAAAACAGAAAGAGACTTTAGCTTCCTTTCAGATGAGATCAAATTTTTTTCTCTGGGAAAGCTATAACAAGACCACTGGAGGTAAGGTGTTACCATCAGGCTTTAGCGTTTGCAGTTTCATATAACTGGGTACACTGAAGATATAAAGTTGATCCTTGGCTCTTGCTGTTAACCAGAACTAATCTGTTGTCTCCAGATGTCCACCTGTGGAAAATAAAGCAGAGGAATAATCAAAACAGCTGCAAAGAGACAGATGGACATAGGTTGCTTATGTAATACTCAAGAACATGATCTTATTTTGTAAAGGAGATGTAGAGAATTTAATGTCTACTGCTCAACAAATGGGTTACACTAACCACAATCTGCAACATGTTACCCTAACTGAGCGCTCATGCTTACCTAAGGCCCAGATTACTTTTCTCTGGAGGATCATTTAAATTGATATTTTATATCCATAAAAAAAGACTGTCAATGGGATTCAAGTAAAAAAAAGATCCTGAGCATTGCTAAAGCTTGGTTAGGCTAAAGAATTTCCCAACATTCAGTAATTCTTTTCTGTCATTTATAGCTCCTCTCAGCCACTAAATTCCTCCACCTGCATTTAGAGCCAAATGAGGCTAGAGTGCTGCGCAAAAAATTGAAAAACAAAAACATCACATAAAAGTGTCTCAATTTATTTTATTGGTTCTGGCACAAAAGTGACAATGACCCTGCAAAAGTGGACCTCCATATTGTCCTCTTCTATAACCTCTGGATAGACCACACAGAAACCACAGCGTTTTTCAAAATCTCCACTCATAAGTACTTTTGCACCAGTTTTTTTGTTAATATCCACGGTCAAGTAGAAAAAGTTTTCAAATACAGTATTACGTAAAAACACATTTTAGTGCCTTCCATAACAAGACATCTAATTTTTGTTACTTTGTGGGTGTGGGGCAGTTTAAATAGACTATAAAACAGTTTGCATTGCTTGCTGTGTGTATTCATTGGTCTACTGTAATTTGGTAGTTTAAACTTGAACATTGTTGAAATAAACAGCAGATCAGCACTAAATTATGAATCAATGTTTGTAATTTAACTGTGAGTAAAAGTGATATTTAAACATTAAGTACTAGTCAACCTGTGCCACTTTGCTAGCCTAATTAAGTTAAGTTAAGTTAAGCTGCACAAAAATAATTTATACCAGTGTTTCTACTGTGGTGCTGTACCACAGTTGAAATTCCAGCAACATGCCTACAAAATGCAAACCTGCCAACTTGTATGCATTTTGTGTAGCAATAGCGCAATTTGACATCTACTACACTGGAAAGACTCGCCCCTTTAAACTATGCAAAAAAGCTGAAAACATGTAAATTCTGTGCTCAATGTACACGTGCCTGACAACACTATGCGGCAGCATGGTGAAGCAATCATTGTAGAAAAGTGGAGAATGACAACTCTACCGAACATAACATCTACGCCTCCTCTCTTCCTCCATACTTTCTTCCGCCTTCTGCCTCACCTCTGCCTCCCTCTCTGTTCTTTGCTTGCTGCAGCCTGAGCTAAGAGGTAAACTGTGTCTGTGTCAGGAGACCTTCCAGCTTTTGGTAATGTGAACTGTAACTCGTTACATTACTTTCACTGTGGAAACATCTGAGCTGAAGTGTAAGTGAAAAAAATAAATAAATAAAGATTTGCAACGTGTATTTTCTTTGCAAGTCTATCGATCGTGTGAAGCAGGTCTGCAGCTGAACATGAGCGTCCATGTCCTTTGAGAGTTTTTTAATTAATATCAAGAATCATGGCCATGCTTGCGACCCTCTAAGTTCTTCATCATGCATTTTGCACAGTGTGTTATTATGATGTGGACATAAGCAACCGGGGAGCTGCAGGTATTGTATAAATTTAATGATTACATGATTAAAAATAAAAACGACTATTGTGATATAGAAAATATATTACCATTTAAATTAAATACATATTAAAATATTTAATTAATTAATTTTGATTAAATACCTATGAAATAATTTAATGCATTTAACTTGTGGCTATTAGCTTGTATAAGCACACGTATAATTAAAGCAAGTGGAACTTTTTAGTTTTACTGTCAGGTAAAATTTTAGAAAATGTATATCACTTAACTAGTAAAAATATGAGCATGTCTCTGTGTGTTTTGTAGACTGTTGACGGCATTTGGAGGGCAAAAAAATGTTAAAGATCGTGGCCAATACTGTAAAAAATGTCTATTAAGTCTATATTAAGTATTGTAATAAAAAATATAGGTTTTATTGTTTTTCCATAACCAATATCCAGCAAGTGAATGGGACAATTACTGCATGCAAAGTAATGGTATTGCAAGTCTACGAAAAAACAACACACAAGTCGTACTCAAAATATTGTTGACAAGGTTGGTAGGTCTGAAAATGGCAATAAGAATTTTTTTTTTTTTTACAGAGACGTTGTAACTGTAATTGTACCTGTACTGCTTCCCAAAGAAGCAGCAGGAGCTAATCTGTTGTACATGAACACAGTGTGAATGCAGCAAGGGGCAGGAGGTGGGGCATAAGGGCATAATTACTCCTCTTTAATCGTTTACCCCAAAGGCAAGGTGAAGGTAAAGCAGCGCACGGAGTGTTGAATTTGAAGAAAAAGAAAGGTAGCAGCAGATAAACTGCTTTTTGACTTACACGTTTCAAAGACATTAAGGTAAAGCTGAGCAGGGCTCACGATTTAGTCTATGTTTAAGTAATTGGGCATAGTGGTACCATTATTTTTTGCCGTACCTTTAATATTTATTTGAATTGAAATTTGCATCGCATCTCATCTTGCACACAGCCCAGCTTTACAATGATTCAATATGTATATATACATAGAAAGGGTTTCGCAAAAAAAGAAAGATTAGAGCCCAAAGTATGTAAATTACTGAAAACAGTATGTTAAAGATTAAGATATATGAAACCTTTATTCTGAACTGTTGATAGTTTATCATTGAAAAATCTGGATCTTACTGACGATTGTTCAAAATTGTCCATATTTAAATTACCGCTAAAATGAATGTTTAACTGGTGTAAAGTCGAGTTAAATGAAATATAACAAATTATCTGTGCTAAATAGGGCTGAGTGATACTGCTTAAAAATTAGGTTTTTTTTTTCAAATGAAATCAGATTTCAATTGATATCTTTTTTCTACTAGGGTTTTCTTAAAAAGATATTTTAAGTGACAATAAACAAACAAAAACAAAAAAGTGCTTTTATTGCAATAATACAATCCTGGAGCTGACCAAATTTCAAAGTCCAACTAAAAACAAGCTGTAAAGTATTTACATCACTGAGGTTTTACATCAGTCTAAACAGTGGAAGTCTAAGTTTTGCATTGGCAAAACAAAAAAATCTAGATTTTCCAAAAAATAAACATTCATAAACAGAAAATTTGAATATTCCATAAAAATGATTTATCGCCCAGCCCTATTACTAAATGAATACCGGGGTTCATGTTACTCTATCCTGCATATCGCTCTTGTGTATTTCTGACTGCAAAACAGCAATTTATTCATGTAAAAAGAAAAAAAATAACACCACTTTGATTTAGAAGAAATCATTTATTTAGCATTTATTGTTCTCAATACAAATAAAAATGTTACACAGCAATCAAACAACAAATTTATCAATGAGGCTACTTTTAAAGCATATTGCAATTTGGTTGCATAAAATTAGTCAAAGATAATTTAACCAATATAATTTTGTTGATACAATTTCATTCTCTTGCAAAATTATTCAGTTTAAGTGGTTATTAAACTAAATTAAAAACGCCATAATGATGACAGAGTGAATACAAGTAGATCTTACTGCAGAGAGTGGCATTTCATTTTTAAACATCTGGGTTCAGAAGGTTAAGTTCATATTATTGTTTATTGAAACAGGGACAGTGTACAAAACCATTCATTTTTACAAAAGAAAATATTATTTGTACCAGATTTAGCAATATATAAATCTAATCTACAATAAAATCACTGTATAAAATACATTAGTTTTCTGTTCACTTCTAGAATAACATATAAATAATCCATACAATTTACAATACATTCATCCATGCTGACACGATTGATGATCTAAAATATACTTTTTCAAATTTCGAGTGCATCTATTGATATCTACAGAAAGTTTCAGACAATCTGGAAGCTCATTCCACTGTTTAATGGAGCGAAATGAGAAGGCACATTGTGCAAAGGCCGAGGATATTTTTGGGATTACACAGTTTTTATTTGCAGTGGCTCTCGTATTTTGCTCAGAACAAAGTCCTACAAAGTTCTTCAATGGTGGCGGATTATTGTATACAATTATATTGTCAAAACTGAGCAGTTTGAACTTACTCAGGATATTGCAATGATGATAACGAATAGTTTTTTTGTCAAGTGCCTTTAAAGCCTGATTATACACAGATCTTAGTGGTTTGAGCGCGGTTTCCTTTGCCTGCGACCAGCTAGACAAACAATAAGTAAAGTGAGGAATTAGAATGGTGTTGAAATAAGTGAAAGCCGCCTCAACTGTCAGACTGTTCCTCATATGCTTTAGAGAGGTAATGTTATATTTTATTGTCTTGGTGACTTTTTAAATATGCTTTTTGAATGTCAGTGTTTGGTCTAAATAGAGCCCTAAGTATTTTATTTCCGTTACATTTTTTAGTGCCTCTCCATTTACATAGATGTTAGGCATCTCTTTAGTATTATTAATTTTAAGAAAATACATGCCAACTGTTTTACTAGTATTTAATGTCAGGCATGAAGATTGAAGCCAATTTTGAATTTTGTCCAATACTGAAGACAACTTTGAGGCCACTGTCTGCATATCCCTTTCATGTGTGAAGATGACGGCATCATCTGCATACATAATTATATCCAGTTCTTTGCACACAGCAAGGGCCCCAGGATTGACCCTTGTGGGACCCCGGTTGTGCAAGGGTTAAAGGAGGATGTTGCATTATTTGTTCTCACACACTGCACCCGGTCAGTAAGGTATAACTGGAAACACTGCAGTCCTTCACCGGATAGATTACACTGAGCAACCGTGTCGAAGGCCTTTCGTAAGTCCAAGAACACGGCACCCACCGTGCCCCCCTTGTCCACGCCGGCCCTAATGCTCTCCGTCAGGTAACAGCAGGCAGCATCAGTGGAGTGATGTCTGCGAAAACCGAATTGCATTTGATGCAAAACATTATTATCGTATAGATGTTCCGTTAACTGCTCTATGATTACTTTTTCTAATATTTTTGATACTACAGGTAGAAAACTAATGGGCCTGTAGTTACCAACCTAATTTTTGCTACCTGATTTATGAATTGGAATTATAATTGCTGTTTTGAAGACACTATGGAACACACTTTCATTTATGGATTTGTTCACAATTTGAGCTATTGTTGTTAGATTCTCCCTATGTTTTTTGATAAGTGTGTTGTCAAGTCCCCAGTAGTCTTTGGCCTTTGAATATGATAAAGATTGTATTATTTTACCTGTTTTGGTATTATCAATACTTTTGAATTTTAGTGCAGTACTGGAGAAAAATGCAGGTGGTGAGAATAAATGAAGGAATCCAGAGGTTTGCAATGTGATTTCGTTCACAGTCTATAAAATAATTGCTGAAGTGATCAGCAACTGTAACATCCTTAATGTAAGTTTCATCTATTTTAAGCTCTATGGTCTTGCATTTTTGGTTTCCCTCTTCCTGTAATTGTATCTATCATTTGCCACAACTTTTTAGAATTTGTCTTTGCCTGTTTAATTATATCAAGAATAAATGCCGCCCTAGCTTTTCTAAAAACCTTTAACTTTGTTTCGAGGTCCAGTAAATATTAATCAATCGGTTACAAGTTTTGTTTTAAACAATGTTTTTTAGAGCTGAATCTCTTTCTCTCATCAATTTCCATAAATCATCACTCATCCAAGGTAGGGGACTTTTCCCATTTTGCTTTACCTTTGTTACTTTTGTATATTTAGAGATAATTAGCTGAAACACTTCCAATAAATCAAAAGATGAGACGTTACAATCTTTAAACTCAATACTTTCATTCGAAATAACCTGTCTTATCTCATTATCAAATAACTCAATATTTTTTCTTGGAATGTAAGAAAGAGTCATTTGAATCTGCACTATTTAATTTTCTATATAACACAATGACAGCAAATGACATTTCAGGAAACAGTCGAATGTTCACTCCCACATATTCCAAGGCATCCCCTACTGTATCCATTTGAGAACACTGAAAATGGTCCTTAACATAAAGCATTACTCCGCCTCCTTTACCATGTCCACGGTCACGCCTGTATACAGTATATTATACCCCGTGACATGGAGAACTGTATTTGAGATGGAAGGTTTCAACCATCTCTCTGAAAGTCCCACAAAGTCCAGATTTGATTCAGTCAGCAGCTGTTCAATTTGTTCTGACTTGGGCACAACATTTGTTATGTTTAAGTGCCCCCCAAATACACCTCTGGGCTTGACTTTCGGGTCCCACAGTACTTTAGCGTGTTTTACTGTCTGAAATAATCTATATTGGCGTTGTTTACTAAAAGCAATGGAATGACACAATGCGGATGTATGGAGTGAATGCACTTGGTAACGTGACACTGACCCATTTTCTTTAGCCCTTTTGGATTTATTTACTCGAGTTTCTGCAGTCTCCAGACAAGGTAATTCAGTGTTTGATGTTTCTATGGAAGTACCTGATGACACGTCTTGATGTAATGGTACCTCAGAGTGGCCACAGGAAAGCTCAGCTTGTATTAATATTAGGAGAAACCCCCAATATTACATTCCCGGGGTCGCTCACCGTTACTGACAGATACGATGTCAATCCGTGTGCTTGTGGTGTGTGTCCACATTGGTAACTCACTGTGGCTGTAGCAGGTCCACATGAGGGTGAGACACCTGTAGCTCTGGTTAGCTCCCCGCCGACAGCAGGTCCTGGGTTTGCGTGGATGTCTCCGCACAACAGCAAAAAGATGCAAATCAAAGCTGGTACTGGTGATCTTTAGCAGCGCTTTCCCCAATGGGAGTTTGAAGTTCCATGAAAAAATGCGCGCCCTTGTTTAAGCACGAATGGTTAAACCGCGTGCTTACTCCACGAGTTGGCAAGAGTTGGTATGAGCGCTTGGATGCTACCTGTTGTTTGGCGGCGACAGCATGCGCTTTGCCAGTCACTCCACATTGACAGCAGCACAACTGCTAATACACAGATGGTTGTGCACACATACTTTTTAGTGCTTTGTTGCCCAGTAAACGCCATAGTTCGGCGTTTAATCATCCTAACTGGCTTGTGCGTGTCCGTCGTATACACTGTGACAGCTGTATTTTGAACAAAACGTAGTTCCACCTGAGCTTCGTCTATTCAGGTCTGCGGGGTCCTCCTCTCACTGTTCTCAGTGATGATGATTGAACCTACCAAAAATCTGTTTTTTTTGCATGACGACTTGAGCAAAAGATTAAACATCAATTTTGGAAATGATATTTCACTCAATTTAATAGAATGCAAAAACAATGGACTCAGATTTGAGATTCAATGTGTGTTTTTTTTTGGGGGGGGACATCATTACCCATCATCAGGCAAGAGGCGGGCCACAAGATGAACAGGACACCTAACCATCACAGGGCAACAAACACCAACATTACAGATCAAAATTGAACATAGGAATCAGCTAAGCAGTTAGTTGTAGAGCTAGCATCATATGGAGAGCAAAGCTAGTAGTTTGGCCACAAACAAAATAAAAAAAGAGACCTAATCACTCCCCAAAGCACAAATTTGAAAGACAACCGAAAAGGGTATTAAAATTTTTATTGTAAACATAAGAGATTACCAAAGTTTCTCTGCTCCCTTTTCTAAACATTCCAGATAAACTTCTATATCTCCTGTCAATAAAACCTAGACCTAAGTTTGTACATTTTCAACATAAAACACTAATAGCAATAGCAAATAAATAAATCATCATATTCGAAATTGATTCTTATAAAATTATAACCTAATAATGATCAATTCAATACAATTCCGTTTATTTATATAGCGCCAAAAGATGTCATCGCAAGGCACTTTACAAGAAAAGTAATTTCAATAAAGTTGTACAAAAATTCCAATCACTTAGAAGTTTTCTAGTTAAGGAATCCATACATTGAGTCGTTGACATGAGATTGTGCCTTTTGAATGCAGATGACAACTACAGGAATCCCTCAGTAATCTCTCATACTAAGCAAGCATGTAGCGACAGTGGACAGGAAAAACTCCTTTAACAGGAAGAAACCTCAAGTAGAACCTGACTCAGTACAAGTGTCCATCTACCACAACCGCCTGGGGGTTTGAGAATACAGAGCAGAAGCACACAGAACAAAAGGATGTAAGAGTACTTTCTACATCAAAAAGTAAAAACTTGATAACAGCCAAAATAGGAAAAGAATCCTGATGAAAATTTTAAGTATTAACTGCTATAGGGTTAACGTGGTTTCCCCCGATGAGCAAGAGATGAAAGCCAAGCAAACACTGCAACTACCGATTAATTCTGCACATTCCCTCATAACTGATGCGTTTGCGAGCTTCATTTACAAGGATATTTGAAGGCTGTCTCGCAAATATCTTTCTGAAGAAGACATCCTAAACATGTACCAGTCATACGTTATTCTAAATCTTTAGAATTGGAATTGAAACCCTGTTGTGATCAGCTTGTTAACATCTACGCTGACAACTTCATTCCTAGGAAACAATAAAGCTGTGTTATAGTTTGCTAGCTAAGATAACAAGTTAAGGTTTTGAATTTGGTTCTGTCAAAGCAACATTTGGATGTATGAAAAAAAATAAATTAAAATACCTACTAGTTTATTCAGTTTCCAACATAGAGCTTAACGAAGACAGATGGCTATTGCAAATGAACAGATATACAACAGACTCACTCTCTCTTTCTTATGCACTATGTAACTTCAAG
Source organism: Apricaphanius iberus (assembly GCA_028564705.1). Lineage (NCBI taxonomy): Eukaryota > Metazoa > Chordata > Actinopteri > Cyprinodontiformes > Aphaniidae > Apricaphanius > Apricaphanius iberus. Next base: position 973,160 of record JAPXFQ010001372.1, on the reverse strand, counting down.
GAAACTGCAAAATGTCATGAAATAAGAATTGCACTTCTACAGTAACATGATATAATCAGATTGGACAGGTCAGAACAATGTGAAATACTGCAAATAACTCTTGTCAACACAGTAGTATTACTGTTATCAAAACAAAAGAATATTCACAGGATCTGAACATTATCTTTGACCTGAACACCGAACTCAATGCATCTCGCTATCTGGGAGCTGATGGCACCATGGAGCGTTACAGGACGTCTGATGTAAAAACAGCACATACGGCAGGGTCCTCCCATTTAAGTTATCACGAAAGACATTGTTCAGAGAGTCTGGGCATATTCTGATCACTTAAAGTGGACAAGTGCTTTCTGATTTCAAAGCTTTGGCTGAAGCGTTGCTTGTAATATCCTTCGAGTGTGGCAGCCGAGGCTCCATTACACACAAGCAGATGCGGAGCTCACCTCAATGCAGAGCGTTCAGGCCACAGCAAGTGAAATGTTCATTATACGTGTAGCCTATTAATCTACTCGATGAGTGATGCCCCCATGTGGATTCTGTATTCAGTGTGATTGTGGGATGAATATGAATTAATTGAAATTGGGAACATTTATAATAAATTACTCTTAAATATCACTGAATATGGAATTATCATTCTTATTATCATTTTAAAAATGTATGGGTAAAAACAGATTAGGACTCAACTTTTGTTTTATTCCCTGTCAGTCAACATGACAGTGAACAAATATTTGTAGTGGGACTTCTAGCCCACAGGGACATTGTGATGATTGAAAAAGAACACAGTCTTCTGGATCAGCTGCAGCTGTCTGAATATTTTTTTAGGCAAACCTGTGAAAATACTATTAAAGTAATCGAGGCAGCTTCAGATAAATATAAGAATGAGTTTATCTGGCTCTCCTTGCATCATCATTCCATGATCCTAGAAATGTTCCTCAGATGAAGGAAGGCTGACCTTGTTATTGCCTTTTCGTGACCTTGGAGATTCAGGTCTGAGTCCATTATTACACCTAGATAGTCACAACCATGTATCCCAAAGCATGGTTCTATATTCAAGTTTTGTCCTAGCTGAATACTCCAACACCAACCTGTCCAAGGTGGAAACTTGCATTTTGCTATAATGTTTATTAATGCATCTTTCTGATATGATTAATGTTAAAGCGTGTATCTGTATATTTGCTACAGTGGAGAGGGTAACTAATTCTCCAGTGACAGTAGCCCCTGAATGAAACTCCACCAGAGCCTGTACTGAATTTGCTGGCTTCTTTACTGAAAATATCTTGAACATCAGAAGGTCAATCAGTACATCAGCTCCAACCCCAATACCAACTATGAGCCCTATTAACACCCATGCAGAGAAAATGACTAATTTCCAAACAATAAATCAATCGAGCTTCAATTAAATTTATTACAAACTAAAGGAATACTACACCCCTGGAAAGATGAATGTGTATTTAAAGTGGGTCAGATATGTAGTAGAAATGGGAAATGTTTTTTGATTTTAGAGCATTCTAGACTGAGAAAAGCCAGAAAATGTATTTTTTACTCATGTGGCTGAAATACAACAACTCCCAAAATGCACTTGCTTTGCTGCCCTGAGGCCACTCACAAACCACGCCTAAAGGCTTGCTTTCACAATTTCTCTAAGCTGAAACATTCTTTAGGTTAACAAATACTCTAAAATCGCAACACTAAAGGTTTATAACAAACACAACAAATGTGATTTATAACGTTTATTTAAAAAGTAAATAAAATAACATTTTTAACACTCAAAGCTCTTCAATAGCTTCGGCAGTTTCCTGATATCCACAGTATTGACCGTCAGGAGCGGGGTATCTTGTCTGATGTCCAAAACAACACAGGTAGGCAAAACTAGACGACAGCCTTTGCCAAGTCTCTCGCCTTGCAGGACCCACTCCATAAAGTGACAGTAGGCTGTTAGACGGTATTGTCTGTAAAACAGTAAGCTCAACGCTAGCAATGCAGACTATTTCCACCTACAGTATGCTAGAATATATGTTAATGTAACAACAATAGCTCAGCTGACTTCGTGGGAAGAACGCTATGATAATTCCGGGTGTACAAACTCAGTACATGACGTCTTAGTAACAAAAAGAAAAACAAACAAAACACTAACTTTACACTAAAACGTCCGTTTGTCCTGCGGGCTTTGGCTGGCGTTTCCAGTTGATCTACGGGGTCTGCACGGGTTCTTCCTCCTGACCACCAAGCCGGTCTTGCTCCTTGGCTGCAGCAGCTGCTCTGACGGCCTCTTGTTCCTCCATCATCCGCAACTGTTCATCGGTGTACTGCTGCTCCTATAGGTAGCCGCGAGCATCCGATTCTCGCAACACATCTTCAAAATCCCCTTCTGCCATTTCAACTTCAAAACTACCCTCCATTGTGATTAGCCTACTATTCAAACTTTCTCCAGCAAGAGCCTGTCAGCTTAGCTTCTACAGAAAGACGGCGGACACGACACCTTTACTTTCTGTGAGTGAGATCCCTCCCCATATGGGCGTGGTGAAAACATGCAGAACTAGCACTCAATACCGGTGTTATGCCTCTGGCCAAATTTTAGACTTAAAAGAGTTCAGTGTCTCTGCAGTTTTGCATTCTTCCGGTAGTTTGTGCCAGATGTGTAGAGCATAGATAGTGAAAGCTGCTTTCCTTGTTTGGTTCTGTAGTTATGCATCAACGTACTGTCTAGGTTCTTTTTCTTTTTCCTTAGTATTGGTTTGATAAGTGCTGTTTTTTATTGTTATTGTTCTGGCCAAAAAATCCTCAGATGACGCAAAATGACTATTTTTGTGTCATCGGAGGACTTTTTTTCAAGCCTAAAAATGCACAAATCTCTCCTCTCAGGGGGATATGGGGGGGCGGGGCACGGTCATTCAAAATACTGCTGGTTTTCTACTGATACACAGCTTAATGCTAAATTCTGAAGTATCCCTTAAGCTCCGCCACGTGCTGCTTGGATATCATACCAACAGGTTTTCTAAAAAAGGTCCTCCCAGACATCAGGGCGGATCTGATCTAAATAATTAACTCATCCCTCCTATCAGGTGTCTTCCCCAAAGCATTAAAAACAGCAGTTATCAAACCAATACTAAAGAAAAAGAACCTAGACAGTATGTTGATGCATAACTACAGAACCAAACAAGGAAAGCAGCTTTCAGTATCTATGCTCTACACATTTGGCACAAACTACCGGAAGAATGCAAAACTGCAGAGACACTGAACTCTTTTAAGTCTAAAATTAAAATGTACCTATTTAGACTAGTTTATGAGTAACTGTTTTTCCTTGCTTGTTTTTAATTTTCACACAAATTATAGTCTTGATTACTGTTAATGCTTTCTTGTTTTCTTTGTTTTTTTAAATTAAGAACTGTGAGCTTCTTCAGCAAGATCAGTTAGTGGAAGGAAGAACTGTGAGCTTTTCAGCGAGACCAGTTAGTGAATAAAAAGATAGCTTTTTCAGCAAGATCAGTTAGTGGAAGAAAGAACTGTGAGCTTTTCAGTGAGATCTGTTAGTCAATAAAGACTGTGTTTTACATACTTGTCCTTACATTGTTGTATTGTCATGATTGTCGTATTGTAATTATTTTCTTGTATTTTAATCATCAAAACGATTTAATGCTGTGTTCCAATTTTAATAATGTAAAGCCCCTTTAATTGCCTTGTGTTGAAAGAGTGCTATATAAACAAAATTGCCTTGCCATCGTCTGTGTAAAAAAAATTATACATACATAGATATATACATACATAGGTAAATTTCTTGTGAAGTGGTAAGAATATAAATAGTTTAAATGTTGAACAGTTTTACACTTTTAGAAATTTTCAATACCACCATCTAAACATTACACTCACTTACACAGACCAGTGGCAGGTTTATCTTTAAATTAAAAACCATTCATTCTCAGTTCCTGACGTAAAGAATGCTTTGGCTACTACTGTTATTGCAGCCTCTGAGGCACAATATACGAGGCATCAGAAGATCAGGTCAACCGGAACAAGGAAATGGCAAATTAAAATGACTGTCAGACTAATGCAAAACCCGAAGATGACTGGAGACATAGACATGCATGAGGGCACAGTTGTTTCGTGCAATATGCATCAGTCTGGAAGAAGGCAGCAGAAGGGAATCCTAGAGAGTTCAAAGTTACAGTGACAGACACATAAAGCAGGCTGTAGCTAGACAATATCCAGAAACATCTTTTAATTAAACGAATTGATTAATCTTGGCATCTGAATCTGAGTGCTGAAGCAGAAAAAAACCTGTTCCCATTTCAAAGCAACAAAATTCCTTGTTCTAATAGCTTTAATCATTATAAGGTTGTATAACAGATCAGAGAGACATCGGATAACAGGTAAGTGAGAAAAAGAATGAAGATGTATACATTGTGACACAAAAAGAAAAACATGTTGAAAATTATGGTATGAGATGAGTCATATGTAAAAACACAACACAAAATGAACTCACGTGTCACCAGTCAGCATTTTGTTTACAAAACGAGGAACAGAAAGAAATAGTCCCTTAAATAAATTAATACTGTAAAATTATGTCGAATGGCACAAAAAAAACAATAACTGTCTACAACATGACTTTCAACCTAGGTATCTTTATTCTTTAAAGCAGGGGGCGCGCAAACTTTTTTACTAAAGAAGGCCAAAAGGAAATTTTATCATAGCACCGTGGGTCAAATCCAATATTTTACACAAATACAAATAGTATAATAAAGTACTTTCATTTATTATACAGTCATTTAACATTATTTTCTGTGTAAATAACATTAAACAAAATATGACAAATAAATCATTTAGAACACATATCTGACCATCAGTATTTGATTTATTACTGATGTTGGTGAAAAGATGATCATCATTTCAAAAATATTAGAATATTATTTTGTCTGTGGGACACTGACGATGTTGCTCCATGTTGGTAAAAGTTGCTTAAACCAACAGCCTGTGTTATGAGCCAGTCTGGGGCTGCAGCAAAGGTTCATGGGACATTTCATATATTGATACAATATAACTATTTATGGTCTTTTAAAGTTTGCAAATGTAGACATTTGCACAAAAGTACTCTATATTCTCCTTATAGTTGCTTGTATTTCAATTCTACACCTAATTTTTGGTATTTCATATGTATTTTTATATTCACTGGGCCTATTTATAAAAAGTTATTCAAGAAGTGAAAGAATTACATTTGTATATATTAGGTTGATGGACTGATCAATGCAGATTTTCATATTAGGTCAGGGTCATCCCCTGGTGGGCCAAAGTAAATGGCCAACTTTGGCCCGCGGACCCAACTTTGGGCAACCCTGCTTTAAAGTGATGGTGTGTAATTTCCAGATGATCGGGGCAGAACATACCTAAATCATTGCCAGCAAGAAGTATTGTTTTCGAGTGATGGCAGATGGCCATACAGGACCAAAATCAGAATTTCCCAACTTTCTACTATGACAAGGCAGATAGTTAAACCTCCAGAGAAATGTATGCAGCAAAATGAGAAGACTCTTTTATCACAGGCAGTGAGTGAAGAGGTAAATGTATAAAACAACATTTGTAGAAGGCAAAAGTTTGCAGCATTTTTAAGGTTAGTAATATTTTTCAGATATTTTTGTAAATAAATAAACTGTAATGTTAGACGGAATGACCTCAATGGTAAAAGGACACATTTCATTGTAGTTTCACAGTGACTGGCCCTAGTTTAAAAAAATAAAATAAAAAATATGACGGTGAAAAATGTTGCCTGTGCAGCAGAAAGCACCCAACCTCAGTGTTTCCTTAGATCTTGCTGCTCCTTTAGTAATTTCCATTAACAGAAAACTATGCCGATATTTACGCTGGTTTTCTGCTGGTGTTAATCGTCTCTGTGGAGTTCTGCCTTCTTGTGCCCGTCTCAAGTCCGTAAAAATGCAGAGGGTTGTGGCAGGAAGGGCATTCGACGTGAAACCTAAGCCAAATAAACTTTGCAAATCACAAACATGAACTCCATACCGGATCGGTTGAGGCCCGGGTTAACAATGACCGCCACCGGGGCTGTTGACCTACAGGGCGTCGGTGGAAATTGGACTACTGTTGGTTGAAGGAGGAGAGGAGGAAGGCGTGTTGGTAGGCAGAAAGAAAAGAGGAAATTCAGGAGCGTTGAACTGAGAGTAGGGACTTTGAATGTTGGGACTATGACAGGTAAAGCCAGAGAGCTGGTGGACATGATGCAGAGAAGGAAAGCGGATATTCTATGTGTTCAGGAGACCATGTGGAAAGGTAGCAAGGCTAGAAGCTTAGGAGAAGGATTCAAATTGTTATACCATGTTGTATATGGAAAGAGAAATAGAGTAGGAGTTATCTTTAAGGAGGAATTTGCTAGGAATGTTCTTGAAATGAAAAGGGTGTCAGATAGGTTGATGAGTCTGAAGCTTGAAATGGAGGGAATATTGATTAATGTTGTTAGTGGTTATGCCCCACAGGTAGGATACGAGTTAGAAGAGAAGCAGAAATTTTGGAGTGAACTAGATGATTTGATGCAGGGTATCCCGAGAGTTGAAAGGGTAATGATTGGTACAGACTTTAATGGACATGTTGGTGAAGGGAACAGAGGGGATGAGGAAGTGATGGGCAGGTTTGGTATCCAGGATAGAAACGAAGAAGGACAGATGGTGGTAGACTTTCCAAAAATGATGGAAATGGCTATTGTAAATACTTTCTTCCAAAAGAGGCAGGACGATAGGGTGACTTATAAGAGTGGAGATAGGAGCACTCAGGTGGACTACATCCTATGTATACGTTCTGATCTGAGGGAGATTAGTGACTGCAAAGTAGTGGTGGGTGAAAGTGTAGCTAGACAGCATAGTATGATATATGTAGGATGAAACTGATGGTGAGGAAGGTGAAGAGAACAAAGACAGAGCAGAGGACCAAGTGATGGAAACTTAAAAAAGAAGAGTGTTGTGAGGTTTTCAGGAAGGAGTTGAGACAGGCCCTTCGTGGCCAGGAGGTTCTCCCTGATGACTGGACAGCTACAGTAAGGTCCATAAATATTGGGACATCGACACAATGCTAACATTTTTGGCTCTATACACCACCACAATGGATTTCAAATTAAATGAACAAGATGTGCTTTAACTGCAGACTGTCAGCTTTTATTTGAGGGTATTTACATCCAAATCAGGTGAACGGTGTAGGAATTACAACAGTTTGCATATGTGCCTCCCACTTGTTAAGGGACCAAAAGTAATGGGACAATTGGCTTCTCAGCTGTTCCATGGCCAGGTGTGTGTTATTCCCTCATTATCCCAATTAAAATGAGCAGATAAAAGGTCCAGAGTTTATTTCAAGTGTGCTATTTGCCTTTGGAATCTGTTGCTGTCAACTGTCAAGATGAGATCCAAAGAGCTGTCACTATCAGTGAAGCAAGCCGTCATTAGGCTGAAAAAACAAAAGAAACATATCAGAGAGATGGCAAAAACATTAGGCGTGGCCAAAACAACAATTTGAAAAATTCTCAAAAAGAAGGAACGCACCGGTGAGCTCAGCAACACCAAAAAACCCAGAAGACCACGGAAAACAACTGTGGTGGATGACTGAAGAAACCTTTCCCTGGTGAAGAAAACACCCTACACAACAGTTGGCCAGATCAAGAACACTCTCCAGGAGGTAGGTGTATCTGTGTCAAAGTCAACAATCAGGAGAAAACTCCACCAGTGTGAATACAGAGGGTTCGCCACAAGATGTAAACCATTGGTGAGCCCCAAAAACAGGAAGGCCAAATTAGAGTTTGCTAAACAACATCTAAAAAAGCCATCAACGTTCTGGAACAACATCCTATGGACAGGTGAAACCAAGATCAACTTGTACCAGAGTGATGGGAAGAGAAGAGTATGGAGACGGAAAGGAACTGCTCATGATCCTAAGCATACCACCTAATCAGTGAAGCATCGTGATGGAAATGTCATGGCATGGGCATGTCTGGCTGCCAGTGGAACTGGTTCTCTTGTATTTATTGATGATGTGACTGCTGACAAAAGCAGCACGATGAATTCTGAAGAGTTTCTGGCAATATTATCTGCTCATATTCAGCCAAATGCCTCAGAACTCATCGGACGGCACTTCACAGTGCAGATGGACAATGACCCAAACATACAAGTAGTTACAGTAGGCTAGTACAGTGGCCAGGTATTTTGCAATGTTATATGTGACTGAGTTAATGCTACTGACAATTGGTCTGAGGGGTTAGTTGTCCTTATGTATCTTTGGTAAACCATAAAAATATGGTATGGTGTCTCCCGGGTACAAGTGATAGTATAGCTTGCGGTCTATCACACTGATGATGACGCCGCTGCAAATATGATGATGATTTGGTGAGTGTGCAGATACTCTGAGTGCTCTTGCTGTCTGCATGCTATAAGAAACTTAGTTGTGAACTTAGTTTTAAGTTGGATTTTAAGTGGACATTTGTTTCATTAAAGTGGAACTCCCTGTTTCAGCCTGAAATGCGTTAATAAAACAGCTGCAAGGCCACTTGCTGCTGTTAGCGGTGTGTTTGGTTTTCTATAAATCTCCATGCATGATCCCAGAAAATACCTATGAGCTCTACCAACAAATTGACCCGAAAATATTAATAGTTGCTCGACACTTGACCCACCGAGGTTTCTTATTAATAAGTTACTGTGAGAGGGAGTGGGGCGATCCACACATTTTTTATCCATTGTAGGCATCACTCACGTTTTTTTTTTTTCACCTTTGGGAATGGAAAGACAAAAGGAAAGGAAAAAATAAACATAGTAAGTGTTGGACAATGACTGCCAAGCAAGGCTGATGAAACCAAAACAACGCAGATGGTAGCAAATCTCAGAAAATACAACTACAACGCTAGGTCTGCCACAAGAACCCAAACCACCTTGGCTAGAAGCCCAGAAAGACCCGGTTCGACCCAACCGGTATCTGAAGTGAGTACAAGCATGGACACCGCAACAATCAAAGCGGACATCCTTGCCTCGTTGAGAAAAGAAATATCGTCTGTAATCAGAGAGGAGCTGGAGACCACGCTGGCGAAGGACTTTGAATCACTGGAAAAAGGAATTATTGAAGTGAAAACTGAGATAGCTAACAATACAGCAGCTGTCCGCTCAGAGGTGGAACAGGTGCAAGCAAACGTAAAGGCTGTTGAGGAAGGATTGTCGGCGTGGTTGGATGAAGTCGTGTTGGTGCAAACTATAGTAGCTGATCTCAAGAAGCAACTCCTTAAAGGGAATTTGGCCAACACCAGAGCGACGTTTACGGCCGCCACAAAAATGCTTCAGGGGAAACCTGGAAGCTACGGTTTGCTGTATCCAGCCAGGCTCCGCATCTCCAACAAGGGCAATGAATCGGAGTTTGTGGAGGCTGGTACCCCTACAGCAGAAGACTCCGGCTGCTCTTCTCATTAACAGTGAGGTAACAGTGGAAACATCTTTATCATACAAGGCACAAATAAATGTTACTCGCTTTGACTTCTAACAGTAGAACATTGTTAACCTGATTTAGTATCAAATATGTAACTGTGAATACCTGAATTTAATTACAGCTCAAGTGTCAGAGAGTATTGCAAGATTTTCATTATATTTTTGTACATATGTAAAGTAATGACATTTGTATTTCACTGTAAAAACAATTATGCCGAAACACATTAATTTTGAATTATTATTTAATTCCATTAGTTTTTATTCCACCACCTGTATGTTTTCCCCAAATTCTACAATCAAGTCATTTGTGTTGTTGAAATTAATATTGTAATAAAAAAAAAACACGATTTAACTATTTTCTTTTGTATGTGGAATATAACCTTTAGTTCCACACAATGTTTTATGTCATCTAACAATCTTTTTTTTTTTTCTAACACACCTCACAACTTGTTTATTATTTTTTTTACTTCTACACTGGTTAAGACTGAGACCAAATACTCCATAATGGAAAAGGCTGGTGGACAGTACCACTATTTTGGTATTCTGTTTTCACTCAAAAGAACACTAAGTGGACAACCACATTGGCAGATGGCCTAAAATTGAAATTGCAAATACATATAGATAGACTTCCTTTGTTTAAGAGCTCTAGTTTGCTACTGTGGCCCATTTTAGGGCTACTGCTAAGCGTACCTATGAAAGAACCTGTAGTAATAAAACACTAATATCTTTGTGAAACGGGATTTAAAAATTAATATAAGTACTGGTGTTGAGCCTAAGTGTCAATTAGGAATTATACAATCTTTATGTAAATTATAGAACTGACACAAATGTTGAAAATTATTTTTGGGTAAAGACAACTTTATATATGTTAATGGTTTTTGTGTTTATCATCATAGGTCAACATGTTCCATCTTGTTGAGTTTAGCATCAACAAGACCGTAGCTCTTGTGCCTCAAAACTGGTACAGTGATGGCATTGTGTATTGGCCAAACTACAAGAATAATGACAGACTGGAAAGGGCAGCAAAACGTGTGGAGGAGCCAGGATCAGACTGGGAGACGTTTGATGTCAGAGTTCTCAAAAGTTGTTGTAAGTTGTTCTTATAAGTGTATATAACATAATCTTTAACTTCTTTGTGTCACAATATTTTAATATATTTTCTTCTCTTTTTTTTTAGATCAGTACTTTGAAGCACAGCAACACCTGCGCAAATCGCTTTCATGCAACACATCCAATTTGCAGACAGAAGAGGAAGAAGATGATGTTCAAACCGAACGACAGCCAAAGGCTGTGTAAGTGTCTTCTATTTTGATTCTATCAATTTAAATTTTGCACCTTCACCACTCATAAAACCGAAGAAAGCTGCTACTTGTTTTTTTTGTTTTTTTAACGTGTCCTGTCTAGCAGTATGCTACTCAGAATTGGTGTCTGAGTACCAAGTACAAGCCCAACAGTTTTACTTTCCCAAGCAGAGTATTACAGCTTCGCTGTAGTACGCCACTTGATGTATATGTATGAAAAATCTTTATTAGTGATTACTGTGGGTTCAATTTCCTGACGTCATGGACATTAAACTGAGACAAGAAGGGAGAAAGGAAGAAGGTGAAGAAAAGAAACCGGACCAACAGAGGGGCGAACCGACGACACAAGACAGGGAGGCAAATAAAGAACACAAGAAAACATCCCAGTCCTCCACCTCTGCCGGACGGAGATCTTCCAGGGTCCAGATCCCACCCCACGTGGGGCGCCAAGATCAGGGGCCCAGCCAATGCCGGACAGCCCCACCAGGCGAACAGACCAGCCAGCTGAAGTCCTGGAACCGGCAGGAGGACTGGGCGCCAGGCACGGTCCCCACCGATCCACCGGACGGCACCAACCTATTCTACAAACCCGGCACCCCCATAAGAGGTGCCCCAGTCAATCCAAGGAGGACATCGGCCCGAAACAGCGGCCGCCCGACACACCGGACCACCCAGGACCCGCCCGACATGCACCAGGACCGAGCCGGGCCGCAACCGGGACCCCCAGCCCCAGGCATCGAGAGTCATCATCAACCAGCGGGCAGGAGCAACCATCACCGACGGGGAGTGACGGGGAGGGAAGAAGATGCATCAGGCCAGAGAGCAGCCAAACACCCAACCTGACAGGTAGACATAGACAGACAGAGACACTCATACGTACCCTCCCTTTCTTGTGTACACATTCTTACAAATACAGGACATACGAAAAAAGGACGCTATACCCTCATTCATACCCCCCATACGTACACTATACTCCATACTCCCAGGCCCAGGGACAGACACCCCAGTAGAGAACCCTGCCCCTGCACCCAGGAGACAGACCCCTTTGCCCACCAGGACGGGGACAAGTAGACCGCCAAGGCCCCACACCGGCAAGAGCAGCCCACCAGCCCAGGACCCCGACCAGACGGCGTGATGTTCTATCCGGGCTCCGACCCCTGATGGTCCAACGAACAGGGGTGTGGAAAGACCCCCCAGCCTCTCTCCCCCAGCTCAATGTGGTGTTGTTGCGTGTTGTTCTAATGTGCACTTAAAACAGAGGGGGGGGGACATGGGAATACTGCCGGGTACCCCCATCTCCCCCCCCGGGCCCTCAGTGTCTAGATGCGTTTAACCAGTGGGTGCCGGCACCACAGGCGAGGCCCCCTCAACGGGGGGGCCTCGCCTGTGGCGCCACACCGCCAGGTCCCTACATGTGCGTTCCCTGTAAATGTTGCAAGTGTAGTGTCTAAATTGCTCAATAAAATCGGGACCCAGGCCGCCACCGGGTAGCGAAGACGGAAGCTCCATCCCGCACCCCAGTGACGTGCCCACGTCCCAAGGCCTTGTGAATGGTAGAATGAAGGAGCAGGTGGACAGAGGCATGGGGATGGGGAGAAAATAACTGGGGTGACCATTGCCAACCCCAGGGAGCCAGCTCCCCTGCTGACTCCAATAGGCACCCCCGTTCGGCCCGATCCACCAGGGGTGGGAGGCCCCAGCACGTCCAGTCGGGGCCCACAGCAGCGGTACCGCCGAGCCCCATGGGGGCCCTGGCAATCCACCAGCCCCCATGCCAGGGGCATACCTAAATCCTCCCTAACATTCACACTGCTAACAAAACACATGTCACTAGACACCCAGGTTGAGTTTACCCCCCCTCCCGTCCCAAGCGCACCCCGTTAAAAAGAGCGCCTGTGCTAGATGGTAAAAAGCCTCCCCGCCAATAAGAGACGCCCCAGGCACCGCCAGCGTCCGAGGACCCCCGGGCCGAGGCCGGAACCCGGCGCACCACCGACTCGGGTACCCCGGACATGCCGCGCCAGGCCCGTGAGCAGACCGAAGTCCCGGGCGGCCAATCCCCAGGCCGACATCCTCCAGCCTTGCTACTACCGCCCGATGGCCGGGTGGCAACAGAACCCAGCACGTCCACCCACCAGCCCACACCCCACCAACTGGTCAGTCACCGTGGAGGCCGACCAACACCGGCCAGAGCCCCCCACCCCAGCACCCCCGCGAGGGCTAAGACCAAGACCCAGGAGCCATGTCCAGTGTCAATATAGCCGATCGGGCCCGGAGACGCCGGCCACCCGCCACGGCCTCTCGCCGACGCCCGGACGCGGCAAGCGGCCACCGGGGAGCAAGCGACAGGAACCAGCCCGGGGAGATGGAAAGGGCAGCAGCGCCCGCCAACCACCGGCCGACCACAGCCCCCCCCCAGCCGGCACCGACGGCAGCGGCCCCCCTCGGCCAAGCCCCGCCAGGGCCCCAGCCGGGGGGCGCGCCGCCCCAGAACCCCGAGCAGGTCCAGACCCAGAAAGCTGCTACTTGTGACACAAAGACAGGTTATGACGGTTTTGTCAATGACTAAAGTTTTTTGTCTTTCTTTTAAAATCATCAGTCATCAGCTGGGTGAAATGGATGACAGTGATGAAGAAAATCCTCCAAGTAAAAAATTTAGGGGTCGACCCAAACCACCGCTGCTGATGGATGTTAGACATCCAACAGAACCAACCCAGTCAACCAGCCAGATGCACACACCCATCTGGCGTGGGAGGTGCTTTGACTCGAGCAACTTTAATGAAGTGCAACCAGCCACTGACCGAGAAGTGCTATCAGAACTTTGGAGTAAGTTGACCAGATCTTTTTTTTTTGGCAAATCTTTGATGAGGGCATCTTACGAATGACTTACATTTTCTGATATTCTTCCCAACAGCCGGGTAAACTAAGTATTTTCAGCATGATAGTCAATGAAGAACGACATGAAGCAGGTTGTTGCGATGCTCAGTAGCTTGCAGAGGAAGCAAAACAACACACCTAACCCTGAAGCAGAAATGCAGATCCCTGTCCTGTTTCCATTGACAACGATGGAGGAAGTTGACAGTTTTGAGAACTGGCTCAAAGATCCTGCAAATATCCAACTGAAGATTGACAGAGATTGGTGGGTTTTCTCTCCCGTATAACTTATATGTTGTTCTCTACTTAGTACATACAAGTTGTTGACTCTCTTTTTCCATTCTATTCTTTTTTAGATTTCCTCTCTGGCAGCGATCGTGGGCCATGATATCAAACGTCTCACATGGAATGTCCTGGCCCACATATTCCATGATTATGTCAGGAATCAGATCAACTGGAAAGGCATCAATGGCAAGAAGTCGATGACGACAAAGAGCTTGCTCCTGCGTAAGTATATATTTAAATGTTGAAAACAGAATAGATGAATATGAATTAGACTTAAGCTGGCAATAGTTGCCAAAAAGCAGACAGTGCTGGGTGTCCTATGTCTGAGTTGTTAAAAGAATGCTTTTTGTTTGCAGATTCTGTACGAAAGAATCCACTTTGCTGTGTATGCACAGACTCTGAGATCTTCACACACGCGATCCGCTGGCTCAACCTGGCTGCAGATAGGGGCGTCGCAAGGAGACGTCCTGGGTTGCAAGAACCTAAACCAGCTGACTACAACGCATCATTTTAGGAACCTTCATGGAGCTCTCATTTTTAAATCATCCCTGCTAACCCATCACTGTTCCCAGCAAACTAAAACCAAATAACTGTTTACAATAACTGTGCTGAGTTGGAACAAAACTTGGACATTGGACTCGCACCTTGGAGTTACCTTATTTAAATATTTATAATCATGCTATTATATTTGCACAGTGGACTGAGTAATCTTGCTGATCAGTATGTCAGCTTTACGCAACTGGCACATTTTTCATGTCTTGATCTACCAATTTACTAGTATATGGAAATATTTTGTATTTTCTCCTGCTGCTGTCATTTGCTGTATGTTCTATGTATCCCATTTATTTTTCTTTTTTTTTTACATGCATGTGAATAAATCTTTGAATCTTGAGTAGCTTCGTGTTATTATTCTCAGGTATTAAGTACATCGTTTTTCTTCTAAATGTGCTAAATGGTACATGTACTTATCATGCTGTTGTTGCTGTGACCATATTTCCCCACTGTGAAATACTAATGGGTAATTATATATTAATATTATTGCATTAAAAGTAAAGGTTGTAAATATTTAGTTTTAGAGGGTTGACAAATTTAGTTTAGATTAGATCACGGTATGATTTGAGCCATACAGGCTTTGATATGGGGGGTGGGGCAGGAAGGTGATCTACTTCAAGGACGGACCTGTACTGGATCCGGAACGTATTCATTTTGGACCCCGACTACATCTGCGACCCGGATCCGTTACGGATCCATTCCGGACGTTTAAGTAGACCCCGCTCTGGATCCGTTTTGCTGGTCCGTTCCGGAGCCTAGGGTAGGTCCGGCGCGGATCCGTTCCGGGGTCCGTTTGCTGTAAGGGTAAGGCGATGGACTACATAAAGAAAAACATCCTCTAAGAGGGGGAGCCGGAGCATTAGGAACAATATCCTTTACTGGTATATGGGTGGAGAAAGGTGTTTTTGGGGGGGGGATGTAGAGAAAAATAGTGACCAGTATGGTAATATGAGGAATAATGATAATTAAGCCGCTATTTGACCGTCTGTAGGTAAACGCGGTCAACGGCGGCAAAACCAGTAGGAGAGAAATCATTAATAGGTAAATATGTTTTACATACCATTTACGATACTTCTGCCGTCTTTTTTTCTGTTGTTATCTCAATATTGACCAGCTAATAATCACCTACAGTCGCCATGTTTATTTGACTTCTTCTTTGGCAAAATGTGATCTGAGTCTATACTCTGACCCCTAGCGGAGGTCTTCAGTACTGCATAGAATACATACATACTACATACACTAAGAAGATGCAATTTGTTGCTTGTGCCGACGTGAGGTTTAAAAAAAATTATAAAGAATTTCTACCAGAATCATAATCATATTAATTATTATGTTATTATTATTATATTAGCTACATTTGGTGTAAAGAATATAGGTGATATATCACAAAAACATACGATTATCTTTTTGCAACATATAGTTATATCTGAAACATGTGCTTGTAGTTTAATATGTCTATTATAAAGGATGTTCTGAGGTTTCCCGATGTGCATAGCTACTGACTGAATTGGTTTAGCTTCTGTCCAAACCAAAGAAAAACAAGTCGATGCAGCCTGATACTGTGCCCCACAGGACCAACCAATTGCATCTGTTGGCCATGTTCTAGGCTATTCTTGTTCTGTGTTCAGCTCGGGTTGTGACAATTCTTTGGTTCCTCAAGGATCTACATAGAGAGAGAGAGAACTTTTTCATGCATATACTCATTCAGAAGAAATCGAATCAATACAAATTAGATACTGCTGTCACCAAAGGAATTCTTAGGTATCTTCCATGCAGCTGTCAAGTTTTCATATGAATACCCACTTTATTTGGTTATGTTTGGTATAACTGTAAATTGTTTTTCTTTTTTGTTGTTCTTCTTATTGTATGCCTTTTTCCATTACATTAAACCCGGTCCTGAGTAATGAGTTTGCTTAAGGTAATAAGTTATAATGTTAAAGGTCTACACAGCCCAATCAAAAGAAAACAAATATTGATCAACTAAAGAGAAATAACTGCCACATCGCGTTTTTACAAGAAACTGATCTCTCTGACACGGAACGTGAGAAATTAAAGAATTCCTGGGCAGATAAAATATTTTATTCCTCAAACCCCTCTGGCAGGAAAATATGTGTATCTGTTCTGGTGCACAGACAGATAAATTTTGCATCAACCAAAATTCATAAAGATCCAGCTTGGAGATTTGTTATGGATTGATTGATGGAGTGAAAGTCTGCCTCATTCTTTGGGAAATAGAGGCCTCTCGCCCTAAAACTTTAATGAGTGTTTTTAAAAGACTGTATCTTTTTAAATCCTGCAATTTGAGCTGCTCTATCAAATGAGAGCTTCATTTTCTTTGTTTGATGTTTAGGAAATATTCTAGAACTGGTCCAAACAACATCCGGTGGCTGCTGCTACCCACGCACTAGGGCAAGACTACGTGTTTAGCCCAGATCTGGATTCAATCCATTCCACAAGCCACCAAAGGAGTTCAAATAATGATCGGTTCGGAGAAAATAAGAACAGAAACTAATCTCATCAGCCATGTTTGGAACTGTATTTTATATCAAATACTGGAATTAAATTGTAATCTTAAATTGTAATCTTCCAAAGATTACTCTTACCCAGACATTTTTTGTACAAACATGTCTTTATCCAAAGTGGTTTTTATTGTTTTATTGGTTTAAATATCAATCAATGATGCTGAATTTGTTAAACTAATCAAATTAGTGGAACTAATTCAGCACTCATCCCAGCATCTGCAGATCAAGCATTGCTTCTTAAAACATCCAAATTCATCTAGAACTGATCTCAGAATCCATGGTTTCTCACTGTATTAATCATCTTTTGTGGTCCTTAATTTTACCTATACATTTATTTTAATCAATAGTGTGTTCGTTTATTACTAGTTTGAGTGTTTAAATGTTTTTCTTATTATTTTTTGTGTAAATAAATTTTGTGTTTGGAATGTAAAGTTTGTCATTTCTTGTTCAACAGACACATGTTCAATTCAATTCAATTCAGTTTATTTATATAGCACCGTTTCACAACAGATGTCATCTCAAGGCACTTTACAAGAAGAGTTATTACAATACAATGTTTAATTTAGAAATTAGAGAACCACAGAAGATTGCGTCGTGTAATTCTCAGCAATCCCTCACACTGAGCAAGCACGAAGCGACAGTGGAAAGGAAAAACTCCCTTTTAACAGGAAGAAACCTCCGGCAGAACCAGGCTCAGCACAAGCGGTCATCTGCCGAGACCGTCTGTGGTTTGGAGAATACAGAACAGAGACACAGAACAGAGACACAGAAAGAACAACACAGCTGATGCAGAAGTTTGTTGCAGGACGTGGAGAACTTTCCGTCACTGCAATCCCATCTTAGTCAGGGTCATCAAGCAGGGCGGGTCAGGAGCACCTACTGTAGGAAGAGACTATTGCGAGGTTTATGACCACTAAAGGTTAAAGAATTAATTCCTTCAGAATTATGGGACTG
Organism: Apricaphanius iberus; assembly: GCA_028564705.1. Taxonomy (NCBI): domain Eukaryota; kingdom Metazoa; phylum Chordata; class Actinopteri; order Cyprinodontiformes; family Aphaniidae; genus Apricaphanius; species Apricaphanius iberus. The sequence continues at coordinate 955,226 of JAPXFQ010001372.1, read as the reverse complement.
ATATAGAAATTTGGCTATTAAAATAGTTCCTGATAGAATCAGGTGGTGCCCTGAACAATAATAATTTTCCACAAATTATTATTTTTGACTGCCATAAGAAGTCTATTGACTATTCATAGCCAAATAGTTATCTTTTTATTTAATATCTGCAACATTAAAAATAATGAAAGTTGAAAGCCATTAAATATGCCATTTAGATATGGAAACTTTGACAATACAAGGATACTGTGGTTGTGCGCGTTTTCAAAAGGGGTGCATCAATGAGTAGCAATTCAATTTTATTTATTCATATAGCAACAATTCATAACATATATCTCAAAACACTTTACTAGAAAAGTCATTTCAACACAATTATACAAACGTTCAAATAGGTTAAAAGGATTTCTATGTAAGGAATCTGAGCTGACTGCCTTAAGTCCATGATGTGAGGTTGTGCCCAGAACATGCAGACTCCAACCTCCTCAGCAATCCCTCATACTGAGCAAGCATGTAGCGAAAGTGGAGAGGAAAAACTCATTAGGCCATTAGAATATCATTAATAACTTTTACCAGTGCTGTTTCAGTGCTATGATGAGCTCTAAAGCCTGACTGAAATTCTTCAAACAGGATGTAGCTGTTTAGACGCTCACATAATTGATTAGCAATTATTAGCTAAGTAATCTTGATCCAGAGAGGGTTTCTTAAGTAAAGGTTTAATTACAGCAGGCTTAAATTCCTATGGCACATATCCATTTATTAAAGATGGATTCATCATATCTTAAATAGGGCCAGTAACCAGAGGTAACACTTCATTGAATAATTTGGTGGGTGTTGGATCCAACATACAAGTTAAAGGTTTATATGAAGGTAGTATTTATGATAATTCCGAGAGTTCAACTGAATCAAAACAGTGCAGACACAAACATGGTTGTACAGTTCTCTCAGATACTGCCTCATTTACTGAGAGAGAAGCAATTATGTTTGGAAGAATGCCAATGATTTGATTTTTAATAGAATGTATTTTACTTATGAAGAATCTTATAAAGTCATCACTACTGAGAGGAGGGGGAATAGTTTGCTAAACAGAGCAGGGACGTGCACAGACATTTTGAGGGGCAGGGGCTCAAGTGAAATAAAGGGCACTTCTGATAATTACGTTTTTTCTTTTCTTTTTTTAAACAAAAAAGTATATATATTAACGCAACACTGACTTCCATTAAAAAAAATAATTTAAAAAGTTAATTTCATCTTCCTCAAACTCATGCAATTGTTTAATTTTCAAAAGATGTCTACAACATAATCAGTTCACATAGAAACCATGGTCTCCTTAGTATTCAGTAGGTTTATAGAGCAGCAAAGGAAACCATTCCACAATGTGCATGTTTTGAAAACATTTTCTATGCTACTAGTTTCAAGTCTATATTTAGATTAGAATAAACAAAATAACTGCATCAAGCGGAGGGGTGTGCTTTACTAATAATTTGTTTATTTTTTGCACAAGATACTACATTACATTACTACAATTATTTTGGTGTTATCAGAACACATAACAATTTTAAATCAACACAAATATTCATGCTAAACTGAAGAGGGTTGTTGCTGGTATTTTGTTAACTTTACTGAAAAAAATCACTGCAAAAATATATATATTTTTTAATTTGGGCTGGGCTGAAGAAAAACTGCTATTTGGGAGCCGATTGCCTGGTCTCACCGTTATTTATGCTGGACCAGGTTGGGGCCCACACAGCAGGTGGGCGTGGACTAAAATGCCTCAGTACTGAGCTGCGCGCGCAATAGGTATACCACTTTGCTCACAGCCCGTGGCCCAAAACGCTCCTTTATGCTTTAACTCCGGTTCCGCTGATTCCGCGGCTCCTGGATCGAGACAGAGAGGAACAGCTGTCAGTAATCCTCGTAGCACCACAGCGCAAAAGCGCACCGTGGTTCCTGAATGTGCAGCAGCAGCTCTCCGGCCGCCCTTGGCAGCTGCCGTGGAGAGACGATGTGCTCCTCCAGGCGGGAGGAGCCATCAGGAGTTACCCAGAGATTGGTCAGGCTCTCTGGGTCTGGCCGCTGAACGAGAGCGCTTAGAGAGGCTCGGCCTCCCTCAGGATGTGATGCGCACGATTCAGGGCGCACGAGCCGCGTCCACCACGGCGCTATACGGCTCAAAATGGACAGCCTTCCAGCGCTGGTGCGCAGAGAAAGGCGCAGATCCCTTTTCATGTCTGCTAAGTTGCGTGCTGTCGTTCCTCCAGCAGCTGATGGACAGAAATGTAGCTTTCAGCACAGTTAAAACTTATGATGCAGCTATTTCTTTCTGTCGTGAAGGTTTTAGTGACAGAATGGTCTTACATCACATTGGTTAATGTGATGTGCGCCGATGCGCAGGGGTGGGCGCTTCAGAACTCCTGATCTGATATTTAGATATACTATTCTTAAATAGAGCGCAAACAGGAATATATATTATTTTACATAAATAATTAAACAAAGCACCCCAGAAAATAGGGCACATGCTCTCCAGGAATAAAAAGGGCAGCTGCTCAAGCCCCATTTGATGTCTATGTGTGCACGTGCCAGCAACAGAGCTATGACTGTGTAAGTTTGGCAACTGTACTAAAAATAAGCCTAGGATAGGTTTTGCATAAACTGAGACAATTACTCTGGTATACATGGAATTTGTAATCAATTGCCATATCTCGATGTAAATGGTCACCTTCTTGTAAATCTAACTGTCTCACTACTTTCAACCGTCAACAAAAGACATTGGGCCTGATTTATCAACGGTTCGCACCTGTTAAACCCGGAACAAGATGCATGCAATCCATTTAGCACATTTCCCGAAATCTTGCATCTGAATATGCAATCTGGGCGTTTCTGTAAAAAGACGCAACATAATTGGAGGAAAACCGGCAAACAAGTAGGCGTTCCAGGCGCAGTGTCGCAGAAAATCGGGCTGAGTCGTGCCAAGCCGATACTATTTTTCATACAAGCTCTGCTGTAGTTCCATCCGTGCTGAACTGTTACTGAAAAGCGACATCCGATGCTTGTCGGTCACTGATTGGCACGAGGGGGGAGTCACTGGAGAGTAACTTGACAGCGTCTTTTAACAACAAACCGACCGCCATTTTGAAACGTCGCTACAGCGAGTGGATGTGTTAAGTGTTTGCTGAAGAACACAGACAACCAGGGGCGGAAATCCCATTTCAATTTTGGGGGGATAATAAACAGTAAAATTTCAGAGAGTAATTTTGGGGGGGGACAAAAAAAATGCTCTCTCCTGCTTCTTTGCAACTTGTTTTGTACAATTTGCCTTCAGCATGTTAAATAATGTTATGAATTGATGCCTTTATGACCACATTCAACAAAATGTCTTAATTTCCACTACAGTCAAAGTAGATTTACAAAAATGTAAGCATGAAGAAGTTCCCACATTATTACGGAAACACTTTCAAGGCTAATAACATCAAACTACTTCAAAAATCAAGTCAAGTATCAAAATGACTGAATTCTCTTTAATAAATCTTAGACATTTTTGTAGGCTATTAGAGAAAAACTAATATTTAATAACTTATCTAAGTCGTACTGAACGGAAAGATACACAAAATCTAAAAATATATTCTTGAAATATTTGTTTTGTTTTAATAATTAAAATTAAAAAACGTTTACTTTAAAAATACACTAAACATATACATACTCTATAGTTTATCTTTATCTCTCACTTTTCTCAGTTTTCATAATGTTTTTGGGTCTGTGTGACCAATGGGATCTTTGGCTCTATGTTTTACACAGAGAGCATTGAGCAATGTCCCTCCACCACACATTTGTTGCAACCAGTTCATCCCTAAGCTACACCTGCACTATTGTAAACAACTGCAGAGCCTGGGGAAGACGTGATAAGAGCGGTTAAACGCTGTGGTATTCCATACATCGGACCAGTTAGTTTTGATTCTTACCCATATTCATCTGCTAAAAGGATGAAACGCAGACATTTTTATCGATCTATAAATGCTCCGCAGATTCCAGGGGCAGACCGTGAAAGTGTACGTGTCTGGGAAAAGGAATATTTGGTCACCTTAGCGGATGGAAAAATAATAGTGGAATAATCCTATTATTCCACTATTATTAGGGGACGTATATATTACGTGGGACGGGGATAGGCAGCCTATCCCCGTCCCACGTCCCCCCCTCACACAAAGTTGTCCCCCCCACAAAGAAGTTATTGTAAACACATACATGCTATCAGTAAAACTGTATTGTCTTCTAAAACCACAACGAAAAAGTTAGTCTGCAAATACAAAACAATGTGTTTTTAATTGTTGAGAAATTATAGTCCACCCCCCTTATTCCTCAAGTTGGTACGGTCGGTCCACACACGCTGTTTCCAACGGGCGGGGCTGCCGACTCTCCCCCGCTATCAGCTTCACAGCAGCCCGCGGGCTCACAGAAGGCGGGAATCAAAAGGCAGCTCTTTCCAGTAGTAAGTCATTTAATTATCATATGCTTGTTCTACAAACTTAAATATGTATGTCAAATGTGGTCATATTATGTCGAACATAGACACCGATTACTGGGCGATATCTTTAGATTTTGATCACCGGTCGGAGATCCCTTTATGACAGACCACCACCATAGTAAAAAAAAAGTTGTCACTTCATGTTAGCTGTACATTCCAGGATAATTCCACTATTATTTTTCCATTCACTAAGGTGACCAAAAGTTCCTTTTCTCGGACACGTACGCTTTCACGGTCTGCCCCTGGAATCTGCGGAGCATTTATAGATCGATGAAAATGTCCGCGTTTCATCCTTTTAGCAGATGAATATGGGTAAGAATCCAAACTAACTGGTCCGATGTATGGAATACCACAGCGTTTAACCGCTCTTATCACGTCTTCCCCAAGCTCTGCAGTTGTTTACAATAGTGCAGGTGTAGCTTAGGGATAAACTGGTAGCAACAAATGTGTGGTGGAGGGACGTTGCTCAAAGCTCTCTGTGTAAAACATAGAGCTGAAGATCCCATTGGCCACACAGACCCAAAAACACTATGAAAACTGAAAAAAAAAGTGAGCGATCGATTAAATTCAAAGATAAACTATAGAGTATGTATCTGTTTAGTGTATTTGTAAAGTAAAGGTTTTTAATTATTAAAATGAAACAAATATTTCAAGAATATATCTTTAGATTGTGTGTATCTTTTCGTTCAGTGGACTTAGATAAAGTTATTAAATATTACAGTTATTCTCTAATAGCCTACAAAAATTTCTAAGGTTTATTAAAGAGATTTCAGTCATTTTGATACTGGACTTGATTTAAAGTTTTTTTTCTAGCCATATTTAGAAGGAACATTTCAAATATATTAAAATCAATATGGAACTATTTGGATTTTAATAGCTTTCATGTTATGTGATTTAATAACATTTTAATATGACATTTTATCTTCACTCTCTTTGTTGTGAAAAAAGTAAGATATGTTTTAGTACTTAAAATTAATGCTTTGCATCCGTCCACACGTGTAGTTGTTGGTCAGCTAATACCCATTTCATTTCAGGACATGTTGCTTCAACTATTAACGATCTACTTTTAAATCTTTTTTCTGAATTGCTTATTCCGTTTTAGGGCACAGGCTTGTTATTGAAATGAAAACAAAAAGAAAGGATGCTTATGAAGATGTACAAAATTGGCAAGATATTATTGTTGATCAATATCCTCCAGCTCTGTTCTAATGACAATATCCCATCTGTGTGTATGTTGCTGTCCAACTGTCAGCAGACCAGGTCAGTTGAAATGGCAGAGAAACGAAAAACGGCAGACATCAGGTCGTTTTTTAATGCTCCAAAACGTCAAGTAAGTAGAAGCTTGCATTTTGATAACGACATCTATAAGAAAGAAATGAAATGCCTATGAAATTGTTTCAAAATGGTTTCATTAGGCAAAGTCCAGTCACTTGAGCACAGGTCGCCAGAGCCTGTCAGACACAGGCACAGAGTCTCAGGTCAGTCTCTTATTAGGGCATACAAAGAACACACCTTTGTTGTTGTGTTTAATTGGGCTGTGGGTTATTCTGGATATTGGAAACATTTATTTCTATTCTAGGAGTCAGAGTGCTCAGAGTCAGGGAAAGTGGTTGAAGGGCGAGACAGAGAGCTTGAGACTTCACAAGACAGCGAGGACAGAGATGCAGCAGTCAGCAGCAGCACCAGCACAGGGACAGTGGAGGATGACACAACGGGCCACGATGACCTTACTGCCAGCACCAGCAATGATACAGGACAGCTGGATGCATGCTTTAGTTCAGATCTTAGCGACTGCACAAAACCATACCAACCACCATCTCAGTGTATAGAAACTCAAACTCTTTCAAAAAGGACATTGACTTTCCAGCAGAAATGGTTTCATGATTTTCCATGGCTACACTACAGCACATCATTGAGAGGAGTCTTGTGTTTTTACTGCAGCAAAGGGTTCTCACACCAGTCCACCTTTGGACAAAGAGCTGATGTTGCTTTCATCAGCTCAGGCTTCAGAAATTGGAAAAAAGCCATTGCAAAATTCACAGTGCACCAAAATTCTCAACCCCACTGCCACTATGTCCGTGTCAGTGCACATCAGTCGAATCCTATCAGTGCTCAGTTGTCCCGCACTTGGAGTAAACAACAGGAGGTGGCTAGGCATTGCTTTAGGAAAATTGTTAGCTCTGTGCGTCTTGTAGCAAGACAGGGACAAGCTATAAGAGGCCACACAGATGACAGTGGAAATCTGCATCAGCTTTCAGGGCAGATGAAGATGATCCCATTTTGTTAAAGTGGTTAACAGATCGTAAAACCATGTATACAAGCCCCAAATTGCAGAATGAAATTTTGAACATCATGGCCAATACAGTAATCCGTAGAATTGCAACGGAAATCCAGGCACTTCCCATTTTGCAGTTTTCTGTCATTATTGATGGTACTCAGGATGTTACTGGTGCAGACTTGGAGAGTGTCTGTCTGCGCTATGTGGACCATGACCTTGTCCCACATGAAGAGTTTGTTGGACTGTATAGGGTTTCTGATACAACAGGCCAGGGCATCGCAAAGGTGGCAGCTGATGTTCTGTTAAGACTTAATCTGCCACTGTTAGGTTTACGTGGACAGACCTATGATGGCGCTGCAAACATGGCAGGAAAGTGCACAGGCAATACTGAGGAGGCAACAGCCATTAGCCCTGTATGTACACTGTGGTGCACACTGTGTTAATTTGATAACACAAGCTGGCTGCTTTGCCAGCCTACTGATCCGTGACAGCTTTTCTTGGGTGCACCAGCTGGGCATAATTTTTGGACAGTCAGGAAAGTTCAGGAGCATATTTGAAAATATTGCTATTTGTGAACATGCTCCTCTCATCAACTTGAAACCACTTTGCCCAACAAGGTGGACTGTTCGAAATTCTGCAATAATAGCTGTGCTAGAGCAGTATAAGAGAGTACTCGACAGCCTAGAGGAAATGACCAAAAGCTCATCAAAGACGGCCTCTACTGCCAGTGGCTTATTTCAGCACTTTACCAAAGGGAAGACTGTGTTGGGACTCACACTTGCCTCTGCTGTTGTTGGAGAGCTAGAATGCCTGAATGTTTCACTGCAGAAGAAAATCCAAACTGTCTCTGGTATGCTGGATGCTGTCAATCACGTGAGGACTTCTCTTAGAGGAAAGAGAGATGATGAGAGCTACCTTGCACTGTACAAGAAAGCTACAACAGTGGTTGACTCTATAGAATCCATTGAGCCCATCCAGGCGGCAAACTGTGTCACTGCGAAAGCAGTGGATTACTACAGGGCAGAGTTCTTCAAAGTGTTGGATTGATGCATTGATGTTGCATTGATGTTCAGTTTGCAGAACGCTTTGTTTAGCTCAGTATCCTGAGCTAAACAGAGCTTCTCTTGCTGTGCAGTTGCCTCTCTTCCAGAACAAATACCCATGTACCAGTATTGGGGAGGCTGCAGGGATTCTCAGAGGACTCCCAGTTGAGTTACGGGGCTTGTTTGATCAGGTAGAGGTTCTTATCAGGATTTTGATGGTGGTGCCTGTGTCGTCATGTGAAGCGGAGAGGAGTTTCAGTGCATTGCGTCGGCTAAAAACTTGGTTACGGGCAACTATGAACCAAAACAGACTTAACAATGTAGTTGTCTGTAATGTCCACAAAGAGAGACTGGACATGCTGAACATAGATACGATCTGCCAGGAATTTGTTGGATGTAGTGACACCAGAAGGAGTGCATTTGGTTACTTTGTTTAGATAAGTGGTACTTTTGTGACATGGAAATGTTTCTGTTCGACAGACACTTTACTCTAGTTTTTTACAAATAGGCAGAGTCTTGCATATAAATCTCCATTATTAAGACAAACGGCTAAATGTGCACCAGGAATGTTCATGATAAAAGACTCCACTGCTGGGTGGAAGAATATTCTCTTCACTGAGTAAACCTATCAAATACAGAAGTTTCAATTTATGTTCTAATGACACATTTCTCATTTTCTAAAAATGAAAAAGTTAAGGTACCCCGGGTTAAAGGGGTTGTTTTATTAAATCCTTAAATTATAAGTCAAACAAACAAGGGCTGTTCATTTTTAAATAACTGTTAATGTACTTGTAAGTAGGCCTAATCTATGATGCATTTTTACTTGTTGACACAACACTAAAATAAAAATGTTCGCATTTTTTAAGTAGTTTGATGTTATTAGCCTTGAAAGTGTTTCCGTAATAATGTTGGAACTTCTTCATGCTTACATTTTTGTAAATCTACTTTGACTGTAGTGGAAATTAAGACATTTTGTTGAATGTGGTCATAAAGGCATCAATTCATAACATTATTTAACATGCTGGAGGCAAACTGTGCAAAACAAGTTGCAAAGAAGCAGGAGAGAGGATTTTTTTTTCATGTCCCCCCAAAAAATTTCTCTATGAAATTTTACTGTTTATTGTCCCCCCCAAAATTGAAATGGGATTTCCGCCCCTGCTTGCACTGTTATGTCCATTTTACACTGTTAACTGTGTTCAGGTCCAATAAAGTAGATTGCAGTAAACTGCACAATTCTCTCGTGTTTTCATTGTTCTTAATAAAAATGTGTTCGTAATAATTTATATAGGTGAAAGTAATAGCCAAATATAAATATTTATAAAAGCAATGAATACTTGATTTGATCACACTTTACATTTGTATTTGCAAAGTACCAAAAGACCATGCTTCCTTTCACTGTTACACTGGTATAACAAAGTTAGTTAGTTACATGAAAAATGTTTTTAAAAAAATCTACAGTCATGAAAACCTTTGTAACACACGACATTGCCTGGCTTTTCTTTATGAAGATAAGGCTGATTGACACCTGTAGCTGCATTAACTCTTCTAGGCCTGAATATTAAAATCACTGTAACTTTGATTTTCATCCTTACAAGTTTTCACCTTAGCATGGTGTTTATTTTAGGCCTCTAGCTTGTATAACAACACTTCGTTTCTCTGTCACGAAGGAAACAGCGATTTGTGAACACTGGAAGACACTGAACTAAATAGAAAAGCTAAGCGAAGCTACTGCTTCCTGTGATTTAAATCCTGCTAAAATGAAACCGATAAATCTCTGATGCCATGTTTGTGCTTTCACGTATGTAGGATCTATGCAGAATTTTCAAAAAACAAATAAATGAGACGTGGGACACATCAAATCTGCCCAAACATGTAGTGGAAACTACTGTTGTCCAGCTAGAGTAACCCTCAACACATGACATATGAGCACATTACAAGGAAAGACTACTTTAACTAGTTGCTGGCTATCATGTTTATCATGAAATGAAATAATAAAATCGAGGTAAATCTCTCAGTACGGTAAAATTGTTTTGTTATGCTGAAAATGAAATGAGGACACAAGTCAATGGATGACTCTGAGTCCGTCACATATGGATAACGCCAGCAGCCTGTGGGACCTGGGGGATGGCCTCCACTCAGCCCCACTTCTGTAACCAACCTGAGACACACAAACGTGGCAAGTTAGAAGGAAGGTTCCACCCCCCTTTCTCCCACAGCTGCAAGCAAATGGGCAGCCATCATTCAAATTTGGAAATTAATTTTTAAATATATATATATAGTGTGTGTGTGTGTGTGTGTGTGTGTGTGTGTGTGTAAATAAAGCAACAAATAAATGTGAAAATAAATAAAAGTGTAAATAAACAAATAAATATGAAAATAAATATTGCAATTAGGGATGTAGGAAAATATCAATATGCCAATATATCTCAATATTTTATGTCATGATATTTTAGCAATATTCAAAAGCAAAATATAATTTTTGATTAAGAATTTGAATGGAACCATAAACGATGACTGTAATTTTTGTAGTAAAATTAAAGTCTTCCTCATAGTATAACAATATATCGCAATATATTGTATCGTCCTCTTTGTATCATATTGTATTGCCAGATTCTTCCCAATAAACATCCCTAATAGAAAAAAGTCAGTAAATGTGGAAATAAAAAGACTAAATGTGAAAAAAATAGCAATTAAATTGTGTAACTTAATGTGTAAATAATTTGGAAAAAATAAATATAAAACCAAATTGTAATTAAATAAATGTGGAAATGCACTAGTAAATATTTTATGTATTCCCACAGTCATTCATTATCAAATAATTATTCTATTAGTTCATTTGTTCGTTTTCAATTGTATTTATCCATATATTTTCAGATTTACTTATTTATGGCAATATTTATTTGTGTTATTTATGTGTAAATGTTTTTTTTTTTATTGTATTCATTTTCATATTTATCATTTTTATATTTATCTATTTAAAATTGTATTTCCTCACTTATTAGTTTATTTATATTTACATTTATTTACTTAGTAAATGGCTTAAAGTGGATTTCTGACAATAGTATCCTGCAGCTGTGAATTATAAATAAAGCTCAGTCTCGGCCATACCTCCTTAGTGAGTTGGAGTTAGCAACTCATGAGCCATTGGCTTGAAACGATACAGCTCAGGGCTGCTTACCTCCTCCACAGAAGCTACCTCCCTTTCCTCTGGTGAAGGACGAGAAGAGAAATCTTCAACCTGATAATTGCCCCCCTCTGAGGCAAGGGAGCTTGGGTTGCTATTGCTCTGCATCTTTCTGGCTGTCTGTGCGTGCCCCGCTGTAAAAGCGCTGCTCTCAATATGTCAATCACGGCAAAGACCACGCCCTGTGGCTATAGTGTTGTGCAGGGCTGGGCGATATAGCTAAATTTTTACATGCTGATATAGCTCAGTTTATATCCCAATAAAGACATACTTCACAATAGCACATTTTTCTGTACATTTATTTCATGAATAGTTTATAAAAATGTACAACGTGGAAATACAGTTTTAAATGATAGATGACAATAACACCACCCAGACACATCATGTAGTGATCTTCCATGTTATCAGTCTTTTATTAGAGCAGCTCAGCTCTACACTCTGCCTTTGAATTAAACACATTATTTGAAATGCATCCAAATTTTGCCGCCATACCTGCTATCACTCATTTTCTTAACTTTACAGCAAGTTTTCGAGGCATGCATGGAGATCAACTTTGGGTTGTCTCAATCTTGTTTAGATTCTTGGTCTGAAATGTGTTTGTTATCATCTTCCTCTCTGCTTTTTTCACATATTGCAGCATGCAGAGGAATGCCATAAGGTGAATCTTGATGTAATTTACTGCTGTAAACCCTATCGTGGCTTAAACAATAGAGATTCATATTAAACGATAGACGTTTTCTATCGTACTGATGATATATTTCCTCATATTGCACAGCCCTAGTGTTGTGGATCGTTTGAATTTGAACGATTCTGGTTCCAATTCTGATTCCTGGTTTGGATTTTGGTCCAAGAGATTCTCGATTCAGATTCTTTGAAGGGACAGGGTCTCGTTTTTTTCTTTCTTTTTTTTTGTATTTTGTAAATGACCTAGCTACGCACTAACCATAGCTAATCTTACTTGATGAAATTGATGTAATTCTATATAATTCTATGTACTTTTTACTTCTTTTACTACTTTCTCCTCTTTCGCAGTTTACTCATCACACTGTTACAAGGTGTGAATCAACACACCTGCTCAAACCACATTTGTTCCATTCAGCACGAGCCATCAGAATAAGGAGTAGCTGTCCAAAAAGTTATATTTCTGTCATGAAAGGGAAATTTAAAGTTTAAAAACAAGAAAATTAGAACCAAAGTAACAGAGCTTTTCCCAAAGGATGCCAGCTTTTGTGGCACAATTCATTCCTCTGACCACTTTATGCAAATGTACAGACATTTTCAACTTTACGTGCAGAGTACAGGGCCCAAATTTATACATGCATGTAGTTTTTGAGTTCTTCCTGAAAATAATGGCCAATAGAGTGTAAAAAGAAATTTCAGTGAGCTCGAGATTGAGGTGAAACATAAGTGGGAAACAAGTCATAATGAACACACCATTTGAAAGTTGTCATAGCCAAAGCAAATTATTGTTAAATCTATCATCAGCAGTTCATCTATTTCATATCTCCTCAGACCTACCTGCCTCCAGAATACAACAACTATATTCCTGCTGCAATCATAAACATAAAAACATAAAAGAATAGTTTATTTTGCCCTTTATTCAGTTCTATGGAAATATTTAAATTCATTGAACAAATTAAATCAGTTAGATTTGTTTCAGACATGGCTATTCGGTTCCAACGTATCAGTGGTACCAATAAAAAAAAAAAAAAAGTCTGCCTGTGAGAAAGTGACAGTAAATGCGCTTGGGACAGCGGATAGGTTCCTGTTGGAAATATTGGAAAGGAAATTGTTCAATATCAAACTGAATATAAGAAAACATTCTTTCACACATGGTTGGGTCAGTTTTTCTACTGAGGGTACACAGATCATGGGTGGCCAAGCGTAATTGGAGACACACTTTGGCTGGCATCAGTACGCAAGGAGGCAGCTGAAAGTCAGACAGATGCCAGCATGAGCTTGATGGAGGAGGTGATGAACTGATGAGAGAAACATTCTGTCAAAGTAAAACTCTTTCAGTCTTGCAATTCACATGTTCTAACGCTATGCTCTGTGTACGCATGGTCGGAGCTGTATTTATATTTCGGAACATTTCTTTGCACACCACAAGCAGATAAATACCATATAATGCATATCATTGTTCCTACAATTGATATACAAACAGATCTGTGTGCAAGTATGGTTTATAAATGCGGGCCCTGGTAACAAAATCAATCAAATAAAGATTAATCATCTCAGACTTGACACTGTAGCCAATGCATCTCGCTAACCAGGAGCTGACCGTCAACCGCCGGTGCACGCTGCAAGATTTCTAACTGCTTGCAGATCAGGAAATGGCCCTTTCAGAGTCTTTCTGACTTCTTATCACTTCAACTGGAGAAATATTCCCTCATTTTAAGACTTCATCTGAATTAGCCCTTAATTCCCATCTGCAAAGTGGCAGCCTTCAGAACATCTAAACCACCATGAGAAGTCATCTGTCTTAGGCAAATATCCAAAACTTAATGACAATAAACAATAAATAAAAAGCTGATTGACTTTTTTTTTTTATGTTCTGGAGACTGCCTCTTAGCAGATCCCAAGCAGAGTAGCAGAAACTAGTGAGACTGTACACAGCAGCACACATTAACCATAGAACTGTTAGGGGCTGATTTATCAATGATTGCATTGCACAGCATTGCAAAAACATGCTGTGGTTGATTTATCAACACGGAGCAGAGCACATTGCGCCTGTTAAACCCACAGCAAGTTGATGCAATCCATTTAGTACTTTTGCCCTTGATGAATATGCAATCTGGGTGTTTCTATAAGATGCAAAATATTGGGAGGAGAATAGGCAAAGAAGTAGGCGTTCCAGGTGCAGTGTGATTTACTAAACATAAACATGTTTGCGCCGGCTATTTTAGAGTCTATTTTTAGCACTTCTGAAAAGCATGTCTTAATATTGCGCTACCACATTCAACATGAGTTTATTATTGACAAACAAAAAATGTAATTCACACCAATATAAACTAAAAGTAATTAAAACTCTAATGGCTATAAACCTGAGTTATTTAAATATTTACCTGTTTTCCCCCAAAGACGTTGCATAACTCACTGCGCGCTCATCACGTGGATGTTCCTACTGCTACCAATAAAACTTTTACCGTCACAGCTTTGGAACGTCAACTTATTATTTATGTGAGCTACCTGAAATTAATATAGAGTTTAACATTGTGTTATTTAGCTTTTGGTTTTGTTGTACTTGTACTCATTACATATTCTCCACTGCTACTTTCTGTTAGTTCAAACAGTCAGGTGAGGACATCAAGGACTTCTAAAGTCCACCCAATTACAGACAAATATTATCATATAACATATTATTAATATGCTTTGTGATTCAGAGCACATATCCAACCTAACAGTGCAAACAAGCTGTGCTTTGCAGTTGCGCTATTGCACACAATGATTTGATATATTGTCCAGCTCTGATCCAACCACACCTGTGTCACCCTGGTTCTCTGGAGCTGTCCAGTGCTGAAACAAACTTTAACACTGAGAGGTTGCTGAAAGAAGTAGGGTCTAAAATTTATTCAAGATAAATTAACATCAGGTCCTGACAACTATTTATCATGCACTCCACAAGTCTAGCTTTAATCATTGGTTGGAAAGAAAAAAGGTTAATGGCAGAAAAATCTGCACAGGAATTCATATCTGCCAGCTGTATTCATTCATCCTGAAATGACCTGCTCTCGCCAAGCAATATTGTTTCTGAAAATATAGACATTGGAAATTAGAACAGCAACCAAAGGGGTCGTTCTGTGGATTCTGTCATCTCTGCCTTGAAGTGCCAGCTGGGTGAAAAGCTGATGAGAAATGTGGCATGACAGTAGGTCAGGCAAGATGTGCGCTAAGGGATTGTTAACAGCCAATTATAGACAGTTCCAACACAATGCTTGTTCCAGGTATTGTACGAACTCACCTATATAGATTCCAGAACAAACCAATGGCTTGGGCAAAATTACCCAAGCCTTTAAGACTGTGATGCTTGTGAAAATCCAGAATTTTTATATAAACATGTCCAGTGTAAAACTGATGCTGACACCTATACCATTTATCAATATTTACTTGTTTCTAAGCAAAGGCATCGCCACTGTGTGTGAATACCATGCTCCACCTCAATTAACTGGACAGTGCAGGGAAAAAAATATGCCATCAGTTCAATGAATATGTTGTGGTCTGTAATCTGAAAGAATGCCTTGGAAGTCGTTTTACTGTGGAACAGTATGCCTGTTTCCAGAGAACTAAGTTCAACAGAGTAGAGTGTGGGCGACATGATTATCAGTCTTCCTAGTTAATATTCGTGACATGCATATGGTTGGCTAACAGCAACACAACTGTTACACTCAGACAAATAACAAGGTTATACCTTGCAAGACATTTTTTTAAAGACAAATTCCAACCATTTCTTCCTGATCTCCTCTTTCTTGGTTAAAAAAATGCAACACTGATGTACTATGTCCACAGTTAACAAGCCTGGATGTGTTTCACCATTTTGTTAAGTGGCTAACAGTAGTTTCTGCTAGCAGAGTTGGTAACGGTTAGCTTCAGCTAACAAAGTTGCTGATGATTAGCTTTTACTAGCAGAGTATGTAAGGCTTAGTTTCTGCTAGTAAAGTTGCTAACATTCAACTGCTAGTAGCAGAGTTGCTAATGATTATTTTCTGAGAGCCAAGTTACTAACGGTTAGCTCATACTAGTAGACGAGCTCTGTTCTCTACTGGCCGCAAAATCAATACAGTATTCCTGTGGGCTGTGAATACTATGTGAACCTGTGAACAAGGCCTTTAAATGCCTTTAAAACCATAAGAATTCATAGTTCCATTATCAGTTGTCCTGGTCCTGAAAATCAAAGCAGCCCCAAATTTTAATACTACCAAGTTTTAATGCAGATGTTAATATTATTCTTAATTTTAATAGTGTTGCAGTTTTCCTGCAAAATATTTTAACCAAACTCTAGGGAATCAATATCTTCATCCTTTATTTGTAGAGCACTTTCAGCAACAAAAGACACCCAAGGCGCTGAGCATAGTACATCAGATAACCAATGACAAACATGTCTAAGGCCACGTCCACACTAAGCCGGATAATGCCTTAAACGTAGAAATATTTAGTCTACACCCCCCTATCGTCCACACTAACCCGGCGTCGTTTAAGGTCTGTGGCCGGATAACTATTAGCCGGGTAAGAGAGCCGTGTAAATCTTAATTCAACGCCTAAACGAGCTAGTGTGGACAGCTTCCCCGGATAATGAAAGGAAGTGGCGACAATGAATGCTGCGTCAATAACAATATGACACTCGAAGACAAAGACAACAGCGAAGAGTAATAAATCGATCTCGTCGTCTGTCCACACCAAAATCTCTCTCTTTTTCTGAGCAGCTATTGTTCTCTTCGGTTAACAGGACAAGCAGATATGTACTGTGCTGTAGAGCTTCTTGTATATATTATGTAGGCGCTGGCGTCACGTAGATTATACGCATGCCCAGTATTTGCACGGTATGTCAATAAAAAGTCGGTATGGGATTGCGCAATCATGGGAACTTAAACGGACCTTAAACGGGGCGTAAATAGTCGTGTTGAGTGGATAACATTAGGGCGTCTAACTCCCCGTATAACCTTATCGGCTTAGTGTGGACGTAGCCTAAGAAACTTGTTAAAGTTGCAAAAAGAACAGGAAAGGAGTAAAAGCTCTAAAACCATCAGGTGGCCACTAACTCGATTTACTTGATTCCAAAAATTGCTCGAGGCAAAAACTCTGCCTTTGGGGCAAAAACTCTGCCTAGGACACGCACTGTACTCTTAGGGATCTTGTTCC
Source organism: Apricaphanius iberus (assembly GCA_028564705.1). Classification (NCBI taxonomy): domain Eukaryota; kingdom Metazoa; phylum Chordata; class Actinopteri; order Cyprinodontiformes; family Aphaniidae; genus Apricaphanius; species Apricaphanius iberus. The sequence goes on along the minus strand of JAPXFQ010001372.1, from coordinate 938,370 downwards.
ATACGGTCTGTTGTTTTAGGACGAACCTATACAAAGAACAACAGTAGCGCGTGATACAGTTTGAATGTAGTTGGTCCGATGGTGGAGAGTAAATTTGACCACAAACGGCAGAAAATGTCTGGGATCGATATATTCTACAAAAAAAGGAGAGAACAAAGTGCAGAGCATATGCTGCAAAGTAGGCCTGGCGTACCACAGCAGTACCAGCTCAATGATCCAGCATCTAAACAGAAAACATCCACATGCTTTTTAACCAAGTGTCCCTGAAACAAGGTAACGTAACCTAAAGCCTGTATACATTGATGTTCACTAATTTTATTTCTGTATTTGTAGAGATGTCATGATACTGTTTGACTAGATATGATATTTAGCTTTGATGTTTTTAAGTAGTAAACTGACTCATGTTCAATCGCAAGAGAGCCTTGTCCACAGGTAGTATCTCACAAAACAGATTTTTCTACGGTTTGGCCTGTAAGTGCAGATTTTCGGCTGTGACCAAAGGAAGAAAAATAATATTTTCTCACTCTCTCCTGACACAGAGACTACTGTGAGTTTTTAAAAGGATTAATAAATAACTATTCCTAAACGTTCAGTGCTGCTGAGCAGGGCCGTATCCAGGAGATGAATAAAGAGGGGCTAAAGGGGCCCAGGGTGGGTCTAGGACTGTAGCACCAAAATAAAAGCATAGATGTTCTTCTAGTGGGGACCCAATCTGAGCTGTTCACATTTTAGAGTTTTCAACCTTTAAAAGGACATTTGAAGTAATTTTGTTTTGCTAAGGTTTATGTGAAAATGTCGTCTCAAACTCTGCTTGCTTTTCAAACAACTTAAGTGATTGCCGAAAAATAAAAATAAAATCACAAAAACATTGCCACTTTTCACAAAAGCTTTTTTACAAAGAAGTGGATGGACTGTTTAGTTTGATAACTTACGTTATGTATGTTGACTGTTATTTTGTGAAATAAATAAATACTGTATATTGGCTTAGCTTTGGCATTAAGTAAAAAAAATAGTATTCAAACATGATGAGGCATTATTAAACTGGACAATCCAAAGTTTGTTGTCGGTTTGCTTTTGCAAACACTTAAACAATGTTGTATTAATGTCCACGACGGCTATGTTTAGCAGGTAGGTAGTATTTTATCTTTGTTAACAAACCTGTTTACCGCAACCAAATAACACTCTCACATTTTTGGCTATTGCTCATAATCAGTCTGTACGCATTCAGACTTATTCTGCCAATACGGGTCACAAATAAAAAACAACAAAACAGATAGCAGTAACATACACAGACGCAGTTGTGAATGAGGTGGGGATGTTTGGGTGATTTATAGGGTAAAATACAAAGTGTTAGTAAAAAAGTTGAAAACTTACGGTCTTTAATCGTTTGCTGGAACGGCTACTGAATGCCGTCGTACTTTTATGAGCCATTTCCATTTTGCAAAGCCGGCAGACTACAAAATCGCTCCCTTTTATTTTAAAATAGTTCCATACCTTTGAAGTGGGAGTTCCGATGGACGTATTTAAGTCAACTGACTCACTCATGCTGACAATACTTGTTCCCACCATGTTTGTTTTGAAAGTGATGGCGCGTTGAGGCGCATTTTTTGAGTCGCCGTATTTTACGTGTCGGCGTAATCGATTACGTTGATGCATCGTCCCAGCCCTATTATCCCAGCCCTGCTTCGACAGGATTGGTCAGCCGGCATAACAATTAAAACACACCACTCAATTATCGTGATTGAGCTGTTTTTTATTATTTAACTTTTTTTATTGACTTTTCATTACAGATGTAAATGCATAGCCAGTGTGCAAATATAGACATTGCAAATGAGATCAAGTCAACCTTTTTTGAGAAAACCACTAAAACAAAAGGCAGGACAGTGACAAATAAAAGACATGGTAAAAAATAAAATAAATAAATAAATAAATAAAGATCATGATCCTAAAGTACTGTAAAAATGGTAAATAATAAGATGCGCATTCTTGATAGTTATATTCATCACAAAACAACATTACACGGCAGGTCTATCCCTTCCCCTTACACAGATAAGAAGGTACATGGAAGAATATACAGGTATTAGCCTTTATAATAACCCCTTTTCAATCATTTTCAAATAAGGAGCCCACACCTTCGAGAAGAGATCTAATTTATTGTTAATTTTATAAATAAGTTGTTCAAAAGAAGCTATCTTGGTTAATTCATCTTTCCATTCCTTAAAACTGATCCTTTCTTTTGACTTTCAATGTTTCAAGACTACCCTGTTTCCTGTTGCTAGAGCTAGTTTCACCCATGTGTGTATTTGTGGAGATAGGCCAGATGTCCTCCGTAATAGACCCAGGATGCATAAGGCTGGTCCCTCCCTAAACTTTACATTCAGCACTTTATTGATACATTGGATGACTGCCAGCCAGAGGTTGTGCATCATCTCACACCCATAAAACATATGTACCAGTGTACCCCTTTCCCTCTCACATCTCCAACACTCATCATTCTCCCTAAGACCTAACCTGGACATTTGGGGGATGCCATGTTTGGATACACATTGTTCAAAAGAGATTAAATGCTTCGCGTCAAACAAATCTTCTAGTACCATTACCCCGACCTTCACCCAATCTTCCCACATGACCATTCTTTTGATAATTCTCAGTGACCTATTATACCATGCGATGATCCCATCATGTGGTAATAGTTCAAATAGCATGCCTGATGGGCCCATCTCCAACTTTTTCTAGAAAATACCAACACAGGGTTCCTGTCTGAGTGAGGAAAGCTTGCATTGAGAAGGGCTATATCAATTCTTTCTCTATCGCCACCCAAAAAGGAGCACAGATCTCTGACATTTTTTGACTTTGATAATTGACTGAGATTGAAAGCATGGTGATACTAATCTATTCTTGGAATTCCTAGACCTCCCTCCTCTACAGATGCATATAGTTTCTTTTTATTAAAAGCAGGCTTCTTCCCCATCCACAATAAGCTACTTATGACCCTACTAAATCTAGACAAAAGGGGGAGTGGGAAGTCCAAATGCAGCATTCTTATTATTTAATCAATCTGTGGCGTTGTAATCATCTATTAAATTTATCTTTCCAATTAACGATAAACTTAATTTTGACCAATTTTGTAAGTTACTTTCAATTTTCTGGATCATGGGAAGTAGATTTAAATTCATTATATCTTTTAATCCTGGGGTAATCATGATCCCCAAGGAGACCAATCCAGAAGGAAGCCATTTAAATAGTCAATTATTGCAAATATTGGGAGGGCATGTTTTAGACAAAGGCATCGCCTCAGACTTCGACCAATTGATCTTGTAACCTGATATGTGAGAAAAAGACCAAATCATGGACAAAATATTAGGCACTGCCACTTCTGGGTTGCTTGACAGCATTAAGATATCATCCGCATATAATAGAAGTTTATGTTCTTCTTGCCCTGAAATAATCCCTTTAATATTGATATGGTTCCTAATTGCAGAGGCTAACGGCCTAATGTCCCCTTTCTCATTCTGTATTGCCGAGATCATAGCTTGAGCTTGCTGTTGTTTCACCCTTTGAGTCAGTGATTGAGCTGTTTTTTTATACATGTTCATTAGAAGAAAGTGTGCAACAAAAAATGCAATTAATTGAATACAGAACCTCAGAATTGTATACAAGCCTTCATTCGCTGTTTTCTTTTTCTTAGATTGACATAGAACCAACAGGTGACACACAGTCACACACACACAAGAAAAAAAAAGAAGAAAAAAAAAGGGAAAGGGGGGGGTATTATTAGGGGTTTCAAAAAGATTTAAAGAAATCTAAGAATTGTTGCTATTTCTTGTAGAATTGGACATCATTTTTGTCCAGGCCTGTTTCATGCATTTATTTTTTAAATAATTCCGTTGAAGCATGGATGAAAAGCAATGTCTGACTTTCATTGGTCAACATTTATATAATTTTTATTTATTATTACTTTTGTCAGATTAAAGTTATTTCTGTGAACATTATGAGTTTTTCTTTGATTTAATGAAGGGTACCAACAATTTTGTCCACGTCTGTAAACACGGTGAGGCTGCATTTCAGTTTCAGGCAGCTAAAATATGGAACCGTGTTCATGAGGATGTGAGACAAGCCTCAACCCTAACAATGTTTAAATCCAGGCTTAAAATAGTTATTTTTACCCGTGCATAAAACAATTGAAATTATTTTATCTGCACTCTTGCTTTTTATTGTAATTATTTTTTAAGTTTAATTATTTTTTCCTGTTTATCTGTTTTCTTAATGTATGCAACTGTGAAGCACTTTGAATTGCCTTGGAATTGTGCTCTAAAAATAAACTTGCCTTGCCTACACCTCACTGAGGCAGGAAGTAATGTAAAAGAGGCCCAAACCAACTACATACTGAGTACATATGCTTGATTACTGTTCAAAGTTCCAAAATTTCTCTATTTAAAGTCCATGTTTTATTGATTTCATTTAATATACTGATTTTACTAGATTTTGAATTTGGGATTTCCATAATCTGTAAAGCATTATCATGAAAATTATAACCAATCCTGGCTTGCTATAACTCAATTTGCTTCTAATAAGTCTATATCATATATTAGTTTAATCTTTTACACTGAATTAGTGAAATCAATTAACTTTTTTGCACAACATTCAAATTTTTCAAGTTTCACCTGTGCATGAATCCTTCTTTATCTAACAAAATACAGACAAAAACGTATTTTGAAGTGTGACTGAGCATAATAACTCTTTCCTGATACCTTCCTGGTTTCTATCAGCAACTGGTCTCTTTCTCTCTCTACCTAAAGAACCTGCCTAATCCTCCCAGCTGTGGCTGCTGGCCTCATGTCTTCTCTCCGAATCTGATCTTTCTATTAACAAGGGCAATAACGATTTCTCTCAAACATGTGGACAGCAATAATGAGCACAAAATCTACAAAGAAATGAAAGAGGACTGGGCATACTCCAAGCATTAACTACCTAGCTATGTAAAATAACTAACACTAGTATTGTTAACTAGCTTAAAACGATATAGTTGCATGTATTAACTTGCTATCATTTAGCTAAGATTACCTGCATCCATCAGCAAAACTCAAACTGTATCTTGTTCGGAAAAATCTCTGCAGGGTTTGTAGCATTTTGCTGCGTCTGGCTAGTTTGCTTAACCAGCTGCTTTGCTGCACCTGTCTGTGATCGATGCTTGCTTAGCATGTGTGCATTTAAGGTACGTTTAAAGACGGCTTGTAAAAATATGTTACCACATATTAAACGGCAGTAACAGCTGAAAAAGGTGCGGAAAACAGAGGGCGCTGACAAAGAAATTATCCCACGGCCGTTACGCCCATGGATGGGGGGGTCAAATGGGGCGTGAAGGCTTTTTTTGGGAGGGTTTTGAGACCCCCCAAGACCCTCCCTGGCGCCGCCACAAGTTACCAGTACCCAATCTCCAGTTGACGGGGTACCCCGTGCTTACTCCATAGGTAGTCTATAACAAAAGGAACAAACTCAGATCCATGAACCAAACAGTTATCAAACAAGCAACTCAAACTCAGCGAGGGCGTCCTGCAAAACCACAATCGAAATATGCATATATATGCAACAGGGCATAAATCTGAAGGATTGCAATATGACCTTGCATGTACACAGAAAAAGTAATAAATTCAACATTATTAAGGCCAATTTTTATCAGTAGTTTTTCTTCCTCCTTGGGTAGCAAAACAAAACAAAATATTATTATTATTATTATTATTATTATTATTATTATTATAACAAAACTAAGCAAAGATCCATTGTCAGGGCTAAAATGTGAAAAGACAGTTTACATAACCAATTTCTGTCCAGTTTGTAGCTCCATATAGGTGCCGGGGCACGAAAAACAATGTTCACACCTCTAGGGACGGAGCCACTCGGACGGAAATTATGTGCACTACTTATTTAGTCTCAACAAAAGCAGCAGCTTCCTCTGCAGACGTAAACTCCTTAGTGACACCAGTGAATGTGATATTAAGGCGAGCCGGATACACCAAACCGAAGTGAATGTTCGGTACCTCTTTGAGGCGGATGTTGTTAAAGGCTCAAGCCTGGGCTGTCTTTGCAATGAGGTCAGGGAAAACAGAGATCTCCATATCCGCGTACCTAACCGGTGTTGAGTCTTGATGTGTTGCAAGATGTCGGCACAGGCAGTGTGATAATGAAGGCGGGCAATAATGGGACGAGGTCGCTCACCATGTTTGGGTTTCGGCAGCGGGGAAAAATGAGCCCGATCCACCATGGGTTCTCTGACCAGCTTGAAAGCATCTTTCAGAAGCACCGCGACCTTGGTTGCGTTGACATAGCCATTATAATCCTCAGACACGCCCAGGATTCTGATGTCATTGCGGCGGGATCTTGCTTCCAGATCCTCGCATTTGTTCTCCAATGCTGTAAGCTGGGTAGTTAACTTGCCCACTTTGCTTTGGAGGGAGATGATATCATCCGTACACACTGATAACGAGCCACCCGCACTGTAGCTTTCAGCTCAGCCACCTCCGTGTTGATAGCTGCCAAGCTAGCACACAGCTCAGACTTCATAGGATGGAGGCCCGACTTAATAGCCGCTGAATGTTCCTCGAGTTCAGACTTTAATACATAACCCATTTCTTCCTGTAGAGCTGTCAACAACTCAGCTGTGAATTCAGCCGGGGACATAGACGAGACGAGGGTAGCGCCACCCGAAGCTTGTGTAGGGGAATCACTGCGAGCGGGGAATGAAGCGTGTCCAGTAAGCTGCGGTGCATGGGCCGCCGAGGAGTTTGCTGACTTGGGTTTAGTAAGCATCTTGAGAATGAAGTCAATAGGATTATTGAAAGAATTAAACAAGGCGGAAAATAGTATGCACACACAAGGTTATTTAAGAGGCGCTGAAGAGCTGTTAAATTAGTTTTGCAGAAGCACCAGCAGAGAACGTCTAACTCCATCAGCTGCAGAACCGGAAGTCCGTGATTGAGCTGTTTAATATCACAATTTAGATTAAAGGTAAATTGATTGCCCAGCCCTAAGGAAGAGTGCAACTAGTTTTTATAAAGAAACACCTCTGTTGATTGACATTGCAGCTGGTCACATAAATGGACCTACAATGGTTTTCGTAGAAAATTTTTCTTTCATCTTAGGGTAACCCAAACGTCAAAGTCAAGAGCAGCAAGATTACATGTAGGCTATAGTCTATGGGTGAGGCCATCAGAGGGACGTCATACATTCTGCTGCACTTTGTCCACATCAATTTTTCAAGCTTTTCCTGCGTTTCAAGCGGCAAAGTAGCAAATGTAAGCAACGCTCTTCACGCAGCTTGTCAACCAATCAGGGCGTCTCACTGTAGTGACATTGCCGACATCAACTTTGTCTAGCCAACCACGATCTGATTGTGTTTAAAACATCCACCGGAGAAAGGCCTGCCCACGAGCATTGCAAGCTTCATCTTAAAAATGTATAGGCGTCAAACAAATTGCTTTATGAGCGCTGTTTTACACTGACAAAGTGTGGTTTGAAGACATCATTATGGTATCTAACTTCATTCTTGATATCGGTCATTCAAATGGGTAGCAAGACGGGAGCTCTGCTCAGTGTTCTCCTAGTTTAGTCATGTAGGACAAATAAATATTACTGAATAAATATACAAGAAGAAAATGAAACTCAAATTCACACTTAAAAAATTATAAAAACAAAGAATACTAAGTAAACATTTATATTAATTCCAATCAGTAAAATATTGGTATAATTAAAAGATTGCCTTGGTTTAAAAAAAATCCACAAATATACAAATGTTCTGCTGGTAATGTCAAGTTATAGCCAGCCGAACTTAATCCCACCCACAACATGGTCTGGAAGTTTGGTCTAGCGTTCCTCTGTAAATGAGCAATTATGCCCGAACAAGATCTGTTTGGAATGAGCACATGGGTTGAATTTGTTTACAACAACGATGGCTGCCGCTGAAGAACTGAGATGTTTAGATTCTGCCATCGACTAGGTTCTAGAAGATATCGACAGCGCAATAATTTTAAGAGGAATTTTAAGAGAGGAACAGATAACGTCCGTTGCTCTCCAGAGCAACGTCACACACTTCCATAGCTCTGATTGGTTATAGGTCTATCCAATTAAGTGCAGAGGCATTTCTTTCCTGGTTCGGTTAAAACACGCCCCATAATCACAGCCCAATGGAGAAGTAACAGACTCACATTCTGATTAGAATTGAGTATGGCTACGTCAGGCTAGTCAAGTTACGCTTCAGATAAAAATTTGTTAATCATGAGTAGCAAATTGGTTGGGTACGCTGTAGTGATCTATCAGCAGAAAGAGTTGTTAATGTTCTCAATATTTCATTCACAACAGATTATAAAATAACCCGTTTTTATTCTTTATTATTATGATCTAACACCTCGTGAAAGGAAGGGGGAGCCAGTGGGGTTGCCAGCAACTGAACTTTTATATGGAGGCCCTTCTTGGCCCCCCTTGTTATCGCCACTGTTTTAAATCAGGCATCTTTCCCAAGTCTTCAGCAAGCTTTTCAAGAACAACCGGTTGGATGGCCTATGTTCGAGCTAAACTATGTGAGCTCTGGCTGCTGAACCACATGGAAGAAACTACCACAAGTTAAGGATAAATTAAAAATCCTCCGCATTCCTCCCGGTCTATATGCTGGCACCGTGCCCCTAACGCCACTGCTCTGACCTATTAACATGGAATGTAGGTTAGCAAGTTTGTGGCTCCAACTGTAATGTAGCAATAATGACAGCCATAGATGTGTTGACAGAGTTGTGAACGTCAATTTTAATTTTTTTATATTTATTTATTTTCACAGAGACCCGATCACAGCTGATGTTTGCGGACGTTAATCTGAGGGGCAGTGTACAGTGGGAAGGCCGGGGGGTTGACGTGAGAACACCACTCACCTTGCAACGCCGTGACTGTGGGGCGCCTCTCTCCCTTTACGTTTGTAGCGTAGTAGTCCACTCTAGGTAGAAAAGCACCTCCAGCAGCGTTGGCAGAAAACACGTCACCAGGAGCGGCAGAATTGCCGCAAAAAACGAGAAACAAATAAACGCTACGGCATTATTCTTATTATTCCGGTAAGCTTTCAGCCGGTTCGGCTGATCGGGAGAGACCGATTCCTTCTTCAACGCGCTGTCAAGAGCGAAAACAAGAGACAACAGTTTTCTGCCAACTGGCAGGATTTCACGGTATGCGTGGAGTAGGAAACTCCACGGTGTGGACAAGTTCGCTACGCTCCAATCCTGTCCCAGGGCTGCTAAATGCGGGTCAGCTTGAGCGAGGATGATACGTCGTGACGCTGCGCAGCGCCGTCCCCCGGTCAGACAGGAACACAGCCGCCACAGAGGTTACATAATATACAGCGCGGTTCAGCCGAAGAGCGCCACAGTTGAACACTGACAGTATGCTTCAGTGACCTACTGTTTAGAACAAAACAAAAGTAAGCGCAACAATAAAAGAAACAAAAGATACAAAGTACCGCTTAGAATGGTTACATTGTGAGTACTATATCTGAATGTAACCTACAGTGGAACCAATACATCACACCATACAGACGTTAAGTCGCTATAAATAGCCTATATTAACTTGAAGAAATGAAATAAAGTACCAGAATAAGATGTACTCCGCTGTACATCTTTATGTACAGTCGAGATGGAATTATATGTTTATTGTTTTTTGTCATTTGACTGATGGGGTAAAAAACAACAACAAAGGAATGGTCATAATCTATTTTTATCTCTTTTTTTTTTAAATGATATGATTTTTTGATGATGATTACATATTCATTGATTTTTAATTTTCATTTATTTAATACATTTTCTACTAAAAATAACTAAAGAAAGAATATACAATGTGCCATCAACCAGTAGCACTAGTTGTAATAATTACGAACATTTCGCTGCCGTTTAGGGTGGTGTGAGCGTACCATTAGTTAGTTGCACAGAGCGCGTCTCATATCAGTGACATATTACAAAGTTGTCAACCTTCCCGATTTTCAATTCAATTCACTTTTATTTATATAATGCCAGTACACAACAAATGTCATCTCAAGGCACTTTACAACAAAAGTAATCTCAATACAATTATACAAACAATCCAATCAGTTACGTTTTCTATGTAAGGAATCCCAGCAGATTGCGTTGAGTCATCGGCGTGAGGTTGTACCCGGATCATGCAGACTCCAACCACAGCAATTCCTCAGCAAACCCTCATACTGAGCAAGCATGTAGCGACAGTGGAGAGGAAAAACTCCCTTGTAACAGGAAGAAACCGCTGGAAGAACCCAGTACAATCTGCCACGACCGTCTGGGGGTCTGAGAAGACAGAGAAGAGACAGCATGGAGGATGCTCGGTGACTTTGAGCATCATCTGGATCAACGCTCCCCATCCAGCAGGGGTCATTATAGCTGAGCAGGGTACCAGACCGGGTAGAGCTTCTATAGGGAGAAAAACACTTAGAGAAAACTGGCTTAACAATTGCATTAACAATAGGAAATATATATCTAGAGAGTAGTAGAAAAGAAAAGTAGAAGGTCTGTTAGGGTCAGTTGAGTCTGAAAAAGAATATTTTTTTTCCCTAATTCTTAAGTCTATTAGCAGTGTCCGGTGTGAGGGAGATGGAGTTGAGGAGGGCTGCCGGACCGGGCTGCATCCTCCCCTCGCCGGATCGGGCTGAACACTCCATCCCCCTTTACTCCCTGCCTGGAAATCCAGGAGGAAAGAAGGAGGTAAGTGGGTAAGTATTATAGTGCTTATGCATCTCTCCTTGCTCATAGGACTTCGCCCTCTCCAGAATCTATGTATTAAAGAGATAATATTATTGGTAAGTGGAGTAGATTAAGGCCCGCTCTTCCGAAGACTCTGGCATTATCTTTGTCCATCACTTTCTAGCCTTAAAACCTGGTGTAAATCTGTTTCTGTCCTGATTCATGATTCAACCTTTGTTAAATTCTCTATTCATTTTATTCTGGTAAATTAATACATTACTGTTAGAAATCGGAGAGGGATTATAAGGTCTAGTGTCTATATAAGTAACTATAAGCTTTATCAAAAAGGAAGGTTTTAAGACTAGTCTTAAAAACAGACAGAGTATCTGCCTCGCGAACTAAAACTGGGAGCTGGTTCCACAGGAAAGGAGCCTGATAACTAAAATATCTGCCTCCTAATCTACTTTTTAAAATCCAAGGAACTACCAGTAGACCTGCATTCTGAGAACGAAGTGGTCTGTTAGGAACATATGGAACAATCAGATCTCTGATGTAGATGGAGCTTGATTATTAAGGGCTTTATACGTAAGGAGGAGGATCTTAAACTCTATTCTGGATTTAACAGGGAGCCAATGGAGAGAAGCCAAAACAGGAGAAATGTGATCTCTCTTTTTAATATTCATCTTGCTGCAGCATTTTGGATCAACTGAAGGCTTTTGATTGCATTTTGTGGATTTCCTGATAATAAGGAATTACAGTAGTCCAGCCTCGAAGTCACAAATGCATGGACTAGTTTCTCTGCATCACTCCTGGACAGGATGTTTCTAATTTTAGCAATATTCCAAAGGTGAAAAAAAGAAATCCTAGAAACCTTTTTACTATGAGATTTAAATGTCATATCTTGGTCAAAAATTACATCAAGGTTCTTTACATTGTTATTATTTACATTATTACCAGAAATTAATGCCATCCAGATGAAGTGAGTGACCTAGCAGTTTACTTTTTAAAGGTTCTGGTCCAAAGACAACAACCTCTGTCTTGTCTGAATTTAGGAGCAGAAAATTCAGAGTCATCCAAGTTTTTATGTCTTCCAGACATGCTTGTAATCTATCTAACTGATTGGTTTCATCAGGTTTTATGGATAAATATAATTGTTTATCATCAGCATAACTGTGGAAATTCATATCATGCCGTCTAATTATTTTACAAATTGGAAGCTTATATATAGTAAAGAGAATCGGTCCAAGCACAGAACCCTGTAGTACTCCACAAGTAACCCTTGAGTGTGAAGAAGATTTATCATTGACATTAACAAACTGGAATCTGTTGGACAGATATGATTTAAACCAACCTAGTGCTGTTCCCTTTATCCCTACATGTTCGAGCCTTTCTAATAGAATATTATGATCGACTGTGTCAAAAGCAGCACTGAGATCTAGCAAGACCAGGGGTCTCATTTATAAAACATTGCGTAGAATCCCTACTAAAAGTGTACGTACAACCAAAACAAAAAGTTTGCGTACGCCAAAAAGATTTCTGATTTATAAAACCATGCCTAAGCACAGTTGTAAGCAATTTCCCTTTATAAATCACAGTCTTCTTGGAAGTTTGCGCACGTGAATTTGGCTCATATCCCGCCCTGAACACGCCCAAATCTGGCTATAAAAGGTCAATGCAAAGCAGGACATGAATATTGATGCACATGAAGAAGAGGGAAATATGGCAACAACAAAAGAAAAACAAGAAGAGAAACTTTACGGAGACGTTGATTGAAGTGCTAGTGGGTGAAGTGGAGGCTAGAGGAGACATTTTATTCAGTGGACACAGCAGCGGTGTCACAAATAAAAGATTGAACTGAGTATCAGCATGTCGCGTCTGTAGTGCAGACTGTCAGTGCAACTGACAGGACAGTACCCGGAAAAAAAAAGTGGTCGGACCTCAAAGTCAAGAAGAAAAAAAAAACGCGCCTCCCACCGCCAGAGTGGGTCTGCTACTTGAGGGGGTCCGTGTACACCTGAGCTGACACCACATTGGAGCATATTTTAAGGAGACTAACTAATATGCCGTGTCTTTTCAACTGTTAGATGGCGAGGATTAGGAGGCTGAGGAAGATGAGGATGCCCAGCGTCTAGTGACAGCCATTGGAACCTTAAATTGTACAATAAAACAATTTTTACATCCTGGTCGATCAATTGCTCCCTGGCTGAAGGCTTCCTGTGGAGGAGGAGGTGGCTGTGGGTCGGGGTTCTCATGCTGGGGAGGTGGTAGGACAGGAGGGCGGGGAATTTCTTCGGACGGGGCCCTTGTAGTATTGGGTGCAGTCAATTGCGCCGATTATGTTTGGGAAACCGGACATTGCTGTAAATTGCATTTTAACTTACCTCCTCACCAACTGCGTCATTGATTCCTCCCTGTCTCCAAAATGTCCGTACGCACGGGTCAGAGTTGGCGTACAGGTGCGCACATTTTCCCATCAAGTCTGTTTTTTATAAATCCCAACTTTTGCTTTGAAAGTGGCGTACGCCAGTTTCAGGCCCCGTTTTGTGCGTACGCAACGTTTATAAATGAGACCCCAGAACAGTCACAAATCCATTATCTGAGGCCATTAGAATATCATTAGTAACTTTTACCAGTGCTGTTTCAGTGCTATGATGAGCTCTAAAACCTGACTGAAATTCCTCAAACAGGTTTTTGCTGTTTAGATGCTCACATACTTGATTAGCAACTCAAGAATTTTGGATAAGAAAGGAAGGTTCATATAGGTCTGTAGTTAGCTAAATCATCTTGATCCAGGGAGGGTTTCTTAAGTAAAGGCCTAATTACAGCAATCTTAAATTCCTGTGGCACATATCCATTTATTAAAGATAGATTCATCATGTCTAGGATAGGGCCAGTAACCAGAGGGAACACTTCCTTAAATAGTTTGGTTGGTATTGGGTCTAACATACAAGTTGAGGGTTTATATGAAGCGAATATTAGTTATAATTCCGAACGTTCAACAGACTCAAAATGGTACAGACATAAACATGGTTCTACAGTTATCTCTGATGCTGCCTCATTTACTGAGAGAGTTAGTCATGGTTGGGAGAATGCCAATAATTTTATTCTTTATAGAATTTATTTTACTTATGAAGAAGCCCATAAAGTCATCACTACTGAGAGAAAGGGGAATAGTTGGCTCAACCGAGCTATGACTCTGTGTAAGTTTGGCAACTGTACTAAAAAGAAACGTAGGATTGTTTTTATTTACCTCTATTAATGATGAGAAACATGCTGTTCTAGCTTTTCAAGGGGCGTTTTTATAAAGTAGTAGACTATTTTTCGAAGTTAGAAAGAAATCATTTAAGTGTGTAGAGCACCATTTTCTCTCCAGTTTCCTAGTATTCTGCTTTAAAGTACGCAACTCTGCACTAAACCAGGGAGCCAGACTCCTATGGCTGATTACCTTCTTTTTTAAGGGGGGGTACACTGTCTATTGCCAAACACAGTGAGGAAGTAATACTTTGAACCAGACCATCAATTTCTGAAGGGTTAGTGTTGGAATTACTGCCATCCACTGTAATATTCTGAGACAAATATGGAAACAAGAATGGAACAGATTCTTTAAAACTTGTTACAGCATTGTCTGATAAAGTTCTACTGTAATGAAACTTTCTTTCAGATTCAGGAACGTCGGGTAAAGTAAATTCAAAGGTTATAAAAAAAAATTCAGAAAAGGACTGGGTTATTTCAGAGGACTATTAGTTCATCACACTCAATGCCGTAAGTCAGTACAATGTCTAAAGTGTGCCGACCAGAGTGTGGGGGTCCTTTCACTTTCTGAGTAAAGCCAATTGAGTCTAAGATAATATTAAAGGCTGCAGTTAAGCTATCACCTTAAGTGTCCACGTGAATATTAAAATCCCCTATTATAATTACCTGATCAGTGTTTAAAACTAAATCAGATAAAAAATCTGAGATCTGGTCCAAGAATTGAGAGTAAGGGCCTGGTGGACGATACAAAACCACAAACAAAAGTGGTTTTAATGTTTTGCAGTTTGGATGAGGAAAACTAAGGATTAGATGTTCAAAAGAGCTGTAGTTAATAATTGGTCTAGGGCAATGTGGGCAGAGTTAAACGTTTAGCCTCTCCCACTGAATCCGCTGGTGAGTGTTGGTGAGTGAGCGCAGCACTGTTGTGACAGAGAGAGAAGTAGCGAAAAGAATTGAGGTAGGCAAGGTTTTTCATTCTGTCTTAACGATACTAAGCAGTTGCAGCGTAAATGATACAAAACTGGACTTAAAAACTCCTTTTCTGAGTTTTATGTTATAGGCATAAATTATATAAACCCGGACTTAAAACTCCATTCCTGAAATTTGGAGTAATATAATACCTGGCACGAACTAGCCACTGTGATACGGTGATAACTTTTGCAATAGATCGCAGCATTTTCCCCCAGCTATTTGAGACCGAGAGTGCAGCTGTTCATACTTTTTAATAAGTTACAGCATCAAATTAAACAGACTCAATACTGCCCTGAGATCAAAGTAAGGAAAAAAATACTTTCTCACTCTCTCCTGAAACTGAGACTGCTGTGAGTTTTTAGAATGATTAATAAGTGAACATTCCTAAACGTTCACCCCTGATGAGCAGTTGCGTATCCAGGAAGTGAATAAAGAGGGGCTGAAAGGGTCAAAGGTGGGTCTTGGATTGTAGCACCAAAATAAAAGCAAAGATGTTCCTTTAGTGGGGACCCAATCTGAGCTGGTCACAGTTATAGAGTTTTCATCTGTTAAAGTGACATTTAAAGTCATTTTATTTCACAAAGGTTTTAATTCACAATGTAGCCGCTAACTTTGATTGTGTTTCACACAATTTAAATGATTGGTGAAAAATTAAATACAATCACAACTAAAAACATTGCAACTTTTCATAAAAGCTTTTTCACAAAAAAGTGTAGGGATTGTTTAATTTGTTAACTTACGTTATTACTGTATAAATACTGTCAAATTCAAGTATTTAATTTTTCTTTTTTAAAGACCACCCCTTTTAAATGTCTCTCTAATTTTGATGTCTTAAGGTTGGCAAGGATGGACATATAAGCGTGCAACATCCGCGATAGAAAACAAAGGACAACAATGGACGCAGGATATAGCGCGAGCATTCCACATTTGATGGTTGGAAGTATCTGCACTACTTTCAGTATGATTCTGTAAAAACGATAAAAAATATTAGTGTCCGCTGCACACACTGCATTGGAAGGAAACTTTTGTCTGCAGCAAAAAACTGAACTTCCAACCTGAGCAAGCACCTAGCTCACCGGGAGAATGTGTAGCTCACCGAGAGTCCGACTCACATCACAGCTGCAGCTGCTAAAGTGGATTCTATGTCAGATGGCCATACTACTGCTAAACCGTTGAAAATACAGTTAAAAGCCACCAGACTTGCTGCCGCCGAACTGAAAAAGCTTGTCACTGACTATATAGTGAATGTTGCATTAATGTACTCATGTTCATAAAGGAAAAAAAAATAAACCAATAAAAAAAAATGTAAGAATAGACTGTTTCATTTGATTGTATTTTATATGATGGAAGATACTTATGGCATAATCAGGTTGTGTTTCATGTTTTTGAAAAGTAATTAAGTAATAAATTAACTAATTACTTTAGAAAATAAGTAATAAGTAAAGTAGTGGGATTACTTTTTTGGGAAATAATCAGTAATTAATTACTATTTCCAAGTAACTTGACTAACAGTGCTGTGGACGGAATGCTATGCATCAAGCTGAACTGCACTCCTACTTGTGCAAAATGGAGGCTGAATCCTCGCTCTGTTGCCCTATTGTTCTACCCTGGAAATCCAGAGGTCTTGCAAGAGCACAACTTGAATTGTCTCTGCAAGACATTCTGGCGTCTAGCAATGATCCAAGCAGAGACATTCTAATAAAGAGAATGGCTCTGATCCAAGTTACTGCATTACGTAAGCATTTCAGGGAACCAATCAAATCGGTGTATCTGATGTTGGTGGGCCAGAGGCAAGCTAAGCTGATGACGGCAGCGCCGCGACGTCCGGAATCATTTAGTAAACATTGAAAGATGGTTACAGATGAACCTCAGTTGTTTGAAACGCCTTTGGCTGCTACAATGAACAAGATAGACTTAGCTTTTCATATAAAAGACGAACAGAAAACCGCACTTGAATTGTTCAATTGTAGGAAGGACGTTTTTGCTGTTTTGCTGACTGGATACGGCAAGAGTTTAATCTACCAGTTAGCTCTGCTGGTGGCTACGCTACCGCTCTGGATGCATCACACCATATGGGACATTCTACCAGAAACGTACATTTTCCCTCCAAAAAAAAACAAAAAAAAACTTGTATTAACCTTAAATTTTAACACTGACTTTAACAAAGGAGATAATGAATAATTGTAAATTATATAAATCCCACCTTGGCACATAATGATTTTTGAAAAACAAGCATTTTAATATTCAGTTACTCTTTAAAATGTCAGGCCCTGTCACAGACATGGCTGATAATGTAAGTGTGTTAAAGAATATGCTCTCTTCTGCACAAACATCATCATCATAATGGGGATGTGTCCCTTATTGTAGCAAACATATATTTTAATTTAAAAAAACACAGCTTTTTACGATTTTTTTGTATCAGCACTAACAAGAAAAAGACATTTAAAAAGTCCCTAAAACAGCTAAACATGTATTTTTACAAACATTAATGATTAAATCCTTACATGTAGGTAATATAACTGATTCAGGTAGGTATGCGTTTTTATAACAAATTGATGTATTTGTATGTAGTTTGTTCCAGGACTAACTTTTCAAATTAATGCCCTTGAGTCTTACTGTAAGTAACATGCTACCCTACCCCTCAGTAATGTGGGCAATAAGTTTTGCCCACACATCTCTCTCAATTTCATGGTGTCGAGCAGTTACTGGTCGGGCAGGAGGTATGAAACTAATTACGTGATCAAACACATACCAAATCATGTCCTCTCGCGTGGGCCAGAAAAACCTGTTAACCCCTACACGATGCATGCATTTGACCTGCGCCTGCACCTCATCAAAGGCTTTGATAATTCCTGGGTACAGGTCTCCATCATATTTAACCACACACCACCTATCCACAACATCAGGACCCCATGCAATCTCCTGCAATGGAGGACATTTCTTACTTTCTGTCTTAAATGAGAAGGATTTGGCGCCAAAACATGTGCATGTAAGTACCTTCTGTACAGCACACATGCAGCTCACATCACGGTACACCATCTCACCGGCTGTGGTTGTGACAACCTGGTGGATCTTCATGGTTGTTGGTACCTGGGGAATGCTCTCTGGCATCTCTCTTATTGCTTTGTCAATTGACTCCTCGCTGACATAAAACAGCACAATAGTTGTGCTTGTATTGACCAAAGCGTCAAAGAGATCAGTTGCATTTTTTAAATCGCAACCGTGGCTCACCAAACGATCAGCTGTCCTTTTCAGGGTACCTCCAACACCATCCGGCGCCCCTTTGCCATGACTGGCTTCAAAGAAATTCCAAGTCCCAGCTTTAAACCCAGTTTTGTACAGAAGAGAAGTGAAGAGAAGTTCCCCTTCTGTCTGTACTGGGAGCATGGACCGTCACTGAGGAAATGAACTACTGAAACCAGAGGGAAGCGGTTCTTCATGTATGACAACACAGGTTGTAGATGTTCCCATATGGCAGGGGGGCCTTTCTGTCGGGATGGAGAGATAGAACTAAAACAAACTTTCTCCGCATTGGCTCCTGCATACAGTATCCCTGTGTGTAATGTGGCTTGCTCGTGGGATGCACCAAAGTGCACAGCCTGGATCTCAGAGGCATACTTGCATACATAATTTTCTGAAAAGTCCACATGGATAATGCATTCATTCTCATCCAGGTTCTGTTTGAGTTCCCGGCAGTATCTGTATTGTTGGCGGATGTTAAAGAGATGGCGTTTAAATTTATACATCATGTCACTAAAAAGTTTAATTAGAGCCTCTAGAGATGTCTCAATGGTCTTTTTCACAGTCTTCTTGAAGACTGTCTGCTCTTTTGAGTGTTCTGCCTCTTCAGTCACCCATTGCCAATATTCAACTTGGGTGGAGCCCTCATACTCCTTCAGCATGGGGAAGTCTTGATTATAAAACACAACTTAAAATGCAACTCATCTTGGTCGCATACAAAAGAGAGATTTGTATTTATCATTTATGAGCGTTAGCAGCATCAAAATTGAATTGAATTTAAATAGAAATTAGGCATTTATTCAAAATAAACAAATGTTAACAGTAATCAACATATTCATCTGCAATGAAATAAGAAGACTAACCTATGGTATTCACTACAAACAAACAATGTATCAGGCCCCGTCACAGAATGTCAGGCCCTGTCACAGTGAAATGTGACAGGGCCTGACGTGACGGGGCCTGACAGTCAGACATTTTAACAGCTATGACTCAGCTATTTAGCATGCTAGCATAAAAACTGAGAACATTTCAGAGAGTATTTACACAAAAGATTTAATTTGTTCCAAATCTAAACAAATTGATTTACATTGTCTAGGACATTATAGCGTGACAGGAACTGACGTAGTAGCTCGACCGCAGGTAAAAACATACAGAAAGGCTAAAAGTCACAAATTTCAAGGAGAGAACTTACCTCTGGCTGGTGTCAGTGTGTGATGAGAGGCAAATGAGGTCACTTACTGTGATTTGGAACCTTAAATACTTATCACACACTTTTCTTGGAATTTTCAATACAAGTGTGACAGGGCATGACAGAAACCCGGGGACACTTCTAAAACATCAATTTATTTATTATTAATTCATTTTACTAAAGATTTTAATCAAATAATACAAATTATAACATCTTAGATATGCTATGGTATTGTTTTTTTTTATGAATTTCAAATGTATCATTTGTATTTATAGGACGTACAGAATTGAGATTTGACCTGGGACAGTACATTTTAGGGGTTCTTAATTTTTTGACCTCTTTTTGAACAAAAATAAAAAACAATTTGATCAAATACATAACATATTCTGATGTAAAACCCTCTAAATTAATTCACTGTATGACAGTTTTGGGAAATATGTGGATTACACCAGTTTTATAAACAATAGTAGTGGCAGGACAGCAAATGTACATTTCTGGTAGAATGTCCGTTATGCTAAGCTAAAGCAGCCTATGTACTTTAGCTTAGTATAAACTAATGTAAGTGAATGGGAACTTTTCAGCATGCTAGTAGTTCCCATTCACTTACATAATTTTATCTTAAGCTAACGCAGTCTGTTTGCTTTAGCATACCATAAACCAATGTAAGTGAATGGGAGCTACTAGCATACCAATGTAATATGGTGTAAGTGAATGGGAACTTTTCAGCATGCTAGTAGTTCCCATTCACCTACATAATTTTATCTTAAGCTAACGCAGTCTGTTTGCTTTAGCATACCATAAACCAATGTAAGTGAATTGGAACTACTAACATACCTATGTAATACCACATAAGTGAATGGAAACTTCTAGTATCCTAGTTCCCATCCTGTTACATTGTTTTATGCTAAGCTAAAGCAGTCCATGTACTTTAGCTTAGTATAAACCAATGTAAGTAAGTGGGAACTCCCAGCATGGTAGTAGTTACCATTCACTTACATAGTTTTATGGTAAGCTAACACAGTCTGTTTGCTTTAGCTTAGTATAAACCAATGTAAGTGAATGGGAGCTACTATCATACCAGTGTAATACAATATAAGTGAATGGGAACTGCTAGCATACTAATAATTTCCATGCACTTACATTGTTTAATGCTAAGCTAAAGCAGTCTGTTTAGCTCTAGCTTAGCATATACAAATGTCTGATCAGGGGAATTACTGCACTGGTTAAAGAAATGCTTTTTTTCTCACTTATCTAACTCTAATGAATGTAACAATAGCCACATTTCTACTTCTGGGTGGACTATCCCTTTAATTCCTTTTGATGCAGAGAAGCAGTAGGTCTACTTTGTGCTCCCCGTGGATGATTGAGCGCCTCACCCTACCTGTCAGGGATTAATCTAGCCCTCTGAAGGAAGATCATTTTGACTTTTTAACATGATCAATGAAAACTTCTAATCATTACATAAATTCCAGCTTTCATTGAAAATAAAAATGACAAGGCTAGAAGTTGGTCTTCTTTTAGAAACCCTTTAAAACCGAAAAACCAAGAGTACACGATCTTCGGCTGAGGTGAACTAGTATTTATAAGACTAGAAGTGGCAATAGATTTTGTGAGTATGGTTTGCTTAAACCTGATAAAAAGCTGAAAATGGATTGTCACTTGGTTTTACTGTAGGAAATTGATCCAGAAAAACATTAAGGCAGAAAAAGCTTAGCAGACCTAAAATCCACCTTCCTTAGATCCAAATCCTGTAGATAATTTGTGGGCTTAGCTGAACAAAAGAGGGGAACAGAGAGGAAGCAGGAAAGTAGAGATTTTTCCTCTGTCTGCTTCAACCAAGGAAAATAATATATGCTGAACCAACATGTAAGAGTTAAACACTTAAACGACCACTATAATTAATAACACAACTAGTAAGATTCACAGCCACAAAGCAAGAAAACAGCGACAGGAATTTTACTGGCAGTTCACTATATTTAAGAGGAGCAAATCAAAGCAAACCAGGCAGCAAGCGTCTGTGAAAACCAAAATTCCTGTCACAGAAAACAGCAGCAATATAAACTGAAATGTGTCACCCAATAAACAAGTCTGTTATGTCTGGGTCGGTGCCTGATGTTGTTTCGGACGCGTCAATAAACACAGGAGACTCTCAGTGCTGCGGTTGAAATTCATATTCGGTCCTGAATTAAATCCAGGAATGGAAATAACGACCTGAACATCTTACCGGCTGGATGAACGGGAACCTTCTGGGTTTATTGGTGCTCCTCAGACTTTATTATTCCCAGTTTCCTTCACTGGGTCGTTCACCGACTTCTTGCCAAGTCATTCTTTTTGTCAGGGTTAGAATATACATCCATCCATCTATAATCCATCCATCCATCCATTCATGTATCTTCCATCCATCCATCCATCTATAATCCATCCATTTATCATCCATCCATCCATTTATCATCCATCCATCCATCCATCCATTTATCTTCCATCCATTTATCATCCATCTATCCATTTATCATCCATCCATCCATTTATCTTCCATCCATCCATCCATTTATCTTCCATCCAGCCATCCATCAATCTATAATCCGTCCATCCATTTATCATCCATCCATTTATCATCCATCCATCCATCCATTTATCTTCCATCCATCCATCCATTTATCTTCCATCCATCCATCCATCCATTTATCATCCATCCATCCATTTATCTTCCATCCATCCATCCATTTATCTTCCATCCAGCCATCCATTTATCTTCCATCCATCTATCATTCATCCCTCCATCTATCATCCATCCATCCATCCATTTATCATCCATCTATCCATTTATCATCCATCCATTTATCATCCATCCATCCATTTATCTTCCATCCATCCATCCATTTATCTTCCATCCATCCATCCATTTATCTTCCATCCATCCATCCATCTATAATCCATCCATCCATTTATCATCCATCCATCCATTTATCTTCCATCCATCCATCAATTTATCTTCCATCCATGTATCATCCATCTATCCATTTATCATCCATCCATCCATTTATCTTCCATCCATCCATCAATTTATCATCCATCCATCCATTTATCTTCCATCCATCCATCCATTTATCTTCCATCCATCCATCCATCTATAATCCATCCATCCATTTATCATCCATCCATCCATTTATCTTCCATCCATCCATCAATTTATCTTCCATCCATCCATTTATCTTCCATCCATCCATCAATTTATCTTCCATCCATGTATCATCCATCTATTTCAATGTCAATTCAGTTTATTTATATAGCGCCATTTCACAACAGATGTCATCTCAAGGCACTTTACAAAAAGAGTTATTACAATACAATGTTTAGTGTAGAAATTACAGAACCACAGAAGATTGCGTCGTGGAATTCTCAGCAATCCCTCATACTGAGCAAGCATGCAGCGACAGTGGGAAGGAAAAACTCCCTTTTAACAGGAAGAAACCTCCGGCAGAACCAGGCTCAGCACAAGCGGTTATCTGCCGCGACCGTCTGTGGCTTGGAGAATACACAACAGAGACACAGAAAGAGCAACAGAACCGATGCACAAGTTTGTTGCAGGACGTGGAGAATTTTCCGTCACTGCAATGCCATCTTAGTCAGGGTCGTCAAGCAGGGCTAATCCGGAGCACCTACTATAATAGAAAACAGGTTAGTGCTTGAATTGACAGCACATCATGCAGTTGGGGAGAAGTAGGAGAGAAAGTAGGAACAGACCCTAATAATGTCCTCCAACAGCCTAGCCTAAAGCAGCATAGCTACTAACATTAACCTGTCTCCTAGCTACTAGGAGACCTGGCTACCAACACTCTGTCTGAGTCCTCCTGACCCGTGGACGGTGTAGGGCCGGTAACGGCCCCCGTCATGCCGGGGTCTTCTCGGAGTCGGGTTGTTTGAGAATGCAGCCCAAAGTGGGTGGTAAACTCCATCTAAGGCTAAATACCGGCACGAGACCGATAGTCGACAACTATCTTAAGGAAAAATAGACAGAACTGAGAGGACAGAGTTGAAGAGGGCGAGAAACGTTTAAGAGATAAACGGGTGGGGTCCGCACAGTCTGCCCGGGGGATTCAACCCGGCAGGTAATGGGCGGCCGCACTGTGCGGGAGGATCCCCTTGAGGGACCTCTCTCCGGCGCTGGCTGGCCCCTGTGGGGCGCATTTCTTCCGCGGCGGTAAGCCGCGACCGGCTCCGGATCTTTACCTGGCTTACATTAATCTATCTCTACCTAGCTACTCTACCTCTTCCTATCTCTTCCTAACTTTTGACACTCTGCCTGACTACTAACATTAACCTATCTCTTCCTATCTACCTGTCTAACCTGACTCTAACTACCTATAAACATATCTCTAACTGTAAGCTTTGTCAAAGAGGAAAGTTTTTAGCCTAGTTTTAAAGATAGACAAGTTGTCTGCTTCACGAACCAACCCTGGGAGCCGGTTCCATAGGAGGGGAGCCTGATAGCTGAAAGATCTGCCACCCATTCTACTTTTAGAAATCCTAGGAACTACCAGTAAACCTGCAGTCTGAGAGCGAAGGTCTCTGTTAGGAACATATGGAACAATCAGGTCTCTTATGTATGATGGAGCTAGATTATTAAGGGCTTTATATGTCAGAAGGAGGATCTTGAATTCTATTCTAGATTTTACTGGGAGCCAGTGAAGAGAAGCTAAAACAGGGGAAATGTGATCTCTTCTTTTAATATTCATCAGAATCCTAGCAGCAGCATTTTGAACTAACTGAAGACTTTTAATTGTATTCTGTGGACTACCTGATAATAGACAGTTACAGTAATCCAGCCTTGAAGTAACAAAGGCATGGACTAGTTTTTCAGCATCATTCCTGGACAGGATGGTTCTAATTTTTGCAATATTCCTAAGGTGAAAAAAGGAAATCCTACAGACTTCTTTAATGTAAGTTCTAAATGACATATCTTGGTCAAAAATGACACCGAGGTTTTTTGCTTTATTACTGGAGGCTAATTTAATGCCGTCCAGGTGAAGGGGCTGACTAAGTAGTTTCTTTTTCAGAGCTTCTGGTCCAAAGACGACAACTTCTGTTTTATCAGAATTTAGAAGCAAGAAGTTTAGAGTCATCCAAGTTTTTATGTCTTCCAGACATGCCTGTAGTCTACCTAACTGATTGGATTCATCAGGATTTATGGATAGATATAGCTGTGTATCATCTGCGTAACTATGGAATTTTATCCCATGCTGCCTAATTATTTTACCAATAGGAAGCATATATATAGTAAAGAGAATCGGCCCAAGCACTGAACCCTGTGGTACTCCGCAAGTAACTATTGAGGTTGAGGAAGATCTATTGTTTACCTGAACAAACTGAAATCTGTTAGACAAATAAGATTTAAACCAACCTAGTGCTGTTCCTATTATACCGACACTTTGAAGCCTTTCTATGAGAATATTGTGGTCAACAGTGTCAAAGGCAGCACTGAGATCTAACAGGACCAGAATGGTCACCAGTCCATTGTCTGAGGCTATGAGAATATCATTAGTAACCTTCACCAGAGCTGTTTCAGTGCTGTGATGAGCTCTAAAGCCTGACTGAAACTTCTCAAACAGCTCATTATTGTTTAAATGCTCACATATCTGGTGTGCAACTATTTTCTCAAGAATTTTAGATAAGAAGGGAAGATTAGATATCGGTCTATAGTTAATTAAGTCGTTTTGATCAAGAGAGGGTTTCTTAAGTAGAGGTTTAATTACAGCAATCTTAAACTCCTGTGGTACATATCCATTGACTAAGGATAGATTCATTATATTTAAAATTGGAGCAGCGATCAGAGGGAAAACTTCTTTTAAGAGTTTAGTTGGGATTGGGTCTAAAACGCAAGTTGAAGGTTTAGATGAAGCTAATAATTTTAGTACATCACAAAGTTCGGCTGCATTAAAGCAGTTTAAGCATATATTAGGTTCCACCATTTTTGAGGCTGCCTCATTAACTAAGGAGGAAGCAAGCATATTGGGAAGGTTCCCAATTATCTTATTCTTTATGGAGTCTATTTTATTTATAAAGAATTGCATGAAGTCGTCACTGCTTAGAGCTTGGGGAATGGTTGGCTCGATAGAGCTATGATCCTGTGTGAGTTTGGCAACTGTATTAAAAAGAAACCTAGGATTATTTTTATTCTCCTCGATTAAAGATGAATAATATGCTGTTCTAGCTGTGTGAAGGCTCTTTTTATATAGCAATAAACTATTTTTCCATATTAAAAAGGAATCATGTAAATGCGTGGAGCGCCATTTTCTCTCTAGTTTTCTAACATTCTGCTTTAGGGTACGTAGCTCTAAATTAAACCAGGGAGTTAATCTTCTATGGCTAGCCACCTTCCTTTTCAAGGGGGCAACTTTGTCTATTGCCCGACGCAGGGAGGAATTAACGCTATGAACTAAAATGTCAAGTTGTGAGGGGTCACGAGTTAAATCACTGTTTTCTGTTCTGCATTTATAAACTGAGGAAATTAAAGTTGGAAGAGCTTCTTTAAAATTTGCTACAGCGTTGTCTGATAACGTTCTGGTATAATGAAGTTTTCTTTCAGGTTTGATATGATCCATTAGAGTAAGTTTAAAAGTGATAAGGAAATGATCAGACAGGATAGGGTTATGTGGAAAGACTGTTATTTCTTCACAGTCAATGCCATAAGTCAGCACAAGATCTAAAGTGTGGTGACAAGAATGTGTTGGTCCCTGCACATTTTGAGTAAAGCCTATTGAGTCTAGGATAGTGTTAAAAGCTGTATTTAGACTATCACTTTCATTATCAACATGAATATTGAAGTCTCCGACTATAATGACTTTATCAGTGTTTAAAACTAAGTCAGATAGAAAATCTGAAATCTGATCTAAAAATTGAGAATAAGGTCCTGGTGGACGATATAAGACCACAAACAAAAGTGGCTTTACTGCTTTGTTATGTGTATGAGGAAAGCTAAAAACTAGATGCTCAAAGGAACTGTAACTATTATTTTTTTGGAGATTAATTAGTAAATCGGAATGAAAGATAGTTGCTACTCCACCTCCTCGACCAGTACTTCGAGGGACACTAAAGTTTAAGTAGCTAGGGGGAGTTGACTCATTTATTGTGACATGGTCCTCTTCCTGCAACCATGTCTCTGCAAGACAAAACAAATCAATATTATTTTCACAAATTAAGTCATTTACCAAGAGTGTTTTTGAGGGGAGAGATCTTATGTTTAGTAAACCACATTTAATTGATTTGTTTTTATGTTCAGTCCGAGTTTTATTTATCTTTATGAGATTTTTATACTTTGCTCTAGTAGCATTAACTTTTAATTCATTAGTTTTGGGTAGTGGACGGGAAACTATCTCTATAGGGTAGTGGGTGGGTGGCAGTCCCTGTTCCTTGACCTGGACTCTGGGTTCCCTGAGCTGGACTCTGGGTTGTCACGGCTTTGGGGAACTAGAGATAACCCTATCAATGTTCCTGGAAAGAAGCGAAGCTCCGTCCTCGGTGGGATGGATGCCGTCTCTACGTAACAGTCCAGGTTTTCCCCAGAAGGCCCCCCAGTTATCAATGTAGCCCACATCGTTTTCTGGACACCACCTTGACAACCAAAGGTGGAACGAAAGCATACGGCTGTACATGTCATCGCTAGTACGATCAGGCAGGGGACCAGAAAAAATTACAGAGTCAGACATCTTTTTGGCAGCCCTACACACCGAAGCTACGCTAATTTTAGTGACCTCCGACTGCCGTCGCCGGGTGTCGTTGCCACCAGCATGGATAACGATCCTGCTATACCGCCGTTTGTCCTTGGCCAAAAGCTTCAGATGGGACCTAATGTCCGCAGCCCTGGCCCCTGGAAGGCATTTGACGGTGGTCTTTCGTGTCTCTGGAGCCACATTCCTAACTATGGAGCTGCCAATTACAAGAATCGGCCTCTCCTGCTCGGCGGGTGCGTCGCTGAGCGGGGCGAACCTATTGTTCAGAGAAAGGGGCTGGAGGTTGGCCGCGGACTGGGGTCTGGCGCTAATCTTCCTACGAACAGTCACCCAGCTCGCCTGAGGTCCCGGCTGCACGGGAGCTGTTGAAGGACGGCTAGGTCCTGTCCTAGTTGACTCCGCGCTAGCTACTGCTGGGCCTGGCTGTTCTACAGCGCGGAGCCGGGCCTCTAGCTCAGAAACCCTCGCCTCCAAAGCTACAAAAATGCTGCACTTATTACACCTACCAACTTCACTAAATGAGGCGGAGGAGTAACTAAACATCTGACAGAGAGAGCAGGAAAGAGGAGGAGGTGTAGAGAGAGATGGAGGGACAAGAGAGAAAGCTGCCGAAGCCATGCTAGCCGTAAAGCTAAGCTAACCAAGCGGTACCTTACCTTACCTAAGAACAAAGTAATTAACCCAGTAAAACGCTTAAAGAGTCCTAAACCGTGAAGAAACTTAACGTTTTAATGTGTTTGTGTGTTAAGCAACTCAGAAAAAACTTATTGACAGAGAAAGTTAGATCAGTTCAAGAGAGAGAGAAACACCGACTTGCTACAAACGAGTTAGTCACAAAACAGGAAATGACGCGATACGTCTTACCAACGCGATACGTCTCCACGCTCACAACCCAAAGCTCACAAAATTATAGGTTACTTTTTAGAAACTTACAGGGTAGGCAGGGAGAAATAGCACCATTTCCATTTCTATCCATTTATCATCCATCCATCCATTTATCTTCCATCCATCCATCAATTTATCTTCCATCCATCTATCCATTTATCATCCATCCATCCATTTATCTTCCATCCATCCATCCATTTATCTTCCATCCAGCCATCCATCAATCTATAATCCGTCCATCCATTATCATCATCCATTTATCATCCACATTTATCACCATCCATCCATCATTTATCTTCATCCATCCATCCATTTATCTTCCATCCATCCATCCATTTATCATCATCCATCATTTATCATCCATCCATCCATTTATCTTCCATCCATCCATCCATTTATCCATCCATCCATCCATCCATCCATTCATCCATCCATCCATTATCCATCCATCCATCCATTTATCCATCCATCCATCCATCCATCCATCCATCCATCCATTATCCATCCATTTATCCATCCATCTATCCATTTATCCATCCATCCAATTATCCATCCATCCATCCATTTATCCATCCATCCATCCATCCATTTATCCATCCATCCATCCATTTATCCATCCATCCATTCCATTTATCTTCCATCCATCCATCAATTTATCTTCCATCCATGTATCTTCCATCTATCCATTTATCATCCATCCATCCATTTATCTTCCATCCATCCATCAATTTATCTTCCATCCATGTATCATCCATCTATCCATTTATCATCCATCCATCCATTTATCTTCCATCCATCCATCCATTTATCTTCCATCCATCCATCCATCCATCCATCCATCTATAATCCGTCCATCCATTTATCATCCATCCATTTATCATCCATCCATCCATCCATTTATCTTCCATCCATCCATTTATCTTCCATCCATCCATCCATTTATCATCCATTTATCTTCCATCCATCCATTTATCTTCCATCCATCCATCCATTTATCATCCATCCATCCATTTATCTTCCATCCATCCATTTATCTTCCATCCATCCATCCATTTATCATCCATCTATCCATTTATCATCCATCCATTTATCATCCATCCATCCATCTATCTTCCATCCATCCATCCATTTATCATCCATCCATCCATTTATCTTCCATCCATCCATCCATCCATCCATTTATCTTCCATCTATCCATCCATCTATAATCCATCCATCCATTTATCATCCATCCAACCATCCATTTATCTTCCATCCATCCATCCATTTATCTTCCATCTATCTATCATGCATCCCTCCATCTATCATCCATCCATCCATCCATTTATCATCCATCCATTTATCTTCCATCCATCTATAATTCATCCCTCCATCTATCATCCATCCATCCATCTATCATCCATCCATCCATCCATTTATCATCCATCCATTTATCTTCCATCCATCTATCATTCATCCATCCATCTATCATCCATCCATCCATTTATTATCATCCATCAATTTATCAACCATTTATCCATCCATCCATCCATTTATCTTTCCATCCATCCATTTATCAACCATCCATCCATTTATCATCCATTCATCCATCCATTTATCATCCATCCATCCATTTATCATCCATCCATTTATCTTCCATCCATCTATCATCATCCATCCATCTATCATCCATCCATCCATCCATTTATCAACCATTCATCCATCCATCCATTTATCAACATCCATCCATTTATCAACCATCCATCCATCCATCCTTTTATCAACCATCCATCCATTTATTAACCATCCATCCATTTATCATCCATCCATCCATCCATCCATTTATCATCCATCCATCCATCCTTTTATCAACCATCCATCCATCTATCATTCATCCCTCCATCTATCATCCAATCATCCATCCATTTATCATCCATCCATTTATCTTCCATCCATCTATCATTCATCCATCCATCTATCATCCATCCATCCATTTATTATCCATCCATCAATTTATCAACCATTTATCCATCCATCCATCCATTTATCTTTCCATCCATCCATTTATCAACCATCCATCCATTTATCATCCATTCATCCATCCATTTATCATCCATCCATCCATTTATCATCCATCCATTTATCTTCCATCCATCTATCATTCATCCATCCATCTATCATCCATCCAGCCATCAATTTATCAACCATTCATCCATCCATCCATTTATCTTTACATCCATCCATTTATCAGCCATCCATCCATCCATCCATCCTTTTATCAACCATCCATCCATTTATTAACCATCCATCAATTTATCATCCATCCATCCATCCATCCATCCATTTATCATCCATCCATCCATCCTTTTATCAACCATCCATCCATTTATCATCCATCCATCCATCCATCCATCCATCCTTTTATCAACTATCCATCCATTTATCATCCATCCATCCATCCATCCATTTACCAACCATCCATCCATCCATCCTTTTATTAACCATCCATCCATTTATCATCCATCCATCCATCCATCCATCCATCCATTTATCATCCATCCATCCATCCTTTTATCAACCATCCATCCACTTATCATCCATCCATCCATCCATCCATCCATTTATCATCCATCATCCATCCATCAATCCTTTTATCAACCATCCATCTATTTATCATCCATCCATCCATCCATCCTTTTATCAACCATCCATCCATTTATCATCCATCCATCCATCCATCCTTTTATCAACCATCCATCCATTTATTAACCATCCATCCATTTATCATCCATCCATCCATCCATTTATCAACCATCCATCCATCCATCCATCCATCCTTTTATCAACCATCCATCCATTTACTAACCATCTATCCATTTATTAACCATCCATCCATTTACCATTATCCATCCATCCATTTATCATTCTTCCATCCATTTATCATCCATCAATTTCTTACCTATCCATTCATGTATTTATCATCTATCCATCCATTTATCAACCACTCATCCATGCATTCATCCATCTATTCATTTATCATATATCCATCCATCCATTCATCATCCATCTATCCATTCATATATCAATTTATTATTTATCCATCCATCTATACATTTATAATATATCCATCCATTTTTCAACCTTTTATTCATCCATCCAGCACTAGTGCTGACGGCTTAACGGCGACCTGTCAACTGAAATGACACACCCCTAATTATTCATAATTTCTTAACGGATAAGTTATACAAAAAGTCACCCCCCTCAGAGTTGTCATGACGATAAACCTGACCTATTAAACCTAAAAATTTTTTTGAACCAGGTTGAAAACATGGGAAACAATTGGAATGTGCTCCTTTCTGGAGCCAGCCCCTAGTGGAGGATGGGAGAACTGCAGTGTTATTTCCGGGTTGGCTTCATATTTTGCTGCAGAAACTACCCACTACTCACTTTATTTCTGTTCAACAATTCAAGGTTTACTTGTTGCTGCTACGAAATTCATGCAAACTTATTTATATAGTGCACATGTCAGTCCTGTTGGCTAAAACTGAAATGAATCTTTAATCTAAAATTTAGATAAAAGATAAAAAGAGCAATGTGTGTAAAAATGAGGCCAAACTCTACATCGACCAGTCAGTTGAGAGTTAAAATAAATAGCGGTTAAAGTCGATGTCAGGGAAAAATCTTTTCCATCTGAACCTGGACGATGGGATTTAAATGTCTGTATGTTTGTCAGACCCGGTTTACATGAATTACTCCCTGGGGAGTTCATTAAAATGCTAAGAAGAGGCCAGTTAAACGTCTGATTTTGTTCAGTCATGTTGTGTTTCTGCCAGGCAAGATGGACGTAATCTTTGTGTCTCTGGCGCGGTCAGCACAAACCGCTGATGTGATGCGGTTAGATTTTCACCGCCATTCAGCTCTCTCCCTTCACTGCCTCGTAAAAGCACGTACCGTTCCTTTAAGATGTGCGGCCTGCGGCATAAATGATTTCTTTCCTTTTTGGTTGGGGTGCGATGATGTCACCTTCGTAAACCGCACCGATTGTTGGAAGGTTGGGAGGAGAGAAACGGGTTTACTAGACCTCCAGCATATTGTTTTGTGTATGATCACTCTCCCATGACAGATCAACAGAGTCTGCATGAAGTTTTGTCTGAATCCTAACTGTTCTGCTCTGGTACTTCCTTCTATCATTTCGGTCTGACTTTATTCCCAAGTTTATTTATCTGTAGTAATGTAGGTTTGCGTGCAGATGCTGATATTATTTTGAAAATCCTGGGAATTTTTGCCACAGTGGCTCCAGTTAAAAGCTGGATTTTCAATGAATGGCAACCGGAGCTGTATTCATTCATGATTTGGACTCAAACCAAAGAGCAATGGTGGACGAACGGCTATTTGTGGGTTCACCTATTCAGGTCAAGTGAAGTTTATTAGTAAACGTGATAAAAACATAACACAATAAAAGACAAAAAAGGAAACCATATGTTACAGCTGCAATCCAGCCTAGAATGAATCTACAGGTGCTGGCCAGTAAATTAGAATATCATCAAAAAGTTGAATTATTTCAATAATTCCATTCAAAACGTGAAACTTGTACATTATATTCATGCAATGCACACAGACCAATGTATTTCCAATGTTTATTTCTTTTAATTTTGATATTTATAAGTGACAACTAATGAAAACTCCAAATTTGGTATCTCAAAAAATTAGAATATTTTAAAGGCCAATGAAAAAAAATGTTTTTTTTTAAATGTTGGCCAACTGAAAAGAATGAACATGAAAAGAATGTGCATGTATAGCACTCAATACTTAGTCGGGGCTCCTTTTGCCTCCATCACTGCAGTAATGCGGCGTGGCATGGACTCGATCAGTCTGTGGCACTGCTCAGGTGTTATGAGAGCCCAGGTTGCTCTGATAGTCGTCTTCAGCTCCTCTGCATTGTTGGGTCTAGCGTATTGCATCTTCCGCTTCACAATACCCCATAGATTTTCTATGGGGTTAAGGTCAGGCGAGTTTGCTGGCCAATCAAGGACAGGGATACCATGGTCCTTGAACCAGGTACTGGTGGTTTTGGCACTGTGTGCAGGTGCCAAGTCCTGTTGAAAAGTGAAGTCTGCATCCCCATAAAGTTGGTCAGCAGCAGGAAGCATGAAGTGCTCTAAAACTTCCTGGTAGACGGCTGCATTGACCTTGGACCTCAGGAAACAGAGTGGGCCAACACCGGCAGATGACATGGCACCCCACACCATCACTGACGGTGGAAACTTTACACTGGACCTCATGCAACGTGGATTCTGTGCTTCTCCGCTCTTCCTCCAGACTCTGGGTCCTTGATTTCCAAAGGAAATGCAAAAATTGCTTTCATCAGAAAACATAACTTTGGACCACTCAGCAGCAGTCCAGTCCTTTTTGTCCTTGGCCCAGGCGAGACGCTTCTTACGCTGTTTCTTGTTCAAGAGTGGCTTGACACACGGAATGCGACAGCTGAATCCCATGTCTTTCATGAGTCTCTTCGTGGTGGTTCTTGAAGCGCTGACTCCAGCTGCAGTCCACTCTTTGTGGATCTCCCCCACATTTTTGAATGGGTTTGTCGTCACAATTCTCTGCAGGGTGCGGTTATCCCTAGAGCTTGTACACTTTTTTCTACCACATTTTTTCCGTCCCTTCGCCTGTCTGTTAATGTGCTTGGACACAGAGCTCTGCGAACAGCCAGCTTCTTTAGCAATCACCTTTTGTGTCTTGCCCTCCTTGTACAAGGTGTCAATGGTCGTCTTTTGGACAGCTGTTAAGTCAGAAGTCTTCCCCATGATTGTGGAGCCTTCAGAACAAGACTGAGGGACCTTTTAAAGGCCTTTGCAGGTGTTTTGAGTTAATCAGCTGATTAGAGTGGCACCAGGTGTCTTCTATATTGAGCCTTTTCAGAATATTCTAATTTTCTGAGATACTGAATTTGGTGTTTTCATTAGCTGTCAGTTGTAATAATAAAAATAAAAATGAATAAACGCTTGAAATATATCACTATGTGTGGAAGGAAAATATACAGTATAGAAGTTTCACGTTTTGAATGGAATTACTGAAATAATTCAACTTTTTGATGATATTCTAATTTACTGGCCAGCACCTGTATATTACCAAACCAAACTAAGTTTATTTATAAAGCACATTTTAAACGACACGAGAGCCGACGAAAGTGCTACACAAAGACGCTCTTAAACAAAAACAGATTTGTAAAAGTGGGAATAAAATGAGTTAAGATCGGTTAATAGGACAGGAAGTAAAAACAGAGAAAATAACAAGCAATTAAAAGAGAAATAAATTAAGCTGTGTTAAAATCCAGAGAAGAAAAATTAGTTTTTTAAACGAGACTTAAAAAGCGTGAAGGAGGGGGATAGTCCATTCGACAGTGGCGGATGGTTCCAGAGCTGCGTTCCACAGAAAACGCACGCTCACCATGAGATTTACAGTAGGGAAAAACCGGAGATTTTCTGAGGGACGAAGGAGTTTGGATAAATAAGCAGGTTCAAAACAAAAATTCAGTTGATTTCTCCTTTATTTGATATAAAAAAGAGCAACGGCATCTTGATTTGTCCTTTATTTACATTGAAAATGTTAGTTTTTTTTATGGTCATATTTAGGAATACCCTCCAATTAGTTAGATCACATTTTTATTATGGTTTAACAGCCCTACTAAAAATTAAGTAAGAGGGTTTTCGGACGATGTTGGTATGTTTTCCATTCTTTCAGCAACGTTTCAAGCACCATTTAAGCAGCGGCACCGTTTCAAAACTACCGGTTTGGCCACCGGTATCGGATAAAACCTTAACGATACCCATCCTTGGTCCCAAATCACATCATTAAGAAAATATGTTCAGTATCATTTAATTTTAAGAAGTACTTGTTGAGACAGATATTTATTAATGTTTTAGCGGTTTGTTAAATATAGTTTTATCAATACTTTTTGGCCACAACTGGCCTTTTAAGGACCTTCATCATTTTTTTGTGGGCCAAAACGGAAATGAGTCTGACACTGAAGGAAAGGAAGGTTAAGTTGGGGACAAAACAAAGTCTTAGGGCTGAAGATAATAACCGCTGTCTTGGCCTCATTTATCAAAAGAAAATGTGCTCTTTAGATCACTAAGTCAGTCAGCCAGTGGCTGCAAGGAATCGTTGGGCTTTACAGATATATAACTGGCAATCATCTGCATATAAGTGATAGTTAACATGGTGTCTACGAAAGATGTCACCCAGAGGCAGAATATATAGGTTAAATAAAAGTGGTCCAAGAATACATCCCTGCGGGACTCCACAAGACAGAGCGGGGGAGACAGCACTAACCATCCTATCATTAAAACTCCTATCACAAAAATGCGACCTGAACCATTGCCGTCCCCTGAACACCAACCAAATGGTTCAGCCGGGACAGCACGATGGTATGGTCGACAGTGTCGAAAGCGGCAGATAAATCCAAAACTACAAGCAATGCGTTAGATCCACAGTCGTGGGTAAGTAAAATGTCGTTAAAAACACGTTATTAGGTGCGTTTTCCACTGTAGAAACTTCAGGGTACTTTTACCGGACCTTCCCAATTTCCACCACTTCACCAGGTTGTTTCAGGAACCAGTAGGGTCGCTGGGCTGGACTTTTGGTTGACTCATGCTGATTGGTTGGAGCTCTGTGGGAAATGATGGCGGTCGCTGATACAGCAGCTTATAGCAATCAAAAACCATGACAACCATCTCCCGTTTCACCCATTGGTTGATCTCGTGTTATTTTCTGCAGCTGTTTTTTTGTTTATTTTAATCAATCCAAGCAAATCTCCAGTCAGCTCTTTACTTTCAACTTTTTAAAGTTATAGAACATATTAAAATCCAGTTAACCTCTTGAATCTAAGATTTGTTTAATGCTGATCAAAGTAAAAAACAAATTGAAGATATATTTTTCTTTCTTGTACTGAAAATGTACCAAATTGTGACTTTAAAACCCGAAAAAGATGTTCAACCACCCTTTTTGTGTAATGTTGCACGACTAATACATTTGATCAAAATTCTACCTTTATTAAAAATAACCCTTATTCATAGTTATTTATAACTGAACCAATATACTCTTGCACAACGTGAATAAGCTACATTGATGCATTAATTTTCACTCTTACGGAGCCCCCCTGGTCCAACGTTGTTAAAAAAAATTTATTTGTATTATCTTGTGTCCTCAAGATAGTAACTTGTGGCCTCAAGATAGTATCTCGTGGCCTCAAGATAGTAACTTTTGGCCTCAAGATAGTATCTCGTGGCCTCAAGATAGTAACTTGTGGCCTCAAGATAGTAACTTTTGGCCTCAGAATACTAACTTGTGGCCTCAGGATAGTATCTCGTGGCCTTAAGATAGTAACTTGTGGCCTCAGGATAGTATCTCGTGGCCTTAAGATAGTAACTTGTGGCCTCAAGATAGTGTCTCGTGGCCTCAAGATAGTAACTCGTGGCCTCAGGATAGTATCTCGTGGCCTCAAGATAGTATCTCGTGGCCTCAAGATAGTAACTTGTGCCCTCAAGATAGTCTCTCGTGGCCTCAAGATAGTATCTCGTGGCCTCAGAATAGTATCTCGTGGCCTGAAGATAGTATCTCGTGGCCTCAAGATAGTCTCTCGTGGCCTCAAGATAGTATCTCGTGGCCTCAGAATAGTATCTCGTGGCCTCAAGATAGTAACTTGTGGCCTCAAGATAGTATCTCGTGGCCTCAAGATAGTAACTTGTGGCCTCAAGATAGTATCTCGTGGCCTGAAGATAGTATCTCGTGGCCTCAAGATAGTCTCTCGTGGCCTTAAGATAGTATCTCGTGGCCTCAGAATAGTATCTCGTGGCCTCAAGATAGTAACTTGTGGCCTCAAGATAGCAACTCGTGGCCTCAAGATAGTATCTCCTGGCCTCAAGATAGTAACTTGTGGCCTCAAGATAGTATCTCGTGGCCTCAAGATAGTAACTTGTGGCCTCAAGATAGTATCTCGTGGCCTCAAGATAGTATCTCGTGGCCTCAAGATAGCCTCTTGTTTCCTCTAGATAGTATCTCGTGGCCTCAAGATAGTAACTTGTGGCCTCAAGATAGTATCTCGTGGCCTGAAGATAGTATCTCGTGGCCTCAAGATAGTATCTCGTGGCCTCAAGATAGTAACTTGTGAACTGAAGATAGTATCTTGTGGCCTCAAGATAGTAACTTGTGGCCTCAAGATAGTATCTCGTGGCCTCAAGATAGTATCTCGTGGCCTAAAGATAGTAACTTGTGGCCTCAAGATAGTAACTTGTGGCCTCAAGATAGTAACTTGTGGCCTCAAGATAGTATCTCCTGGCCTCAAGATAGTAACTTGTGGCCTCAAGATAGTATCTCGTGGCCTCAAGATAGTATCTTGTGGCCTCAAGATAGCCTCTTGTTTCCTCTAGATAGTATATCGTGGCCTCAAGATAGTAACTTGTGGCCTCAAGATAGTATCTCGTGGCCTGAAGATAGTATCTCGTGGCCTCAAGATAGTATCTTGTGGCCTCAAGATAGTAACTTGTGGCCTCAAGATAGTATCTCGTGGCCTCAAGATAGTAACTTGTGGCCTCAAGATAGTATCTCGTGGCCTCAAGATAGTATCTCGTGGCCTCAAGATAGTAACTTGTGGCCTCAAGATAGCCTCTTGTTTCCTCTAGATAGTATCTCGTGGCCTCAAGATAGTAACTTGTGGCCTCAAGATAGTATCTCGTGGCCTCAAGATAGTATCTCGTGGCCTCAAGATAGTATCTCGTGGCCTCAAGATAGTATCTCGTGGCCTCAAGATAGTAACTTGTAGCCTCAAGGTAGCCTCTTGTGGCCTCAAGGTAGCCTCTTCTGTTTAAAAGATTAAAAAGCATAGAAATAAGCCTTTAATTTAAATTACTAACATGATTAAAAAATAGATATAATGTTTAATAATATTACTTCTCTTTGTATTTACTGATGTTACTCAGGTCTCTTGATTTGTTTTTGTGTCTTACAAACTTACTTATGATAAAAAGAAGTGTTTGAAAATTTAAATAATTTAATTCTTAGTAAAAATTAGTTAATTGAAAAATATCAAAATGACTGGGGAGGCACTTAAAATATATTTTTTTACATTATGTGATTTTTATCGATAATTATCGATATCGATCAATATGAGTATTTTTTTTATCGACATGCTCTTTTTCTATATCGTCCAGCCCTAGTTAGGAGGATCTTTGTTTACATCTTTGTGCGCGAGTGGTTGGGTTGAGGCTATAGAGACCCAACGAACACTTCCAGCACGGTTAGCAGGCAAAATCTCTGATATGTAACCACTTTAACATTTGAAAACTGGGAGAACTTTAGAGAGAAACTTAAAATCGTAATTGACGGTTAAATAGAAGTTATTTAAAGCACCTTTTAGATATGTGAAAGACGTTAGTTTGATTCACCGGCGTCATGGCCAAAAATCTGCTGGGGACATTTATCACTATTCCTAAAGCCGACTTTTCACTCATAAAAATTTTACGGCTTTCAAAAGACTGGAGGCCTGAGATTATGTTAATTAAAGCGGATTTGGGCCGATCTCTGCGAAACAAAAAAGCCGTGTTTGTGCTAAAAATGGAGGTCAGATGAGCAGATACAACGTGAACCGTATCAGCTGTGAGGAATTGCAAAGGAGAATTGCATAATCCTCAATGCAAAGCTGGGTAGGTCCTCATTGATCATTGTCCTTATAGCCTTTTTTTATGTATTTGTGGAAATACGTTAAATTGTCCTGTGGCAACTTTAGTAATTCAGTGGCGTCTGGTCTCTGGGGAAAAAACGAATAACACCTCTTACATGGTTCTTTTTTTAAATCCAGTCTTGGAGAAAAACATGTCATGTTGCAGCTGATTAAATTAGAAGCAGGTGTTAGGATAGGATTTACAGCTGCTGCTACAGCTTGAATAATCAGGTGCTGATAGCGGTTTGGGACATCTGTATCAGAACGCAAAAACAATATAACGCAGAGGATTTTAAAATACGCAAACCTCACGTTTTTTAAATAAACTTTCTCTAAATTACAAATACATGATAATTTGAAATAAATGGTGCATATTTTTCAGAAAAAAATGAATGTGTCCTTGTTCATGCCCTTTATTCAATGGTTAGGCTAGTAATTAATACCTAGTTACTTTTGAGTATTATAACTGCCACCTACTGACCTGTCTTGGTATGGCTGTAGTATCCCTAGTCTCAATATGCTATACAAGCAATACCTGTGCAGGTAAGTGACTAGTTAAAAGCTGTGATGTATTCCTGAACAGGCCCAGCAGGCCCAGGGTCCCAAGAGCTCTGCTGCTCTACACATATATGCTTCTGTAATATAGGCTTGTATTGGGTTTGTTCATCTCATGTCTGAGTAATGTCCATTTATATCCACAAAAGTCATCAGAATATTTAATGCAATTATCAAAATGTTCTCCCAGGGGAGCACACTCCTGGATCTCGCTTAAAGTTACGTTGATCAGGGCTTAAATCTTGCCTTAGGGGCCTCCCAGGGAGAAAAAAAAGTTCAGGCTCAGGATTTTCTTTTACTATCACCCCTAGGCCCAGAGAGGTGCAATTAAAAGACAAATACCCAGGAGGTACAGCCAGATGCCCAGACCTGAAGCACTCAAAACTGCTAAACAAAGGCTCCAAGCCTTGGCCAGCCACCTTCAGAGGTACACGAAAGGCAATGAAACCAGATGTATAAACAGGCTGTTAAAAACTCCGCCTGCAAAAGTATGCACTCAGTGGCAGGGTAGTAGCAACAGAGTAAACCCACCAAGACTGGAAACTGAAAGATACTGGAAAAGCATATAGGAAAATGAGGCAGCACATACTAAAAGTGCTCAATGGCTGGTGTCTCTGAGAGAGGAGCATATCAACCTCCCTGAATAGAATCCAGTTGCCATTACAGTGACGCAACCCCAGTGCCCCATTAGCACCTGGCAGCACAAATTTCCCAGTTGCTAAGGGGTGGAAGTCACCCAGAATGGCTAACCAAAGGGCGAACAATCCTGATTCTGAAGGATCCCATCCAAGTATCAGCCAATAACCTGTCTCTCCACAACATGGAAGCTCATGTCAGGCATCACTACAGCTAAGATAAGCAGGCACATGGATGAATAAATTAACAAAGCACAGAAGGGCATTGGTAGAGATACCAGAGGAGCTTAAAACTACCCCCTGGTTGACAAAGCAGCTGCCCAAGACTGCAAGTCCTGAAAGACCAATATGTGGACTGCCTGAATTGATTACAAGAAAGCCTAAGACTCAGTGCCCCACACATCACTGAATGCTTGGAACTGTACGACATCAACAGGACTCTTAGAGCATTTGTTGCGAACTCGATGAGGTTGTGGAGAACCACAGCTGTGACATGATTTGGTTTCTAAGACTCAAACTGAGCATGAAAACAGACTCAAGAGGTAAATGAGTGATTTAAAAAAAGAAATGATTTTATTAAATAAGCACTGTGGGTCATCTTGGGATGAACCAAGAGTAGGGAACCAGGGAGCCGGATCCAGACTGTAGAGGGGTGAGTATAGAGGTTAAATAGTGATCGGATTTGGGTGAAAAATGTTGAAGAATTTGTCTTTACTTGTAGTTAAGTGAAAGGGAGCTTGGAGGAGAGTAAGTTGGATCCTGTGAACTGTGGTTGGCTGAAGGTGGGCGTGTAGAATCCGACACCTGTGTGGTGTTTTTCGCAGGTGGAACGCACAAAGGAATCCAGACAGGTTCAAGGAGTGAAGGTCAGTTCTGATCTTTTCTGCAGGTGGGGGTGTTGTGATACGAACAGGTGATCAGCGTGATTGCAGCAACAAAGTTGACGAGTGTGGAGATGGTCACCAGGCGGGAAGTGGTGCAGAGGCTTACCAGACAGGAAACCAGGCTGATGGAGGGGTTCTGTCATGAAATGTTCTGGACGAAAGTCATGGAGAACCAGGAAGGATCTATGAGGACAGAGACTTGGTAATATGCAGTCTGTAATCAACAAATAGGGTTTCTCACTTGGAGACTCGGGAAGTAACTAGGCCATGTGCCACGCAAGAGGCGAGGAGCGACTGGCGTCAGGCTGCATGAGCTGCTTCCCTCTTGAGCTAGACGTTATTGAGGACTAACGAGGAACACCTGGTGTCTGCTGCCTGCCACACCCTGCAGAGTTGGTTGATGAAAACAAACCAAAAAACACATACTCCAGCAGCCAGCCACAGAATCCTAACAAATTTAGGCTAATGGCAAGCCACTTGTACAAGTGTCCATCAAATGTGGCATATAGGTGATGATCTGTCCCCATTGCTGTTCTGCATAGTTCTGAACCCGTGTTCACATGTGCCAGCACTTCCAGGCAGCAAAACACTCAAATGGATGAAAGTTGATGCTTTAAAATTAAAACCCAGCTGCTTGCACACCTTGTAGTCCGCGTTGGTGCATCGCTGCATCACATCAGTTTGTCAGCGGAAGAACAGTGATTTCTCTGTTGTTTCTCTGTTATTTCTGCACATTCTCTCCATTCTGCTGCGCTCTTCCTTGGCTTGTAATCCATATTTAGTACCCTAGTTTCCCTTACCGGGTTTGGCTGGTGTTAAAATAAAATATTTACCTGTTTAACTGACACTCCAATGTTCTCTGATTGCTCCCGCCAGCATATACATTGTCCTGTCTGTCTCATCCTGCAGCTACTGCCGTAAGTCATCTCTTCCTCAGTTTCCATGCCCAAGAGCACCTACCACCGGGCACTTTGTCGCTGATTGGTTGCTCTCCCGCGTTTGCTGCCCAAAAGTTCAATTTGCCCAATTTCACGCAGCAGCTGCATGGACACCTTGACAGACTGCCCAAGCAGCAGCTGTGTTGATCTGCTGACGCATGCTGCACCAACGTCCGCGACTTGCTGCGTGCTATCTTGACGCAGATTGAGACCCTCTTGCTGCGTAGGTACCAAACTTTGCATGTAATCTAGCTGGCCTCCTGCCTGGACGCGCGAGACGATGTGAAGACACCTTAAGCCAAGTAAGGAACAAGACTGGTTATAGTTACCGCTTCAGGAATGGAGCTGCAATCAGCCACCTTTTCTATATGCATAACATAAAGATGTATGCTAAGAGCGAATAGGAAATAGATTCCCTGCTCCACACCACAAGGATCTACAGCAATGACAGAGGGATGTGATTCAGACCAAAAAAGTAGGTACAAACAATTCTGTAGCTAGCCAACAAACAAGGAAGTGAGAAGTACAGACGTCATAAAATGAGTGACGGCCTAGAATGACAACACATTGGAAGAACTCACTAGGAACAATGGAAGCAAGAAGAGTGTTGTTTATAAACATGATTACCCATTTAAATCAATATAGAAACGACAATGGTGGCTCATTTATCCGGTCATGGATTCGAGCCCTTAGAGCAAGGATGCAGCGATTTCGCGCAATGCAAGAGCAACTTTGGACAGCTTTCCTATTTCTACTGGTGAACTGCTACCTGAAGCAATCTACAGGGTGAGTCTCGTAAACCAACCACTTTGTAACCAGTGACAATCATTTGTTTATAAAAAGTTATTTGATAACCGCTATTGCATTGCAATTGTGTTTAGTTAATAAACTGTGTTATTTTAGTTAATAACCTGTGTTATTTGTTCCTTTCCATTGTTCTTAAGGTGTGTCTGTGCTCACAAGAGGTCTGCTGTTTGGTGGCAATATATCCTTGTGGCGTGGGGAGATGTGGAATGGCGCATAAATTTCGGGCAACTCAAATGAAGGTCCTTTTTAAAGCGCTATGATGGTCGTGTAAACAACTTCAATATCACAGTCACCGCCTGCTGCATTTTTCAAATTTTCTTTGAGGTCAACAAGGAGGAGTATGATTATGATAATGGTGGGGTTTGCTAATGACAGTGATGTGAGATGCTTGAACAGCGTTGTTTTGATCTCTTTATGGTCCCATGGTGATTCCGTAACCTCCCGTTAGCGGTGTCGTCACCTCCATATAGAGCATGTCTATTGTCTCAGGTACGGCCAGAGTTCGGCTTGTGTTCACATCGTCCGTATCCACTCGTACCTGTACTCCGATACTACCTCCAAGCCAGGTTTCTCAGGTGTATCCTGGCACGGCCCAGGCTGACATGGTACGTAATGGATTTTGACCAAATATGGTACCCGAAGATGGACTCGAGTCCAATGTGAAAATGCCCAAAATGAGATGAGGCTCTCCACATAAGGGATCTCACTCCTAGAGGGATAAATAGCAGAAGTTGAGGACAGTTACAAGTACCTGGGAATGCCACAGGCAAATGGCAACCTCGATTAGGCAACAAGGTGTAATCGGATTTAGACTCTTAATAAAAATTAGAGAGATCCTTTAAACGTTTGGAGGTTTTAATATGATTAGAATTGATCATACAGTATATATATATATATATATAAATAGTATTTAAGATGGCACCGCGGATGAACGCCTCGGTACTTCGCTCCCTAGTACTTGTTACAATTTTACTTTTTTGCGTAGTTTTCTGCACTCCCTCTGCTATTAAAATGAGCAGAGAGGAAATCTTACAAATAGGGCTATCCAGTGCCGGACTTTTTTCACCGGTTTTTAATCAACCAGACTGCTTTATGGAGTGACTGACTGACTGGAGGAGCAGCAGCGCTCTGTGGATTTAGACGGAGACGCCGACGAGGGAAACGAGCTGGTGTGCTCGTTAAATTGCGACAGTGGGGATTACGCACCGCTCTCCCATCCATACAACTGGGGAACGTCCGCTCTCTGCCTAACAAAATGGATGAATTGCTCCTTCTCCTATCCAAGAACTCCGACTTTCGTCGTTCTGCCACCTTTTGCTTCACTGAAACCTGGCCCAGTGAACACATCCCGGACAGCGCACTACAGCTGCCGCGCTTCCAGCTGTTCCGAGCGGACCACTGCGCGGAACTGCCTGGGAAGTCAAAGGGAGGAGGAACGTGTTTGTACATTAACGAAGGTTGGTGTACAGATGTCACAGTGTTAAAGAAGACATGCAGCCCTCACCTAGAGTCTTTTTTCATAAACTGTAAACCATTTTATTCACCGCGGGAGTTCGCCTCGTTTGTGCTGGCCGCTGTAAACATTCCACCGCAGGCGTGTGTAACGGAGGCGTTACA
Source organism: Apricaphanius iberus (assembly GCA_028564705.1). Lineage (NCBI taxonomy): Eukaryota > Metazoa > Chordata > Actinopteri > Cyprinodontiformes > Aphaniidae > Apricaphanius > Apricaphanius iberus. The sequence continues at coordinate 894,246 of JAPXFQ010001372.1, read as the reverse complement.
TCACCTCGCCGACCAGATCACAGACGTGGAGAAAACTCACCCGGACTCTCTGCTAATCATTCTCGGGGATTTTAATAAAGGAAATCTCAAACTTGAAATTCCTAAATATAGACAACACGCGACGTGTCCCACCAGGGACATGAACACTTTAGACCACTGCTACACCACAATAAAGAATGCATATCGCTCTGTCCCCCGTGCTGCTTTGGGACTTTCTGACCACTGCCTGGTCCACCTCACCCCATCTTACAAGCAGAAGCTGAAATCTGCTAAGCCTGTAGTAAGAACTGTGAAGAAATGGACAGATGAGTCAAAGATGCAGTTACAGGCCTGCTTTGACTGCACTGATTGGAGCGTCTTTGAAGCAGCAGCCTCAGACCTGGACGAACTAACTGACACTGTGACATCTTACATCAGCTTTTGTGAGGACATGTGCGTGCAGACCAAAACCTTCTACTTGTTCAACAACAATAAACCATGGTTCACTGCAGAACTGAGACGGCTACGCCAGGACAAGGAGGAGGCCTACAGGAGTGGGGATCGGGACCTGTACAAGCAGGCCAGGAACAAGCTGACAAAGGAGATCAAGGCAGCAAAAAGGAACTACAGTGTAAAGCTGAAGGAGCGTTTTTCTGCCAACGACTCTTCTGCAGTTTGGAAGGGCCTGCAGACCATTACCAACTACAGGAGACCATCCCCCCACCCTGTGGGGAGCCCCCGCCTGGCTGAGGACCTCAATGACTTTTTCTCCAGGTTTGAAACAACTTTCACACCTTCCACCTCCCCCACCATCTCCATCACAAAAGGCCTAGCATCACCATACCTGACCCCATGCCTGCGCTGAGGATTTGTGAACAGGATGTGCGCCAACTATTTCAGAGACAGAGGATTAAGAAGGCCTCAGGTCCTGATGGAGTGTCTCCGTCCTGTCTGAAAGTCTGTGCTGACCAGCTGGCTCCCATCTTCACTCAGATCTTCAACAACTCCCTGGAGCAGTGTGAGGTCCCCTCCTGCCTCAAACGCTCCACCATCATTCCGGTTCCAAAGAAGTCCCCTGTCACAGGATTAAATGACTACAGACCAGTCGCCCTGACATCTGTGGTCATGAAATCCTTTGAGCGTCTGGTGCTGTCCCACCTGAAGGACATCACGGATCCCCTGCTAGACCCCCTTCAGTTCGCCTATAGAGCTAACAGGTCAGTGGATGATACAGTCAACATGGCTCTCCACTACATCCTGCAACACCTAGACTCTGTAGGTACCTACACTCGGGTCCTGTTTGTGGACTTCAGCTCTGCATTCAACACCATCGTCCCAGAGCTCCTCCACCAAAAAACTGTCCCAGCTCACCGTGCCTCCCTCCACCTGTCAGTGGATTACCAGTTTCCTGACTGACAGGAGGCAGCAGCTGAAACTGGTTAACTTCATATCCAGCACCCGGTCCCTCAGCATCGGCGCCCCGCCAGGGATGTGTTCTCTCCCCACTGCTTTTCTCCCCTTACACCACTGATTGCACGTCAAGAGACCCTTCTGTGAAGCTCCTGAAGATTGCAGATGACACCACCGTCATTGGACTCATCCGTGATGGCAAAGAGTCTGCATTCAGAAGGGAGGTGGAACAGCTGGTCCTCTGGTGCAGTCAGAACCACCTGGAGCTAAACCCGCTCAAAACTGTGGAGATGACAGTGGATTTCAGGAAGAGACCCCCATCAACATCTCCTCTCATAATCAACAACAGGTCAGTTCCCACAGTGGAGTCTTTCAGGTTCCTAGGATCCACCATCACACGGGACCTGAAGTGGACCTCCCACATTGACTCTATAAGGAAGAGGGCCCAGCAAAGGCTGTACTTTCTGCGTCAGCTCAGAAAGTTCAACCTGCCTCAGGAGCTGCTGACCATATTCTACACAGCAATAGTCCAGTCTGTCCTGACCTCATCCATCTCTGTCTGGTTTGGATCCGCCACCAGGCAAGACAAGGACAGACTGCAGAGAACAGTCAGGTCCTCAGAGAGGATCATAGGTACTGATCTTCCCTCCATTGAGGACCTATTCCGGGCCAGGGTCAGGAAGCGGGCCAGAAAAATCACCACTGACCCCTCACACCCTGGCCACAATCTGTTTAGGCTCCTCCCCTCAGGCCGGCGTTGCAGAGCGCTGTACGCCAAAACCACCCGACACAAGAACAGTTTCTTCCCCCAGGCTGTCGCTCTGATGAACTCTGAATAGTCACAGAGTGTGAGTCCATTCACATGAACAATAAACTAAAACTCTGCACTGCTGTATATACTTACTGTACAATAACCCCGGTTTGGTGTATATATTATCCTTTATTATTTATTTGTATTTATTTTTATTTCCTTTTTAATTTCATTTATTTAAGTTCTGTACTGGAGAGAAAAGTTGCCGGAGTCAAATTACTTGTATGTGTCATGCTTGGCCATTAAAGCTGATTTTGATTCTGATTCTGATTCAGGAGGACAGTAACATATTAAAGTAAAATGCAGAATACTGACCTGTCTTAGCTCTATGAAAACAAGTATTGTGTTTAGCAACCTTTTACCTATCTATTCTATAGACAAAACACTTCTCTCAGGGTGAGAATCCATTCAAACGAACCATGTCCATGGAGACGCAGATGTGGATCCTTGAATATTAAAACATTATGGCAATGGCTAGGGTTAAAGTTTCACACAATAAGACAAACTCTCAAACTAAGTATATAAAAAGTCTCACATATTCTCAAGCAATTAGCAATAATCCTCAGACCTAGGTTCCCATGTTGCTTCATTCCGGCTTTCAACACCTGCTTTCCATTCCGTTAGCATTTTCCTTTTTTTCACACCATCTGCTCTCAACGTTAATGAAGCAGACGAATCCTAATATTAAAATTTCCACCACAAAGGGAAGCAGCAACAGCTAAATACCCCCAACGAGTGAGGCAGCCAGCTCAATGGCAAGAATAAGTCAATAAACAGCAATTCCCTGGCAGTGATCACCTTGGAGGTTCAGGTCTGAGTCCATTATTACACCTAGATTTCTGGCCTGGTCAGTAGTTTCTAGTTGGACCAACTGAAGTTGTCTACTGACATTTAATCGATCTTTTTTGGGTCTGAGGAGAAGTATTTCGGTTTTGTTTTTGTACAGTTGGAGGAAATTATGGGACATCCAGCTGTTAATTTGCTCAATGCATTTATTGAGGATTTGGATGGGTTCAATATCAGCTGGTGACACTGAGATACAGAGCTGAGTGTCGTCAGCATAGTCGTGATAGTTGATATTATTTGTTGTATAATCTGGCTTAATGGGAGCATCTAAATTCTAAGTAGCAGTGGCCCTAGGATGGAGCCCTGGGGGACCTTGTATGTGATTTCTGAGTTTTGTGATGAGAATTGGCTAATCGACACAAAGAAATTCCTGTTCTTGAGGTAAGATATTAACCAGTCAAGTGCTGTACCAGATAGTCCGACCCAGCTCTCTAGACCTTCCAGTAATATATCATGATCAACGGTGTCAAACACTGCACTGAGGTCTAATAGTACCAGTACTGTGGTTTTACCAAAGTCAGTATTTGTACGGATGTCATTGAAAACTTTGACGAGACAAGACCCAAGGTGTAGGCTGGTTAGAGCTGTGTTGCAGCTTAGGTTTTACTCTTTAACAGTATTTAAAAAAAACATTACTTTTACTTTTATACTTTAAGCAGTTTTGAATTCAGTACTTTTTTTAATTTTACTAGAGTAAAAAACTTGACTTGATACCTCAACTTCTACAGAAGTCATTTTAAGCCATCATTTTTGCACTTCTACTTGAATATTGAATGTGAATAATTTTGACACCTCTGGAAATCTAAATGTTAGAAGCATTTTGCCGAACTGTGACCAAGTTCATCATTTATTAAATAACTAGAACCTGGACTTTTTATGTTTGTCTGAATAACTGGACTGCATGTACCAGGCTATGATATCTTTAGGATAGTCAGGGTGGAGTGGTAATCTTTTATGTAGGGGAACACTTCAAGTGCAAACAGATAGAATGGTCTGTGTGTACAACCTTAAATTTATAGGTGTTATAATTGCTCTCTCCTCAAATGTTGATAATGCTGATTGGTATGTATAGACCTCCATCAGCCTCTAATGTTTTCTATGTAGAGCTTCAGACTTTACTTAAAGGTAAAGTTCTTTTTTTTTTACCTGGACCTTATTTTTAGCAAACATTATGTTACTCTACTCACCCAGATAAGTTTGGAGCCATTCTCTATCGGAAGAAATTTATATTAAATTTATATCCAGTCGCAATCAGCGTACATCCATATAATGGGACTAAATCTGGGCAGGAGATTTACAGCCTGTAATAAGACATTATATGCCCCAAAACTTATTCTTTTAACCAACATTTTGTTACTGATCTTTAGCACACTAGAAAACTAGAACACTAGAAAACTAGACACCGGAAAACACAAACGAAGAGGTAGAAGAGGCTGACTCAAAAATCTGGTAGTTATGGCAGAGGTGAGAACAAATATACACACTGGGGAAATCAACAAGATGAGGGACAGCTGGAAATAATATGGAGACAAACAGGAACGCTAAAGTAAATAAACTTGTAAAAAAGAGATGAAACACAGAACGTACCTAGAACTGTGACAGTGACTGTGCTTTATTTCTTTAGATAAACCTTTGTGTTCTTCTTGGTCTACAGTGCTTATCACCTTAGAGCTCCCCCATGGAAGCTTTTTTTATCCAGTCTTTCTTTTACCAAATCTTTTATCTGGATTTTACTTAGGCCTGCAGTGCTCAGATGTTGTCCTGGGTTCTTTTATGACCTACTGGTCGAGTTTTCCAAAAAATATAGTTAATCATAGGTAAATCATAACCGTACTGGGATGACATTACTTTTTCAATCAGGGTTCATTTAGATAAAGTTTTTTTCCATTCAATAAATCATTATTTGAAAACATTATTTTGCATTAGCATTTTATCTGGCTGTATTCATCTGTTATTAAGATTTGCATGATAAATTAAATTGTGGCTTTTTAAAAAACATAGCATATCTTTGCTCCATACATATATTTAAGGCAGTAATTACCATATTATGAGCAATATTGATTCTAATGTTTTCCACTAATGAGACCCTTTAGTGACTGAACCACTAATTTTTTACAGTAATTGGAAGAAGAGCCTCTTGGAAGTAAGAAATGGGAGGTGGGAAGTAATTCTTGAAGGTTAATTTTAAAAAGCAATCATCTTTGAGTACAAATATGTTTTGGATTAATTATTTATTTTCAAGGAGACCATCAGCACACTGATTATCATGTAATTTAATAACTTAATTTAGGTAATGACACTAAAATGACTCTTCAAACAAATGTATTGACTTTCTGACATATTAATATTCTAAGGAAACCTTGACACTTTTTGAAAAAGATCCAGTAAGTGAGTCCTCTGGTTTTATATAGTATTCAAAACACCTGTACATTTTACGGGTCAGGAAAAAAAAAGTTAATATCTGGCTCAGTGGTAGAGAGTAATTATGATAATCTTGAGTTCATGATTATCATTTGTAGCTTCTCCACCATCAAATGTTGACCAGTCACCAGACAAGACACTGAATCTTGACCTATTTATTAAAACTTCACATTGTTGTTTATGGATGTGCGTACAATTGGTTGAATGTGACATATAGAGTAAAAGCTCCTTGTGTGGTCAGTATGGCTATAGAAAACTGGTATACAGTGTTGTCTATTTATGATTTGAATGAAGTGCAGAAGTAAACTGATAAAGTCTCTATAGGAAAAAAATATAGACAGTTGCAGAAAGTGAGGTTTTTTAAAAAGTTATGCAGATAACCATGCCCAACATGAATTCCATTCCATCCAACTGTCCTATAGCATCAATTATTGATTCTTGACTCCTAAAGTATGAAATGTAAATAAATTCTGTTAATGCCTTAATTTTCATGAATATGGTTAAAAAAAAATTAGAAAACTTTTTACAGGCTAAAACGTGACTGTTAGGTTAATTAGTTCCTAAATTGCCCTTAACTATGAGAGTGTGCATGCATGGTTGTTTGTCCTTTATCTCTACGCTGCCCCTGTAATAGTCACCAACTGCCCTATATTATCATGGTAAGTATGGTGGTAGGACCCACGTTGAGGAGGAACAAGAGAAAGAAAGTAAAAATGAAGGTGACCAGGAACATAAGAGCAACATAACAAAGAGTCTTGATGCTTAATGTCGGCATGCTTTATCTGTTCTAAATCCAATGTTGCTGTTTCTGAGGTCCAACTTCTGTGTGAGCCTTCAACTGTATTCATGCTTCAGCAAGTTGTCTGAGGGAAACTTGGTGCAACTCTTGCATTTTCATCTATCCAGCACCAATATATGCAGCTCCAATGCACCAATACCCCACAAAGTGAGGATACTTTTTTGACTGTTGGTATAGTGTTCTTGGGTTTGACTCCTTCAAAGATCATTCTTGTCACTGGGACCAAATAGTACAATCTTTGACTCTTCAGACATCTTATCTCCAGAAACTTTTGGCTTGACTATGTTACACCCCTGAACATAGGTGAGAAAGAATCACAACTGTGATTGTTCTGTTGCTTCTCTCATACAGTTGTTTAATGCAATGAATAAATTAATAAACGTTAGAATTTACATTTCATACTGCTCAATGTTACACAGTGGACAGCACTAATTAAAAATAAGAAAAAATTGAATGTATCCTTTCTTCTTACACAAATGAAATTGTCCATCAGCTACTGTTAGCTTAACAGCTATCACCTAGCACATGGCCGAAGCACTGGAACACAGTGGTCTGATAGCTTATAAAACTAACAGAATAGTTCTACAAGTCATAAAACATCAATAGTTTATCAAAACAAAAGTGTTAGCAACATACACATACAATGACATGTTTTTATTTTATTACCTGAAAATAGGGGAAAAAGAATCACGACTGTGATTTTTCAGCTGCTTCTCTCATGCAGTCATTTATTGCAATGAAGATGAGCGCGCATGCAAGCATCCTCTAGTGGTAAACAGGCAGCACTTTAAATTGATCCCAGAAAAGGTCTGGTAGTAGATTACTGATGCAAAAATCACACTTATTTTAAATAAAATGGACCAAACATGAATGTAACAGTAGATAACATCTTATTGGTATTCTTAATGCATTTACATTGAGTTTCTTTGTTTGGTTCATGGGAACTTATATGAATTAATATGCACTGTAAACATGTTTACTGTTACTTGTGCATCTTTAATCTCACTGTGTTCTATTGACATAAAATCAATCTATGAATAACAGTTATTTGGGGTTTTTAGTGCTGCATAGAGGATTGTTGAGAAAGTCTTTCAACCTATCACACTCCCCCAAAAGAATGTCGTCCTGACATCCTACCAAAAAAATCATTATGGAGCCATAGTCCCTCAGAGTTAGTACTCAACCATTTTACTCAATTCTGTGGACTTGAACACCCGCTTCACCACAATCCATGACTGAAAACTAAAGACAAAAGGTCCATAACCAGACCAAATGCAATCCTTCACAAAACTGTCTATTTTCTCTCATTTTAATCCATCAGGAAGATAATCTCTGTTTTAATGACATCAATCCACAAATACAGTCCATGTATCAACAATGGAAAAGTGTAAACTTAAATTTGTTGGAGTCCATGCAAACCAATAGGCTAGGTGTAGTATGGCTGCATAGCCTGTGTAGACCAGGAGCAGTTGTGGTGTTGGCTGGACACTGTAGCAGGATGGCGTACCCAGTTGGTCATATGTTATCCATCTTGGTAGGATGCCTCTCTCGCTGTGTCCGCTGGGGTGTCTCCTCCTCAGGTCTCCCAGATGCAGCAGGTGATGGCATGGCAGATGAGTAACCAGTAGCAGGCTCTGCCCCTCCCTGAGTTGTCTTTGTGGCAGCTGACTCAAGTGCCTCCAGATGTTCTCCAGCAGGGGTTCCGGTTGTGGTAAAACAGTAGAGGCTGGAGCTGCAGGCCGCGGTGTCAATGCCTGAGGCTCTGGTTCTGATGGCTGCGACAGAGAAGACTGAGAGGGTCCATAATGGCAGCAGTATTCATGAATACTGTCATCATCAGAGTCTGGCACATCTGGAATGAATTTATCAGTCTTCTTCTGTTTGTACGTTGTAAGATTGTCTTGCTCAGGCACTTCCTCAAATGGTAAGTGGTCACAAGCCATGAGCAGGTTTCTGTGAAGCACTCTAGGCAAGGCAAGGCAAGGCAATATATTGTACACTTTCAACACAAGTCAATTCAAGGTGCTTTACATGATTCAGTGATAATGATACCAAATACATGATTACAGAAGCATGATTAGAGAAAAACAGAAAGATATAGGTTTAACAGATAGACACAATCAATAAATAAGAAAAGATCATGTAAGGAACAAATTTATGCAATATAGATTAAAAAGAGATAAAACACAAATTTATGCAATATAGAATAAAAAAACAGATAAAACACAATAGATTAAAAAGGAAATAAAAAAATAAGAATAAAACTTAAACCACGAGAATCAAATAGTGATCACAAAGCGCAATTTAGGGCTCAAAGGCAGCTCTGAATAGTAGAGTTTTAATCTGGGTGGAAAGAGGGGTAGCCCAGATTCTTCCTTTTCCCTCTCCTGGTGCTGATCTCTCTTCTCCCAGGAGAAGATGCTTGGAGAGCGCTGAGGTTAAGCCTCGAAGCGAGAAAGCCCCGTGCAGCAGAATGGAGAGAGCTAAGGAAGAAGCCAATCAGAGCAGCATAGAGGATGGCTGCGACAAGACCAAGGGGCAAACTCCGCCCGCAGAATGTGGAGCCAACGCGGAAGTGACAAAAATTGCAGTTCAGCCCTCATCCGCTGGGGGCTGGCTGCAAAAAGGACCAACTTCCCATTGACTCAAATGTTAAAAAGGCCAACTTTACAGCAAAAATAAACATGTTTACAGCCTGGTTCAAAAAACCATTTTAGGTTAGATAGTTCAGGTTTACCATCATGACAACTCTGAGGGGGGTGATTTTTTTTCTAACTCCTCCGTTTATTTGTAATTTAATTGTGAAATTATGAATAATTAGGAGCGTGTCCTTTTGATTGACGGGTCCGTATATATATATATATATATATATATATATATATATATATATATATATATATATATATATATATATATATAGCACAACTTCCGATATATACATGTCAACTAAGTAGCCTTATCTTAGGAGCACGTTATTATAAATATCACATATTTTTCCTATTTATTTTTTTTGAGAGTAATGTTGATATTGTATTTTATTCATAACACTGTTCTTTATAGGCCATTTATATAACATGTTATATGTTTGTTTGAAGTTTTCCTCTAGGTGATCCAGAGAGGCTTGACCTTTGGATGTCCAACTTAAGAAGAGAATGCTGGACTCCAAATTCATCTTCCCGCTTGTGCAGTGAACACTTCAAGAGTCATCACTTCACCACGGACTCCAGGGTACAGTGACACTATTTTTCATTGATGTGTTTAAATTGTCATTGAATCATTACTCATAACATGTTGGCAGAGGTTGCTGTTCTGTGGGTTTAACGTAAATCCTTTTTATATAAAGAATGTGAATCTTTTCCCTCACCAAGAAATGCAATTGAAAAAATTTATGATACCAACAGGCAAAAAGGGACAATAAACTTTTCTTTTGTTAGCACTAGTAACGTTATTTAAAAATTCCGGTTGACCAGCATTGTCCGTATGAATAATTAACACTTCTCCATGATAATGTCATGTTTTGTTTTCAATAGGGAAGGACATGCCTTAAGGACACAGCAGTACCTACTGTTTTCTCTTCCGGTAAGGGCAAAGAACATCTCCTAATACAGAGAGTACGACGACAAGGTAAGTGACAACCCCAGATTTTCTGTAAATATTATGGAGAGGGTTGCAGATGTTCAACACCAGCATGAGTCGACATCTGGTCAGTCTTGCACTGTGCCATCACAGCTACATAGCGTGCTGAGTGAACATAGCTACATAGTTATAAGAACGCTTAAAAGGAGAGTTACCTCAGCCAATGAAAAGTTACAGGTGGTTAAGAAAAAGCTTTGTTGGCAATTTCAGCATACAAGAAGATTGAAGGCTAGAGTTTCTTCCTTGAGATCTGTCACCAAAGCTATTCAGAAGAAACTCATGATTTCAACTGAATGTGCTTCTCTTCTTGATGGTCTGGATGATGTTCCAAGAGAGCTGTTTCAGAGATTGAAACACAAGAAAATGACAGTTTTTTCTGAAAACTTGAAACAATTTGCTACTACACTGCACCTTAACTCTCCCAAGGCATATGACTATGCAAGAGAAAATTTCCATTTTGCTTTGCCTCATCCTCAGACCATTCGAAAATGGTACAGTAGTATCTCTGCAGATCCTGGTTTTACTCTATCTTCATTTATAGCATTTAAAAGTCATGTTGATGAGAGGAGGAAGGAAGGGAAAGAAACTGTTTGCTCTTTAATGATAGATGAAATGTATATTCACAAGCAAACAGAGTTCGATGGGCACCAGATTCATGGCTATGTTGACATAGGTGCTGATGAGATCGAAAATGTGGTGGCAACACAAGCATTGGTCATCATGGTTGTTGCGATCAATGAGTCTTGGAAGATCCCCATTGCCTACTTTCTTATCCACAGTATGACAGGGCAAGAAAGAGCAAACCTGATCCGTGAAAGTCTTTTCAGGCTTCATGAAATTGGCGTTAGGGTTGTATCTTTGCATTTGATGGTCCGTCACAAAACATGACAATGATCAGGGAACTTGGTGCCAACCTGGACATGATGGATATGAGATCATATTTTTTCCATTCAGAAGAACACACACAGAAAGTTCATGTTCTCTTGGATCCATGTTACATGCTCAAGCTTCTTCGCAATGTTTTTTCAACTGTAAAAGTTACGGTAAGGGAAGATGGCCAGGAAATAAATTGGCAATACATTGAGGAGTTGCACAAGCTTCAGGAGAGTGAAGGCTTGCGTCTTGGCAACAAACTTAAAATGTCACACATTCATTGGCAAAATCAAAAAATGAAGGTCCACCTTGCAGCCCAAATCTTTAGCAGTAGTGTGGCAGCTGCACTAGAATACTGCGAGCAACAACTGAGGTATCCCCAGTTTGGTGGATGTGCAGCTAGGTTCATTTCCTTCGCACAGTGGATGCTGCCTTTTATGTCCTTAATAGCCGCAATCCACTTGGAAAAGGAAATAAAGCACCTATCTCACCAAACACAAAAGAACGGGCCATGTTTATTTAGAAAGAAACAGAGTCACTTCTAAGAGGGCTCAAAATCAGAGGGAAAGACAACAGATTGGTACATGTGCATTTCACAAAGAAAAGGACACCCATCTATGGTTTCATTGCCTGCTGTAGAAGTGTGATGAGGATATATGAAGACCTTGTAGAGCATCAAACAGCTCAATGTCGATATCTTCTGACTTACAAACTCAGTCAGGATCACTTGGAGCTGTTCTTCTCTGCAATCAGAGCATGCGGTGGTTATAACAACAACCCCAATGTTAGGCAGTTCCGAGGAGCATATAAGCGTCTTCTTGTAAGGCACCAGGTGAAGACAGGAATAGGTAACTGTCTTCTTCGTGACATCACAGCCATCCTTGACTCCACACCTGCAGCTGTGAATGTTGCACGCAAGTTGGATGTGCTGTCTGTAGAAGCTCTTGTCCCTGTAGATGACACCATCTCTGACCTTCCAGTTGTCAGTAACCTGTCTGAGTACAAGGAAGCAGCAATTTCTTACATCACAGGCTTCATTGTGAAGAGGATGAAACAGAAGATTGCTTGCATGCCTTGCTCACAGGCGCTTACATCGGATGAGTTGGTCCATCGGTTTTTAACATTGAAGGACAGAGGTGGCTTACAGAAACCATCTCAAGGCATCATTACAGTTTGCCATGCAACGGAGAGATGTTTTCAGCAGATTCTGAAAGTGAAGGATATGATTTATTATTCAATTTAAACCTTAACTCTATAAATTCCATGCATGTTCATTTTTATCAGAGAGGAGACGAGTGTAATTTAATTTTCTTTAGATTTTAATACAAGAAATCAAATACTGGTTCACAGGGTTGCTTAAAACAAATCAAATATTTAGCTTACAGAGTGGTATAAATTATTCACACTCTGGGTCACCCTAGGAGGAATGACAACGTATATAACGGAAACATTAAGTTTTATATTTTAGAGAACCTCCCCCCTAACGTTACATATGGGACACAAAAGATGATTGGTTCATTCAAACTTTTGCCAAGACCAGCCTAAATAAAAAAATAAAATAAAATATATATAATATTTATTATAATAATTGCAAACAAACCATTCTTTACCTTCTTCTTTACCTACAATTAGTAATAATAATAGTAACAATTTATCTAATCATCATTGTAGTGCTAGTATGAACTCAGCTCTTCCCTCTTTGCCAAATTGCTAAATTTGGCACTAGAAAACATAAAAATAATCCCAAGTTAGTCAAGTTCCTGTTTACAACACAGAGCAAAACACAAAATTTTAGTAACACAAAAATTAATTATATCATGCTATTTGATGCCAGGATTCTCAACAGAATTAGTTTTTTTTATTTTTTTATCAGCCCTCTGAACAGTCTGTAAGGCCTATAACATTAGCAATATATTCAGAAATAGCATTTTTCATGATATGCGTAAAACTAATTTATCTTGCAAAACAGTTAACCTGAATTTTTATATTTCAGCAGTCAGACCCTTTAAACTTGCCAGGAATTAATTAACAAAACTAGTGAACCTATAATTTAGAGTTTCCAAACTCCGAATAATCTTACCAAGCCCGGCCCATGGCAAAATAGAAACACTTTTCTGTCCATCACTCCATAGCTTGTGCTCTGGTGAAACGTTAAAATGTCCAGATACGGTAATTTGGAGCAGTGGCAGTGCACTTCCTCCTCCTCCGGTTCTTGATTCTCTACTGCGGAAAAAGAAAAGAATGCTCTCTAAATTCAGCAAGTCCTCCTCCCTGTCCAGGTCAAAGGCAGATATGAACAGATATCCACAGAGAAGCAGATGATCGTCAATAGGGCAAGTTCCCCTTGCGTCAACAGTCTCAAAATGGAGCACACTTTGTCCTGTGAGTTTGGATTGAGTAAGAACGTGGCTTTGGATTGAGTAAGAACAAAGGACACATAACTACATTGCTCATAGATATGTATACAAAATCGTTGTGATATATTACCCATGTCCCGGATTTGGCAAAACATGACCAGATTTTTTCAAAACATTTTCGAACAAATAGATCTGTGGTCTGATCTCAAATGTAATAATGATTGCTGAAATACACAGGTTAACCCTAACTTACGTCCGTCTCCCTCTCAATCTTATCCTTACCGTGGGTGTAACTCCTGGGCAATACATTTCAGTCTCAACAGTCTCCCAAATCCTTGAGGTGAGTAAAATATCTGAAAATTAATCAGTAAGATCAGTATGCTCTATGTTGATGTCCTACAAATTTGGTGTCTGAGAGCAAACATAACAATTAGTAACAATGTCAATTCCTCAGATATAAACTGGTTCGATACCATTCATTAATTATTTTCTTCAAAGTTTAGTGGTCTGTTCACAAAGTAAATAAATAAAAAATAAATAAAAAAGGCTGGATTTTTCTGTTAGATATTGCTGTTCTAAAGCACCACTAAAAAATTGCAATAACAAAAATAAAAGCAATAACCATCTGCAAAGGTTCTATCCTCTTTTTTCTGTCCTTCTTGTAAACAGTCTCTATGGAAAAGTGGCTCTCCTGGTTTTGCTTCACTGAGGTTGAGACGAATAGCTCATATTGAACTAAACCCCTTTGAAATTCAGTCTTCACACCACTTTTCCCAGACTCTGTCCCTTTAATCAATTAATAATTTCTACTACTATACTTATGCTACTTACGGTGAGATAAAGATGTCCAACTAGGTTCCCCTCCAATTATAACTGTTGTTGGTGTTGTCAAGGTTACCTGTGAAGCTCCTCCCATCTGAGCAATGACAATAAAGATCCACTCTCCAACTCCTCCTCTTTTCAAATTTATCCAAAGTAATATAGCATCATTTGTCACATCAGTACACTGGATCGCTATCAAGCTGGCTCAGAGCGAGAAAATATCAAAATTAAAAAACATCAAATGTTTAAAACAAAATCAGAGAATAGTACTGACTGATAAACACAACATAGTTTTACAAAAATAGTCTTCAGTTTGCTATACTTCAAATTCTATCCATATTTATAAAGAAAAATCCAACATTTAAATCAATAACAAAACAGCTTCCCAATACTGTTACTATTCTGTGGGATTTTAAGACCGTAGTGCAAATAGGCATGTCTCATTCCCTGATCAAATTGATGTGAAAGTAGCCAGGTGGTTGCTTATTGTTAGAAATTGCCAAACCTAAAGTACTTGTTTGTTCTAAAAGTCTAATCTATATTTTTAAGCGACTTTTGTTTTATATGTTTCCTACAAACCCAAATGTGCTAACTGGCCCAGATATTCTGATTGTAAATAATGAAAACATTTCATACTTCAAAAACATTTGTCAGATTCTGTTGAATGAGTCAAACACAGTCAAACTAATTTGTGTAACTAAAACTCCAGTTACTTCCTCTACATTGCAGTTTACCTTTTTTCTTAAATGTTTGTAACATGTATAATATTCCAATTTCCATTAAACAATAAAACTAAAAATACAAAATCATTTAATAAACAAGCTTCAAAAGATAACATTTCTCTAAACAAATTTTGAAAATTAATTAAAACAAAACAACAAAAATCAGCATTTTACAGTCAATCCCAATTATCCTCTCAGGCTTCTTTTTGTTGATCCAATGATAAACACCAAAGTGAATTGAAGCTTCTAGAAATGTCAAATAAATGACCACCAAATCATTTTTGCTTTACCTCAGTTTCTCAATCAACATTCCCCAAATTTATCATTGATAAATAGCCTGCAGTTTTGCAATTCCAGTCAGGATTCACTTTAGAGTAAATATACATACAAGTTGAGAGAAATAAAAAAAATTAAATAAAAATCTATATCAACTGTCAGCAACAAAGTCTTCACTAATGAAATGATATATTATTCCATTGTTCTATTCTATTATCATAACTGTTCTAGAACCTTTTTCTCTAAATTCAAGAGGCAAAGATTCCCTCTCAGCATCAGGTAGACTAGCTACCAGATCATGCATAACATCTGACAGATTAATTTTAAAATTTAAAACCTAAACCCAATTCCTATTTTCCGCAAATACAGAAATCTTCAACAGATTTTGAAAACTTGCATTTATCTCTACACTTGAAAACAAAACAAAAACTCCTTTCAATTTACATGCTTCAGTTGCATAGATTGTTTCCACACAATCAGAATAAATTAATTAGAACTTACTTATTTCTTATAAATTAAACTAACATTTAGAATTAAGCTGATATTTATTGGTTGTTCTTCAACAAATTTAGCACATAATATTGTCATTTTTCTTTTAGTCGTTATAGTATTTTTAAATTCAGCAACAACTTGCTTCTCGTCATAGCTCTTACATGTTTATGTGTAAAGTAAATAAAATCAGATACTTTTAAAGATGACTCTTTGTCTTATAAAGTTTTGACAACTCAGAATAGTTTAATCACATTCATAATATCACCTTGCTGTTTATATATTATCACTATGATAATTATTGTTTTTAATATTACTCAACATTGTATTTAGTCAAGTAACCAGTAACAGGTAATTACAATAATAATATATAATAATATTTGTATAAAGAAGAGGCAATTTTTCCCAAACAGCATTTCTAAAGTTTACAGGGCTAGAAGAAATAGCCAAAATGAAAATAATTTCAGTAGTTAATAATTACTTAAATTGTACTTATATAAATCATGGAAATAAGAAAAACGTGTATAAATTGGTTAGCCCTTACTACGTTTATTCCTGTAAATTGAAAAACATGCCATTTCCTAACCGTTCATACTAAACAAGGTTATATGCTTCTCTGAGATGTTTTTACAGTTTTCTAATGAATTTCTAATTCTTCAAAAACTACAGCAATTAAGATGTCCATAATACCTTATCATTAATCTCATTCTTTTATCATTAAGTAATCTAGTATTCAATAGTTTATCAATTTTGTACATTTTTCTATCTCATGTCTGAACTAACTCATGAAAATGGACACACCAATATTCATCAAAATATTTCAGTTTTCTTTGCAAGAATTTAAACATTATTTGTAAAAAATCAACTTTTCTGCTTTTCAATATATCCAATTAATTATTTTATCAATGCATCTTTTAATTTTATTCTTTAAGCAGCTCACCAGCCATTCACACTCATTGTCCGATTTGTCAACTAGATATTTTACTTTGTCACCAGACTGTCCTAATTTCATCATCTACACCCATTTATCATCATTTTATTCATGCTCAAATTTTCCATTTTCACTTCAATACAACTTCATATCACCTTGGCTATCTGCTTTTATTGCTCCCTTTCTGTTCTGCAGTTTATCCACCTCAATTTTAAGATTTAATTCTTAGATTATTACAATATTATTTTATTTAGAGGTTCCGAGACTTAACTGTCCACAAACTGGAATCCTATTTGGGTCTGAATATGCGGCCGGCTTCCGTAAACAGACACAAAAGGAACCAAACAGTATAATCTCAGAAAAAATATCTTCATAGCAGACAAATTACGGTCAGCAATCACTTCTTTATCTATTTAAAAATATATTTTTAGGGACGATTTTATTTGTTACAGCCTCACCTTTTCAACTCAAAGTTGGTCATACTATGAAAAAAGAGAAAGCAGATTTAATAAACTATTTAGTTTAAAATAAAATTTAAATATATTAATCTGACTCTTGAATGTGTGCACTGCTGTTTTTCTTTTTCTGTTTTACTGATAGGTCACTTATAAACGATACATCCCTAAGGACCAACTCTTCAATAGTAACCGAACTCCTATAGGAGCCGAAATGGTATTGTTAACAGTAAGCCATAAGGATCTAATCTTCAAAATGAGTCGGAATTCTCGACACACTACGTCACATAGCCTGCTTCAAAAACAATTTAATTACTCTTTATGTTTACTTTTTTTCGATGTAATATGTTTAATTCAGTTTCTTCTACTTTATTTATTTATTTATTTATTGTTTACTTTTAAATAATACTTTATACTCGAGTTTTAGTCACAAGACTCCTCAACAACCACAACACAGAGACCTCGTCACACACACAAAGACACACACAGAATTGTTCGCTAGCTCTCATTTATATAAGACTCAGATAGATATTTATCCATTTATTTGTAAGCTTATCGCTTCAAAAACTCGAAACCTCAGAATTTATGAAATAATATTATCTAAAACTTCACTTACCGGTTTTGAGTCCTTCAAAAGATTCACCAGCTGACTCCACTCCGGGGGAGAACCCCACATCTGCACCGGGTCCCTAAGGCGGAGAACCTCCAATTTCCAGCAGCTCATGGTGCTCCTTCCCCGGAGTGCAGATCAGATGCCGAAAAAAAAGAAAAGAGAAATACATCGACAATATATTCTTAATCGGACTCACATTCACTAACCTAGGTTTAATTTCACTTTATTCCATGACGTCTTTATTCCTAAATAATCATAAAAAGTCATTGACCTTAGAGAGTCCCACACTCTCGCAGCTTCCCACAAGCTGTTACTGACCTGTGATCACAACCCAAACCAGTTTTTGTAGACCTCACCTACAGGAACACTTTAAACCTAGTCTCGATCCCAGATCATTTCGGCAGAACGCGTCCGCTCTTGCTTAGGGGCGACAAAACCCAGAGGCACAGGCAGTTTAATTAGTCTCACACTAATACCATAAAATTCCAAAATTCACTTCACATTAAGTCCTATACTTCCAAAAAACTAAATATTTAACCTGCCCAAAAATAGAAAACATAATTCTTTCATGTAAACATTTATTTTTAGAGTAGTTAATTAGTAGAACTTTTTGTTCATTTTATTTTTTAAAGTCTACTTATCTGTATATCTGAACAAATTAAATCCCGTCTCCAAACTCTGATCACGTCGGGGTCACCATCTGAAGGATTTTATTCTATATTCAATTTAAACCTCAACTCTATAAATTCCATGCGTGTTCATTTTTATCAGAGAGGAGACGAGAGTAATTTAATTTTCTTTAGATTTTAATACAAGAAATCAAATACTGGTTCACAGGGTTGCTTAAAACAAATCAAATATTTAGCTTAAAGAGTGGTATAAATTATCCACACCCTGGGTCACCCTACCTAGGAGGAATGACAACGTATATAACAGAAACATTAAGTTTTATATTTTAACACAAAGTTAGAGAACCTCCCCCCTAACGTTAAATATGGGACACAAAACATGATTGGTTCATTCAAACTTTTGCCAAGACCAGCCTACTTAAAACCATGCATGCATAATTAATTACCTTCCTGTTATTCTGACTTTACAAACCAGTTCTAACTAGATTTTCTGCTGACAAAGAGTGTGGTAACTTATCTTATGTGGTTTTTATTTGCATCCTTCCATTGTCAATTGTATGGTGATGTTATCTGCCTGTGCTTTCCTGCTCAATGTCCTGTTTTTCTGTGACCCAAACAAGAGCTGACTCTGCAAAATACCTCTAAAACAATCTTAAAAGTATAATTAAAAAGCATGGTAACTAAAACACCTTAATCAAACATTAATAAACGTTTAGTATACTTCAGTAGCCACAGCTGCCCTGGGGAACACTGACTGAGGCGAGGCTGCCGGACACAGGCGCCACCAGGCCCTCTGATCACCACCAGCAGGCATTGGGTGAAGTGTCTTGCCCAAGGACACAATGACCGAGACAGACGGAGCAGGGATTCGAACCAGCAACCCACTGATTACAGGACGAATTCCTACCACCTGAAGTCAAAGCGTTCCACTCTTCCACAAGTGGTACACGCAGTTCTGCCAGGTCAAATGGCGGTGGGACATACTGTCAACCAGTCTCTGCTTCAGCTGGTCCCAAACATGCTCTATGGGGTTCAAGTCAGGGGACAATTCTGGCCATACCATATGAGGCCCTCCGACTTCCTGAAGTCGAGCTGTGACAATTTTGGCACGATGTGGTGGAGCATTATCATCCATGAACAGAAAGTTGGGGGTGTGCTGGCAGAATTGGGGGATGTTTATGGGTTGATGTCATGGAGGTAAAAATGTGCAGTGACTTATCCATCTACAATGGTCTACAACCAAATCAGTTTTGCGCTGACTGGTGATGACTGCCCAGACTGTTACACCTCCTCCGCCAAAGCTAACCCTGGGGAAAATGTTGACCTCGGTATATCGCTCGCCTCACCTTCTCCAGCAACGCTTTCTACCTAAGTTCTGTGCAAGGTGACCCAAAACTTGTCAGTGAACAGGACGGTAGACCACTGCTGCATTGTCCAGGTCACAGGGTCTTGTGCCAATGCAAATGTTCACACTGGTGTCTTGGTGTCAGTGTAGTCACCTGCAATGGTCGTCTGGCATTCAAGCCAAAGGGGTGGAGTCGGTTTTGAATGGTTTGTCTGGAAACCCTGGTACCCGTCACATCTTGTAAACGGGCCGGCAGCTGTGTGGCAGTTGCATGACTATGTCTGAGTACATAGGTCCTTAGGTACTGGTCATCATTGCGGTCTGTAACTCGTTGGGCTCCACCCCTAGGTCTGTCACGAACTCTGCCAGTAGTTCAGCGTCTTGATGCAAGTCTGCTGATGACACTTTGAGACACGCCAAGTTCTCGTGCAACATCCGACTGCCTGCCACTGACCAGAAGGCATGGGATGGCCAGGTGGTGCTGCTCATCTGTTAAGGGATGTCGTGTATTCATGGTTGGTTGAGGGATGAAGTTGGAATGCCTTACTGACATTACCAGCTTTTTAAACCCACATAATTTTGAAATTGATGCCACATTGAAAAGGTTTGTGTTTAGTATTTCTTTTGCTGTTGGCCGAAATATGTAAGACACAATGTACACAGTGAGACCATTACGTGGAAAACACAAAATGAGGTGTGTCTATCAGCCCAATACAATTACCTCCGTATCCCAAAAATCTCTGAAGTGAAATAAACACCATATGACATCCACCAAGTCTCTCACAATATCCCTAACTTTTGTGAGTAATGTAAATGTGGGTAAAACTTCATACTTTATAGTGGTCAAAGATGATGCCATGGTTCCTTTAAGTTGAAGCCAAATTAACTTTAAGGGTAATTGTTTACCTCATTTTTGTTTAAATTTAAAATCATAAAATATCAAGTCACAAAAACCTTAATCAGGGCTGTGTTTAAAAAATAGATTAAAATTTGACTTAACTTAAAAATCTAATTTGAAATATTAAATAACATAAAATCTGTGCTTGCAGAAAAGTGAAATGTTTAATATGCACAAAAAACCTTACATAATGTATAACATTATTTCATTACAGTTGATGATCTTATTTTACATACATTATATGTAAAAAAAAAAAACAGCCTCAGACTTCAAATAAAAAAAACTTAAAATGATTGTCAAAAAACAAGAAATAACAGTTTTTACTTTATATTGGATGAATTCGTAAAATAACATGCTGTTTGTTAATTTACTTATAATTATTTTTATTTTATTTTAAATGTTTGTAAAAAAAAAAACTAACAAAATTTGTTTTTTATAATTATTGGATAAAACCTTAAAATAAAATGCTGTTTGTAAATTTACATAAAATGTTCAGTAATTTTACAGTTTTATACAGTATTTTGAATAAACAGAAAAATACTGTATAAAAATACTAATTAAATAAATATTTTCTGTAAAAATACTTTTATTTTTTACAGTGCAGTGTGTCTGGCTCTGTACTAACCAGCATTATTTTAACGGGTGAGGGCTACATCAGCCAACCGTTCATAGGGGTCAGAGCACACAAAAGCTAACCGTAATTTAACCGACTTTGAGTGGGAGTGCCAGAGATGTGCCAACGAGTCAGTTAACTGAAACAGTGAAACATGGGTCACTCCGTCTCACACACAATGGATATTTGTATATTCTTATATTGTTTGTATACTTTATTTTTAGTTTTTACCTAGATATGAAAATAAAAAAAATTTAAGTAGGGAAGACCGGGGACAGTTGCCAAAATTGTGGATTTTGTTATATTAATATTATTTTATATCCATTTTCTTAACCGCTTAATCCTTAACACTAGAAGACCCAGGATTTTTTGCTCTACCTATAAAGCCCACAGGTAAGCCGAAAGACTGGATGGCCCCCTGTGAACCCTCCTTTTGTTATGTAAACGGGGCAATCACTGGGACACCACAGGAGGGGGGATATGCAGAGCCACTTCACTCAAAACCCTTGACATAAAATGGGGGAGGGGGACAATCAGGTAGGAGCAGGATTGCTAACTGACTGTCTGAGAAGAACATATGAGCTGAATCAAAATGTAATATATGTAGAAGGATGTAGACGTTATCAGAACCCTACAACACTGGGCTTCCAACATCCCCACCAGACACATAGGAAAAGGAAAAGAACAGAACCACATAAAAAAAAGCACACAAAATCTGTGATAGCCCCACCAGTCATTTACAGAATTGCTCATCAAGTTGATATCTGTACAAGATAATGATTTATTTTATGTGACTTTTTTTCAAACTGAGATACACCAGAAATGTATTTGATTTGTTTTATTTTAGAATTTGTATATTGTTTTTGTCTGTTTTGCTCTTTCCCTCTATTTTCTCTTTTCCTGTCTCTCCCTGTCTCAACTCATAGAAAACCAGACTGACTGTTGCTGTTTGCCCACACTGTAATGAGATGTTATGTCAAAGATATGATATTATATGTCTGATTTCAAAATACCAGTTATGGAGTTGAGCTGTGCCAGGTTCTGCTCAACACTTCAGGTCGCCTTTATGCAGAAGACAAAAGACATTCACACCTCAATTCTCACACGTGCTCATAGGAGGGCACCCAAGAGGCACTGCCATGCTAATGACCAATGTGGCTGATGTGACTGCAAACCCATACCCAACGACTAGTTTTGTGGCGTTTGACCCACAGATCTCCTTGTGACTCACTAATTACTGTTTATCACATTGTGGATAAATAGCTCACTGCAAATAGCCTACCACTTCAGCACCCTCAAGAATTCTGTGGCATACAAATCCTCCTCTCCAAGGAACGGAGATGTAGAGAAGATTCCTGGTCCTGGAAGGAGTAAACCCTTATGACTCGAATGGAGAAGAGATAAACTTTCAGCCGGATTCGGACTCTGAGCTGTCTTCAGGTAAGATTTCATTTCATATTATTTCCTATTTTATATTTCATTTCAGGCAGGAAGGTGGAAATGGTGGTGCACATAGCATCATGTGAATAGCGTTTTGGGGCTTCTTGCATCAGACAGCCTCCATTTTGTTTCTGAGTGCAGGCCTCCGTTTGTTTTGTTTGGTTCTTCTCTTGAGGTCCCTGCACCTTAGCACATTAGCCAACCTATTTGAGATGTACTGGAAATATTATTATTATTATTATTATTATTAGCTTCAATGCATGCATTTGTGATATAATTTTACTTTCTATTCCTATTGCTCATAATTTGAATTTGTTCCCATTGCAGATGAGGAGACTGCTCCTCAGCCAAAAAAGAGAGCTCGGGTTGGGACTGACCACACAGAGACGGAGAAAGATGGCACAGTGTGGTGTGAAGAACAGGTGGGGACAAGTCTACATTTCACCCCTCCATCTCCATACGAGATGGAGAGCCAACTGCTAAGGCCAGGAGGTCCATCTTGAGTCGTTTTCAGAGCTTCCTGTGTTTTATCACTCTGGAAATGCTTGGTTCAATTCGACACTGTACTGTTGAACACGCACAGCAAACGGAGCATGTGGACTGGTTCATGGCCCTCCCTGAACTAATGGCATGTATTGCTATTGTCATCTTGCGGGGGCTGACCAAGGTTCCATCACTGAATGACTGCTGGTCAGCAAACCTGGGAAACCCCCATATCATTGCAACTATGTCCCAAAATCGCTTCCAAGACATAATGCGACACCTACACTTTGATGACAAGGAAACCTGCAGTGAGCGAGCAAAGACAGATACGTTTGCTGCAATTTCAGGTGTGTGGTGATCGTTTGTCACCAACTGCATCACATCCTACAACCCTGGTCGACACATAACCATTGATGAACAGCTTTTCCCGTCAAAGACTCTCTGCTGTTTTCTGCAATACATTGCAACGAAACCTGACAAGTTTGGGATCAAGTTTTGGGTGGCTTGTGACTTGAAATTCAAATACATCTGCAATGTCCTCCCATATCTTGGCAAGGACCCCAGTCGTCCCAGTGTGGAGAGGCTGTCCGAGAATGTAGTTATGAGGCTGATGGAACCATTCCCGGACAAGGGCAGAAATGTTACCATGGAAAATTTCTTTACATCGCTGTCACTTGCACGACTACTTAGCCGGAAAACCACCATCCTTGGCACAGTCAACAGGATTTGGCGAGAAATTCCACAATCAACAAGACAGAGGGACCACGATGAATTCACCACTCAGGTATTTTCAACCACTGGTGCCACGCTGTAGGTGTATGCACCCAAACGGAAGAAGACAGTCTACATTCTCAGCAACATGCACAGTGTGGTTCAGACTGAAAATACCACCAAAAGGAAGCCAAACACTGTCACCCTTTACAACACCACAAAGTGTGGCGTTGATGTGATGGACCAGATGGTGCGGGAGTACACTGTCCGCACAGGAACACGGCGCTGGCCAGTCGCTGTGTTCTATAACATGATTGATATGGCAGCACTAAATGCATATGTGCTCTATCTAGCATGCACCGGGAGGCAGGAGAGACGGGTGGACTTCCTGGTGGAGCTAGAAAGAGAGTTGGCTCACTCTCATGTGGTTACAAAAGGAACAATTGCTTCAACAACCTTCAACACCTAGCCCTGGTAAAAGAGCAATGTGTCAGGTTAAAATTTTGTGTACAAGCAATCCTGCCACTGTGCGATGTATTGACTGCTACAAATACACATGTGGCAAATGCAGAAAGGAGACGGCTAGGCAGTGCCAGGATTGTGAGTGATTATTGAAATGTACTCACCTCAATCACTGTTACTCACTGTTTAGTTTTCTCTGTGTGCTTGAAAACTCAAATTTCCCTGAGGGATTCACCCAAAAGGGATCAATAAAGTTTTAAGACTAAGTTCTAGGTCTCACTCACTTCCACTCTCTAACACTGTATCCTGATAATACATTTTTTATTTGTAAATATCATGAAGGCCCAGTTGGGATATCCACAGATTTTGAGTGCTTTGTTTGATGTGGTTCTGTTCTTTTACTTTTCCTATGTGTCTGGTGGGGATGTTGGAAGCCCAGTGTTGTAGGGTCCTAATAACTTCTACATCCTTCTACATATATTACATAGTCAGTTAGCAGCTCTGACAAGAGCAATCCTGCTGATTCTCCCCCTCCCCCATTTTATGTAAAGGTATTTTGAGTGAAGTGGCTCAGGATGTCACCTCCTGTGGTGCCCCAGTGATTGCCTCGTCCACATAACAAAAGGAGGGTTCACAGGTGGCCTTCCAGCCCATCGGCTGACCTGTGGGCTTTATAGGTAGAAAAGCCAAATGGCTGCTCTCTGGTAGTTCTAGTGTTAATGGGTCACAGGGGTGCTGGTGCCTATCTCCAGCTGTCAATGGGCGAGAGGCGGGGTACACCCTGGACAGGTCACCAGTCCATCACAGGGCAGGACAAACAGGACAAACAGCCATGCACACACTCACACCTAAGGACAATTTACAGTGATGAATTAACCTGACAGTCATGTTTTTGGAATGTGGGAGGAAGCCGGAGTACCCGGAGGGAACCCATGCATGCACGGGGAGAACATGCAAACTCCATGCAGAAAGACCCTGGGCTGGGATATGAACCCACGACCTTCTTGCTGCAAGGCAACAGTGCAAACCACTGTGCCACCGTGCAGCCCCATTATTTCATATTGTATATTTTATATTATTTTTTATCAAATTTAAAATATATTGTATTTGTAACATGTTGCAAACATCCCCGAACAGTGTTGCAAGGTTTGTGAATACAAACTGTTTTTTTACCTGCTTGTTCTTACATTGTCGTATTGTCTTGACTAATGTCTTATTGTAATGGCTGTCTTGTATTTTGATCATCAAATTGATTTATGCTGTGTTCCAATTTTAATCATGTAAAGCACCTTGAATTGCCTTGTGTTGAAAGTGTGCTATACAAATAAAATTGCCTTGCCTTGCCTTGCCCAAGGTCGACAGGCACCTCTGTAATCTGATAACCTAGGGACAATTGCACCACAGGACAGCTTACATTTTAATACAAATTTAGAAGAATCTGTTCCATGTAGTCATCTTTGAATAGTTTTAACTGTTAACAGAGGGATAAAAGTATATTGTATAAAAATCTAGTTTGTCTCATCCACAAGGTTTTTGAGTAATGGAGCTAAATGCAAAAAAGGGGTTGCAACTGTCCCCAGTCTCCCCTAATTGCCACATTTACAGAACAAAGGCACCTATTCACAATTGATTAACAGTCCTAGATAATAACAGCCCTGTCAAATGACTGCTCTGTGGTAGAGTGGTGGGGATCCAGTGAAATGACCGGTCTCTGGTAGTTCTAGGCTTAATAGTGTTCAGCACAGACAGACTTCAGAAACTTATAAGCATATTATAAGTATATTCTGCTAAACATTTGTCTGATTGACATTCAAGGATTGGGCCAGAAACAAATAGTTGTGACCTGACGTTGCTCAGTTTTTGTAGTAAGTTCAGAAAATCTTGCTTAAGAATTTCAGATTGTCTAAGATAGATATCATGAACAGCATGTCCCAGCATGAACAGTCAGCTTCTCTAACTCTGGATTTTCCTCAATGATTGATGGAATAGTCTCATAGATTTATTTTTACTGTCATCCTTGAGCAGTTAATCACAACAGTATTGTGGCATAAGTGTTCAATACCTTTAATCGATCCATCGTGAATAACAACGACTCTCTCTCTGGGCTTTTTCTTTCTTCATTCCGTGTGGCATGATTTACTTTCAACAGCTGGTGGTTTCTGTGGGCTGGAATGTGGTTAGCTCACATGTGCAAACCTGTTTTTTAAGGGTATTATCTGAGTTCCTGATGGATTCAGTTCTCTTTTGTTTTCAGTTGGGGTTTCCCTCGACATTCCTTTCGAGGTGCGATAATCAGGGTTGGTTCTGTTTGGGATTTCTTCCGACGTTCTGTCCGCATCTTCTTGGGTGTCTCTTGTCTGAGGGGGGCCATGGCTCTTTTGCCTCTGATGAATGGGGAGTTCTTTCCGATAAACGGCGTGTGTTCGGAGTGGTCTTACTCTGCATTGTGGACATCGGCCTGCAAGACTGTTGTTTGCCGTCTGCTACTGGCAGAGTTGAATTGTTTTTGGCCTTCTCCTCAAGATTTTTATTTCAGTCCCATCCATTCTTCTTAGGAGATGCTGAAGAGCCTCATCAGAGAAGAGGGTCATTTTGAAATCCTTGTTTTTTTATAAAGCATTATAGATAGAGGGTAAATGCCACAGTCAATGCCACGGGGTTGAGTTTGAATTTAACCAATCTGGTCCCCTATATCAAAAGTTGCTTCTCAATTTCTGTATCTATAGACACATTATAGTCCTTATATGCGTCCATTATCTCGATTTCTGTGTTATGACTATCGAGGTGAATGAAGGATTATATCACTGATGTGCATTGCTGTTCCTAGTGGAAGTGAGAGGAACATAGTTTGGTTCAACAACTTTATCTTAGTGAAAGTGTCATGCTGATCATATGACATCAAAGCTTCTGCCATTGGTGTGCTCACTAGCCAGTGGTTACCTGCTCATTCAATTTTGGTTTCCATTCCTGCATCTTTTAATGTCATAGTAGCCTGACAATGCATCATCATCATCATCCTGTCATGATTTCGCTGTTGGACTCTAGTGCGGACACACGAACGACTCAGCAAACCAAGGAGGACTGTGTTAATGATTTATTTGTTCTCTTTGCAAGACACCAGATGACACAGGGAACCTGAACACGCTGGACTCGGGGAACAACCTCTAAGCCAGACACTGGGAGCCAGGAATAGCCATTGGGGACTGCCGCAGATCTGCCCAGGAGGGAAGTGGGTTTGTCGTGTGGCCAACTGACTCCTGGACTCACTTATCTCCGGAGGCAGGATGAGGGTGAACAGGCAGGTGGAGATTCGACTCAGCCAAAGGACCCCATGGAGGAGGACGAAGGAGGCTGGGGAGGAGCAGACGCCGAGACTGCAGAAGCCTGGGCAGCGGATCCAGGTGGGGAGGTTCTTCCTAGGAAGGAAAGGCAAAGAGGTAAGAATTTCCCTTTGAAGGTACGCAGAGGACAGCCTAGGAACCAGCTTGTTACCAAGCGATATGGTGTAACCATCTGGCGTCTTCTCCAGGTTGGCACTCCCCTTTTAAATGCTCCACTGCAATCGGGCTGAGCGAAACCACCTGAGGAAAACGAGGGCAGCAAGCTGCACCTGGATGGAGAGAAGGTCACACAAACCCACCCACAAACACCCTCACACATCCCTCAGACCACATAAATAATTATTGGCATCTTTAATAAATGGGTTATTGAGGCACATCAAATGGAGATCTTTAGTTTTGTTGCATAGATCAAGATGAGGAGTGAGATAAAGTTTAGGGTTCTTGTCATCGTAGGCTAGTATTGATGGAGTTTGCAGATGGAAATGGGTGTTATCTTTCCAAAATACCACATTTAGAACAGATTTAAGCCTGTATACGTTTGGTCTTTCCATGATAGGGAGGTTCAGCATGTCGTGGATTTGTAAGGATTGTAGACTGTTTGTAGTCGCACTTTTAAGAATATTTTCAACAAGTTCCACAGGAACTAAACAAGGCGGAAAATGTGCTTCTACAAGATTGCATTAGGTCTCTTACCATTAGTGTGTACATCATGTCACTTTTTCACAACTGTTGAAAGAGATTGAAAAGCATGCACAGTTTGGTTAATTAAACTGGAATATAGATTTACAGTCACTACAGTGCCCTGAAGGGTCTTAGCCTGTGATTCTAACAGTGAGCTCTTAAGGTGGAGTGATTGAGTGAGTGAGTGAGTGAGTGAATGAGTGAGTGAGTGAGTGAGTGAGTTTGTGCATAACGGGTGTGAGTTTTACAACATGCACCTGTCTGCTAGCACTATGCATTGAATTGTTCGTCCTCCATTGGGGAGTAAAAAGGTTTGTTTTGTACAGCCTATGAGGGGACCAGTAACCCCACAATTATGAGAATCTTTTGAAAAGATCGGTTGAAATTCATAGAGCAGTT
The DNA here is from genome assembly GCA_028564705.1 of Apricaphanius iberus. Taxonomy (NCBI): domain Eukaryota; kingdom Metazoa; phylum Chordata; class Actinopteri; order Cyprinodontiformes; family Aphaniidae; genus Apricaphanius; species Apricaphanius iberus. Next base: position 865,804 of record JAPXFQ010001372.1, on the reverse strand, counting down.
CTTTAAGTTCCATTTTAGTAGCTTCTGTTTCCAACACATCAGCTTTTCCAAGCTGTCTGTTGATTTCAGCTTTGAAACCAGGATCTAGTTCTGTGAAGGGGGTCTGGTCCTCCTGGACCAACTCTGCTAGCTGAGCCATCAGCGTGCACACCACTAGGTTGCCTTCAGGCCCAGGGTTGGTTCATCATGTAAACCGTCATGCCGCTTTACTGTTAACATTTTAGTAGGAAAAGTGAACAGTGTGTTTGAAGCATACTGTCTGTCACACATGAATAAAGCCAGTTGTAATGAAAGGGATTGAAATGTCAAAATCATGAATTTAGCAGTCTGTAAGCAAGCCAAGAAACTTTCTAGCTTTGACTAGAATCGGAGAATGTATTGGAATTTCAACAAGGAAGTACGTTGAACGGTTGTTGAACTCTAGAGTGGGTGTACCACAGACAGCAAGACTCAGCTTCAGGAAGTAGAGAAGTGGTGGGAAAAATGCTTGCTGGCCCAGCAGCTGTCACCCTTTAAGCACAGCTAAGCATATTGGTACTCCTGCTGTTCGCGGTGGTATTCGCATGTTAGCTTTGCTAGCAGCTTGGCAGGCCTGGAGAATGGTCTGCCCTGACAGCAAGACATCAGGGTTCCCCAAGAACGGATCGGCAGATGCACTGGTTCAAGACCAAAGAACCTGGTTGAAAGTGTCAAGCTGCGCACATGTTCTGACCAGAAGATCTGCTCCGATGAGCATGGGAGGTCAAGGTGTGGAACAATCATGTGACATGTGATAGCATGTGACAGCTTGTCTGGCTCCGATACGCACCTTTAAACTGCAGACTCCAACTGCTTTCAGGGGAAGCTTGGGCCAATCAGCTGACAGGCGTCTTTGGCTTCGTATAGCACTAGCCAACTGGTGATTTTTCTGATACTGGCTTTCAAACAATTACTTGCTGACTGCTGATTTATCTAGCCAGAGTGCTAACTTCACATCTGGAGTGTGGTCCTCACCTAGGAGCATGCCTCCAACCATCTAAGGGCCGTAGGGCTTTACACCTGTGTTTCTTAATGAATAAAGAAATGATGCACAATTGCGGAGGACATTTCTGTGCATGACTGAATAAACTGTTACGAACGGCCATTACAAATAAAAAAAGGGAAAATAATTGGGAACAAAAACAAGGCACCCATGGGTCCCACCCAGACACACTGCACACCATAAAGGAAATAGGGAAGGATAACCTAAAACAAGAATCCCCCGGAGTCCACCTGCATACACCATATTCACACTATACAACAAATAAAACCACCATAGACCCAATTTTTATTTTTATATAGTTTTTATTGTTACATTGTTTAACTAATTTGTTTATATAGATTTTTTCTACTTTTTCCAATGTTATTTTTTAAAATCATTTATATCTTTATATCTTCTTTAAAAAAAGAAAAAAAGTTGTCAGGAGCCCCAACTCTGTTTTGATTGATATGTATAATAGTATAATTTCGTACATGTGGTACTTTCTGCACTGTTTTGAAGTTTCTGTCTATGGCATGGCACAAGGTGAGATATTGCAAGCCTTTATTTATTATAGTAGTGATGATTATGGCTGAAACCTTTATGTTAACCTTTTCACAATATTCTAATTTTAAATTGCATGTTTCATAAGCTCCAGCACATAATATAAACATTAAGCCTACTGAAAGTCTCTGCAGTTTGTGTACTTGAAGGGTCTGTGTAGCCTGTTCTGAAGCTTGACAGGGGATGGCTTATGTAAATGTGAATTGGGAATTACAACTTCAACATTTCCTCAAAGGTTAATTCACTTAGATCTTTTGTTTTACTGAGATAAACAAAGTTGAAGACTAGAATGCACTAACATTGCTGTCGCAGTAAATTTGACGACCCAAAAAGTATTTGCAGTTCGTCTTGTAACCTTCAGGTTGCTGGAGACTAGTTAAGTCTGTCTAAGTCGCTGTATCCTTGGACAAGACACTTCACTTACCGCCTAGTGGTGCTGGCCAGAGGGGACAATATGGCAATATGCCAGCCTTGCTTACGTATGGCATAATTATGTATGAAATTATTCTTAATATTGTTATTCTTACATTTTAATTTGGGAAAACAAATATTATTTTGAAAAGTGTTCTGTCTATTTTGTTATTTTTGTAATTATGTTATTTATACTATAATGGGTAGGATGTGTATTTTTCATAAGTCAGATATATTATTTATTCTTAGCCCTGTGCTATATCTGATCAGTGGTGGTTGGCATGGTTTGGGCCTTGTGTATTCAGTTACAGTTCTGCCATGCTCTATTCAGAAGTCAAACATTATTTTTGTCTAAAAGAATTATACATATTTTAATTACCCAAAATTGCTTCCCATTTTTGTTAAACAAATGAGTAAATCTAGACTAAAACTAACATTTATTATAGCCAAAAGACTAAGGCAAAAAACCGGCTCAATAGCAAGAAGACAACTGGCATGTTGTTATAGTTATACCATGGTGAAATGTTCTCTGGATGAACACAGGTTGTTTTTTGGACAGGTGTGAATTCCCTTTTTTTCCCGTTTTCATAACTGAAGACAAACATGTAGATGGTATCAGGAGGAAGAGTTGCTGCATTTGTATCTCTGCAGAGAATAATTTAATCAGCTGTACAACTTATTGATCCATCCACTGTTGTCCCACAGTAAATATGAAGCTGTGTTAGTAAGACATTTCTTTGAAATAACTCAAACTGTTGTGAGAGAGACAAAGACTGGTGGATCACACGGAATTATGTTTAGCATAATTATGTTTGATTGGGATGCTGCCAGTGATTATTAAAGTTTTTTTTCCTCCCCCACTGGTTTTAAAATAATTTTATGTTTGGATCTCCACATGCATGGCTCTTATCCCTAATCAGTGATAGTATCATCTGTGTCACAGCATTGTCCTCATTTATGCTTGATTGTTTCTTATCTGTTGTTTTGCTATATCAGGAAAGAAGTATAGACTCATACATGTTGATGATTTGATGCTTAACCTTTGAGAGTTGCATGTTTAATATTCCTAAAGAAAGTCCAAGAACTGAGTTCTGATTGATGCTGGGTATAAAGGGGATTACATATGAAACACATGGAAAGTTGGTGATGTTAACCCTAAACAGCTTATTGCATGAAACAAAGCAATGTTTCGAATGGCAACCGAAGTGTGCTCATTACAACAACAAAAAGAAACAGAAAAAAACCCAACTAAAAGTTTGCTTTTAAGATATTTTGTTCACCTCTGTATGTTGACCCTCTGGGTGTGACAGCTAACCTTTTTTTTCCTCCTTAGGTCATGCAGTGTTCTTACCAATACTGTAGGTTGCAGAGAATTTTTTTTTTTGTCATCATCCAGTGTATGCAAGCCTAAAAAGCTCCAACAGGATTGATAGGCTTCCAGCTGGACTTAGGGTTATTTTATCAGCCACGCAATCTTGTGTTTTTTCTGTTGAAGAAAACCAAATATTTTAATCATTTTATGATTATTTTGTAGTTAAATTTTAAGAAATAAATATGCCCCACTTTTAAGTGCTGTTATATAAAATGTTAAGTTTTTGTGTGTTTTTAACGTGTCCTTTTTGTAGTGTGTCAGTCAGAATTGATGTCAGGGTACCAAGTAAAAGCCCAACAGATTTACTTTCTCTAGTGGAGCATTACAGCTATTGCTGCAGTACACCACTTGATATATATGTATCTATATGTGTTAGAAATCTTTATTAAATGTTGTTGTGGGTTGATGTTATGGATACAGAGACGAAAGATAAGAGGGAAGGAAAAATACAATTTTCTTACAACTTCCATTTTTAAATAGGAAGGGCTATCAATTAATCTAGTGTTGATATTGTTTTGCATATTTTAGGCTGTTTTCACACGTATTTGGGTCGAGCCAGGCGCTGCTCCAGAAGTAAAAAGTTACAAGTACGGCTCCTTTCAAATATGCTTTTTGTCATTGCACCGAAGTCTTCGCTCTACAGAGCTGAACGTTGTGTATCCATGGCAACTAGACGGAAGTTGACGCTTATCCCAACAGGAAAAGAAGCATGGCTGAGATGTAAACAGAACACACGTGAACCATGCAGAACGAACAGCAACGCCATTTGCTCCTGATACTGCTTTTGGCATTGTACATATTTTATCTGTTTCAATGTCAGGAATATGTTAAATTTCAAAACAAGGCACGGCTGCGTTTGGAGAACACTATTATCATGCATTGGAGGCGGCGTATATGATCTGCCCTCAAATTTTTATACTTTTGTTCGGCACTGTTCAAGGGAGCGATCAAACCCCCTTTCCCTCTAAAGTTTGCTAAATCTCTGGTAGACCAAGCTGTTTTTGTGTGCTGAAGACAGCTGCGCATCTACAAACTCTTCTTTCCATATGTTTAATAGTACCTGTGTCTCTTCGTGGCTCCAGGTTTCTCCACGGTTACTCTTGTTTTTTCTGTCATTCTATCCTGACAACGAATGCAGCGAATCTGTCGTGGAACAGCACGGGAGGATGGATATCTCTACAGCACATCTGCTTACGGGTATCCGTTCTGTTAAAAAAGGGCGGAGTATCTGGACTTTAGGGCGAGCTAAAGTTGCTGCGCGTTCACACATCACTCGCGCCACATTTCAGGTCGATGCAAGCGAGACCCACTCCGAGACTCCAAGAGCCACATATCTGGCAGCTCCGAGAGCGGGGGAGTTACGTCGACTACGAATGCGAGTGGCGTGTTTACACTAGCCCAGCCGCGAAAACTCAGTTAAAACTCAGTTAGGTCGACCTAAATGGTCCTGGTGTGAAAACAGCCTTAGATAGCAATATGGGGGGTTAAGATTAAGAAAATCTAAAATTCTTGCAGGTATTTGAAATTCATTTGTATTAAGCCTAAATTTACCTTTTACTACAGATTTAATTGCCTGATATTCTAAGAATTAATTTTAGCTAATTCCATTTTGTGTAACTAATGTATTAATAGGAAAATGTCTCTTCCATCAAATATGTGTTCCAGATATTCAATTCCTTTACAACTAAGGTCTGGGAAGTTTATCATCCGTTTTTGTTTTGTTTTTTTTGCAAAATGTCCAGGTTATTCCAGATAGGTATACATCTGCATTGGACTAGTGATGACTCTGTCATTTTTAGGAATTCCCACCAAGCTGTCAGAGAGGAGCTGAGACTGATACTTCTAAAGCATTCATGTTTCTTTATGTTTTAGCTAATAAATGGTAGGTCTGAAAGTTTTTTCTTATTGCATAATACTTGTTCTACATCTATCCAGAACTAATCAATTTAGCTGTGTTTTAACAATTTTGAGATGTATTGGAGCCTGCTGGCTAAGAAATAATAACAGTTTGGGAAGTCTAGACCTCCTTTATCTTTGGACTTCTGCAGTGTTTTTAAGATGATATGTCATATATTTCCAAAGAAATTTAGATGTGTATAATATGTTAATTTCAATATTTTTACATTAAGACTAATCTATTAAATCTATTGATGAATTTGTGTAAGAATGTCTCCCTTTTATAAAACCAGATCAGGATGTATTATAAAAGGGGTTACTTTCTCTATCCTTTTTGCAAAAGCTTTGCAGATTGTTTTGAAATCAACATTGATAAGAGAAATGGGACAATAGCTGGTAGGAGACATAGGGTCTTTTCCTGGTTTTAATAGAAGATTGATGTAGGCAGAGTTCATGTTTGGTGGTAATTGTAGGACCTAAATTGCCTGCTTAAAACTCTGATCTCTACAGTTCCATGTGTGGAAGTTGATCAGAGATTACAGGAGAGGAATCCAGTACTTTACGTTTATTAAAACAGATCAAAATATTCCGTTTACAGAGTGATAGCTCACCCTGGGTCAGCTCTGCGTAGTCTGACAATTTTCTTCTTTGGAACATCTTATTTCATAGCTTCCAACATGTTACAATTAATATCTCTGGGATCCTCCTCTTTGATTGTTTCAAATAAGATGTTTTTTGAGACACAAACATGTACTGAAAGGTCAACTCAAGTCAGCAGGAACCTTATCCTGTTTAAACACACTACACATACAATCAATGATATAATCAACTGTGTTGTGATATGTTTAGTCACTCACAAGCAACAGTATAACAAAAATGCTAGATTCAATCAACAGAACAGAACAGCTCATATTTGGATCAACGACAGACCTACAGTTGTGTTCAAAATAATTCAAACCCCACTGAAATTGAGTGTTTTGGCCAGTTTGACATTGATTTTGATAATTTCAGTCATCTTGTTTACAATTAAATCAAAGAGGCACTTTTAAGTCAGACAAATATAACATAACATTTATAACGAAATAATCAAAAATGTCTTTTCTGTGCTCACATCATTATCAGTTTTATTCAACCCCCAAGTGACATTCATTCTTAGTACTTAGTACAACATCCTTTTCCAGTTATGACAGCTTTTAAATGTGAAAAATAGCTTGACACAAGTGTCTTGCAGCAATCTACGGGTATCTTAGCCCATTCTTCATGGGCAAAAGCCTCCAGTTCAGTCACATTCTTAGGCTTGCGCACTGCAACTGCTTTCTTTAAGTCCCACCAGAGGTTCTCAATCGGATTTAAGTCTGGTGACTGTGATTGCCACTCCAAAATGTTCCACCCTTTAATCTGCAACCATGCTCTACTGGACTTGGTGGTATGCTTGGGATCATTGTCCTGTTGAAAGGTCCAATGTCTCCCAAGCCTCAGGTTTGTGATGGACTGCATCACATTTTCTTCCAATATCTCCTGGTACTGAAGAGAATTCATGGTACCTTGCACACGCTGAAGCTTCCCTGTCCCTGCAGAAGCAAAACAGCCCCAAAGCATGATTGTGGTGATGAAGGTGTTCTTTTCTTCATAGGCCATGTTCTTCCTCCTCCAAACATAGCGTTGATCCATGGGCCCAAACAGTTCTAATTTTGTTTCATCAGTCCACAGTACACTATCCCAAAACTTTGTCCACATGACTTTTGACATGCTGAAGTCGACTCTTCTTATTCATTGGAGACAGCGGCTGGGAGTTCTGGCATGGAGGCCTTCATTACGCAGTGTGCGCCTTATTGTCTGAGCTGAAACTTTAGTACCCGGATCTGACAAATCTTTTTTCAGTTTCCAAACAGTCACAAGGGGACTTTTCTCCACTTTGCGCTTCAGGTAGCGCAAAGCAGTCGAAGTCAGCATCTTCTTTCTGTCACGACCAGGTAGCGTTTCAACAGTGCCCTTTGCCTTGAATTTGTGAATGATGCTTCCTATGGTGTCTCTTGGAATGCTTAACATCTTTGCAATCTTATTATAGCCATTGCCCTTCCTGTGAAGAGAAATCCCCTCTTCTCTTGTCTTCCTGGACCATTCTGTTGACTTCACCATGTTTGTAAACACACCAGTAAATGTCTAGAAGGCGCTGAGTATCACAGTCATTTTAAATCTGCCTGATTGGTACTTATTATGCTTGATTGCTGCTCGTTGACATCCATAGGTGTTTTCAATACCTGATCGAAAACACTCGAATGAGCCTCTGTTCTTAAGAGTGGTAGTTGTTAAGGGGTTGAATAATTGTGTCAATGACAAAATCAAAGAAAAAAAAAATAATACTGTCTTACAAAAACAATTTATATCATTTTAGTTGCATTTGGTTCTTTAAAAAGTCCTTGTAAGATTTCATTCTGAACACAATTACAAATGTAGACTGAATTCCCTAAAACCCTTTACAGCATTGGGGGTTGAATAATTTTGAACACAACTGTATCTCCTCTCTAACTGTCAAGTCACACACTTTTAGACCTTTATGTCTGCCCTTTTTCTGAGTATATTATAGAGCCTAAATAATCTAAAAACCTGTGTAATAAAAGTTGGTTAAATGTATTTACAAGTATTTTATACTTCAGAGTCTGCCACTTTTCTTTTTTTCCTGCAAAATCTTGTAGAATGTTGGTGCCAGAAAATTCCATAATTCTTTGTAGAACTCTGCTGTAAATCCATCGGGGCCCGGAGCTTTATTAGTGGGCATACTTTGGGGGGCCTCCTGGAGTTCAGCCTCTGTTAGTTGTGAATCTAGGGCCATTGCTTGACTGACTGATAATTTAGGAAGAGTTATATTCCCCCAAAAATGTTGGATTTCCTTATTAGATGGGTATATCTCCTTTGAGTATAAAGTCTAATAAAATTCTTTGAAAGTGTTTATTCTTTCAGGATCATATGCCATATTCCCAATTTAGTCTTTGATTGCAGATATAATTGATTTATCTGTATTTATTTTAAACTGGTTAGCTAAGAAGCTACCCGATTTATTACTATATTCAAAGTTTTCAAATTGAAGTCTTTGAATTAAGAACTGGGTCTGTTTATTAAAAATTTCATTTAATTCTAATTTTGCTTTATGTATTTTGCCCACACTCTCCTCATCCAGGGAAGCTTCTAATGATTTGATAGTTTATTCTAATTCCTGAATATGTTTATTTTCTATTTTCTTTTTATTTGATGAGAATGAAATAATTGTATGTCTAATCACCGCTTACTCTGGCTCTCAGATAATGGATGGTGACATACCCGGCAGGTCATTAAATTCCGCGCATGAAGCCCATTCTTTTGCGATACATGTAATAAATTCATTATTCTTAAGTAATGATGTATTAAATCTCCAATTTTTGTATTGAAAGGCTTCTTTTCTATTTAGCAGATTTAATGAAACGAGCGTGATCAATGATAATTATAGGATATATCTCAGTGTCAGACATGTCAGTCAAAAGTGAGTTGCTGACTAAGATATATTCCAATCTAGAATAAGAATGGTGAACATTTGAAGAAAAAGTGTATTTTCTGTCTTTGGGATGAAGAGATCCCCATGCATCCAGAAGTCCATTATCGCTCATGTACTGTTTGACTATATCTATGGATTTATAGCTGCACAGTCCCTGTTGTACTGAGCCTATCTATTTCTTCATTTAAACCAAAGTTGAGGTCGCCCCTAAGAAGAAGTGAACAATCTATGTGTTTAGCCAAAACCGAGAAGAAGGTATGAAAGAATCAGGGGTCTTCAACATTTGGACCATATAAACTAACTATACATAACTTTTGGTTATGTATAAATAGTTTTAATATTATAAATCTACCATCTGGATCTGCATCTGTGTCTATTACTTTAAAATGAGTATTTTTATTTATCAGTATTGCTACTCCCCATTGTCTAGAGTATAAGCATGAAGAAAATACATTAGGATAATCAGGTGATTTAATATCATCTGCAGCTGAGCTTGTTTTATGAGTCTCTTGTGGTAAGACGACATCTGCCTTCAATCTTTTAAGATGGTTAAAAATCGTAATTCTTTTATTCGTATTGCCAGATCCATGAACATCCATGTTAGAAATTTGACAGAATTCATGGAAGTAAGATTAGAGATTTCATATCACCAAGGAAGCTGATAAATACAGAGGCAGTCTCGGATTGATCATGGATATGGCTGACAAAGTCATAAAGCAAAGACATTGGGAAAAGAATATAGTTATGGATGAAATTGTGAAAAAGATACATAATTATGCTAAGAGAAAAGAGTGTGCAAGTGTTACAGGAAGTGATAGTGGAAAAAGAAAAAAATTACAAAGAGATTTGTTGACATACATGTGAAATAGAGAGAAAAAGAACCCAGAAACCAGTGAATAGCCTTATCGCTGCCCTCATCTATAAACGTGAACATCCTGCTGTGCTTTGCTTACTTTACATTACAGTTGTCTGATAAAACAACTCCTATCTAATCTCTGTTGATAAAGCTAAGGAGTAACCTGGGGGTCCCTGAACAGCTGACCATTAGCGTATAATTTATCTACAGTAACCATAGCCTTGCTGCCTTCACTGATACATTTCTTCCTAATGAAGTATATTAAACGTTTATTAATGTTTGATTAAGGTGTTTTAGTTACCATACTTTTTAATTATACTTTTAAGATTGTTTTAGAGGTATTTTGCAGAGTCAGCTCTTGTTTGGGTCACAGAAAAACAGGACATTGAGCAGGAAAGCACACACAGAAAGCATCACCATACAATTGACAATGGAAGGATGCAGATAAAAAACACATAAGATAAGATACCACAATCTTTGTCAGCAGAAAATCTACTTAGTGCTGGTTTGTAAAGTCAGAATAACAGGAAGGTCATTAGTTATGCATGCATGGTTGTAAGGAGGCTGGTCTTGGCAAAAGTTTGAATGAACCAATCATGTTTTGTGTCCCATATTTAATGTTAGGGGGGAGGTTCTCTAACTTTGTGTTAAAATATAAAACTTAATGTTTCTGTTATATACGTTGTCATTCCCCCTAGGGTGACCCAGAGTGTGAATAATTTAGAGCACTCTGTAAGCTAAATATTTGATTTGTTTTAAGCAACCCTGTGAACCAGTATTTGATTTCTTGTATTAAAATCTAAAGAAAATTAAATTACTCTCGTCTCCTCTCTGATAAAAATGAACACGCATGGAATTTATAGAGTTAAGTTTTAAATTGAATATAGAATAAAATCCTTCAAATGGTGACCCCGACGTGATCAGAGTTTGGAGACAGGATTTAATTTGTTCAGATATACAGATAAGTAGACTTTAAAAAACAAAATCAACAAAAAGTTCTACTAATTGACTACTCTAAAATAAATGTTTACATGAAAGAATTATGTTTTCTATTTTTGTGCAGGTTAAATATTTAGTTTTTTGGAAGTATAGGGGGGCTGCACAGTGGCGCAGTGGTTAGCACTGTTGCCTTGCAGCAAGAAGGTCGTGGGTTCGTATCCCGGCCCAGGGTCTTTCTGCATGGAGTTTGCATGTTCTCCCCGTGTATGCGTGGGTTCCCTCCGGGTACTCCGGCTTCCTCCCACTGTCCAAAAACATGCATGATAGGTGAATTGATCATTCTAAATTGTCCCTAGGAATGAGTGTGATTGTGAATGGTTGTCCGTCTCTCTTTGTGTTGGTCCTGCGACAGACTGGCGTCCTGTCCAGGGTGTACCCTGCCTTACGCCTGTTAACTGCTGGGATAGGCTCCAGCTGCCCCCGCGACCCTGAAACGGATAAGCGGCTAAGATAATGGATGGATGGATGGATGGATGGAAGTATAGGACTTAATGTGAAGTGAATTTTGGAATTTTATGGTATTAGTGTGAGACTAATTAAACTGCCTGTGCCTCTGGGTTTTGTCGCCCCTAAGCAAGAGCGGACGCGTTCTGCCGAAACGATCTGGGATCGAGACTAGGTTTAAAGTGTTCCTGTAGGTGAGGTCTACAAAAACTTGTTTGGTTTTTGATCACCGGTCAGTAACAGCTTGTGGGAAGCTGCGAGAGTGTTGGACTCTCGTGGCTTGTGACACTTTAATATTCTTTTGTTCGGCTATTAAGCGATTTGTCATTTGCCTGTGTGGCAGTGAATGATTTTATTCGGTTTGTAGTAATTTTTGTTTGACAGGCAGCTGTTAATTTCAGTTAGATCGTTGACTGGTTGGTAATTTCTAAATGGATCTAAATCTGCAAGCCGGTTTACCTCAAATTGTGTTCATTCTGTGATAATTAATAAATAAAACGCTATGTGGAATAGCCTATTGCTGACTGTCTTTCCTGTTATTGTTATCTTTCAGTAATTTAGTTGGTTGACTGACGTGGGGCTGTGTCTGTCAATTAAACTGCAGGATGTGTGATGCGCTGCATTTTTGGTAATGCATGAGTACTCTAACGCGTTACTTTTATGAATAGATAACGCAGTAACTTAACTGATTACTTTTAATTGATGGTAACGTTGTAACCTAATTAACTACTTTCCAAAAGTAACTACACCCACCACTGGTTATTGCATACAAGTTTTCTGAGTTATCGAATGGCAAAGTGGTTAGTGAAGATGTTCAGAAAAACAAGGGTCCTTTTCTAAGTTCAAGTCCCATCCCCTGCTGTTTATTTTCGAGCCTAATAGCAACCCACATGTATTAAGTTGATCCATGTTTACATTTAGTTAACTCAACAAACTTCTTTATTGCTAAATCAATCCAAATCAGTTGGGTGGAAATGATTTACATAATTTTATTATGTTCACCCAGCAAGGTTTTTTTTGTGAGGGTACTTTCTAATTAAATTCTCGGGAGAAGGTCAGCTTTCCAATGAAGTATGAGAATGGGAAAAAAAGTAAATATGTGGAGAAGATGAAAGCAGTGTTCCGATGTTATATGGATATGAGGTCCAACATCCAGAGCTGTTTTGGTTCCAGCTGCTGCACCTAAAAGGAACTGTAAATGCTGTTAATCAGAGGGAAAACACTGTGTGAAGGTCCTCTCAGGATCGCTTCCCCCACGATAAATTGGTTAAATAAAATGTAGCTTTTTTGAAACGGTAAAGATTGACTTGTTTATAGAATAAAATAGAATAATTCTTTAATTGTCCAACAAGGGGAAATTTGGTTGTAACAGCAGCAAAAACAGAACATGACACAGAACAGAAACACAATTTTTTACAGAAGAAAAATATTTACATCATGTACTATAGTTACAAAAGCAGCATGTTAGTATTCTGCTCTGTGTTGGTGTTTTTGCTGCTGTTTGTTGTTTTCTTGACCTTCTCTGCAGGGGCGTTGCTGATTGGCGGCAGGTGCAGCTCGTTGGACCTCATCAAGCTCCAGCTTCAAAAGAGAGATGGGAGGTGCAAGCTGACGCCAGACCCCAGTGTCTGCACTGCAGGTGGAGTTGGGTGAGATGCCTTTGAGTTTTAGGAGACTGCAGCTGGCTCTTACATATTGGGCCAACTTGTGTGGGAACAGTGAAGATCACCCTGGTAGAAGTCTACTTACACCGACCCAGGAGAGGGAGAGTGTACAGTTGGCCAGTTTTGGGTGGATTATAGAGAAAGCGGCCGGAGATGCTGGAATAAGACATTTGGAACTGAGCCCTGTTGTCCCAATTTCTACTGTCCCTCTGTGGGAGTTGACTGAGCCTTGTGTGGATCTGTCTCTGCTAGAAAGGAAGAGCTGTAGCAACAGAAATGTGGTAACATACATCTGGGAGAACTTCCCTGAATATTTAGAAATATACAGTGACGCGTCTACATTGGAGGATGGTAGAGTGGGAGTTGCCTTTGTAATCCCTGACTTGGGTGTTAGAGTCAGTAAGAGAACAAGTGACAATGTGGCAGTTTACACGGGAGAACTGCTGGCTTTATTGTTAGCGATGGTTTGGGTGGAGGAGAGTGCTTAAGTGGGAGCTAAGGTTGTGATTGCGTCTGACTGTAGTAGCGCGCTGACGAGTATTAAATGTATGGAATCTGTATCAAGACAAGACATCATTTTTGAGATAGTAAACATAATGGACAGAGTGAATAGATCAGGAAAGCAAGTGGTGCTGTTATGGGTGCCGGCACATATAGGGATACAGGGGAATGAGATGGCAGATAAATATGCAAAGCAAGGTGCGCGGAGTAGGGATATAAACTTCCCAGTTAAAATCAGCAAAGAGGAAGTCAAGAGCATTGTGAAAGCTAAAATCAAAGAACTTTGGCAGAGAAGTTGGGAGGAGGAGAGAAAGGGACGATTTTATTTTTCTATTCAGCGCCGAGTAGGTGAGTCTATAACTGGACGTGGGATCAGTCGGAGGGAGGAAGATGTGTTAACACGACTGAGGTTTGGGCATACATATTTGAATAGTTCTTTGAACTTAATGGGAAAGCATCAGACAGGCCAATGCGAGTGCTGCGGTGAGAGAGAAACTGTAGAGCATGTATTTATGCAATGTGTGAGGTACAGACGACACAGAGAAGAGCTAAAGGCATATATGAATGAAAGTGGAATGGGGTTTTCGGTTGGAACAATGTTAAGGGGATGTTCTTCGGCAGGAGTTGTTAAGGCGATAATGAGGTTCCTTCGGGGTACGAGGCTATTTTTAAGAATATAAGAAGAAAATGAATAGATGGCCTAAATAATAATAATGCTAAAAAGTAAAATAAATAAGAAAATGAATAAATAAAAAGGGAAGGGGAAAGAAAAAGAGGGGAAAAGAGAGGGAAGAAGGAAGGGAGAAAGGAGAAGGGAAAAAGGAGAGAAGAAGGGGGAAGGAAGGGAAGGGAAAAAAGAGAAAAGAAAGAAGGAATAAGAGAAGGGGAGAAAAGAGAAGTATATATATATATATATATATTTTATTTTTTTTTTTTATTTTTTTATTATAGGAGACACAGGACTGATGGGGCCATGTTGGCCCACACTCCATATCGGAAGGTGGCGGTAATGCACCAATAAGTTGTTTGCCAACCGCCAAAAAACACCATTAGAAGAAGAAGAAGAAGAAGAAGCTGACGCCAGATTGTCTTTGCTGCAAGCATGGTAACACGGCCAACTTAGCTCTTGGAGTTATTCTTAGAAACGTGCTTTGTGAACTTTGAACTCACCTGGATTTCCTTGCATGTTCAGATCCATTCTCCTTCGTCTTCCTGGGTTTCTTCCTTCTGTCTCCACTCCGTTGGAGGGTTCCCTGGAAACCACTTACCTTCAGCCTTGGATCTCCTCCTGGTCAGCCTCTGCACCGTTGCCTCCGCTGCTTCGTCTATCCTCGTCCGCCTGCCCGCCTTCCCGCTCCACCTACACAAACTGTCAGAACCTCTATCAATCCAAACCAACCGTCCAGACAGGATCCTAACAACTTCCTCCCCAAGACCCCTGAACTTCATCACTCAGTGAGTACAAAGCTAATTCCAGTATCAACTCACCTTCATCTTACCTCAGCTAACATTTCTCCTTCTGCTCCAGCGCTCCTCCTCGTCCTGGCCCCGCTTCCTGGAGTTCCATCAAAAACTGAAAACAAACAAACTTCCTGTAATGAATACCTTTTATCAAAATCCATCCTCTCGTGTCCGTTCTGATTTTGTGGCTGCCTTGAGTCCAAATATCAACAAACATGACACAGCGTACTGTATAGTTAAAGTAATGAAAAATATTTAGAATAGTATGGATTGTGGATTGACCTGTGCAATAAAAAGTAATGTGTAAGTTATAACAATGTTTTTTTTTAGTGTAACTTAACAGCGCTGGTGTAAACATCTATGTTTGTTGGGAGCAGTTTAGATTTTGGAGTCTGACTGCTGCAGGGAGGAAGGACCAGCGGATTCGCTCCATCATGCATCTAGGGTTGTTATGGGTAGCAAGTTATGAAAATAATTTCCAAAGAAAATCTTTAAGTTTATTTTTTACGATTTTGTGATATGTTGTTGGAGAATTTAATGCAAGTAAACCTAATATCTGTTTACACAAAATAAAATGATGCGAACAGTGACATTCACCCTCAATCAGTGCGTTTTCTTTATTTTCATGACTATTTAGATTGTAGATTCTCACTCAAGTCATCAAAACTATTAATTAACACATTTGGAATTATGTAGTACTTTTCCAAAAATTGTGAATTAACCTGGCCTCCAAAGTCACGGACCTGAACCCAGTTGAGATGATTTGGGGTAAGCTGAAGCGCAGAGTGAAGGCATAAGGGCCATCAAGTACGAAGCATCTCTCAGAACTCCTTCAAGACTTTTGGGAAACCCCTTTGGGTGACTACCTCTTGAAACTCAAGAGAACACAAAGCAGTAATCAAAGCAAAGGGTGGCAAGAGCCTTCACGCTTCTGCCTACTGTTGAATTAAATAATTATCATAAGTAATTCAATGCATGTTCAAGCAGAGACAAAATGGAGCCAATTTCCAGTTTAACATTTATTTTGAACAGATTAACAAATTGCAGTTTACAGAGAAAGTTGCCCTAGTTTCTCTGTGGTCCAGACTTAAAGAAATCTGAACAATTAACTGATCTTTATTTCACAGCTTTATAGACAAGCGGGCCTCTGGGCGTTTATAATCTCTCCAATCTTACTCCAATCAGATCATTTCCAAACAGTCTCTTAGCCATGATTTGCTGTCAGAGAATTATGCAGTCAGAAAAGGAATCGTCTCTGTTCTGGGTCAAAGGTTCATTATAAAAATTTATGGTTAAATGGCTATCTGCTTCTCTAAAAACTTTTCTCCCAGTTTCTTATCTAAACATCCTTGCTTTTACAGCTTGCAATAAAAACTCACCCCAGAGTTTTATGACTTAAAAGCTTAGCCCCATAAACCATACTGACAAACCCATCATGCAAGCTAATTAAAACAGACTTTTACTTTCTGAACACCAACCAAGGACTATACAAACATATTCAATACGAGACCGTTGCACAAAGTAGCCCCAAAAAAATATGAGTCACGACAATTCCCTCTTTCAATCCATTTTTAAAAATGGATTGATTAAAGATCAAAACCTGTAAAGCTTTTTGAGAATGCAAAAAATCAAATCCAAGAAATTTCATCAGTTTAAAAACATGAAGTATTCCAGACTAAAATTCAAAAGACAAACTATTAAAGTACCTTTTTTAACCTTAACTCCCATAAAAAATGTAAATCTGTTAATCATAGATTCACCCTCTTTTGGCATTAACCAAAAAATTTATTTTAACAATTCCCACAAACTAATTCAAAACCCACAATGTATAGGAATGTCTTACATGTGAAGAAATAATTAAATCTGACTTGATACATGTTAATTAGTGTGGAAGAAGCTCAGAAAATCCATGAACATAGACATTACTACTATATTATATTCTGAAAGAAATCAAACTTAAAATGTTTAGAAACCTGTGAAATAGAAGGTATTAAGAACCCTTTTAGGCAGTGTTATCACTCTTCACTTGTGAATAAAATAGTTAATCAAATAGTTAAACAACCTGTAAAATGCAAAAAATTATTAATAAATGTTCAGTCTTTATTTGTATTCTGATCCTCTTTCTTCACTCTCATTTTATCCCCCTCAATGGCTCCTGGCAGCTGGAGAGCGATATACAGAGCTGATCAGTGTGGAGGGCTCCTATTTTTTTAGTGTTCCAGTTTTTACTCCCAAATTTGCAAATAACCACTCTCTGAAATGCCAATTACTTCATTAATTGAGCATTTCCCCCAATATACACAAATGCACAGACAGGCCCCGCCGCCTGTGGCCCCAGCTTCCGATTCAGCTTGGTCAAACCCTTCACGACCCTCCTTAGGCAGAGTCCGACCAGGTTCGTCGTTGGCTTGGAGCTGCACTTTGTGTGTGTTCCCAGCTGTCATCTGGAACTTTGCTGAACCACTGGACTCCTCACGCCTTCGACCTGGAGCTGTACCTTGGACCCCTTCAGCAGCTGTAGTCAGCTGTGACCAGAGGAGACTGTGTGCTCCTCACGTGCAGCTGAATCCTGGAGATAATCCTGGGGGCATAAGCTTGTAAACATCTAAAAAAGACAGTTTTTTTTTGATCCGGTCTTGTGATCACTCCTTTTCAATCTAATTCAACTGCATTGTGCCAAGAAATTATTTCACCCATCTAAAAAATAATCCCTGGGGAAAGAGCAAATCCACATTATTTTGACACACCGTTGTTTTTCCTAAAAACTAAACCAAAAAACGCCTCCCTCATTAATGGATTTAAAAACAAGAGCAGGCTCAAGAATTTACTTTTTGTGTACAGTTCAACTGATTACTATCCATTTGCTTGTTTACCCAAATTGATTCTTAAATTCAGTACATCCCTGTGGATGAAAACGTAAAAGAAAGAAAAAAAAAAAAAGTTTTTTCTCTCTCACCAGCCAGCAACCCCCTGCTATCGGCCCAATTTTTCCTGCCAAATTTTGTTCCCGGTAAATGGTGGTATTTTACCCGGAGATAATCCTGGGGAAGACATGGGGTTATCAAAATACGTAGAACCTCGGCCACCTTCGATCAGACAAACAGAAACTCTTGTGGTTAATTCAGCAACAGTGACATTGAATCAACAGTCTTTGATCATCACTTCTTCAGCAGAAACTGTCCATCTCACGCCAGCCAAGTGAATTCACACATTGTCCTTGAAAGTTCAGCTCAGCATGAGGAAACGTGCTCTTTTGAGGGTGGCCTCCAGCTCACCCCTGAAAATATACAGTCACCTGTGCCCCCCTGTGTTTGGGAGCAGAGCACAAGAGAGTCGTAATTCTGTGCTGGTCGTAAAGATGTTTCTCTCTGTGGCCGTTACGGCGGGCGCCTGGCACTATTGTCATCAGCCCACGCACCCCCACCCATCTCATCTCCCCAGGATCATAAATTCCATCTCAAGAATGTTTATCTGAGGGGTTTTCTGCTGCAGGATGAGAAAAAGAGAAAAAATATATAATTAGAGTAAGAAAAAAAAACAGATAGTCGATCCTCTCAGCTTATTCAAATCAAGTTACATTCAAACATTTTATTTTCATATTCATTAGTCTCCTTCCTCGAATGCTGAATTTAAATATCTTCCACACTCAGACTGCCTATGTGGGCTCTATTTTAATTTTACTTCAATCGGTTATACTAGTAATAATTTCTTCAGTATTAATTCTGGTAAAAATATACCAATCAACAGGTTTGCTCTCTCCACCAGGAATAATAATCAATCCTTATACGTCTAATTAAACTGTTGTTCTAATACTTCCCCTGCGTATTTTAATTAATGATTCCTTCATTTTTCATCCAATTTATATTCTATATTTCATCAATGCAATGCCTTCCTCAATTTTTTTCAATTTGATAAATGTCTCTTTCATCTCATGTGTAAATTAAACATTTATAAAGATGGAGCATCGCAATATCTCATCAACACACTTAGTTCTTAGAAAAACAAAATTAAATCAAAAAAGAAACAAACAAAAAGGCTGGATTTTTCTGTTAGATATTGCTAAAGCACCACTAAAACATTGCAATAACAAAAATAAAGGCAATAACCATCTGCAAAGGTTCTATCCCTTTTTTTTTTTTTAAAGTCTCTATGGAAAAGTGGCTCTCCTGGTTTCGCTTCACTGAGGTTGAGACGAATAGCTCATATTGAACTAAACCCCTTTGTAATCAGACTTAACACCACATTTCCCCGACTCTGTCCCTTTAATCAATTAATAATTTCTGCTAATATAAGTATGCTACTTACATTGAGATAACTGTTGTTGATGTTGAAAAAGGTTAAAAACATCAAATGTTTAAAACAAAACCAGAGAAGAGTACTCACTGATAACACAACATAGTTTACAAAAACAGTCTTCAGTTTGCTATACTTCAAAGTCTATCTATATTTCTAAAGAAAAATCCAAGATTTAAATCACCGACAAAACAACTTCCCTATAAATATTTGCCAAACCTAAAGTATATATATTTTTTTTAACACAATCCAATATCCATTCAAAGTACTTTTGCTTATATGATTCCTCTTTAAACAAACCCAAATGTGCTCACTTGCCCAAATATTCTTGATTGTAAACAATGAAAACTTTTCATACTTCAAAAACATCTGTCCGATTCTGTGAAGGGAACTGAACATAGTCAAAGTGATTTTTACAACTAAAACTCCTCTTAAATTGTCGTAGGATACTCAATAGTCTAATTCCCCTCAGCAGTCAAACAAAACAAAACAAAAAATTCAATACTAGAGGTTCAAGAGAAGAGATTTCTCTAAACAAAAACTAGTCGCAATAAAATAAAAAATAAAAACCAGCATTTTTCTTTTCAGTATCCCTCTTTTCCTCTCAGGCTTCTTTTTTATTTTATTTTCTCCAATGATAAACACCAAATTAAATTGAAGCTTCTAGAGACGTCAAATACATTACCACTGAATCATGATTCCTTTAATCCAGCTTCCCAAATTAACATTTTCCAAAGTTCTAATTAATAAGCAGACCGCAATTCAGAAATCTGGGTCATAATCCAAGTCGAACCAAATATATAAATTTTGAGAGAGAAAGAGGAAAAAACAAAAAATAAAAATAAGAAAAAATAAAGAAAATAAAATCAAAAATCTAAATAAATTGTCAGTTACAGAGTCCCCACTAATCAAATGATATATTATGCCATTATTCTAGGATCAGATCTATTCCAAAATGTTTTAGGACCTGTAATTTTACTCTCAGCATCAAAAAAAAAACTAGCTTAATCTTAAATTTCAAAACCAAAACCGATTCTT
Organism: Apricaphanius iberus; assembly: GCA_028564705.1. Lineage (NCBI taxonomy): Eukaryota > Metazoa > Chordata > Actinopteri > Cyprinodontiformes > Aphaniidae > Apricaphanius > Apricaphanius iberus. The sequence goes on along the minus strand of JAPXFQ010001372.1, from coordinate 845,779 downwards.
ATTTGTCAAAACAAAATGTGCATTCAAATATATGGTAAAAATTATTTCAATGTAACTGGTCCAATCACATTTTGCCTCTACACGATCAAAATAAATGAATTTAGAATTTACTTCTTACTTTCAAATTAAACCATCATTTCGGTCACTGTGATATTCATTATTTGTTCTTAAATAAATCTACCAAAGACTTTAATTGTTACTTTCAATCCTTAGACCAATTCCAAATTTATCCCCAGTCTGTTAAAAAACAAACTGATTACTTAAAGATGGCTCTGTGTTTTAATGTTTTCTTTTTTAAAACCAAACATTCAAATCCCACTAGTTTATAAACTATCACTATGATAAGTGTTGTTTTGCATGGTAAAAACATTTAATTTGTAACGGAATTGAAATATGCTGGGTTACTTCTTGAGCCCCAGTTGAAATTTGATAAATCCAATAAGCATTTAGTGTCCAGAAAATCCTTAAGAATGTTCAATTGTGTAAATAATTTAACACCAGTCTCCTTTAGGTCATTCATTCAGAGACCAAGCTATATTTCTAAAGTCTATAGAGCCATCAGAAATAAGCCAAACATAATTTTAGCATAAATGATACTTATTTAAATCACAGACTCATTTTCTGTACCATTCAACACGGTGCTTATTAAAATAATTTAAACCAGTTTGTTGCTTTCCAATTAATACCGTTTGCTTTTCGTTAAATGCTTATAATTACTACTTAAAGCTTTATCTTTATTTAGGCCAACTTAACAACTCCTGCTTAGATCAATCAAAAAAGCAAAAAATCCACCTATTTAAAGATTCAAAAATGCATCTTTTATTTTGACTATAAACTCCCTCTTTTTAATTTTAAAGATGAAATCAAAAATGAAAACTACACCAAGTCAGAATCGACTCATGAGTAACTGTTCTTAGTCATTTTCGTTTAATTGTAACATGCATAATTATCCCAAATAAATTTGGCCGTGTTACATCCTAATTAACCAGAAAAATTTAACAAAATCCATATTCGTTTAAGTCTTAACAAGACAATCGTCTGCAGGAGTCTGTAATCACTTTCTATCCAAAATCAACTTTTAGCTTGCAACACATCGAACATGCAGTTAGCCACCACCGCTAACTTAGCACAACAGCCTATAGCAACGTGCTACCGTTAGCGTTCTCTGTGAAACGAAAGCTAAAACAGTACAAAACGTACGGCGAAAACACTCCAAAAAATCACAACACACACTTTAGAAGATGACTTACCGCAATACCAGGACTTAATCCACACAATTTATACCACTGTACCAAACTTTAATTCGGCACGAACAAAACATCCTCCTGTTCGTCCACGCGGACTGAAACATATTTTTCCAATTTTAGCCGTCCCGCACAGCAAACACCGATTCAACTACGTCCGTTACAGCCCAAAACCATTAACAAAAAACACAACATTATAAGCGGTGGCTTTTAGACCTTATTAATTATTTTATCGCGGAGGTTTAGACCAGTCTGTTACAAGTTTCGTAGTCCGCTTTGAGAAATTTCCTGGCGCCGGCTTCCAGAAAACCCCTCAAAAGACTCGAACAGATGGCAGAAAACCGCCTATAACCACTAATTTATTTATCAAAACACATAGGCACAGCTATCGTATGTTAGCCGTGCTATCAAGTAAACAACTCAGACAGTATTAGCTCCTAGCTTAGGGCGGCCGCTCTGATGGCCTGTCGTAAATGTTCACAACTAATTCTTATAGATATTTAATTTCAGTTATCCATCATATGCAGTTATATATTTATTTATCTATGTTAATTTATTTATTATACTCGAGTTCATTATTTATACTATAACATTTTAACCCAGAACGCAACATCACCAGCACTTCTCGCCAAGCGCCTGCGTAAAAAACATCTCACACACACACAGTAATACACCCTTGTACAAGCAAAATTTAAAACACTAACCTCGTCGGAGCTCACCAAAAAAACACTGCCGGACCATTTCACTACTCAATTCGCGGTGCCCACGCGCGCGCTTGAGGAAGCGCAAGCCTCTCCAAAGTAATCCGTTCCAGATTCAACCGAGTGCGTCCCAGGCACCCGTAAAATCTATTTTTGTTTGCCAGCTTTGAAGATTCTCTCCGACAGCGTCCTGTCCGGAGTTGAGAAGGCCAATTCTCGGGCCCCGATCCGCACTTGTGGCTCCGATTTGAGTCGTTGAAGGGACCGCACCATCCGGTCCATCTGCTCCATTGTCCTGCAGAGTAACAAACTTCATCACCCAGCATGCACCGGTGTTTCTCTGCGGAGCGCAAAGCAGGTCGCAGTCCTGCTCAGAAGAGAGACACATACAATGGAGCCGCTTCAACCACGGGCTTGCAACAGTCAATCTGCTCAAAACAAAAACAAAAAACATATTTAACTTGCATGACAACATTACCCAATGTTAGATTAACCAATCAATAGAATTAAAAAACTACGCAACTCTGCGCAGATTGTCAATAGAGCAAATACATGTCCGTTTGTTAACTTAAAAAAATAACTGGATTTCGGTCCAAAAACCTGCACACAGATCGGGGTCACCATCTTGTTGAATTAAATAATTATCATAAGTAATTCAATGCATGTTCAAGCAGAGACAAAATGGAGCCAATTTCCAGTTTAACATTTATTTTGAACAGATTAACAAATTGCAGTTTTACAGAGGAATTTTGCCCCCGTCAGTTCCTCTGTGGTCCAGACTTAAAGAAATCTGAACAATTAACTGATCTTTATTTCACAGCTTTATAGACAAGCGGGCCTCTGGGGTTGTAGGCGTTCCTTCTCCTCGAAATCTTACTCCAATCCGATCATTTCCAAACAATGTCTGAGCAATGATTTGCTGTCAGAGAATCCTGGAGTCAGAAAAGGAATCGTCTCTGTTCTGGGTCAAAGGTTCATTATAAAAATTTATGGTTGAATGGCTATCTGCTTCTCTAAAAACTTTTCTCCCAGTTTCTTATCTAAACATCCTTGCTTTTACTACTTGCAATAAACTTTGGAAATAAGTTTTACGACTTAAAAGCTTAGCCCCATAAACCGTACTGACAAACCCATCATGCAAGCTAATTAAAACAGACTTTTACTTTCTGAACACCAACCAAGGACTATACAAACATATTCAATACGAGACCGTTGCACAAAGTAGCCCCAAAAAAATATGAGTCACGACACTACCTCATACCATGATGAGACAATAACTACATGCCGCCAATGGTCGAGTTAAGATTACTATCCGGGTTTCTGAAACATTCAGATTAACTTGTTAACATTTGTGATTAGAGAGAGAAAGCAGAGAGTTACTCCCATAGACATGGGATTGTATGCCAGACGGCTTATACAAGTTCCTCTACTCCAAGAATCCTTGCAAATAGAGCATGCGCAGTACACAAATTGATGCTCCTTTTGAAGGGGATATGCCGATACTCATTTACATGACCAGATTTTCGGGTTAGAAAAGAGCTGCCCCAGGGGTAATATTCTGGTTTTAAAAAAATGTAAATTAATGTTAACTTCGGTTTGTGAGCTGGACCACGCCTCATATTCAGTATTCTCTTACTAATCTACTCGGATCCGACTGACCTGGCATCTCACACCTGAAATCCATTCCTAATTACTCTGTGATCTATTTAAACCCGAGCACCTAGCCATCAGCGTAACTCAGACTGTGGTCTCGTAAACCCCACCCTCCCTCTCCCAGAACCTTTATCTCGTCTCAGTATTACATCCCCATTTTACTATTCCCTCATCCCCTCCCTCATCCCTTCAATCCCTCCCCCTTCTCATCCCTTTCATCCCTTCATCCCCATCATCCTTTCATCCCCTCATCTCCTCTGGCATTCCCTCTCTCATCCCCTCACCCCTCTCATCCCTTTCATCCCCTCCCTCATCCCCTCATCCACCCCTCTCATCCCTTCATCCCCATCATCCTTCCATACCCTCATCCTTTCATCTCCTCCGTCATTCCCTCCCTCACCCCTTCATCCCTTCCCTCATCCCCTCATCCCTTTCATCCCTTCTCTCATCCCTTCATCCCCTCATGATAATCACCATGGCTAATCACACGAGCTACACGACATCAGCTGTTTTCTATACAGAGTCAGGAATAACAAAAAATAAAAATTATAAACTATTTAGACAGGAATGAGGCCAGTAATTCCACCAACTCGCCAGATAGAAGGTACGGCGACGTCCTGGACTCAATAGATAAGAAGTTAACCAGCCTGGATGCCCGACTTGCGCTGATTAAAGTTTTACACAATGAATTTCAGGCCTTAAGGGAATTGCTGGAATTCAGCCAACACCAGGTAGCTTCGCTCGTTAAAGAAAATCAAACATTAAAAGAAGACGTTAAAAGATTCACAGAGGGCATGACACAGCTGTCTGGAGAAAATAAAAGGTTCAAGGAGTCGATCTTAGACATCCAGGCCCGATCCATGAGAGATAATCTTTTTTTTTCTGTGATCCCAGAGCAGGCTGAGGAAGACGCTGAAACAACCGTTCGACAGTTTGTCCAACAACAGCTGAAACTGCCAAGCGATACGATTAAAAACATAACTTTCCATCCATTGGTAAGAAACCCAACAACACCCGCCCGCAACTAATTGTTGCCAAATTTGAAAATTTTAAACAGAAAGAACACATCAAAGTACGTGGGAGACAACTGCGGGGGACGAAGTAGAGCGTTAATGATCAATTTCCGAAAGAAATCCTGGACAGAAGACACGTGTTACTTCCAATTAGAAAGAAACATATTAGTGAAGGCTGTAACTGTGTGTCCAGACCAAACGCGATAGGAGCGACTAGAGCTTCAGGTTTACATGTAAAATCAATGGAGGAGCGCGATTAAGTTCACCTTGGTGAGCCTTGAAACAGTGTCCTCATCTGGTTTCCTGGTAGCAGCTCCCGCACCATGTCCCACGCTGCTCAAATATTATAAACTTTTACGAATCGAAGACAGATGGACAGCTGCTCAGAAATGTAGTTGGTGTTTCGGCAGGCAAAACTTGGACCTTCACGGCACAAACTGGGCGAGCAGGTCACGTTCTCCAGGCGGCAAGGATCCCTCGGCCATACCTAGACTGTATCCGTAGCTCAACAAACCTCCAGTGCAGCGGTCCCAGCTCTACCGGAGGCCAGGCCGAACACGTAATCCACTCTGTCCTCCGTCCATAATCCACCGCCAGCTGTACTGTGGCCCCAGCTCCGCTGAAGCCCGGGCTGAACACGCAGTTCTCTGTCAGCTCAGTCCATAATCCACCGCAGATGCACTCTGGCCCCAGCTCCGCTGAAGGCCAGTTCGCGCTTGAAAATACCATATTTGAAGCGCGACCAGTTCGTGTTGTACACGCTTCAAGGTGCGAATGTGCACGCGAACAGCTAGGCATGTCTCGCGCTTTATATTCGCTCCTATCGCGTTCTGTGTGGACGTAACTAAAATACCTCAATCAAATATTAATAGACGTTTAATATACTTCAGTATTTATGACTGTTTTAAAAGCCTGGTACAAATTTAAGATTGTTTCCACTTCAAATCCCTCTTTTCAGTCGTTCCAACACAAAAGAATTACCCTCTTTGGACCTCCCCTGCTTTAGTTAATTTTCCTTCTAAGTCTGTATTATTTGGAATGAATGTGCAACATTGGTCACCAAATATGGAACATACACCAACTTGTTCAGCTAATAGCATATCTACTGCAATTCTGTTTTGGAAAGCCATCAGGGAAGTAGATTTGAGTTGCTCATGAACAGCTTCAAATCCATCTGCAGTGATGTTTGCAAGTTTTATTACTTTTAACCAAGTGTTGCACTTTTTTGTTATTTTTGGTGGTTATGATAAGAAGGGGTGTGTCTATTTTTGATTTTAGGTTCTATTATATTCTAACACTGTGGAGGAGGCCCCAAAGAAAACAATGCAGATTATTAGCCACACCGTGATGAAAAAACACAACTGGCAGTCTGTTAACATTTTGAATTAAATCGAGCTAGAAGGTGTTAAGAAACCTGTAAAAAATTTGTTATTAGAGAATTTTAAAACTTTAAAATCTTTTGAGGATTCTTCCCTTTCTTATACCTGTCTGAGGCTGGTATTACCTTATTCTGTGGGTCGTAACGCCCTCAGGAGAACTTGCAACCTTCTCTCACCTTAGCTAATCTATCTTCCTGTTAGAAGACCTTCTTTACACATATACTGTATCAACACACACTCTATTGTAATATTGTTATAGGTTAAAACTTTTAGTAAAAAGAACAGCGTGGTTCCTGCCACTTTCTTTTAAACACCTTTAGCCAGACCCACTTAGCCTTTGTAGGTGCAGGAGCCAGGCCGTGAGTGATGTGTGGAGAAGGAGGTCACCAAAGATTTCAGCTGTTGATGTTCTCCACGGGGGTCAGGAGCAGGATGTGGAGAGACTTAAGGTTCTCTGCCAGCCCAGGGAGCAGGGAAGACCCTGCCAGTAAACATCTCATAAAAGTAACACGTTTTGGCCCGGTATACTAATGATTCTTGATGGCCATCAAAATAATTTAGAGGGCCTGTTGCCAATCAGCCCTGTCATCACAGTTATGGTAGCCAATTTTTTACCTCAGGTCTAGATCCATACGCATCACACCAATGTGTGAGCAAATGAGTGAATACTGCAAGGAATCTGTAACCCCTGACCGGAGTTATCATGTTGTATGTAATCAATCACCACCTATCCAGACAGTTCTTAAAAAGTCCTCGTCACAGGTTTGACAGTGGGTTCGGAGTAAAAGTTTCCCCAAACCTGGCCTTCATAATATTGATCCAAAATGTAATTTATTGAAAAAAGTTAAACCTACTTATTATTTTGCATAATCCTCCTAAATTCCAAATATGTTTAAGTACTGCAACCATACATTACCACCTCGCAAAAAATTTAATTGTGTACAGCCCTGTGTCAATTTGCTAGACTGACTGTGTTTGCTTGTAACAGCGACCCACTATATAAATCACATTTGTTCCTCATTAAAATTTTTTATTTAATTAGCCGATCAGTCATTAAGTTAAAAAGAATCATAATCTGAAAAAAAATAGCATAAAATGTTGGTAACTATATTAAGTCTTCGCAATATCATTTTCCCCTGTTAATAATACTTTGGTATCATAATGTAATGTTTGTTTTTCTCTTTTCTGAGTCCTGAATACCCCTGCAGAATGTTTTGTCCAATTGGAGATTAGTTTCTATCAGTTACCTTACCCTTCTTTCTTATTCAGTATGTATGGTGATAGGAGGAGTATATACCAAAATAAACAATTATGTAATTTTAATATATTATAGTAATGCAAATACACCCTTTAAAACAACAATTGAATTGTTATTTAACATTGGAATGTAAGGAACAGGTTACTTCCTGATTCATTGTTCTTTTATTGGATGTCCACTCCCTTTCAATATATTCTAACGTGTGCTAATGTGCTGAGAAATTGTTTAAAAATCTGATTGAAAGATCCCTAGGGAAAGAGCAAACCCTTGCGTTATTTTGGTGCATCACAGTTGTTCCTGATAAGTAAACAAAAACACATCCCTAATTGAGGGATGTAAAAGTAAGCTCAAAAACCATTTGCCACATCAATATCTGTAAGTCAGTTTGAATTAGGAGTCAAACTAGCCAATGCTTTGTAAGGGTTGGGTGTGTCGCTTAATGCAGGTTTAAGAGCCCCATTTATCGTTTTAGAAAATGTATTATTCTTTATATTCCCCGTACCTTGTTTCTCTAGATAGAATAGTAGTGTTATAACTAGAATTTGAGGGTTTTAAACACCCATTTGTTTTAAGCCTTCAATTTTGCCAGCTATTAATGCTTCAGCCTCAGGTTCATGTAACCCTGAAGGTGCTAGATGGGGTCAGGATGTTTCAGTTCAAACGTAATAAGCTCAATTTGCATCAGATCAGATGATCGCAGTGCATGGGGAGTCATCTATATTTTCCTGTTTTCTTTTATTCAATTATGCTGGACAGGTATAAATGTTTTTAAGAACAGGCTCAAAGCTTTACCTTTTTTGCCTAACTTTTAACTGATTACTGTTTATTCAGCTTGTTTACCTATATTGATCGTTTTATTTACTTATTTTAATTATAGTTAAGTTTTAATACACATCCATCCTAAAATTGTATTAATCATTTTATGATCCATTCTAGCTTTTGTCATCTTAATCTGTTAAGCACTTTGAATTACTATTTCTGCATGAAAAATGCTATATAAATAAAGTTTTGACTTTCTTTTGATTTGATTTAAATGTTCCATTACAATTTAGCTTACCCTAAATTTAGCACATCCCTGTGGATGAAGAGTAAAATAAGGATATTATTTAAATACCTTTCCCCTCTGTTACAGTTTTGTATTAATAGGGAAATGTGAGGAACCGCTCCCTCACCCATCATTTGGACTGCTTAGGTGTTGAATTTTTCTAGCAAAACAACGCTTTCCCAACACACCAAACAGGGACCTGATGTTATAGGCCAAGTTCTTCCATCCACCCAACTTTCAAATTGTTCCTGCTAGAGGAACAATTTGACAATCCACCCCATGTGTTACGTGGAGAGGATCTGGTTTGGGGGCACAAGGGGCACAAAGGGAGAAGGCCTTCCTGGTAGTACAGCAGAAGTGGTCCCCAGATTGTATCAGCAGCTTTTGACACATCCTCTCTCAGCAGAAATTGTCCATGTTGTTCACAAAACAAGTGAGTTCATACACTTTTCCCCTTGAAAGTTCAGCATGAGGAGGTGTTCTTTTAAGGTCCCCCCTTTATATTTACCAAAAAAGGGGAGATAGTGTCCATTCAGTCATTGTGCACAGACTGCCACCCCTTTTTCTGCCCATGGGGAAAGTCTGTGTCTCCATCAGTACTCACTGGTTCTCCCTTCTGTCATTGTGAGGGGCCAGAGCAGAGCAAGAAGGTGGGTGGTTGACACGGAGTTGTGTCACGCCTTCCGTGCTGGTTAGGCTCTGGGTGTGTATTTTGGCTCACCCAGTGTGTAGTGCACCCGGTACTCTCCTTCCTTCCTCCCATCAGCCCTCTCATGCCCACCTTCCTAAGAAAACTGGCTACTGTTATCTGAAATTAATCATGACCTTTAAGGGGGTGGGAGAGCGCAGCGCTTTAATTTCTAAGTCCGGTGGCATTTTTATTTAAAAATGTTCTTTTCATATTCATTAGTCTCCTTCCACAAATGCTGAATTTAAATGTCTTTCCCACTCAGACTGGTCCTATTTTCTACTGAACGCACTGTGGGACCTCCTTTTTTACTTTTATTTTAATCAGTTATATTAGTAAACTACTACTAATAGTGACTAAGCCACAATTTCTTCAGTATTAGTTATGGTAAAGATATACTAATTTATAGGTTTGCTCTCTCTGATAGGGATGGTCAATGTGGCATTAACCCTGTTATGTCTGCTTAAACTGTTGTTCTAATTATTCCCTTAGTTATTTTAATTAATGCTTCCTGCATTCTTTCATCTAATTTATATTCTATGTCTGCTCTTCCTTCTATCACTCTCCTGTCACTCCTACAGAAATAGTGATGTACGCATCCCTTTTCTCATTCTTGCATGAAACGTTTTTTTCACAAATGCTTTTTCTGAAAACACATCTGAGTCATGGTCATTATATATTTTATCAATGCAATGCCTTTCTATTTTATTCTTAATTAGCCTACCTGATCCTGTTTTAGAAACCCACTATACATATATATATATATATATATATATATATATATATATATATATATATATATATATATATATATATTATATATATATATATATCATGTTTCAAAAAGTTTGGGGTCACATTGAAATGTCCTTATTTTTGAAGGAAAAGCACTGTACTTTTCAATGAAGATAACTTTAAACTAGTCTTAACTTTAAAGAAACACACGCTATACATTGCTAATGTGGTAAATGACTATTCTAGCTGCAAATGTCTGGTTTTTGGTGCAATATCTACATAGGTGTATAGAGGCCCATTTCCAGCAACTATCACTCCAGTGTTCTAATGGTACAATGTGTTTGCTCATTGGCTCAGAAGGCTAATTGATGATTAGAAAACCCTTGTGCAATCATGTTCACACATCTGAAAACAGTTTAGCTCGGTACAGAAGCTACAAAACTGACCTTCCTTTGAGCAGATTGAGTTTCTGGAGCATCACATTTGTGGGGTCAATTAAACGCTCAAAATGGCCAGAAAAAGAGAACTTTCATCTGAAACTCGACAGTCTATTCTTGTTCTTAGAAATGAAGGCTATTCCATGCGAGAAATTGCTAAGAAATTGAAGATTTCCTACAACGGTGTGTACTACTCCCTTCAGAGGACAGCACAAACAGGCTCTAACCAGAGTAGAAAAAGAAGTGGGAGGCCGCGTTGCACAACTGAGCAAGAAGATAAGTACATTAGAGTCTCTAGTTTGAGAAACAGACGCCTCACAGGTCCCCAACTGGCATCTTCATTAAATAGTACCCGCAAAACACCAGTGTCAACATCTACAGTGAAGAGGCGGCTGCGGGATTCTGGGCTTCAGGGCAGAGTGGCAAAGAAAAAGCCATATCTGAGACTGGCCAATAAAAGAAAAAGATTAAGATGGGCAAAAGAACACAGACATTGGACAGAGGAAGACTGGAAAAAAGTGCTGTGGACGGATGAATCCAAGTTTGAGGTGTTTGAATCACAAAGAAGAACGTTTGTGAGACGCAGAACAACTGAAAAGATGCTGGAAGAATGCCTGACGCCATCTGTTAAGCATGGTGGAGGTAATGTGATGGTCTGGGGTTGCTTTGGTGCTGGTAAGGTGGGAGATTTGTACAGGGTAAAAGGGATTCTGAATAAGGAAGGCTATCACTCCATTTTGCAACGCCATGCCATACCCAGTGGACAGCGCTTGATTGGAGCCAATTTCATCCTACAACAGGACAATGACCCAAAACACACCTCGAAATTGTGCAAGAACTATTTAGAGAAGAAGCAGGCAGCTGGTATTCTATCGGTAATGGAGTGGCCAGCGCAGTCACCAGATTTGAACCCCGTTGAGCTGTTGTGGGAGCAGCTTGACCGTATGGTACGCAAGAAGTGCCCATCCAACCAATCCAAATTGTGGGAGCTGCTTCTAGAAGCGTGGGGTGCAATTTCTCCAGATTACCTCAACAAATTAACAGCTAGAATGCCAAAGGTCTGCAATGCTGTAATTGCTGCAAATGGAGGATTCTTTGATGAAAGCAAAGTTTGATGTAAAAACAATCTTATTTCAAATAAAAATCATTATTTCTAACCTTGTCAATGTCTTGACTCTATTTTTTATTCATTTCACAACGTATGGTGGTGAATAAGTGTGACTTTTCATGGAAAACACAAAATTGTTTGGGTGACCCCAAACTTTTGAACGGTAGTGTATATATTATATATATATATATATATATATATATATATATATATATATATTTTTTTTTTTTTTAACACTATCTAGATGTTATGCACCGTCACTTTGCGTTTTGGTGGACTTTGGATAACTTCCAAGTTAATTGGTATACTAAGTATATATTACATTTTATTTATTTGATATTTCACACAGCTGCTTATAGGCATATATTATTTTGGTTATGTCTACCTTACCTTGCATTTGTTCTCATTTTTCATATAAGATGACACATCTCCTCCTCACATTTATATCATCCAAACCTGTATATTAAAGAACAGAAACATAACAGCCTTTTATTCACCATATCTTCTCATACTCTGAATGGCTTTAAATGGAGCTCTGGCAGGTTCTCCCAGTTTGAATAGAGTGATCTCAGTCTGAACCAGTACCTCTATAAACAGCTCAGTGTTTCCTCCTCTACAGTAACAGTCTGTTCTAGCAAAACTGTTGAAGCCTCTGACTGAAATCATTCTGTTGTCGCAGGATATTCCTATTAAGAGGATGATCAGGGTTGTCCAACATTAATAAGAAACATTCAACTTTACATACAGAAAATGTTAGCCAGGTAGTTTGCCTTAGCAAATGGGTATCCAATAAAAAAATCTTTTAATCTCTCCTTTATTTCATGAAAAGAGAGCTATGGCAATTGGATTTGTTCCTTTACACTGAATGTTAATTAGTCAGGATTAATTCACAGCTACCCTGTAATTTATTGGGTAAAAAAATCATTTGGCAACCTAACATTTAACCATCATAGTCATTGCCCACTCTGGAGGAAACTCCACCAGCCACCACTGGTTAATATATATACATATATATATATATATATATATATATATATATATATATATATATATATATATATATATATATATATATATATATATATTCTAGTATAGTTCACTTCACTTATCGACCACTACACACTTATATATTTTTTAGGTAATAGTGTAGACTTGAGTTTTCAATCGTAAGACGGTTTCACACAGAGTTGAGATCTCAACACACACTTTCTCCGCTCTTTCCCATTTATACAAAGACTGACAGATATTTATCCACTCATTCACAGCCCTATCGCCCCCAAAACACCACAAACTCCCTGCTAACTTACCCTTTTCCTGATTAGTGGGTGATATCATTGTTAATATTTTAACCTTATATACTCCTAGTTGTTGTTCCAGAGTTAACCACCGTTTCAACGGTTGTGAGGTGCGAGGTTTTGTTAAGCAATCATGTCAATAAAATAATATAAGGTAGTATGTGGTACTTTGGTGGATCAGAAATTAAAAGACCCCTGGTTGTCTTCAAATGTCAAGCTTCTACTCTTCCGGGCTTTCCTGTCAGAGCGGACATCTACTGGGAGTTTAAAATTCGCAAGAAAAACAGAGTTTAGATCCAATCCCACTTTTTCCCCTAAATGAGAGTTATTTAACTATAGAGGTTCAAAACACTCTCTCTAGAGGGTGTTTTTCTATCAGTTCCTCTTCACATACACACACATTCACTACACCTATATTCATCCTTGGCGATGGTAAATGTCTAATGTTTATCTTAGCTCTATGAATTCTGTCAAATTTCTAACATGGAATATTCATTGATCTGGCTCCAGAGATAATAGGAGTAAAATTTTCAACCATTTTAAGCGATTGAAGGCAGATGTCGTCTTACTACAGGAGACTCATAAATCTAGCTCAATTGCTAATGATTTAAAAACACCGGAGTATCCTAATATATCTGCTTCAAGACGAGGAGTAGCAATATTAATGAATAAAAATACAAATTTTAAAGTAATAGACACAGTTACAGATCCAGAGGGTAGATTTATAATAGTTAAACTATTTATACATAACCAAAAGTTATGTATAGTTAGTGTATATGGTCAAAATGTTGACGACCCCTCATTCTTTCATACCTTTTTCTCGGTTTTGGCTAATCACATGGATTGCTAACTTGTTCTCGAGGGCGACTTTAACTTTGGATTAAATGAAGAAATAGACGGACTCAGTACAACAGGAACTTAGCGTACCTGGCTATCCATAGATATAGTTAAACAGTACATGAGCGATTATGGTATTTGTGATGCATGGCGATCACTTCATCCCAACGACCGAAAATACACTTTTTCTCAAATATCCACCATTCTTATTCTAGATTGGACTATTTTTAATCAGCAACTCACTGTTGAATGACATTTCAGACACTGAGATACATCCTATAGTTATCAGAGATCATGCTCCTGTTTCTTTAAATCTAGCAAATAGAAAAGCAAACCTTTCAATACAAAAATTGGAGATTTGATACATCATTACTTAAGGATAGAGAATTTATTAAATATATTGAAAAACAATGGGCTTCATACTTGGAATTTAATGACCTCCCTGGTATGTCGCCATCCACTCTCTGGCAGGGAAAGTTGTGATTAGAGGTGGCAAGATTTAGTGTTGTGATTTATTTTTACTTTGTAATCAACTGTGACACACGCTTACTTAATGTTGTAGTATTAGTTTGAATGTTTAGTCTTATTGAGTGACGCCTTTACCCTAGTCATGGTCAGAGAGTTTTGATAATGATAGTCCACATCCTGTGTTACCAAGGAGATGGTGCTTTGACAGGGCATCCTTAAAGACATACAAAGTTCATAGCTTCCTAATCAAAGAAAAAGGTGCCACTAAGTCTCTGATTTTCATCTTGAGAGTTGTACTTTATCGAGTAGAATAGATAGACCAAGGTTGCTAGAAATAATATAAGCTTGTTGTTGTAAGACCGAGACAGGTCAGTATTCCATATCTCATTGTGTTACTGTCCTCCTGTATGATCAATTCAAATCATATTAAAACCTCCAAATGTTTAAAGGAATCTCCCTAATTTATTAAGAGTCTAAAAATCCGACCACAAGAGGTAAAATAATTTAATTCTCATCAAAAAAAAAGAGAACAGAAAATAAACATATTCAAGAATTAGAAAAAACTATCAAATCTTAAGAAGCTTCCATGGATAAAGAGAGCTTAAGCAAAATATGCAAAGCAAAATTAGAATTAAATTAAATTATTAATAAACGGACGCAGTTCTTAACCCAAAGACTTTGAATAGAAAACTGTGAACATAGTAATAAATCAGGTAGCTTCTTAGCTAATTAGTTAAAAATAAATAAAGAAAAAACAACTATATCTGCAATCAAAGACAAAATTGGGAATATAGTATATGATTCTGAAAGAATAAACAACACTTTCAAAGAATTTATGAGACTTTATACACACTGGAGATAAACCCATCAAATCATGAAATTGAACAACTTCTGGATAAAATAACTCTTCCTAAACTTTCAGACAGTGAAGCAAAGGCCCTGGATTTACCGCTAACAGTGGCTGAACTCCAGGAGGCCCTCCAATCCATGACTAATAATAAAGCTCCAGGTCCAGATGGATTTCAAGTAGAGTTCTATAAAGAATTCTGGAATATTCTGGCACCAACATTTTACAAAATGTTATAGGACACAAAGCAAAATGCTAGACTACCGCCAAATATGAACTCTGCCTACATCAATCTTTTATTAAAACCAGGAAAAGACCCTATATCTCCTACCAGTTATCGTCCCATTTCTCTCATCAATGTTGATCTTAAAATAATTTGCAATGCTCTTACAAGAAGAATAGAGAAAATAACACCTCTTATAATCCATCCTGGTCAAACAGGTTTTATAAAAGGGAGGCTCTCGTCTACAAATTGAAGTAGATTAATAGATTTAATAGATTAATCCTACTGTAAAAACATCCAAAACAATATATTATCTTTAGATGCAGAAAAAGCATTTGATAGAGTAAAATGGAAATTTTTGTTTGCAACCTTACATAAACTCGGGGTTCAGTAATTATTTTATAAACTGGTTAAGAATACTTTACAGCTCCCCAACAGCATGTATTAGGACTAATAATCAAACATCATCAAGGTCTTTCCATAAGAGAGGTATCAGGCAGGGATGTCCACTTTCTCCCTCCCTCTTTGATGTTTTTATTGAACCATTAACAGCAGCAATCAGGCAAACTAATAATATTAAATGTATACAATGCAACAAAATAGAACACAAAATTAGTCTGTATGCAGATGATGTACTACTTTTTCTACAGAATTCACAAACCTCTCTCTCTCAGGGAATCAAGTTGATAAAATCTTATTCAAGAGTTTAAGACTATTCCATAAAATGGTTAAAATCTACAGTCCTTCCAATCAATTGTTCTTTCCAGGGTCCCTTTGCTGTGCAACTCCGGTCAGGAAATATTACATATTTAGGTATCCATATCTCACCAAGACTGGCAGACTTACCAAACCTAAACTACGTCCCACTTTTAAAAAAAAATAAAGATGATCAGGCTAGATGGAAATCCCTTCCCATATAACTTATTGGAAGAGTAGCTACAATCAAAATGATGGTTTTGCCGAGAATCAGTTATTAATTCTCAATGATCCCAAGTAAACCATAACATGATTGGTTTAGATCTCTGGACTCTTCTGTTTCTAAAATTCTTTGGAGAGATAAACCCCCAGGTATCTGCTTAAAAACACTGCAGAAGTCCAAAGATAAAGGAGGTCTAGACCTACCAAACTTTCAACATTATTTCTTAGCCTGCAGGTTCCAATACATATGAAGATGGTTAAAATACAGTTCTCTTGATGAATCCTGGGTAGATGTTGAACAGACACTATGCACTAAGATAAAACTTTCAGATCTACCCTTTGTTAGCTAAAATATAAAACAAAATGAATGTTTTAAATGTATCAGTATCAGCTCCTCTCTGACAGCTTGGTGGGAATTTCTTAAAATGACAGAGACCTTACTAGTCCTATGCAGATGTACACCCATCTGGAATAACCTGGACATCTTACAAAAAAAAATGCAAGATCAATTTTCCAAACTGGAGTAGTAAAGGAATTGAATACCTGGAGCACATATTTGATGGAACAGACTTTATCCCATTTAATACACTGGTTACACAATACGGAATTACCAAGAGTAAATTGTTAGAATATCAACAAATTAAATCTATTATAAAAAATAAATATAGGCTCAATACGATTGAATTACAAATTCCAGAAATTTTTTTAGACTTTCTTAATTTTAACCCTCCCAAACTGCTATCTAAAATATACAAAACATTAAATAGAATAGATAGCCCTTACTATTTCAAAATGGGAGATGGACCTATCCGTCTCATTTGACCAAAACCTCTGGTCTCAGATTTCTTTAAGAACCTTTACATTTCTTTAAAATCCTAATCTACGATTAATTCAATATAAAATACTTCATAGAGAACATTATACAGGGCAATGGATGTTCAAGTTGGGTTTTACGCCGTCTAACACCTGTTTACAATGAACAAGCAATCTACCAGACAATTATATTCATGGTCTTTGGTTCTTCCCACCTGTCAAGAAATATTGGTACCAGATATGTGAAGACCTATCAAAGTGTCTAAATTGTAATATCACACCTTCTCCCACAGTTTGCTTGCTGGGAAATTTAGATGAAGTTACCATGGATACAAAGTCTATGCAATTAGTTCACATTGCCTTATGCATCGCTAAGAAAAATAAAATAGATAGATAGATAGATTGATTGATTGATTTATTAGTCCCCAAGAGGGCAATTCAGTTTAAACAGTTCTCCCGTTCAAAGAAAATTACTCTACAACACACCAAACAACAGTAACAGTAATTTTTACATGTCCCAAGTCATGCAGTGACACTAGGTACTAGCAAGGGATTAAATTATATAGGATTCTATTTTAAGTTAATAAATAAACAAGTAAGACACCAATACATTGTTACTTTGTGGTAATATCACATCTGCTCTGGTTTAAAAGTTTAATGGCAGAAGGAATAAAAGATTTGGCATACCTATTTGTTTTCCTAGGTGGTGCAAAAAAACTGCGTCGAGAAGGCATCATTATAAATTCAGAGGACAGAATATGTCCATGTTGGGAAATTATTCCTTTAGCCTTATGGACCACCTGTCTTTCTCACAAGGAGTTCAGTTCCTTTTGTTGAGTACCAATTATTTTAGAACTGATCTTTACGATACTTCTAAGGCTTTTTTTTATCTTTTTCAGATAAGCCCCCAAACCAGCAGACAAAGGAGAAAGTTAAAATGATCTCGATAAAAGACTGATAAAACATGGATAAAATTTTGTTACACACTTTAAAGGAATTAAGCTTCCTTAACAAGTGTGTTCTTTGCTGGCATCGTTTGATGATGGAATCTGTGTTCCTGTCAAACGGGAAATTTGAATTTGAATTTTTTGAATTATTGATTTTAATATATCGTTATTATTTTTTATTTTTGAACTCTAAAGGTAAAAATTAGACTGTACAACATTGTATGGTGTGATCGATCGTGACCTACACCGTAACAGAGTTTTGGCGGATTCCTACCTCTCTGCGACCTCTGGCTCGACCGTTGGTTCTTATTTTTTCCTGGTTTTCCTTCTTTGAAAAACGATGTGGATCCTCCAAACAATCCGCTGGTTAACTGTCGGCTGGCTAGTTGTGTCCATTGTCCACTTACAAGCTGATGCTCTCCTCCAGTACTCTTCAGCTGAACTCCTAAAACTTCGGCGCCACATCTGCGCTCTGCAGCCACCATCCGGGCCTGACATCCCCACTGACATAAGGTATGAGCCTCGTCAGAGATATATTCACCGAGGACCACGCAATAAGTTCCAGTGGAACGAGTCTCGGTCCATAAAATTGATCTGGTATACCAAACGCCGCCGCCGCCGTTCCCGAAAATCTGGCCGGGATGTCAACATCACTGTTCCGGTTAGCCTGCCATTGTCGGCTGCAGCCAGGAGTAAAGCCACCACTGTCAGCTTCGGTCTCCTTAACATCCGCTCTCTCACCAGCAAAGGGGATCTAATAAGAGATCTCCTTGTGGACCGTAAGCTCGACTGCTTGTGCCTGACTTGGCAGCAGCCAAATGACTTCACCGCTCTCAACCAGTCCGCTGCACCGGGGTTTGTTTACGTCGCCATGCCCCGTGCTTGTCGCCGGGGCGGAGGTCTCGCGATGTTACACCGCGAGAGTTGGAAAGTCATCCCTGTACCTGCTGCTCCCGTGTTCTCCTCCTTTGAATACTCTGCCTCCCTGCTGCCTGGACCATCTCCTACAGTTGTTGCTACCGTCTATCGTCCTCCAAAACACAACAAGGACTTTATTAGTGACTTTTCTCACCTCCTTGCTCTTCTCTCGTCTCTTTCACACAATGCAATTGTCCTGGGTGATTTTAATATTCATGTGGACGATAACAACAATACTCTTTCCAAAGATTTTTTATCCTGTCTCGAAAGTTTTGGTTTGCAACAAACTATTAATTTCCCGACCCATTGTAAAGGTCATATTTTGGATTTAGTCTGCTGTTCTGGTATCACTCCCACTAATTGTAAATCTCTTACACTCCCTTACTCTGATCACATGCTCATTTCCTTTAATATCGACCTCCCCCTGTCCAAAATCATCATCCCTCGCACCATCTCATTCCGTAATATTAAGAATATTAACATTGACACTTTTTCTTCTGACATTACTTATTTTCCCATAACAAATGCCAATTGCTCACCCGACGAACTGGTTTCCCAATACAACAACAATCTCCACAGTCTTCTGAATACCCATGCTCCACTGAAAACCAGATCTGTCTCCTTCGCCCGCTCTTCACCCTGGTTCACCCCTGACCTCCGTCAGCTCAAAACCCAAGGACGACAACTGGAACGGCTATACAACAAAACTGGACTCACTGTACATAGAGAAATGTATAATAATCATGTAATGTTGTATAAGGAAAGTCTCTCCTCAGCCAAATCTGCTTACTATTCTGATCTAATTAATTCCAATCGGCACAACTCAAAAACTCTCTTCTCTCTCCTCACCACTATTACAAAAACCCCAGATTCTCTTCCCCACTACTTGCATTCCACTGACTTCTGCAACTCACTCATGTCCTTTTTTCTTTCCAAAATCACTGACATCCATCAACACCTGACCTCATGGGGAGCTTCTCTCTCTGGTATGGACTCAACTGTTTCCTTACCACCCCCCACTACTACATTCTCAAACTTTATCCTCCCCTCCGTCCAAGCCATTTCCAAACTTGTCCAAAAATCCAAATCATCCACCTGTCGATTTGATCCACTCCCTACAGCTCTAGTCAAAACCTGCCTCTCTTCCCTCGCTCCAATCATCACCAACATCATTCATTCTTCTCTAATTTCTGGAACTGTCCCTCCTGCACTCAAAACCGCTTCTGTCACACCCGTCCTAAAAAAATCTGGCTTTGACCCCAACGATTTCAGCAACCTACGCCCCATCTCAAATTTACCTTTTATTTCCAAAGTTCTCGAAAAGTCTGTTGCCTCTCAACTCCATGAGCATCTCATCACAAACAACATCTATGAGCAGTTTCAATCCGGGTTCCGTCCCCTCCACAGCACCGAAACAGCACTGCTCAAAATCTCCAACGACCTCCTCATAGCTTCAGATTCTGGTTTACTGTCCATTCTCGTCCTTCTTGACCTCACAGCAGCATTCGACACTATTTCCCACCACACCCTCCTTAACAGACTTTCATCTATTGGCATCACTCACACCCCCCTCGCTTGGTTCAACTCATATCTATCTGGCCGCACACAATCCGTTCAACTTAAATCTTTTAAATCTAATTCTTTCCCCGTTTCTGCTGGTGTGCCCCAGGGCTCTGTCCTGGGGCCCCTCCTTTTCATTATATACATTCTTACATTCTTCCAATTGGTTACATTTTTCGCAAACACAACATCCACTTTCACTGCTACGCGGACGACACCCAGCTCTACCTTTCTACCCAACCGTCTTCTTCACTCCCCCCAACCTCCCTTACCCTCTGTCTCCAAGAAATTCATTCTTGGTTTTCTTCCAACTTCCTCAAATTGAACAGTTCCAAAACAGAAGTCCTCCTGGTCGGCACGCCCCACACTCTCTCC
The DNA here is from genome assembly GCA_028564705.1 of Apricaphanius iberus. Taxonomy (NCBI): domain Eukaryota; kingdom Metazoa; phylum Chordata; class Actinopteri; order Cyprinodontiformes; family Aphaniidae; genus Apricaphanius; species Apricaphanius iberus. Next base: position 825,317 of record JAPXFQ010001372.1, on the reverse strand, counting down.
AAATCTGACAGTTTTTCCATTTCCGTCAACAACTCGCCTGTCCTTCCCTCCCCCCAGGTTAAGAGTCTGGGTGTTGTCCTCGATAGCACACTCTCTTTTCACTCCCACATAAATAGCATCACCCGGTCTGCATTCTTTAATCTGCGCAACATCTCTCGTCTTCGCCCGTCTCGCACCCCCCACACCACCGCCATCCTGGTCCACAGCCTTGTTACCTCCCGCATTGACTACTGTAACTCCCTACTTTTTGGCCTTCCCAACAAATCCCTCCAGAAACTCCAACTCCTCCAAAACTCTGCAGCACGCATCATCACCCAGATCCCCTCTTCTCACCACATCACCCCCATTCTACAACAACTCCATTGGCTTCCAGTTAAACAAAGAATTAACTTCAAAATACTCCTCATCACGTTCAAAGCACTTCACAATCTGGCCCCCCCATACATATCTGATCTCCTGCACATCGCCACTCCTGTTCGCTCACTCCGCTCCTCCTCTTCCCTCCATCTTTCTGTCCCCCCTGCCCGCCTTGTCACTATGGGGCATCGAGCATTCTGCCGCTCCGCCCCCCGCCTCTGGAACTCTCTCCCCCCTGATCTCCGTACCATCGACTCTCTTCCACTTTTTAAATCCACACTGAAAACTCTCCTGTTCAGACGGTCCTATGACATCTAGTCACTCTCACCTTATCAATGCTGTTCTGCTTTGTTTGATTATTATCTTTTATTACTTTATTTTTATTATTACTATTATTATTGTTGACAATGTTTTAAATTGTTCATTTGTGCAGTGTCCTTGGGTGTTTTGAAAGGCGCTATATAAAATAAATGTATTATTATTATTATTATAAACTTCAATTGGGAATCAAATACCGTACCTAAGTATTTATAAGTTTCCACAATTTCAACCTCCCTCCCATGGATAGAACTAGTTTGCGGTCTCACACCGGTTCTCCTAAAATAAATTATAAGTTCTTTTGTTTTAATCACATTAAGATTGAGGAAATTTTTGTCGCACCAGGTAACAAAATCTGGCAGACACCTACCATGATCTGAATCCGATCCTTGGAGGAGGGTTAGAAGTGCTGTGTCATCAGAGAATTTAACTAAAAAAACTGCCTTCTTTTTGTGACCTGTAGCTGTCTGTGTACAGAATTAAAAGGAGAGGGGATAAAACACAACCTTGTGGGGAGCCAGTGTTTGAAACCATGACGCCTGACAAAGCCCCATTAACTAAAACCCATTGCTTCCTATTCGTTAAAAAGTTTAAAAGCAAGAGTAAGACCTGATCAGGTAATTTAAAATAAGAGGAAAGCCTTGGGATTAAAATTTGAGGTTGCATATTATTAAAAGCTGAAGAAAAAATCTGCAAAAAAAAGTCTAATATGCGATTGTGGCTTTTCCAAATGTTTATAAATTTTGTAAAGAATGAAAAGTTTGGCGTCGTCTACCCCTTTTCGGGCTTGGTACACAAACTGTAAAGGGTCTAATTTATCATGCACTAATCCAATAATCATGTCTTTCAGGATTTTTTCAAAATTCTTCATAAGAATTGATTTGAGAGCGACTGGCCTAAACTCATTTAGTTGCCTAGAGTTTTTTGTTTTAGGGAGTGGGATTATTGTTGAACTCTTCCAGAGTGATGGAAGTTGGCATTTATTAGCACAAATCTGAAAGAGTTTGGAAATGACTTCACCAAGCTGATTAGCACAGGAGCTCAGTGTGCACCCACAGAGAGCATTGGGGCCAGCAGCTTTCTTTATGTTGGTTCTCTTTAACAGAGATGTAACCTTGTCTTTGTCTATCACAAGGTTATTTAGAGACACCAATGAATTTTTCAGTGCAGAAATGTTTTGAATGATGTTGCAATTTTCAAAACGCAAAAATAAACTATTATGAGCATTTGGTCATTCAGAATCCAATATGCCTTCGATTTTAAAATGTTGCTTGGAATTGTCATAACGCTTGTTAATGCAGGCCATTGATTTAAGTTCCTGCCAAGCTGTATGCATATTGCCCGTTCCTAATTTAGTTTCAATTTTGCTCTTATACTGAATTTTAGCTTTTGTTATTTCTCTCTCTACTTCCCTACAGATGTCCTTTTTTTCCAGAAGGCTGCCTATAAAGTAGGACCTTTTCTTTTTGTTGATAACCGTTTTAAGTTCCTTTGTTATCCATGGTTTATTGTTTGGATAAACAACAACTTTTTTTTTTTTTGGTATATTAAGGTTTACACAAAAGGAGATGTAGGAGGGAATCGTATAACAAAGATCATCAATATCATCACAGCTTTCGTAAAAACAGTCCCAATCCGTGCATTCGAAACATGCCTGGAGAGATGCAACACTTCCAGCCGACCAGATTTGAACTTCTTTCTCTTCAGGCTCGAAACGTCTAAAAGTAGGCTTATACACAGGCACTAAAAGTACACAATTGTGAAAGGAAGCACCCAGCCGCGGCTTGATCAGAGATTTGTAAACGCTGCTTACTGAGCCATAACCGAAGATCTAATTTTGAGTTTTTTATAGTGGTAGCACTAGACACATATTGTTCATAAGTTTTTATTGTCTTGCTCAGTGTACAATGATTAAAATCACCAAGGATAAACTTTGGAGCATCAGGACAAATAGAATCCAGTTAATGTGTGACGTCCTCGATCAGCTGTGCTGCGTTGGCGCGAGGATGAATGTAAGCAAGCGTGTAAAATAGCTGTTGGAATTCTCGAGGCAGATAGTGAGGACGGAGTGAGACGGACAGCAGTTCAATGTCAGGAGTAGACAACTTTTCCCTGACCACAACTGTGTTACAGTACCTCTTGTTGACAAAGAGACACATGCCTCCTCCTCGATTCTTTCCAGTAATCTCTGGTGAACGATCCAGTCGAAGTGGGCTACTGAACCCACTTATTATGAGTTCCTCATCCTTATCTGCTTCGCTGAGCCATGTCTTAGTGAATGCTAGATGAGAGGTTTCTCCAATTTCAGATATACATTTAACCCACGCTTCCAACTTGTCTATCTTGTTTCTGATGGACTGCACATTTGCCAGCAGGACTGTGGGAAGGGGCAGTAACCGACGACGGTTGTCCAGGCTGAGACGCTTCAATCTCCGACATAGACCTCCTCTTCTTCCTCTTTTCCTCCTACGAGGGGTCCTGGTGGGGGCTTCGTTAGCTTTCTGCTCAGTGTATATTTCATCTGGTATCCCAGTCGGTACTGCTAAACTAATAGAAGACCTCAATGAAAGGAGGAGTTTGCGACTGAAAATGCGTCTCTCGCGCATGCTATATTCATCCTGACATCCCACTGCTCCATGACAGGTGGAAGCCAGCATCAGCTGGTCGGCGGAAAAAGTGCCCAAATCTGAACCAATGTGCCCATGGTCCGAATACTACGTGTCGCCTTTTGAGAACAATACACCACTCACACATACTCCACATATGCCACACAGAATCAATAGGAGGCTGCTTCGGGTTGCACACCAGGAAGTGCCCCTGAAGTAATGTATCAACCTCTGGTCTCAGAGAGATCTCCTTCTGGATTACATTGGTCTAGAAACGGCTTCTGCCTCCACATCTGTTCAATTTTTCTGTTCTCCCTTGATCAGCTCCATCACCTAGTGGGGCGGGGCACTTGATTTTGTTTTGTGGGACGCGGTTGCTGATATGGAGCTTAAGGGTTGGTGGCGTCTGCGAGGTCCTCGGGCGTGGGTCCGCTTGCGGTTGAGCCAGTAGGTGCCATGGGTCTCATCTGGGGTGGGACTTTGGGTGGTGACTCCTAGTGGCTGCATGCCGCACCTTGGGGGGGTTGCGCTGGCGGACAAGGGTTACTGGCCTAGTGCTGTGCTGCTCTGGGGTGGGGCTGTGCCTGGGGCTCGGGGGCGCCACGCCCCCTGGCCTGTGGTCCTGGCCGGGGCTTGGCCAGTGGGGGGGCCACTGCCACCAGTGCTGGCTGGGGAGGATCTGTGGTCGGCTGATGGTCGGCAGGCGCTGCTGCCTTTTCCATCTCCATGGGCTGGTTCTTTTGCTGGCTCCACGATGGCCCCTTGCCGTGCCTGCGTGTCGGGTGGCCCGGTCCCGGTAAGCCATATTGGCACTGGACTAGCTCCTGGACTAGTTCGGTTGCCTCCCGGCCATCGGGCGGTAGTAGGAAGGCTGGTGGATGTCGGCCTGGGGGGGTGGGCCGCCTGGGGCTTCGGTCTACTCACGGGCCCGGCTTGGCATGTCCGGGGTATCCGAGTTGGTGGTGCGCTGGGTTCCTGCCTCAGCGCAGGGGCCCTTGGTGCGCTGGCGGTGCCTAGGGTCTCTCTTGTTGGCGAGGAGGCGTTTACCATCTAGCACAGGTGCTCTCCCTAACCGGGGTGCACTTGGACGGGGGGAGGGTGTACGGATGGAGGGTGGGCTAAACTCAGCCTGGGTGTCTAGTGTCCTGTATTTAGTTAGTAGTCTGAATGTTGGGATGGATTTAGTTCTCTTATCTCAATTTCGTGTCCATAACTTCAAGAAAATAAATACATAGTAATCACTAATAAAGATTTTTCATACATATATATCAAGTGGAGTATTATAGCAAAGCTGTTATGCTCTGCTTTGGAAAGTAAATCTGTTGGGCTTGTACTTGGTACTCAGGCACCAATTCTGAGTAATAAACTGCCAGGGTGGACACGTAAAAAAAAAAAAAAAGAAGTGGCATGACTGAGGGCTGTGTTTGGGACTTAGCATTGGCAAAAAAGCTGTTTACCTCCTCTGCCCACCCCATCTGCTGAGTCTCCAGGTGTCACAGGACATCCTTTGTAGTCGGTGATAGTCTGTATGCTATGCCACACCTACCTGGGGGTTTTGAGATGTTCCTCTATCTTACTCTTTTTATTACTCTTGTATTCTGCTTTGGCAGTCCTGATGCCCCTCTTCAGACCGGCCCAAGCAATGCTGTCCAAAGCCCTGTCACCTGACCTGAAGGCTCTGCCGCAGGCCCGGGGAGCATGCAGATCGGCTCATCATCCAGGGTTTCTGGTTCGGGAGCATAGTTATGGACGTGAGGTTGTGCCCGGAACATGCAGACTCCAAACACAGCTATCCCTCAGTAATCCTTTGTACTGTGCATATATAAACATATAGCGAAAGTAGAGAGCAGAACCTGGCTCAGTACAAGCGGTCATCTGCTATGCTAGACCTGAGCAGAGTCAGGTAGTGTGAAGTGATAAACGACCCAATCTGTGTTGCCAACAGCCAATGAAAAAAGAGAGGCTGAGACACAGCAATGACTGCCAGCTGACTTCTTTTTCTTAACAACCCTTGATGGTCTGGTTCATCGTACTACTTCTTCACAGTGTCTGGCATTAGACAGTGTAGCTCACTTAAAAAATAAAGTAATTAGCCATATGAGGTTGGTTCCTTGGTGTAATGCAGATTTGGCAAAAGCAGAATACTAGGAAACAGGAGAGAAAATGGCAGTCTAGACACCTGGAGCACTCCTCTTTAACCTCTTTAATGTAGAAAGTATACTTACATCTGTTCCTTTTGTTCATTCTGTGTCTCTGCTCTGTATTGGCATCATGGCAGATCGCTGCTCGTACTGGCCCAATTTTTCCTGGAGGTTTCTTCCTGTTAAAAGGCAGTTTTTCCTCTCCACTGTCGCAAATGCTTGCTCACTATAAATGATCACTGAGGGACTGCTGTGTTTGGAGTCAGCATGTACAGAGCACACATGAAATGACTTCTGTTGTAAAGCTCCTTGAAATTACATCTGGTGTGAAATAGTACTAAATAAAATAAACCAAATTGAATTGAACAATATTAGGAACATAAATGCAAAACTGAACATAATGCAAAGTATCACACAGCTTAAAAAATATAAATAAGAGAAACCTTTGAGTAAATAGGTGTAATAAAAATAAGTGTAGGGCCTTGTTGAAATAATTCAAAAGCAAGCAATTCACATAAAAGCATAAAACCATCTGCAGAACTCCATGAATTGAGGGGTATTCCACAAAGTAAGATAAAAAAAATCAAGGCTGATTTAAAATATCTTCACCTGAATTAGCCTAACAGTTCACTCCAAGCTTATTTGGTTCCACACATGAAACTCAGGTGAATTCATTGCCTGTTAATACAGGTGAGGCTTAACAAGCCAGGATCATGTGCATCAACACTACATTCAATGCAGCCTCTTTCAATCGATATTAGATAAGTGAGAACAGAAGGTAGGGAAAGAGCCACATTCTTCTCCCAGGCAGAGCAAGAATGATTAATGCAGCCTATGAGCATTACAAACACATCATGACCAATAAGGGAAACATCAGCTGCATAAAAAAGCTTGTGCGGCTGCACTGTATAATAATTTGAATTAGGTGAATTTGCTTGACGGACAGTTGTGTGAGACTGTGAGCACTGAGAAGGGTTTCACCTGTAAATTCAAATTCAAATATATTATAACTAAAAAAATAACAGTTTCAAGCCTTCTTGTATTCTGTTACAAGATGAAAGTCACTTTAAGGTTATTTTTAACATTTAGACAGGACAGAATGATGATTATATGGGTCCATCTTAGACAAAAGTCAATATTCATTCTTTCTTTACAGTCATTTTCTTTACAATTAACAGAAAATTGGAGGCAAAGTAGTTCAATTTAAACCATTTGATATTTTTGTGGAAGTTCAGACAGCATCACACTCCAATCAGACTAGATCCTGTAATGAAGTTAATGCTCGGGTTCTAGAACATTACTGAAACTCAGGGCATGGTTGACTGCATAAATGCAACTCATCACAATAACACATGGAAAAAACTATTTGCTAGGCTAGTGAATAAATCTTACCTTGTAGAGAGCAATAATGCATGTATTGATTAGCAATGCTAAGCTAATATGAACATACCTATACATTGAACCCCATTTAGTGCAAAACTGTACTTGCTGCTTCAGGTGGTGCATTAAAACTGTTGATCTTGTCCCTAACAAAAAGCACAGAATGGCAAAGTGGTATGTTCTTGAGTCCACGCTTTCATTTTCACTGTAAAATCCACTCTGTTTCCAGGAAAATGCCACCTGAGATTCCAAAGCCACTTAGTATTGTTTTTTCTCTGTTTTCTCATCATGAGCCATGGTTCATTCAGACTTTTTAATGCACACACAGTACAAAGAGCTGTTGAGACGATACTGAAGACTGCAGGGAGGTGAATTAGTAAGATGTATGTGATGGGAAAGGTGCCATGGGAAACGGTCTTCACCACGAAGTTCACTTCAAAATGTGAATAATTAGGATGAATTTTCACCTTGAGGGAAATTTTCAGTGCATCTTCCAGGAAGCAGATTAGCAGGATGTTGAGCAGCATTCTGACAAAAACAAATGGCTAACATATGCTACTGAAGATACGGAGGGGCTTTTTTTCTTCATCCAGAAATGTTAGTTAGAAATCCTTTTTATCCATAAACCCTGCTTACTGTTCGCAGACTGTTCATGGAATGCAATACGTATCTGCCAGGACAGTCAATAAAACTCACCATTATGGATTTTCAACTTCCTTCGATGTTATTTTATCCTGCTGTTTAAATTAAGTCTTATCACTTCCCACAACTCCCATACACTGGTTTTATGCTGGCTTTACACATTTGTTAGAGTGAGGTTATTTATATTAACAAAATTTTCAAGATGATTTTGCTTCCCTCCTGCCTGCACTTCTAGCAGCATTTGAATACTTGACTCTATGAACCATCACAACAGGTTGTTGTAATTTAAAGAATTTTCAACTGAGAGAAATAAAACTTTGTCCAAAAATATTTCTGTTTTGTCAGCTTGGATAACACATACAACCTTGTATTGTGCAGTTTCAGGTATGGTATAATTGCAATGCATCAAGTTTAAGGCTGCTTCCTGAGGGCCTGAGTAGGAGCATTGCTAGAAATGAGTCAGACGTTTTTTTGGGTGACTTTTGAAATCTGCCAGGGTTACTTAATACTTGTCACTAATTCTGTTTTTAAGTTTTCTGGTCAGAATGTATAAACACTGATAAATTGCAGATAGCCTCTTGCTCAGGGGCCTTAAGATTATATATCTGTTTGTTGCTACAGTGCAGACATGCTAGCCACATTGCATGGTGGTGTTCAGATCTCAAACCTGACCTATGACCCTATGGAGAGATCATATCTCACAACTGGTTTAGGAAATGTGAAGAGATAGAGCTTAATGGATCATTTTAAACTCCCAAGCTCACTGTTTTATCTACAAGGCCCCTGATCTTAACTTTTTATTATTTTTGACAATAGAATAAAATATTTTTCTTTTAATATGAACAGTTCTGGTGTTTTGAACAATTATTACATGACCATGCGTGTGGCTTGTGATGGGCCGATGGATGATCAATCCAAGCCTGCGGCGCTGCGCAGAAGATGAAAAAAGGCTTGACCGGTCCATTTTGCTGGAGTAATGGAAGGAGCAGAGGGGAGGGAGGGGGCTGATCATGCGTGCGGCATATGTACCACTGCTGCGCCTGTGATGGGCCGATGGATGATCAATCCAAGGCATGGGTGTGGCGCTGCGCAGAAAAAAAAAGAAAAAATATCTAACACACCAGCCCATTTTGGTACTGGCCCACCGGTCAAATGCCCGGTAAAATATATGGCCAGTCCGGGCCTGTTGATACCTGTTACCCACCCTATTGTAGATAGTCACTCATGTAATGCCAGTGTTATAGAAAATTTAATATTAAGAATGATCTGCTTTGTGTATTTTGAAATACTGAGAGTTACTGTTAGCTTTTTCTTTATGATATGGTAACCAATCTGATTTTAGACACTGTGTGCTTCTCTTGTTGTTGAACTGGTGTCTGAGTACCAAGTACAAGCCCAACAGATTTACTTTCCCAAGCAGAGCATTACAGCTTTGCTATAGTACTCCACTTGATATATATGTATGAAAAATCTTTATTAGTGATTACTGTGGATTTAATTTATTGAAGTTATGGACACGAAATTGAGATAAGAAGGAAGAAGATGAAGAAGAGAAACATGACCGGTAGATAGGGAGGTAAACAAAGAACACAAGAAAACATTCCAGTCCTCCACCTACTTTGGACGGCAGAGAAGTGGTAAAACAAAACAAACAAAAAACCACCAATAGAACAGAACAACACTAACAAAACAGATCTAGTAATTTAAACAAAAAATTACACATTAACTACACACAAAAATGGATTAATGAATGCAACACTACTGTTTCTGGTAAACTCCTGGTATCAACTAACTAATGACGATCACCTCAGCTCTAGATATGTGTACTCACCAATGTCCCCTTACCTATGTGTGTGTGCGAGCATGCAGGTGTGAATAAGGTTTCCCCATGCAAGTGATTGATAGCTGGTGTAAGGAACCATCAATCCATCATACAGGAATCGACGCAGACATGAAGGAGGTAGGAGACGCATGCGTCCAGAGTCCCAAAGAGAGCAGAAGCCACCGGCGGACCAGGGGTCCAGCCAATGCCAGACAGCCCCCCCAAATGAACCGACCAGACAGCCGAACCGGCAGGATGCCCGACCAGCAGGCAAGGTCCCCACCGAACCTCCAACCTACCTTATAACCACGGCACCCCCATAAGAGGTGCCCCAGTCAATCCAAGGAGGACGTTGACTTGAAACAGCGGCCGCCCGACACACCAGCCCACCCAGGACCAGCCAGGCATGCACCAGGACAAAGCCGCGCCACATCCAGGCCTCCAGCCCCTGGCATCGAGAACCACCATCGACCAGTGGGCAGGGGCATCAGTCACCGACAGGGAGTGACAGAGGGGAAAAGATGCACCATGACAGAGGGCAGCCAAACATCCAACCTGACAAGTAGACATAGAGATACAGAGACAATCATACGTACCCTCCATCTTATGCTCACACATTCTCACCAACACAGGGCACCCGAAAAAGGACGTTGTACACTCATTCATAAGCCCCATACATACTCTATACTCCCAGGCCCAGGGACAGACGCCCCAATAGAGCAACCTGCCCCTGCACCCAGGAGACGAACCCCTTGCCCACCAGTTTGGGCACCTATAGGCGTCTCTCCACCGGTACGATTCGACTCGACTCGGATCGACTCAACCTCAGTACCTTTTACTCTCCACTGGCAGAAGTCTCTGCAAAAGTAGCCCACCAGCCCAGGTCCCTGACCAGACATCCTGATATGCCATCCGGGCTCCAACCCCTGATGGCCAAATGAACAGGGGTGTGGGAAGACCCCCAGCCTCTCTCCCCCTGCTCGATTGTGGTGTTGTTCTAATGTGCACTTAATACAGAGGGGTGGGACATGGCAATGCTACCGGGCACCCCCATCTCCCATCCCTCACTGTCTGGATGCAGTTAAGCAGTGGGCACGGGCACCACAGGCGAGGCCCTCACCTCCAGCACCAAGGCGCATCCACCTCCAGGTCCCTACATGTGCGTGTGTCATATAAATGTGTAAGTGTCTAAGTTGTACATTAAAATTGGGAAGGAGCAGGTGGACAGAGGCATTCGATGATGGGGAGGAAATTACTGGGGTGACACTATGCCATCCCCAGGGAGCCAGGTCCCCTGCTGACTCCAATAGGTACCTCCATTCTGCACGATCCACCAGGGGTGGGAGGCCCAAGCACGTGAAATCGGGCCACACGGGAGCGGCACCACCAAGCCCCGTTGGGGCCCAGGCCATCCCCCCGCCCCCATCCCAGGGGGAGACCTAAATCGATCCCAACATTCAAACTACTAACAAAACACAGAACACGAGACACCCAGGCTGAGTTTAGAATTTACACAATTTTCTTGTGTTGGTGGAAGGGGAATTAATTGCATTACTGAAATTATACTCATGCTTAGTTGGAGAGTAAGTCATATTTGTTATTTGACCTAAAGAATTCCAAGTCATTGTGTAACATCCCCTGCTGGATCTTTTTGTGCCTCTATGTACAATCCACTGTCAAATAGAGGTTATTGCAGCCATGCAAAAACCCTTGAAAACATGCAAGAATCTTGAGGTTTCATTTAGGCTATTTCTTCTTGTCCCATGGTAAAAATGTTGTGACCTTTTCTCAACTTTCTGTGAACTTAAAAAAAAAATTGTTTGGAAAACTTTGTTTTCATTTTTCACTCAAAAAAACCCCCAAAACAATTTCCACATAACTGAATTGGGTGGATTTAGCAATAATAAATTTTGTTGAGTGAACTAAATATAAACATGTTGGGGCAACCTAATACATTCAGGTTGCTGTAAGGCAAAATTCATTTCCAGTGTTAACTAAACATGATTACAATGGTTTCAGTAATACAATTTCTTCACTTTGTTTATGAAAAAAGGGAATAGGAAGGTCTTTATCATATTATAATAATTTTTAGTAAACACTGGAAATGAAGTCTTATTTGTATATTATTATATACAACATTTTTGAGTTATTGTGTAGCAAAGTAGTTAGTGTAGGTGCTCAGAAAAGCCCTTTTCGGAGTGTGAGTCCCATCCCCTGCTGTTTATTTCTGTGCCTTATAGCAACCTATAGGCGTCTCTCCACCGGTACGATTTGACTCGACTGGATCGACTCAACCTCAGTACCTTTTACTCTCCACTGGCAGAAGTCTGGCAGAGGCGCTCCAAGCCGCGCCGATACTATTTTTAGTACCACCTCAGCTGTGGTTCCATCCGTGCTGAACTGGTACTGAAAAGCGATCACTGATTGGCTGGAGGGCAGAGTCACTGGAGAGTAACTTGACACCGTCGTTAAACAACAAACCGACTGCCATTTTGAAATCTGTTTTGCAGGCCGAAGCAGAGACATTGAGAACGCTGAAGTCCTGAACTCGCTGTCTCGTACTCTCTGTAAGAAGCTAATTTCATGCCGCTTGTATATTTTATTCACAATATTAACCTATTCAGTTGCATATCATCTTCAGTATGACTGTTTTTTTATTATCAGTTATCCAAATTGGTTCCAATGCTACTGTTTGTTTTTGTAAATTTGAATGTTCTACTTAAGTTTTCTGCAGCACAATGAGACATATTTGTTTCTATTCATTAATTTCAATTCTTAGTGTATGTTTTTAAATGCACTGTAAGCATAGTACTTTAAAAAAAATATCTGCGATCCGTTGCAGCGGGAACAACACCTTTCTGATGGACAAGAAGCAGGAAACCGGCTTATGTAGGGTGGAGATGACACAATGCCTTCAATCTTCAATCTCAAACCTTCCTGGGATGCTGCAGACTAAACTATGACCCATAGACATGTGCAGCTGGACTTTTGTTTCTGAACTTTTTCTATACCTTTCCAATAAAAATGTCCAAATTATACGCTTGTATTTTCATTTGCAGTTTCATTAAATGCTGGTTAATGGAAGCATTTTACAATATAATATACGGCATCAGGGTTCAGCAATATTTTAAAAATCTGATAGCAACATTTGCTCTGGCTGTCAAAAGTAAAAAAGTCTTGCGCTGCTAAATAAGTAAACTGCATACATTTGAAAGCTGCTGAAAAGCCTAAGCCTACTCAAAGATGGGATATCTATAAAACACATTGTAGTGGTGCTGATTTAAAAAACCCAAATATTTTCAAAGCACACAGCTTTATTACAAAACATACAGTTGTGGTTTATCATTCATATAATTCGTAGCATGTATATGGCAACTTGTCTCTTTAAGGGGACACAGAGGCGAAAAGCTGTGTCGCTCCAGCGCTGGATGTAGTTTGCTGCACATGTAGATGAATTTGTTCCCACATCCTGAAGTTCTGTTGCCACTGAGCTTCGGTGAAACCCAGAGGAACGTCTCATCACTGCAAGGCCCAGTTAAACGACCAAACAGACGGTCGGCTGTGACAACTTCACAGAGCAGTCATCTGAAACACGCACACACAGAATACTTATTACTAAAGCAAACTTGTTAACAGGTTTTTACGCTGGGCTTTAGCGAATACATAAACACCCAGAGCATTTTTTATTATTAGTTATTATTATTTGCATTGGCTTATCCACACAAGCTGTGCCGGGTCCTGTCTGTAGCGTCAAACTCCTGCAGAGCTTCCCACACTCGTTTGTACTACTTCACCGTGTTTTTCCTTGCAGTGTGTAGCTTTTCTGGTGTCTTTATTCTTTGATGAGAGAGGCTTTCTCTTGAACGTGGGACTACAGAAAGACACAGACTGAGCAAAAAGCCCACGATCGCTAGTGAGGTCGCCATTGTTCTTCTTTTTCTCCGAGCCTTTGTTAACTTCCCGCCACGCCATCTGGGGCCGCCCAACATATGACGGAACCGCTTGAGACACTCTGGTTTGTTGCAACTGTGAAGCAACACTTGACGAGTCGAGCCGTGTCGAGTCGCGTTAGTAAAGGTACGGCAAAAGGTACGGCAAAAGGTACTAGTGGAGAGACGCCTTAAATGTATTACGGTGCTTATACACCGATTGGGATAGACGTGACCAAAAAGCGTGAAACGCCCCTAGCTGGTCCCCATACCATTCGCACCTTGAAGCTTGTCCAAAGCGAACTGGCCGTGCTTTAAAATATGCTGTTTTCACGCGCGTGAAGTGAAATGTGGAAGTCGACTAATTCATGCGAAAAACAATTATCACAGTTAAACTCCGTGATCCAATAAGGAGAAATACTGAATGTGATTTAAACCATTTTGGGTATTTAAAATTGAGTTATATGAGAAGAGAGTCATCATTCATTATTTAATAGGTGTTGAGCTCTGTTTAAAGTATGTGGCAGCAGTGGTGATGTCAGGATCCAGCAGGAGCTGTTTCCACTTTTGCTCTACAGGTGCTGGAGGCTGAAGCAGTGACAGGTGGAACTAATAACTGCAATCACCACAGCAGTATTTAGAGGGAGCGGATCCACCAGATGGACGTCAGATGATTCTGTTTCTCAGAGTGCAGTTTCTTCTGGGCTTCACCTGCAGTTCTTGGATTCATCATCAGTTCTCCAGCACTCCCTCGGCGTTCTCACGCTGGTCTCTGTACTGGACATCCATCCGAACTCCTCTGAATCACCAGTCCTACTGCTTCAGCTCCGTCGACTCCAAGCCTCCCTCATATCTCTAAGATACCTGTGGAGGAATAACTCCATCAACATCTAATACAGCTACAGGAATCCTGTATTTACTGGGTCACTTACCTCTCTCTCCAAGTCAGGTGTCAGATCTCATTTTATTTTCACTCAAAAAAAACAGTTCCAACAGTCTTGGTTTCCATACTCTCCTGCTGCGTTACCTTTCAGTGTCGCCACCTGTCGAGTTCCATGACTTCCCTGAAAAAAGAAAATAAACTTTTAGAAAAACGCTGAGCTTTAGTCTTAATGTTTCTCTGTCCGCTTATGAGTCAACCTTTAAAATCATGACAGGTGAAGTGGGTAATGCAGGGCTTTTCAACCAGTCGACCTAAGATCAATACCAATTTTCATTTTAATGACTTAATGTTATAGCAATCAAAACAATTTAAAATTCAACATGTTAATTTTTCTTTGGAGAAAAACGGTTAATCATGTCAGATTTATTTCTTCTATCTAGAACAGATGTACACGACTTTAATCATATAAATTGTAAGAACATTATTTTCTTTTCTCAGTGAGGGAATAGCTTCTTTAATTATATCTGGTGATTGTGCTATTGCTTTAAACTCTTTATCGCAGAAGTGGTTGGAGTTTTAGTTTTCTTTCCTGACAATTTTCTTATTTATTTATCTATTTATTTTTTTAGGCATGTGCAAGACTTGCCTTATAAAAAGGGGGGATTGTATTGATACTTGTGTTTGTTGTTTTATTACCTTAACTCTTTACAGTGGATGAAAATTTGTTTAAGATCAGCATCAGAATTTGTTTAATCTCTTAGCAATTTCAAATCTGATTACTCTTATTTTATTATTGTACCCCCCTGTATTTTTATATAAGGCTTCCCTTAGCCTGTGTTTTTTGGGCTTTCTTTTTTACTTTTCTAACACTGGCTAATTTTGTCTTTATTGTTTTTTTTTTATTCATGTAATCTTTCACTTTACACCATGACTCAGGAATTTGGTGTTCCAACTTGAATTCATAGCTTAGCCAGGAATGTAACAATGCCCACAAGGATTTGAAACTCAAAGTCATGAACTCAAGTTTCAGGTCAGGTGATTTTAATGAGGTCAAGTAGTTGTACGTATTATTATTATTATTATTACTTCTTTGGGGGCATTTTACAAGGTTTTTATGTCAATCTAACAACCTTCGTCACTTTGTGTGGGTTGGACTTGGAAAATGTTTGTCTTATTTTGTTTTTTTTATGATTCTCTTTCCTCACCTGACAAGTATGGACTGAGCTGGAGACAGTTAAGTGATGGATTTCCTTTGATGCTTATCCTGCTATCTCAGTTAATGAGGGTTGACTCATTGGTCAAATTGTGGAGGGTTGGTAAGGGTTGTTCTTGCATGTGGAGACATGAGAGAGGAATCTAAACCCACTCTCCTGGCCTCCCAGTCTCCTGATCCTCCTAAGGCCTAGTTTATGCTTCTCCATTTTGACAGAGACAGATTGACGCAATGCCATTATCTTTCAAAGCAAGGCCTCTCCGTCACCTACGGAATGATGCACGGAGTAGAGGCCCAATTTTTATCTATTTGTCAACGAAGAGCATCTGCATCTGATTGGTCAGTTTCAGTAACAGCCAGAGATTGCTTCACCAAAACCAGACTCTATGGGCGCTGTAATCAGTAGTTCAGTAGTTAATTGTGTTTAGCCACTATATCTTTATATTGAAAGGATAATTTATGTAATTCATGTTTTTGTGGTGATTTCGAACACAAGGAGGTATAGAAAAAGAACAAAAATGGCCACTGTATATGCTTCCATGTGTTTTTTGAGTATTCTATGAGCTGCGCTTATAGTAAAAAGCTTTACTATATTACTTTCTGTCGTCCATTGCTCCTTCAGAAAGAAACGCATTCACAAGCCTAGAAAAAAAACTGAAACGATGCTTTGATAGTAGGCAGAGACGCCATGAAAAGTTAGCACCCCCTGCTGTCCTGGTCAAGCAACGCTGAAAAAAACAATAGAGAGGGGAGAGGAGAAAACGTACTACAATAAACGAAAAATGCCCCGTCAATACGTCTGCGTCTGAGTGCACATTTGCGGTCGGAGAAGCATAAACTGGGCTTAAGGGTTGCAGAGGAGGCTCTCAGGGGGAGGGCCCTTCCCCAGGACGGACTTATCGATGGCCATGGGACACTGGACAATGTCTGTGGTTGAGGTACCGACAGCTCTAGAAAGCATTAGGGTCATGAAGGAGTGGATTGGTATTGTGTCATTCCTTGCATTTGGGGACTAATTGTCAGAGTGTCTGATAGAACATTTACACATCAGATGATGGAAGAAACCTCTGATTGGGCCGACAGGTGTCGAAGGGCCTTATGCAGACTCTGCAAGCATGTCTGGAAGACAAAAAAACTTGGATGACTGAATTTTCTGCTCCTAAATTCAGACAAGACAGAGGTTGTTGTCTTTGGACCAGGTCAATCACTTCATCTGGATGGCATTAATTTGGCCTCTGGTAATAATGTAAAGAACCGTGGTGTAATTTTTGACCAAGACATGACATTTAAATCTCATATTAAACGGGTTTCTAGGATTTTTTTCTTTCTTTCACCTTCGGAATATTGCTAAAATTAGAAACATCCTGTCCAGGAGTGATGCAGAGAAACTAGTCCATGCATTTGTGACTTCGAGGCTGGACTACTGTATTTCCTTATTATCAGGAAGGCCACAAAATGCAATCAAAAGCCTTCAGTTGATCCAAAAGGCTGCAGCAAGAGTTCTGATGAATATTAAAAAGAGAGATCACATTTCTCCTGTTTTGGCTTCTCTCCATTGGTTCCCTGTTAAATCCAGAATAGAGTTTAAGATCCTCCTCCTTACGTATAAAGCCCTTAATAATCAAGCTCCATTGTACATCAGATATCTGATTGTTCCATATGTTCCTAACAGAGCACTTCATTCTCAAAATGCAGGTCTACTGGTAGTTCCTAGGATTTCAAAAAGTAGAATAGGAGGCAGATCTTTTAGTTATCAGGCTCCTCTCCTGTGGAACCAGCTCCCAGTTTTAGTCCATGAGGCAGATACTCTGTCTGTTTTTAAGACTAGGCTTAAAACCTTCCTTGGTTATGACTTCCGGAGGAGAACGGGAGTCAAAAACTTTCTTTCAAATATGGTTTATGACTACCGGAGGAGGCGGCGCCGGAACTTTGTAAGAAAGGAGGGGGTATTTTACCATTTTAAAAAGAGAAATGCATAGGTTTTCATTAGGAAACGATGTCTAAACATCAAAAACCCGACGTCTCTCTCTTAACAACTCCGGTTTGTTCTAAAAGCGAGCCAATGGATTTGAACACGAAAAAACAGGTTGCCGAAGAGACTCATTTGCTTTTAAACACTCCTGCTGAAATCATGCAGAATCAACGGAATTTAAAGCGGTACGGCATGGAAGGAAAATTGGGTTACATTTTTAATTATGATGTCGGCCTACTCTTTCTCTATCAAAGGCACAGTGATCAGGATGAAACCCCTGACTTTTCCACCCTCCCACCGGTTGCACAGAAGGACTGGAATAGACTGGTCAGTGGAACTTTTTGGAGTAGCAGCGATGATAAGGATGATGCTGTTGATGGTGACGAGAAAGAATACTGGGCGGTATCCCTCGGCATCGATATTTTGGAAAATCGTGACAAAAATGTTACCCACCAAGGCACCTTTCAATCCAAAGCAGCTCCCCCTGGGGGGCTGTTCTTTATTAAAAGCTGGCGCGATAGTGAAGAACACGGCGCAGTGATGGTGGTCGAGTCGTTTTCTTTAAAGACGAGTACTTCACCATGGTGCTCTCAGTGCCTTTGGAAGCATGGAAAGATATCGCTCAAGGGTATGATCATGTAATGACTTACTTATTCCCATGTAGTCGCCGTTTGAAGAGGCTCCAGGAAGTGAAAAAAACACTTTCCTTTTAGGCAACACTCCTCATTTGCCTAACCACGCCCCCGCTGAGCTCCGCCCTGCTCCAACATGCGTATAACTGGTTCATGACAAAGCCTCAGCTCACCGCCAGTTGTGGAAAACAGAATGAAAGACTCCGGCTTTCAGATGACCTTACCATCATACTGGAACTCTTTCAACCTTTCCCAAGATCTTTTCTCACCGTTAGACGAGATGGGTTTTCCCGGACCGCACCACCCACTTACTCCCTTGGATCCACCAGCTTCTCCAGAAGTATCTCCAGCATCGCCGAATGAACAATTTGAGGCGTTGAAAAAAGGCTCCTCGACCACTGCTTCATCTACAGCCCCTGATGGCGATGGTTTATCAGCAGCTGTTGATGACAACGCACAGGCGGGGTCGACCCCTTTGGATGACGAGCCTTCAAGACCCTCCACTCCTATTCCTGCAAGCGGATGTTCTCAGCAAACCCCACTGCAGTCATCGCTGGAGCCTCTGCCGGAACTGGGTGATGAAGTGGATGGATGGTTCTCTTCCTTGTTGGTAAAGACTATAAAGAGAGCATTACTTCACTTGTTCAACGAGACCTATATTAAATACCTGAGAGGGAACTGCTACGGCTGCCAAATCTCGCATCCAAGCCAACGCCAACACCCATGCTTAAGCGAGATGAAAGAAAATTATCTGAAGCTTCATTTTGAGGGGATTAGCAGAAGAATGATCACCCCTAAATTCATACCGGCTATTCAAAACATGCTGCATCATAAAAGTATACAAGCGACCGACGATAAAGTCACACCGGTGGTAAAAACTCTGATGTATGAGCTCAAATCTGGTTTTAAACTACATTCGTCCATCGTTGAAATATATGAAAACATTTCTTCGGAAAACCATATCGCAGAACTGAATGCTGTTTCAAAGTGTTTTGGATTTGATGACTGATTGATTTTGTGTTGGATAATTTTGATTTAGAAACAAAAAAAATAATTAAAAAAAATGTATACTGCTTTTGTTTAATTAAAACACTTTGTTAAACCAATGTCGAATCAAAACATTTACCCAGATTTTGTTTAAAAAAGAATAAAACCTTTGACACGGAACAAATTGTCTCATTTCTTCCATGGTTTAAGAAGAACTAGAAAGATGGAATGCAGAATGATGAAGAAAGCTTATTACACACCATCGCATCCTGGTAGTTTTGGTGGTGTGGACAGGCTCCGCCGGGGTTCACAAAATAAAGATGGTCAGAGATTTGGTGTTGAAAAAGTTAAAGATTTTCTTTCAGGCCAAGACGCGTACACTTTACACAAAACAGCGAGACTACATTTTCCACGTAATAGAGTTTTTGTCACTGGACCTTTGAGGCAATTTGAAGCTGATCTCTATGATATGCAAGCCTTAGCGGAGCACATTGACGATTATAACTATTTATTAACCGTCTTTGACGGAAATCTCTTACCCTCATACCTGGCATAACGTACCTGAAGATTCAGCATTTTCTGATTTGAAAAAAAAAGATGAAAGTTCGTCATAAGATTAGAGGCGGATATTACAACAGAATTGTTGCTTTGAAGACGGAGATCAATACGGCCTTGAGGAAAATAGGCGCGGATGTACAATTAGACGTTCACCCGTTCAAAATGTTTTTTGACCTTCAAGCCGGTGGTCAGTGGCATCTCTGATTTTTTGCCCCGCTGGCATAAATGATCGGTTTGTTACCGGCGGAATGGCTTATATTTAACAAAAGAGCGTCTCCTTTCCCATCAAATATCAAATCAGGTTTCTACCATCTGTATTGTTACAGCGATATAGTTGTCCATCAGATAGTGGGTGATGCCTATGCACCGCTTTTACACACGCTACCGGTACAGGGGACTTTTGGTGACATCATCACACAGACTTTTAACCTCCCAAACTACGTACCGGTTTCAAAAAAACATATAGAAAACATTCATATACAGATCAAGTCCTATCAAAACATTCCTGTGAATTTTAGCTACGGAAAAACTATTCTGAGACTGCATTTTCGCCCTGTACAACGCCATATAATCAGAATCAGAATCAGCTTTAATGGCCAAGTATGACACATACAAGTATGATGCATACAAGGAATTTACAGATACAGTACAACCTGTCCAAGATCATTACAAACAACAACAACAACAAACAGATCCAGGTCACTGTTGGGCATGCAGCCACCGAGCGGCGCTCCCGTTTATGAAACATAGAGAAGTAAACATCTGGTAGGGGAGGGTTCCACGGTGAGGGGGAAAAAACGCTCAACTGTGTTGTGGGTCCGTACAGCACTCACAACGCAGGTAATAGAAAAAACCACACCAACAAATATTTAAGCACATATTCAGACATTAACAATGACACATCAGGAAGGATGGGCAGGTATGAGCTCCAGTCCACAGGTTAACGCGCTGCCATCGAGGCGCTGTTATCCAGCTTCATGTTGCAGGAGAGAGAATTTAGGATACAGCGAGACGGTGTGTGTGAATGTGAGTGTGTGTAACCATGTCAGTGTGTGCGTCAGTAGATGCAGGTGTACGGGGGAGAGGAGACTCTGTTGACATTCTTCTCGGGGACATTTGATAAGAACCAGGTTGAAGGTCTTCATGGGAGCCAAAATATAAATTGTTTGGATTTCAGGGAGAGATCAAATATTCCTCTCTGTCCCTTCAGTCTGTCAGTGGTTTCTTTTGTAGTCGAATTCAGCCAAATTGTAGTTCAAATTAAAGTTACAAATCCAAATTAATTCCCAGATTAATAGTTCCAAATCCAATTAATTTCCAGTTGCCCCAATCCGCACCGACAGTTTTCCAAGTCCGATGACAAATTGCGGATGAGTCCCAGAGCGCCGGCCAGATCGCCTCTTACAGCGTCTGTTCTGCGTCCCAGCTCCCCCAGCATTTGGTTCTGAGTCCCATCAGTACGAAGCAACGCATCCAGCTGTTCCTTCAGCCGTCCAATCGCTTCCAGAACAGTGACCAATCTCGACCGTGTTTCAGATCTTTGTTGCTCCGTTTTTCGGTAGTTCCAGTAACTGCCCATTCCAATCAGCAGAAACCCGATCACCATGATTGCGAATAGATATATATCTTCAGCATCCTCTTGGGAAAGTATTGACAGACAAAGGGGCTGAAACTTTGTCCAAGCATCCAGCACGTGGCCCTCCGGATACGTCTCCGCAGGACACCCCGGTAGACCCTTGCCGGTGCTTCGTAGAGTAGAGTAGATTTTATCAATAGCATTCAGAGACCAGCTGACCATTTCCATCTTCGCTTATTCAGTTTGGTTTCGGAGAAAATTGCCAAAAGATACTCCAGATAGAGCCACAGGAGACAGAGAGCTGTGGGATAAGACACAGGAGGAGGAGGGAGGGAAAAAAGCGACCGTCCTCGCTGAGAGCTGAGCAGAGAGTAGGCCTCTTCGAACTTCAGTTTCAACCAGACAGCGCCGATCAATCATCTTTTTCTGAGGAATTTCACCATGCACACACAAGACCCCCACCGTTTTGTGCATTATTACTTTAATCAGGCAGGCGGGAACCTGCCAGGGTTTTATGGAGCGCCGGCTCTTTATGGAACAGGCATCGCTGGTTTATTTTCACGCCTTTTCAGATTTGTTTCACCGTTTGTCAGAAAAGGCATAGCCTTTTCAGCACCCATGACTAAACTTTCCATTGAAGACAAGATATATACAGAAATACAGCCTGTCGCGGCAATCACTGACGGGGGACCAATCGAATTCTTTATCCCAGGAGATGGCAAAAAGTATTTAGACTTATCCGACACGTTGCTGCACCTGAGGGTGAAAATTACAAACGCTAATGGTTCAAATCTGGCTTAAGACGCCACGGTCGGTTTAATAAACTACCCTCTGAATACAATTTTTAGTCAGTGTGATGTGACCTTGGGCGACCGTCTGATCTCACAATCCAGCGCCACCCATCCCTACCGTGCCATAATTGAAACGCTGTTAAACTATTCAGAACAATCTCTTCAGACTCAATTCGGGGCGGGTTTATTCTATATAGACACGGCAGTTGCTCTTAACTCTATAGTAATAGATAACGGACCAAACCGTGGGCTGAATAAAAGAGCCCAATTTACAAGAGAGTCGAGGGAAGTCCACCTGCTTGGGACATTGCACGTGGACATTCTTTTCAGCTAATTACTTCTTTTGAACGCTCTGGATCTCAGAGTAAAATTGACAAGAGCCAGCGACGCGTTCTGCTTGACAGGGGCGGAGGATTCAACATTCAAACTTAAAATTTTAGGAGCGACTCTTTTTATTAAAAAAATTTAAGTGTCTCCGGCAGTTCGACTGGGACATGAGACCGCTTTACTAAAGGCAAATGCTTTGTACCCACTTTCAAGGGTGAATATAAAAACGTATTCAATTCCTGAAAATTCCCGCGTCTGTACTCAGGAAAATTAGTTTTTAGGAACATTACCAAAGTACGTTGTTATAGGCTTGGTTAATCACCACACATTTACAGGTACCCGTGCACTCAACCCATTCAGTTTTAATCATTACGTGGAATACCTGGCTCTGTGTAAGGACGGTAGACAGATACCCGCTAAACCGTACCAGCCAAATTTTAATCAAGGCCATTCTTTGAGAGTTTTACAGCTTGTTCACATCCACTGGGAGACATTTAAAAGACCTGCCTCTGAGCATAATCAGAGAGGAATTTAACTCTGCATACTCTTTATTCGTCTTCAACCTGAATGCGTGCGAGGATTCTGATGCTTTATCACCCGTTCACACAGGGAACATCAGATTGGAGCTTCGTTTTAGACAGGCTCTACCACACACAGTAACCCTGCTTGTGTACGCCTGTTACGATTCTGTTTGGGAAATTGACTCAAGATGGAGGGTCTTGGTGGATTATTATTAACGATCCGAAAAAAAGAACAACCATGAAATTGAATCATTACTCCATAACCTGCTCCGGAGCGTGTTCTGTGGTGTCTGGGCAGAAGACCAACTACCGCTGCTCTCTCCCTCGTTCCAACGTCCAGCATATTTCATTGTAAACACGCATCCCTCTTACATGCCAGGAGAACACTGGCTGGCATTAACGTTAGATGAGGGCAATTGTGCAACCTTTTTTGACTCTTATGGGTTACCACCAGACTTTATTCATTACCCCAGGAGTGTACTGGATTTTTTAAAACAGAGGTCGTCCAAAATATTGTTCAACGATCACCAGATCACCAGAACTGTGCTAGAAAATGAAATTGTTTTACACAAAACATGTGTTCTCTACAGATGTTCCTAGACTGTTGTATATGTTTTAATTTTGATGCATTTTTTAATAAATACAATGTACGATTAGTTTGTAATAATAAATAAACTTTATTATTAGTTGAAAGAAAACAGAGTACACGTTCTAATTTATTTCTAAGGAGATAATACAACCCACTTGGGTGGCTTCATTGTTTCAAGCAGCCCCCCTTTATCACCACCCCTGCTCCAGCGGGAGACAGGGTTACAGGTTTTCTTTGCTTTTTTATCTTCTCAGTCTCTGTGTCCATAGACCAGCGGGGTGACAAAACCAACGTTTTTCTTTTTCTGCACGGATGCGCCATCGCCCGATTTAATCCGTGAATGTTGATCACGGGCAATTGGGTTATTTATGGTTGATAAAGGGACGTTTAACTCTGACAAGGTATATAGAAATTCATCCCATCCTTTAGGGGATGAGTGAGCCCTTTTAAACGGGTGTATCAAGTTTCTTAACAGGTCAAGAATGTGAGAGTCTCTAATAACCTACCCCTTGTAAAAAAAATTCCCCGCTCAGTGTCCAACCAGCCTTTGTGAGTTTCCGCATGATGTATTCAGTACATCTCCGCTCACGTTTAGGTACGGTTCTTAACACATCCTTCATCACCACGTCATCCTCCTCCTCTTCTAGCACTGGTTGTTTATCGGGCAAAGCTTCCGGGGCCTTGTGCAACGTTAAAGTTACTCGTCTCTCATCATGCTCACCTTGTTTGACTAAATTCAGGTATATTTGTAAAAGCGCCTCATATTTTCAGATTTTTTCTTAAGGGGTAAGACTGCTATGGTTTAATATGGTCTTCATGTCTTCCTCAAGATCATCCTGGGCCGTTTGTCTTATGGTGGAGGAATTTTCAGGCTGGGTCAGCTGTTGGGGGGAGACCAGAAAGATTTTTGCTTTTTCAACTTGTTATATTGCGATGGTTATAGTTTAATATGCCCTTTTAATATGTTTAAGGCAATTTCACACAAAGTCTGCAGAAGGTCGGGTGAGCAGTGTGCTAAGATTTCCCTTCGTTGGTTGGGCTGGAGTTATATAAAGCCTTCAGTAACGGTGCGTTTCTTTTTAAACGCGCTGACATGAAGACTTACTTGGTTTTAGGGAGGTAGACAGACGACAACTCTACAGGAAGCACCCCTGTTCTCAGTTTGAGCTGTTCTGGGCATGTAGGGGTGAGGTCGACGATTAAATAGCCGTGTGGACTCTTTGTAGCATCCTCGAAACACCCCGTGAAATATCTGGGTTGAGTAGGGAAAAATCTGTCGTGCTAAAACACTGATCTGTGATCTGTCTCTTGGGATTTTAAATACGACCATATAATTACTGTTCAAGCTAATTGTTCTTGCATGTTTCCCCTGATGGAATACATTTTGTGATAAAAACATTACACTCATGTTTTTGTGATGTCTATATTGGGTAAATATTTTAACCACATCAGGATGCTCAGATGCCTGGAACAACACATCGTCCAAAATAACTAGGTGCGTCTGATGGTCCGGGAATAGGTCTTCGCCCTCGAATAAATCAGGCAGTCCTTTTACAAATTTCACAGCTTTATTGATCTTTTGCAATTCATGATACATGGGTTGAAAAGAGGTATATATCCAAAGAACGTTCTGAGGTAAAAAAAAATCCATTGCATGTACACAATTTTCGAATACATTTCTCACAAACATGGATTTGCAACATAGGGCCTGCGATCAGGCATGCGAAAGGTGCTTTAAATCTAGGATCAAAGTCCACTTCATCCATTTTTAATATCCAAATGGTAAAGTTTTACCGTCTGAAAAAAGACGTCTTTTGTCGTAAACGACCTTAAACGTTTTGTAAAATGACACGTTTGTTTGAAAGCCGCTTTTATCACGTCTGATGGTGTTCTGGCGTGTGTGTGGTTCTTTTCTCTCATTCTGTAAATAACCCTCAACCAGAAAATTTAAAGTCTGTGAAGTCTGAATAATTTGAGAAATGCCCTTCACTTTTAAAACAGTTTTCTTACTGTGTCTCAGCTGGTAACCATAACTTTTAGGACCCGCAGCACAGTTCTAGATGGGCGCATGCGGTTGTGAACGCTGCTATGAAAACATTGCTGGTACAGTTCGAAGGGATGTTGTATTTTTTATCAAACTTCCACTGTAGCAGAACGGGGCCTGTATCGAATGTATCGTATGAGATGTTATACAAACCGGAAAACATAAACTGAAAAAACTCTTCTGATTGTCTGATGATGGATGTCTGTGTCAAATCATTTCTTTGACCAAATTTCCCCCATAAACTATTCAGACACAGTTTAGCGACCTGTCTTTTAGCCAGGTTTACACAGATTTTTGATGGGTCTGAACAGATCCCCTGACTTGTCTCAAAATCCTTTATGTAATCTCTCGACTTTCTTGATCTGTGATGCCGTCTGGGTAACCTGAAGCCTCCTGTTTTCTTTTTAGAAACGTGTGAATGTATTCTGTGAATATTTTATCGCTATTTCGCTCAAAATGCCACACCTCTGTAATCCTGTCTACCGTATAACCATGTTTTAAGGCCTCATTGAATTCTACAGTGACCCACGTACCCTCTAACGCTCTGTCTGCCTTCTTGTGGTTACAGGATTCTGTCTGATTATTTATCGACGCACAGGTGCGACACAGAGTGAAAACCAATTTTCCATTTATTTTTGAAGGCAACACTGGGAAAAAAAGACCCCTAGGGTGCGATACAACGGGTTTAATGAGACCAAAATACTCTGTAGGTGCAGAAAAATTCTCTCTGATGATGACAGGATGGTCGAACGGGAATGTTTTTGAGGCGTTGACGTACGGATATAGACACGTAAAATCCTGGTTCATCTGAAGCTGCGGTGTATCTTAAGCGCACATCATTGGTGCGACCACCCAAGAGAGCCTCACGTGGTTGTAGTGGTTCAGGCTTTTGGTAAACGGACAAAAATTGGATGACGGCCGGATCATTTTTACACATGTCATCCCATGTGTGTTCCCAGATGGTCACAACTTTAACGTTGTGTTGGTTTTCCAACGTCTGCAATCTTTCCATTGTTTCAGCATAGATTTCCCCATTTAATTTTTTTAAGAAAGGGTGTTCTGCATGAGGATAACAATGTTCAAAAAACCATGGAAAAAACAAGAATTCATAACAATATTTAACACCCTGTATTTCGGCATAACCATCCACAAAATCGGCCAATTTTACGCTCACCTTCATTCAATGAATGTTTAATTTTAATGTTTTCTTTCTTTGCCATGTATTCCAGCCATTGAATGGCTGGAGAAGAAAACCGTTTACATTGTTCATTGTAATTCAATGGTGATGGGATGGCCAGCGTTTCGGGTTTTAGATTATTGGCTCTGAAGACCTGCATACATACTGAGGAAATGGTTATTTGATTGAAAGGATCCACATTGCCGTCATCAAAGAATTCCCCTTGAAACCTTTTCGATACCTCGTGCAGAATACGGACATCGGTTAGACAGTAGAAAATGGCCTGTTCTCTAAAGTCAAACACATTGTGTGACACCTGGTTGTACCAAGCATTAAATATTTCCTGATCAGCCGGTGACATTTCATCAACGCCGTAACACGAGGGTGGCGGGAAGGGACCTTTGTAATACAGATTCTCCTCTGAGGAGAATTTTTTTGGGAAAAACCCCTTGGACACATTTGCAAAACCCAGGGCCGACGGCATTCTGGCTAATTTCATGGTTAGAAACGATAAGCTATCGCTGAATTTTAAATCATAGTCCTGTTCTGTGAAACGCAGAATCTTGGCGCCTTGCATGAGAATCCGGGGGGGGGGGGGGGGGTAAACCCAATTCTGTCATGGTTATGAGCAACGAATGTGAACCGGCGAAAAGCTGGTCTCCTAATGTGAAATAGAAAATCACGAATGCAAGATGATCTGTAAAACGAACGTTCAGCACCGTCATCTGTTTTCATACAAACCAGATAGGGGATATGTTTATTTTCAATGGATAAAAAACGTTTCCACGTCAAAAAAACAGCATTTTTTGTTAAGGTCCGTGTCTACAGGAACGGGTTGGATGTAGCATAAATGTGCTCCCCTATCACCCATCTTTTCACCACAGACATGACATCCACGTTTGGGGCACTTATGCTTTTTCCCTGACTGCTTGTATCTACCCCCACAGTCTAAACATTTTTTATTTAACATACAAAGGCTACCACCTTCAAGGGCTACTTTGTAACCATTTTTGTTTTAACAACACTTGTTATGAAAAGCACAATCTGCACAACGCATGAATCGCTTTTCTTACCACTTACAGCTCGTGCCTCGGCATATAGGACAATAACCGTCACAGAAATGGCGCTCAGGCATATGATACGGTAGAAAACAGTGTTGACAGACGTAGTCTGACCCCAAGAAAGCTTTTAGATTCTTAACTGCATAATAATGGTTTTAGAAAAATAAAAACAGGTTTTGTTCTGTCAGAAAAGTTTGTTTCAAACTTCTGTAATGTTCTAGTTGACCCTGTTCTATGAAAACCCACAATTTTTCTATGGACAATTTCTTCAAATTTGCGGACGTCTGAAAAGGTCACTTGTGTATGTTCTGTAAGCCCTTCAATGATCTGTAACCGTTCACCTTCCTGCCGTGCCTCTCTGTCTGTGCAACCAGCATTTAACCCAAGAGCTAAACAGATTGCAAAACACAGTTCATCGCTATTATTTTGTAAAATGTATAATGTCTTTTCTTTTTAAAATTAACTCATCATCTAGCGAAGATTGGATTTTGCGTTTGCCAACCCCAGCTCTATTTGAATGACGAATTCTAAAATGTCATGACCGCAGATTCCCACGTTGGACTGCACAACACCTTCCAGAAATGAATTAAATTGATCTAAAACATCCTGTGTGTCGACTACAAAAGTTGCATGGTGGTGTTGGTCGACACCGGCAAATAATTCAATTTGTACCACATCATTTCTGCTCACCGCTGACGCTATCTGATAAATCACCCAATTCATTCATCGGAAGATCTGGTTGTTGAAGGGTGGGTAGTCTGACTGTTCTTCTTATTTCAGTGTTATTAAAACCAGGACGTTCGGTTATTTGCTGGTTATGCTGCCGGGTTGCAGCAGCGCCGCCCCCTGGCGGGGTCTGTGGGTGCTCTGTAATCTGACCCCCAAATACCACCACACAACCATTCTGGGTTGGTGAGGAGTGTGAGGGAGAAGGAGGGGTGGGCGGCTGGTCGTTTATTTCAGGGTTTCCAGCAGTCTGGATTAGTCTAGTGAAACTGATTAAAGTATCACCTGTTGCTGTTTCGCGCCGTGGGTGATAAATCTGGTAAAGTTTGTATTTCTGTACAATTTAATGAGTGTAGCTAATCGTTTGAAACGGGGGCATGCGATTGATAACAGGGTGTTATTTCTGTATTTTGAACAGCAGGTATTTCACACACGGCCTCATGTAAGCCACGTAAGCCTTGGGGGTAGGCCTCAATTTCACTGAGCGAGTGTAATGCAACGTTTATTTCAGCTAAACGGTTGTTAGAAACTGGGGTGTGTGATTCAGAACAGGGTGGAGTGTTTGAAGAATTTGGAGAATTTACAGGTGTTATTGCTCTATTTTGAACGGTAGGTATTTCACATATGGCCTCATGTAAGCCACGTAACCCTTGAGGGTTAACCTCAATTTCACTGAGCGTGCGTAATGCATCGTTTATTTAATCTAGATGGTCATTTTCTAAAGGATTAGAAACAGTAGAATTTTGTGGTGAGACTGACATCACGTTTAATTTTCTTTATCGTTTAAGGTGGTTATTGACATAACGCGTCTTTATGTATTTTAATTTTTTTTGACAAGTAACAATTTACTCACATTGTCTCAACCAACTTTAAACAGAGCTCACACAGTTGGTTAATCTGGGTAATAGTCCTTTCTAAAGTGTTCTTGACCCTTGACACTGGTTTCTTCTCTCTTTCTCTTCCTTTGAACACCCCGGATGCGTTTTTCTTTCCTTGCTCTTTTTCTTCCTATAATAAATGAGAAAAAATACATTAAGCAACTCTGTGTAAATATACCATTAACAAGCATGCAGCCCCAGGTAGGCCAGTAATACAAGAACACACACACACACACACACAGTCTCAAGAAGGCCAGTAATACAAGAACACACCTGTCGTGTGCGGTCCAGTCTCAGCAGTTGGTTCCCTCTCACCCACTGACGAACCACCTATGATATCCGTGTTTCCAGTGACTTCTGTGTGATATTAAAACACAGTCAATATATTTTAATATTAAATAAATAGATGTTTTGTTTTGTTTTTAAATACATACCCTCTTGGTTTGCAGAGGCAGCCCCAGTAGACAATTCTTCGTCATGGTCAGCACTTCAAGACGCTCATCAACAACCGCATGACTGGATGTGTCTCCTTACAGAACATTTTAAAAGCGGTTAATAAAGGATATAAAATATATGAGATAAATAAAATTGCACGCTTTTCCATACCGATCGGCGCAGCTGGTGAGACAAGATCGATCTCCTGCCCAGAGTCACCGCTCAGCTCAGCTCACCTGTGATGCGGTTGGAACTAGATGGGCTTTTAAAAAAAATAAAATCTAATAAAATTAAAAAAACTAAAAAACCATTAACAAGTTTATAAAATATATGAGGTAAATAAAATTGAACGCTTTCAATACCGATCTGCACAGATGGCGGGGAGGGGTTGAAATCTTCGTCAGAGTCATTAACATCACCGATCAGGTCGGCAAGGACTTGTGATGCGGTCGGTAGGTCTACTAGAGCACATTTAAAAAACGGTTAATAAATAAGACATATTAAACAGATTTATTTATTTTATTTTTTAGCAGATGATAGAAATGAAAAATTACTCCCACCCCTGGTTGTGGTGGTGACCTGCTCGTACACATCAAAGCATTCGTCTGACCAAAATGAACAACAAAACATATGTTATTCTAACCCCAAAACAAACATTTAAGATGGATCAAACAATCCCTCACCGATCTAGATTGGTGACCCATCGGAATGATGGATTTGTACCGCGTGTCCTAGAGAAAAAATGTAGGTTTAAGCTGGTTTAATGAAGGAGAAAACATGTTTTTCGTAAGAAATTACCAGCTCTCCCCGCCATGACAATCGTTGACAAATACACGTGTAGCCCACCGCTTCTATCCTCTGTTTTTAACGCCTGGTTCGGAACTGCCTGTTTTTATACCTTGGTAGAACAGTTTTATTATTATATTGCAAGCACAAACGCGGATGTTTCATGGGGTAGATAACAAAAGCCATGTCTGTGTTATAATGTCACCTGCGTTGTAAGGGCCCATTTTGATGTGGTAATAACTGCCATGGGAAACATCCGCTGGCACAACCACACGGTAGCTTAAGGTGTTTTAAAGAATGCCTTAACAGCAGTAGGTGTCATCCCCTGTCTGCATTTCCAACAAACCGGAGTTGTTTGATGTCTTTAATGAAAGACACCATTTGGCGCGGGAGCAGACGATGGCACCGGTCATTGAGCAGAAGGCATAAAGGATCAATTCATTGTTTTAGCCTCTCAGGAAGGTCGTAACCGCGCTCCAGCAGCGCAGGTTTGTTTGATGTCTTTCAATAAATCCTACCATTTCGTCAATCAACAGAGATCGGAGCGCACCACGTTGGCGCAGTCACAGTGCAGCTAGTAAAAAACATTAGGTGTTTCCGGATACCACAACAACATTAGGCTATAGGCGTGAGCCCTTGTCTGAATTTCAACAAAGCAGGGAGCTGTTTGATGTCTTTTAATGAACACGGCCCTTTGGCATGGGAGCGCGCCACATTGGCGCAGTCACAGGGCACATAGTAAAAAGTTTAAAGTTTAAGCAGAGTTTTGCATCATTTAATTTGTTTTTTCTAAAATAAAAGGAAACCTTTACCCGTTTTGAGCAATTGATTTATCAATTAATGTTGTGGAAAGCATAACATCTTGGTTTTGTAAACCGTCCCATTCCAAGGTTAAAGAAAGCACGACTTCTTCTTTTTTGGCTGGATAGTTTCATGTTTTTTTTGTAATTTAAACATTCTGCAGAGGTGCACATCCATGATTTTTTCCTCGTAGTCAAGTAGAAGACGAAAAAAATCACTGTAGTTAAGCTGGATTGCAACACACTTTCAGCAAGTACACAGTAAGTAACCCTTTTCAATTTAAAAACACCAACCGGATATAACGAAAACATTTAACATTTAAGTTTAGAGTTTAATTGTCACGCATTGGGGAAATTTGTTTAAAGTTTAATTACAGAGATTAAAGTGTAATCTTAGAGTTTAGAATAAAATAATCGTACTATATAGGGAAATGCATTTGTATTTGACTTGTGTAGAAGTAGAATCTAGGACGTCGCTCCTCGGTCCATCTTTTTACACGACCTGCTCAATCGCTTTTCTGAAGAAAAGAGGTTAGGTGATTCTTGAGGTGTATTTAACGGTAAAAGACCCCCTCCTTTCTTACAAAGTTCCGGTCATAAACCATGTCTGACAGAAAGTTTTTGACCCCCCTTCTCCTCCGGAAGTCATAACCCCCCACCTTCTCCTCCGGAAGTCATAAAGCCCCCCCCCTCTTCCGGAAGTCATAAATCACTCCAGGGGGCATAAATCAGGGTCATAAATACCAAAGTGACACATTATACCCCTATATGCTTTTTTTTCTTATAGTTACTTACTGTATATAGACACTACCCTTATAATCCCTCTCCGATTTCTAACAGTAATGTATTAATTTACCAAATGAAATGATTAGAGAATTGAACAAAGGTTGAATCATGAATCAGGACAGAAAAAGATTTACACCAGGTTTTAAGGCTAGAAAGTGATGGACAAAGATAATGCCAGAGTCTTCGGAAGAGCGGGCCTTTATCTACTCCAGTTATATCACTTACCAATAATATTATCTCTCTAATACATATATTCTGGATAGGCCGCAGTCCTATGAGCAAGGAGAGATGCATAAACACTACAATACTTACCCACTTACCTCCTTCTTTCCTCCATGATTTCCAGGCAGGCAGTAGAGGGAGATGGAGTGTTCAGCCCGATCCGGCGAGGGGAGGATACAGCCCGTTCCGGCAGCCCTCCTCAACTCCATCTCCCTCACACTGTACATTGCTAATAGACTTAAGAATTATGGAGGAAAAAATCCTTTTTCAGACTCAACTGACCCTAACACACCTTCTACTTTTCTTTTCTACTACTCTGCAGATATATTTTTCTAATGTTAATGCAATTGTTAACCCAGTTTTCTCTCAGTATTTTTCTCCCCATAGAAGCTCCACATGTTCTGGTACCCTGCTCAACTACAATGCCCCCTGCTGGATGGGGAACATCGGTCCAGATGATGCTCAAAGTGACCATGCATCCTCCATGCTGTCTCTTCTCTGTCTTCTCAGAACCCCAGACGGTCGTGGGAGATGACCGCTTGTACTGAGCCAGGTTCTGCTGGAGGTTACTTCCTGTTAAAGGGGGGTTTTCTTTTCCACTGTCGCTACATGCTTGCTCAGTATGAGGGATTGTTGAGGAATTGCTGTGGTTGGAGTCTGCATGATCCGGGCATGACCTCACGTCGATGACTCATTGCAATCTGCTGGGATTCCTTACATAGAAAACTTCTAACTGATTGGAATGTTTTTATAACTGTATTGAAACGACTTTTGTTGTAAAGTGCCATGAGATGACATTTGTTTTGAATTGGTGCTACATAAATAAAAGTGAATTTAATTGAATAGTGTCACTTTTGTTTTTCAGAAAATAAACAAACATGCCAACAGAATAGTAATAGGTGAAAGATAATGCCTATTTACACCCATCTACAGACACTGGATCTATGGGGCAGGCTAAATCTCTGTTAACCTGTTAAGTGGTGCCTTGGACGTTACATCTGGCTTTGTACTTCTAGTTTGACTTTTTTTTTTTCTTGAGTACATATTTCATATGGGACAAGTTATTTTCTCTCATCCTTAATATCCATTCCAACGACGACGTTTTGTAGTTTCATTAAATCTGGATAGTTGCAATGTCCAAGGATTTCATTCTAACTCTGGAAATCAAGACTTTTCTTTCATTTATCTTCAGTCATTCTGTGATGTGTGCAGGTAATATACAGTAGTTTGTTGTGTACATGTATGGGGAATTAGATTTATGGAGTCTGATGTTGTCCTCTATGAAGATCAATGTTGCTCCGCTGGAGGCTGCAGTTTCCAAGAAAAGATATCCTGAGAATATGAAGGGATGTACAGGGCATCTCTCAGCATTATCTTGAAACACTGTGCCCTAGCGTCATTTTGCCACACTTCTGTGTCAACTCCGCACTTGGCCACAGCAATCATTACATTGTCATCAAATGCAGCTGCATGTATATTTTCTACATCTTCATAACTATGGAGACTTGTGTTGAACTCAGCAAATGTGACTCTGAGTCACAATTGCTGAGTGACTTTTATCATCACTCTGAGTCACATGTATCACAAATGGTGAACCAATTTATCGAGTACACCAGCATTTACATGACAGAATCAGATAAGTCACATGATCATACTATGTCATCAATGATAACAACACAGAGGAAAACAGAAAGAATGAGAGCACATGTCCCAACAAAGACCAAGGCTTGTATT
Organism: Apricaphanius iberus; assembly: GCA_028564705.1. Lineage (NCBI taxonomy): Eukaryota > Metazoa > Chordata > Actinopteri > Cyprinodontiformes > Aphaniidae > Apricaphanius > Apricaphanius iberus. Next base: position 791,424 of record JAPXFQ010001372.1, on the reverse strand, counting down.
GAAGAGTTTTAGGTGTAAGGCTAAGTAAGTTTTAAACTAATTGTGATTAGTTTAAGAGTAATTAGCACTTCAATTCAATTCAGTTTATTTATATAGGGCCAATTCTCAACAGATGTAGTCTCAAGGCAATTTACAAGAAAGGTAATTTCAATACAATTATACAAACATTCCAATCAGTTAAAAGTTTTCTATATAAGCAATCCCAGCAGATTCGTAGCACCATTTGGTTAGAGTTCAAACAAACAATTCACAATATAAAGCAGAAGTGAAGACAAAACATTATTTGGGAGAATGCGGGTGAATTGGCCGCTGTTTAGACATGTTATTTGGAGCTCTTCAGGACATCACCACCTTTATTGATAAAACATATTTTTTACATACACCAAAGCCTTCATTTACGACTTAAAGTTAGCACCTGTTTCTACTAATTTATCAACTGAATCATGAAAATGTCTGGTAAAACTGAAGGAAGAGGACTCCATGCGAGCGGGCTTAAGGCTACAACTAGTCAGGCTGCTAACACAAGCCCGCGTAAGACAGCTAACATTGAGGGGGATATACAGCTTGTATGGCAGACAAAAATCCAAATCCATCACCAACACCGTTAATGAAAGGTTTGACAAGTTCAAAGAAACTTTTCAATGTCTTGTGCTGAGTGGGAATTATGTAATATTAAGGGCAAGGCCATTTGGCCTCTACCTTTTTTTTTTTTTAGGGGCAGCATATGACAAGGTGCAAATGCCATTGAGTACAATTTGATGGTTTTCCCTTTCAGATTGATACCATAACATCCTAATTTGGAATAAGACTAAACGTGATTATAATGTTTTAGAAATACAATTCCGTCACTTTTTTTTTTTTTTTTAAAGGAAATTCACAGGTCTTTATAATATTATAATAATTATTAGTTAACACCGGAAATAAAGTCATATGTGTTAATATACACATGTTTTCTGAGTGGTTAGTGCAAATGCTCAGAAAACAGAGACCCTTCTCTGAGTTTTAGTTCTATCCCCTGCTTTTTATTTTTGAGCCTTATGACAACCCAAATGTATTAAGCTGACCCAACATGTTTACATTTAGTTCACTCAACAAAATTCTTTACTGCTAAATCGACCCAAATCATTTGGGGGTAAAGGATTTATATAATTTTCTTATGTTCACCCAGAAAGTTCTTTTTTAGTGTAGTACTTTAAAAAATAAATCAGTGCAATCAGTACCAGGCCCAGTGGGATCGTAATTTTCTTCTGATAGACGGGAGCAGGAAGGCGGCTTACAGAGGGTGGAGATAACACAATGCTGCCTTCAATCAAACCTTCCTGGGATGAGACAGATTGTACACCATGACCCACAGACATGTGCAACAGGACTTTTGTTTCTGAACTTTTTCTATACCTGTCCAATAGAATTGTCCAAGTTATACGCTTGTGTTTTCATTTGCAGTTTCATTACATGCTGGTTGGTGGAATAATTTTACAATATTATGTCTGGCATCAGGGAACGGCAGCCTTTTAAAATCTGATAGCAACATTTGCTCTAGCTGTTATAAAGTAAAAAAGTATAGAGCTGCAAAATAAGTGAATTGCATTAATTTGAAAGCTGCAAAGAAGCCTAAATTAAGTTATTCTTTTAAGATTGTTTCACCCATCCGTAGGTTGTGAATCCATAGGAAAAAAAGACATTTTAAAGATGGGAATAGGGAAGAACACAGAAAGAGCTACACATGATGTAAATTGTAAAAGACAGAGGCATTTGCTGTGTCATACATACTAATTGATACTACTCAAAGATGTTATATCATCTGTAAAACACATTGTAATGGTGCTGATTAAAAAAAAGCACACAGCTTTATTACAAAACAGATACGGTTGTGGTTTGTAATTCATAGAATTCGTGGTATGTGTAGATTATAATAGGCTAGATCTGGTTAAGTGAAACATCTTAAATCAACAGAATTAAATGTAGAGCCTGGAGGACGGAATTATTTTGAGAATATGTAGCATAGTGCCACAGGTTTAACACCAATGAGACTACAAAACAGATTTTGGACAGTTAAACCACATAAATTAAACTGTAGCAGTCTGACGCTTTTGCTACGTTATGTATTGATACTATTGAAATATGGAATATCAACCTTAAAAACCAGTCCTGTTTCTGTCATGTCTGGCTTCCACAGAGCAAAGGCAACTCGTTTCTTTAAGGGGAAATGCCGTGTCGCTCCAGCTCTGGACATAGTTTGCTGGACATGTAGATGAATGTTTGTTCCGACATCCTGAAGTTTTGTAGCCAATGAGCTTCGGTGAAACCCCGAACAACAACGTCCCATCACTGCAAGGCCCGGTTAATTCACCAAACCAACGGTCGACTGCGACAACTTCGCAGAGCAGTCATCTGAAAGATGCAGAGACAGAATACTTATTCCTAAAGCCAACTTATCAACATATGTTATGTATATATTTGTTATATGTATATGAATAAACAAATACCCAGAACATATTTATAGCCCACCACACCGGGGTAATGTTTGTATTGGATTACCCACACAAGCTGCCGCCGAGTCCTGCTGTCTGTAGCGTCATTCTCCTGCAGTGCCTCTCAGACTTGTTTGTACTACTTCACCGTGTTTTTCCTTGCAGCGTGTAACTTTTGCGGGATCTTTATTCTTCGAAGTGAGAGGCTTTCTCTAGCTCTTCAACGTGCGACAGCGAAAAGCCACAGACTGAGCAAAAACCTCATGATCGCTAGTGGGGTCGCCATTGTTGTTCTTCTCTGAGCCTTTGTTTACTTCCCGCTACGCACTCTGGGGCCGCCCACCATTTGGTGTACCCGCTCACTTGATATGCCCTGGTGTGTTGCGAAGGAGAAGCAACACAAAACGTGCTGTGCAGTGTCACGCGTAGTTTGGTAGAGCACGGCACAGCAAAAAGGTACTAGTGGAAAACACCATAATTAAAGTTCAAAGAGTACTGGGGTGGCTCGCTCTAATTCAGAGCAAACCCACTATGTCCTAGTGATGGTAATGTGAAGCCTTTTGAACCAATGAAGCTTTCAATCCAATTGTATTGAAAAAAGGTTCATTGCTCGATGCTAAAAAACTCCATAAGGACATATGCTGGTGAAGACATTGTATTGCAAATGTTTACACAACCGACTGCACCTTGTTGAAGATGAATTGTGGATTTAACTTCATGGGTAAATAAATACTTCAAAAAGCCTCCTGGGACTGTGTAATAAAAATGTATGGTAATTTACACATGAAATTAAATCCAATAAAATAAGTATTCCTTTCGTGAATACTTGACTTCAGTTAATTATGGCGGATATGAAGGAGTCTCTCAACATTGATGGCATATGGAACTGTACGCCAGTTGCTGGTTACAAATAACAGACTGGACCTACAAAACATAACACTGTTTTTTTTTTCAAAGGATGACTTTTTATGGGATAAGTCTGTGATTGTTTATTTTTTTCCACACACTAATGTTGTGTACTTTCAAATTATTATTCTTTTCACATATCCATTGAACTATTTTTAAATTAGAAGGCATAATATATTTATTTATCCCTACCTCCTTCCTAATACATGTAGCTCACTTTATGCATGTTTTTACAAAATTTGTGTAATGAAATGACAAAACAACTTTCTTTTACAGTAAGGATAGAACATACCAAATTCAAAGATTTCTTTCAAATAGAACATGTAAAGCCAAACTGTAAACCTATTTTTAAAAAAATTATTAACAAATACTTTTTAATTATTAAGATATTAAAAATATAATTCAAAACCAGAATTTATTTTAATTGTAAGGAATGAGAAATGAAGAAATTGACTGAAAAGCGCCTGTCTATGTATGACAGGAAGATCAATATTTTACTTACCATAAAGGTACTTCACTAGACCATAAAAATTTGATAAACTTGTTAAGAAATTAAATTGTAAAATTCCCACATCTCAGATGCCATTTATTATTTTATTTAATTTTGCTACTAAACAACTTCACAGGGCTGAGTAGCTCCAGTGGAATCTTGTCGCTGGTTGCTGCCTCGCGTTTGCTGCCCAAAAATTAAATTTTCCCAACTTCATGCAGTAGTTGTGTGGAGGCCTTGACGGACAGTCCGAACATCAGTTGCGTGGAAGCGCTGATGTTGCTGCGGACAACTTGCTGCACGCCAACTTGACAGAGCTTGACGCCCAATACCGCGTAGGTACCATAGACTTTGCATGTAATCTAGCTTCCCTACTGCCTGGACGCACAGGGTGGTCTGAACGATTTGAACCAATATCTGAAGCAGTCATATGGGTGTGTCTGAGAAACGGCGCTACGAATGTCATTGGTCACATGACTATCAGCAGAACGTTGGACTACAGGGCCAACCGGATTTACATATTTCCTGACAACAACATGGAAATAATAGAGCAATGGTGGAGCTTTAAAGAATTGCTGAAAACATAGTGGAAGAAAAACATTCAGTACTCCCAGCGGGACTTCACATCCATCATCGAGGTCAGGTAAAAATGTTGAGCAGGCCTGCTGACACTAAATTATTTATTTGACAAAGAACTATGTCAAATGAATGATGGACAGTGTTTCCTCTGTGGAGCCCTCTGCCTCGGGAGTGGTGGTCTACTGTGGCTGCCTGGGTGCTTTCCAGGTTCTGCTTGGGTGGAGGGCAGCACTCCCTCCTCTGGGCACCCTTGACTGCTGCTGCCAATGCAGATGGCTCCCATGATGACGTTTCCTGGCTCATCTGTACTCAGCTCGTTGTTGCTTGTTTTATAGTTGCTTTTATGTTTGTGCATGCATGGGAGACGGGATGTTTTTAGGGAGGGGTGTAGTTGTGATGGTGGTTTTATTGTGGGTTTGGGAAGAGGTGAGTGTGGGGTCATTTTAATCTGTAAAGCGCTTTGAGAAGCTTTGTATTTTAAAAAGCGCTTTATAAATAGTTTGATTTGATTTGAATTTGATTTCACTTGATTCTAATGTCTAATTGGGCTTGTATTTTGATTGTTGGTCTACTGTTTTATTAGTATCTCTCAGTTTCAGCATAGGAAAGCAGCTAGCTTCTTTCTTTTGTTATTTTTATTTGCTCTTTGGCCTGTGGCCTCGAATGTGTTGGGTCACAATCATCAGGTGACGCTACTCTGCTCTAGCCCCACAGGAAGTGGGGGTTTGGAAATCTATAAATAGAGTTGCTCATCCAGCTGCTCGTTCTTAGTCAAGTACCCGCTGGCCAGGGCGGACGGAGGCAAGACTCAAAGAACTTTCCTTCGCTGGCAAAGGAGACACGTCTGAGTTCGAGGGGGAATTCATTCGAGCAACACTGACGGACGAACGATAAGGTGACTGAAAAACATTGATAAACAAACTCCGTTGTTCTGCCTGAACTCTGCAGACCACTCTGCTGCCGGCCACGGTGGACAACAGAAAAGAAATAGAATCTCCAATCTTATTCCTTCGCTAGCAGAGGAAGGCACGAGTTTCTGGAGAAACTCGCTTCAAGGAACCCAAAGATTGCCAACACCTGGTGAATCCTAAATATTGATAAACAAGGATGTTGCTTATCCCCAGAGCCCGACGAAACCCCTCTGAGTTTCAGACTGCCGACTGCGGAGCAATGGGAGCTGAGCAACGTGTGCAGAGAGCCGAACCAACCAGAATCCGCATTTAGCCGCCGCCACCGAGCTGATAAGAAGTGGATGCCAATCGCCACGCAGCCAGCCAGGAGGAAGCCAAAGCCAGGAGCTTCTCACCACTGCTAGCCAGATTAGCGATCCTTTGTTAGCCTGCTGGCTAACACTCCCTGGAGAAGCCCCCACCCCCTTCCTCATCAACGAGCAGCAACTCGGAGGGCTTTAAACGTTCATAAGGTCTGTTTGGGCAAATGAGTTAGTATAACTAATTTTAAAGGTGTTTCCTTTTTTTATTGTTAAATTTTTAAATTTCACGTGCTACCTTTGGGTAAACAAGGTCTTGGTCTGAAATTGTAATCAGTGTTTTTAAAATACTTTTCCTGACCAATAGTCGTTTTAAATCCTGTAATTTGAGCTACTTAATTAGACAGGAGTTTTTCCTTTTTTTGTCTAATGTTTAATAAATGTATTTGAGCCACTCTAAACGACCCATGTACGTCGCGGACAGCTAAAGCTAAACAACCCCACGTGTTGGTTTATGCAGGCGTTTCATTAACAAAGATAGCTATTAACAGTTCAGAAAGGACTGTTAAAAAATAGATTGTTTAAGAACAAAAACTAATCTTATTAACCGTGTTTGAACTTTTACTGTCATGATCAAGCCATAAATTAAGTAAGTCTCTAAAGGTTAATTACTCTTATCCAGGTAATTTTTAAACATAACATGTCCAATCCAAATAATGTTTTGTGTTATCTTACATTTCTTATTGGTTTTAGAGGTAAACGATTGGTGCTAAATTAGGACACCAGGACCATTTAGGTCGACCTAACTGAGTTTTGGGTACGAGCACGGCGCGGCTGGACTAGTGTGAACACGCCACTCGCATTCGTAGTCGTCGTAACTCCCCCGCTCTCGGAGCTGCCAGAGATGTGGGTCTCGGAGCGGCTTGCGTCGACCTGAAATGTGGCGCGAGTGATGTGTGAACGTGCAGCAACTTTAGCTTGCCCTAAAGTCCAGATACTCCGCCCTTTTTAACTAAACGGGTACCCATAAGTAGATGTGCTGTAGAGATATCCATACTCCCGCACTGTTCCACGACATATTCGTTGCATTCGTCATCAGGATAGAATGCCTCGTTTTGCAATTTAACATATTCCTGACATTGAAACAGATAAAAGATGTGAAAAGTATGTGAAAATCAGGGGCAGACGACGTTGCTGTTCGTTCTCCATGGTTCACGTGTGTTCTGTTTACATCTCAGCCAGGCTTCTTTTCCTGTTGGGATAAACGTCAACTTCCGTCTCGTTGCCATGGATACACAATGTTCAGCTCTGTAGAGCGACGACTTCGGTGCGATGACAAAAAGCATATGTGAAAGGAGCCGTACTTGTAGAAAATTGAAACAAATGTAAACTTTTTACTTCTGGAGCGAGGCCTGGCTCGACCCAAACACGTGTGAAAACAGCCTTAGTTAAACTAATTACACTTAGTGAAACTAAATCAGCTTTATTCCAGCATCTGCAGATCAAGCCTTGGCCCCTAAAGGACCCAGATTCCTCCAGAATCATATCAGAATTCATGGTTTCTCATCTTATTACATGTGCATTTTTGTGTTCTTTCATTTTAACTATTCATTTATTTTAATCAGTAGTGTGTTATTATTCTAGCTTGGTGATTAATATGTTTTTCTTATTTTTCTTTTTTTAAATAAATTTTGTATCTTGGAAAGTAACCGTCGTCTTTCGTGTTCAACACATACATATTGCAAAGTTTATGGTCAATAAACGGTAAAGAATTCATTCCTTCGGATTATGAGACTGACATAGATATTTTGGTTATTAAAATAGTTCCTGATAAAGGTGGTGCCCAAAATAATAATAATTTTCAATAAATTATTAATCTTATTGACTGCCATAAGCAATCCTTTGACAATGAATAGCCAAATGACTACATTCTTGGTAATTTCCCCAACAAATGTTAATGTGGACAGCTCAGCCTTGTTAAAGTCAAGGCTGATATTATGTTACTTCAAGAAAGGACACACAACCAACTGCACCTTGTTGGAGATGAATTGTGGATTTAACTTTATGGGTAAATAAATAATTCAAAAAGCCTCCTGGGACTGTGTTATAAAAATGTATGGGAATTTACACATGAAATTAAATCCAATAAAATAAGTATTCCCTTTGTGAATACTTTACGTGTACATGCAGCAAGAGAAAGTCGAAATATTAGCTTAGTCTGACTGAAATCAGACTTTTAAAATGCATGTATAACTCCTCGTCCGGCTGAGTCAAATCGAACTAGAGTTTCAGAAGCTCAGCTAATCTAACCAGATAATGCGATTGGAATCGGACTTCTCTGCAACCAGCCTCCCCGCCCCCATCTGCAGTCGCGTACCCCCTCAGGAAGTTAGAGAGGTAGAAATATGACCCAGCAATAACAGCAGTAGTGTTATAAGAGGCATATAGTGTCTCAGACAATTGTAAGCGGCCAATCAGTGCATGTTTAGACTTGTGAGTCTCAAACTCTTTCTTCCTAAAATGCATACTGTTGGTGTTTTAACTCCATGCTACTTTCTGACCCGTTCTTCAGTAAGCTTATCAATTAACACATTTCTTTATTTCTGGAGAACAATGACAACACTGTGGTCAACAATATAACGTTATAATTGTGGCCTGTGGAATGTTCATCTCTTAAAATGGGAGCAAAAACAAGTCTTGCGTTTATATTTCTGTTCAGTGTAAGTTAATTTCCAATTTAACATTACAATTCTGTGATTTTTGAACCCAGAGTTGCTTGTTAACTTTAGGTGTATGATTTAAAAATGTCTGCCACATCCAGATCACATTGATGGATGTCTTTGAATATCAGTACTTTATATACCATCTTTGCCCATCGTGATGTCATCCAGAGAATATTAATTTGGAATGCAGTTGATATTGCTTTAAAGAATATGAAAGATGACAACTCAAACATGAGATATTCACATAAATAAAACTCAAACTGATGAATTATATTTGCAAGCAGTGCCCTTCAGTGTGTGTGTGTGTGTGTGTGTGTGTGTGTGTGCCCTGAATATTATGAAAAAATAAAGAAGCCCTGAATGAATCATGCTCTCATTCTCATTTTCTCTGCAGCATAGCCGATTTTAGTGGACACCACTCATGCATACAATTATGTGGGGCAGGGTGGTTTTGACTCAGTGGCAGAGATCCCCTGAAAAGAAAAAATGCGCAAATAAAGTGAGAGTATATGAGACACTTTCTGTATAGGTTGACGTTCCAGTAGGTGAGATGTGAATCATATTATAGTTGCCTGGTTGAACACCCCCCCCCCCTATGAAATCTTCTTTATTATTATTTTTTTCGAAATTTTTAAAAGTGCTTCATAATCTTACATTTACAATGTGTTATGCAATCAACTGACTGATATATTTTCATAAATCTCTGGAACATTGGGAAAACTTTTTGGTTTTGTTAGTTACACCAACACTTTTATGATTGTCTAAAAATGTCATAGTAAACAAAGGTAACCAGAGTAAATATAAAATTTAACGTTCAAATTTTTTGAGTAAGTAAAAAATATATAATCCATACTCACCCTATGTGGAAAAAGTGACTAAAACAGTAATTTTAAATCATTTTGTCTGTCAGTTGCTGCTACAAGCCATCAAAACATCAAAGCGCTACCCTTAACTGAGGTTGGAAATGTTTTAGATGCTATTCTGTGTCCTACTGTATGAAACAGTAATGGCATCTTGAAGTAGTTTTGATATCCAGCCACTACATGAAAGGTTTACACCTGTTTCAGTTTTTTTCAGTTTGTGAAGAGAGACCTAGAGTTCCAATATCCTAAAAATGTAGATTTTTTTAAAAAAAATTTCCAGACTGATAGATTTCTTTGAGTTTGCTTTTCGCTTGTTCTTTACTTTATTTAGATCAAGCTATGATGTGCTGCTTTTTGAAATGGTTACTTTATTCTCCAGGTCAGGTAGTTTTCAGGTACAAGTGAAATTGTATGGAAGCGTCTGCTAATAATTTCTTTAATCATTTAAAAAGGAATGCACTTTTTTGGAAGGAGTTTATTGTGCTTTTTTCATTAATTAAAGAAATGATCAACTGCTTTTCAAACTTTTTAGACGACGTTGTGACGCAAAACATGACAGACATAAAGGCAAATTTATTTGTATAGCACACATTTAGCAACAAGGGGATTCAGGGTGCTTTACATAGTTAGGAGAAAAATAAAAGCAACAATAAAAACACAAGAAATACCACATGAAATACACAAAGTAAATGTAAACATTATACTGTAATAGCATTCCAGGTGTAATGATTCATTTAATTAAAACCAGCTCTAAACAAATGATTTAAAGGAACTTTATAGCCTGTTTCAGACAGTGAGTTACTGTTCAGCTCTGGCTTCTCTGAGACAAGTCTGGTTCAGAGGCTATGTCACTGTCACCATAAAAGTTCAAAGTACTGAAATATATTACTACTAGTATTCCATCCATCCATTATCTACACCACCAAGAGCTGGGGGTGTACCCTGATGAGGTCGCCAGTCCGTTGGAGGCTAATGTACACACTCATACCTCAGGACAATTTAGAGAGACCAGTTAACCTAACAGTCATGTTTTTGGAATGTGAGAGGAAGCAGGAGTACCCAGAGGGAACCCATGCATGCACAGGGAGAACATGCAAACTCCATGCAGAAAGACCCTGGGTTGGGATTTGAACTTGGGACCTTCTTGCTGCCACTGCGCCACTTCAGTCTGTGGGCTGCACAGGCTGAAGTTCCGGATTGATCACCTAGGATGAAATTGCTGTCAATATTTTCAGGGTTGTAACCATATTTGTGTGTTGGCTGAGACAGATTGAGATGAATGTAACACTCCTACTACACACCCTGTCCAAGGTTAGTCTTAGTATTTCTTTTGTAATGTACAGAGACAGAATCAGGGGCAAAGTAACATTAATATGTCAGCTGACATGTCACGTCAACAACATGCTTTAAAGAAGATCCAGCATGGTTGGAACAAATCCAGAAGCTCCTACTTACCATCCTGTCTGTCTGGATCTTGAATTACCACAGGATCTTTGCTCGATCATTCTCCATCACCTTTTGGTCATTATATATATACTTAATGCTTTGAAAAGAAGTACAATTTTAAGGTTTTGATACATACAGTGGGACAGAAAAAGTTTTTGGCAGCCACTGATTAAGCACTAGGCTACTTTTAAAAAATGAGAGATGTTTGTAATTTTCATGAGTGACAGAATGTAAAAAGAAAATCCAGGAAATCACATTACTTGATTTTTAAATAATTCATTTGTATAATATGCATTTAGCACCTACAAACAAGCAAGAAGTCTGGCCCTCACATACCTGTGTCTACTTCTTTTATAAACTATTTTACACACCACTCCTTTCTTATATTAATGACACCTGTTTGAACCGGTTACCTGTATGTTTAATGTTGTGAACATGAAGACCAGCCTTATGAGATGACGCTACATAAAATGTCACTGGGTAATGTAGTTTTTTTAAAGTCCCCTTATTATTTGGTAAAGCAGCCGTTAAACTACAATACCCATATTTCTGTGCGAACACCTTACTTCTGTTGACATCAGCCGGTACGGAACTTCTACAGCCTGACTGTCTCTGGCTATAGTTTCAAACTGCGCTTGGAGAGGTAATGCTAGACAAATAGTTTCTTTATATAGAACACAGGACTTTGGAATCTTAGCTACTTGTTAATAGATGCAGTGTTGAAGCTAACGCGGCTAAAGGAAGTGCCGCATCGGGGTAGTCAGACTGATTAGCTAGCAGCGGTAACAGCTCACATGAGACATGTGAAAACAGAATTTTTAGACAGTAATACATAGAAGCAAGTGGCTGCAGTAATATTTCAATTCAACAGTTTGGACAGATAAATGACATTTTTCTAAACGTAGAACAATGTCTTTAACACGTTATTCTGGAAGATTTTTTTGACCCACATTAACTTAAGCAGTTTGCTCTGAAAGGTTCTTCCAGAACTTCCATCCCTCCACATGTCTCTGTTTCTATGTGTTGGCTGGACTTCCTGGTGGATCCGGAGGACTGTTTCTGGATCTGTATCTGCTTCCATAAACAAGTTGATGTAGATGTATTTTGCGGATGTTGAATACATACTGTGTGTGCTTTTAAGCATGCTTCCATGAAAACGTATTGTTCTGTGTGTTTTTTTGGGGGTTCGCATCTGAGGAAGAACCAGGAGAAGAGCCCCAGGGAGTCATGTCTCCTCCACGCCTAACAGGAGCTCTCCGTTCTTTCTCTAATGTCAGCAAGAAGGAGGATCACATCGACCAGCTGTATGACCTCAAGGTAAAGCCAAATGAGCAGATTGTATTATTTTTTTCCATCAGGAAGTATTTCATCTTGAAAAAGGTATAATTAAATGTTACTCATGATCTTCTCATCAAAAAATCAGTTACTTAAAAAGTAAGACAGCACCCTAACTTGTAGTAGTAATAATGAAAGGAAATGTGGAAGAGGTCTTGCAAGTCCTGCTGTCAGTAAGTCTTTAATTTGGTTATCTCTAGAGAAAGTATTTACACCTTCATTTATCGTCAACTGAGCAGAACTGTTAAAAAGAGAAAGATGAAAATAAGTGGCTAACCACTTTTGGAGCTCTTTGCCTGAGACGAGTGTGAAGCTCCACATTCATTTCATGTCATTGACTCAGGTGTGTAGTAAGGTTAGTTGTGTTCATTAGGCCTGAGCAGCGAAGACGCTGTGAAGGCTTATTTTATCCGTACTGTTTCTTTGTCTTCTGTCAAATAAATTGGCTATTTGGTGGGCTGCACATGTACAAAAAGTCAAGATTTTTTTTTGCCTTAGCATCAGGTTTCCGTGAAATGTATGTATTTTAAGAGGTTTGCAAAGGTCACAACAGAAATGGCTCTGGATATCTCAAGACGTACTGCTCCATCGGCTTGCTTAGTTACAGATGGGAAAATCGGCAATCTTCTATACCTTCCCAAGACCTTTGTAAAAGCCTTGAAGATCCATAGTCCCAAATGCACAGAAAGTCTGCGGCCTTGGTTGGAAAATGTGTTTTATTTATTCCCTACGTATTTATTAATCCCTACGGACCCCAAAGCGCCTCACACTACATTCAGGCATTCACGCATACCTTCTAGCAGGAGGCCAGGCTACACTTAGTGTTTTTAGATTCACGTGTTGGTGGCTGAAGTACAATGGACTTATGCTTTCCCTGTGGAAACTCTATACGCCTGTGTTCTATATCAAAGGTTAAAACTCCTTGACATGCCCAGAAACAAATCATTGATGAGGAAATATGTGTATAACTGCATGCTTCATTCTGCCCCAGGGCAGCTGTGCCTACAAATGTACAGTGACCTGAAAAGTATCTGAAGCTTTTGGAATTTCTCACATTTCTGCATAAAATCACCATCAAATGTGATCTGATCTTTCTGGAAAATCACACGGATGAAAAAAGTGTCTGCTTTAACGAAAAACACCCAAACATTTATAGGTTGTCATATTTTTAATGAGGGTAAAACAATGACAAAACGGGGAGGGATAGGTAACTGAACCCTCTGTCTAAGGAGACTTTGAGAGCAATTAATGTCATTTTCTTTTCTAAAAATGTAAGTCAGGTGTGTTCAATCATTGATGAGTGGCTTAAAGATGCCCTGCCCACTATAAAACACACACCTGATTAGAATTGTGTCTTGATGAGAAGCATTACCTGCTGTGCACCATGCCTCGCTCAAAAGAGCTCTCTGAAGACCTGCGATTAAGAATTGTTGATTTGTATAAAGCTGGGAAAGGTTTCAGAACCATCTCTAAAAGTCTGGATGTTCATCAATCCACATTCAGATAAACTGTCTACAAAGGGACAGAGTTTGGCATTGTTGCTTCTCTCCCAAGGAGTGGCCGTCCACCAAAGATGAAACCAAGAGTTATGCGCAGACTACTCCGAGAGGTAACAAAGAACCCTAGTGTGTCTGCTAAAGACTTAGAAATATCACTGGCACAGTCCAATATATCTGTGCACACATCTACTATATGTAAAACACTGGCCAAGAATTGTGTTCATGGGAGGACTCCACAGAGGAAGCCACTGCTGAGTAAAAAAAACATTGCTGCACGTTTAATATTCGCAAAAAGGCACTTGGACACTCCACAGAACTACTGGCAAAATATGTTGTGGACTGATGAAACCAAAATTGAAATCTTTGGGAGGAAAACACAACGTCATGTATGGAGGAAAAATGGAACAGCTAACCAGCATCAAAACCTCATCCCCACTGTAAAGCATGGTGGAGGGAGAAGCATGGTCTGGGGCTGTTTTGCTGCCTCAGGGCGTTTTGCAAGGAAAACGTGAGGCGATCTGTCAGACAGTTGAAGCTAAAACGAGGATGGATTCTGCAACAGGACAATGATCCAAAGCACACAAGTAAATCAACTTCAGAATGGTTACAGAAGAACAAAAAAAATGTTCTGGAGTGGCCAAGTCAAAGTCCTGACTTTGAACCCCATTAAGATGCTGTGGCATAACCTAAAGACAGCGATTCGTGCCAGACATCCCAGGAATCTGACTGAATTGCAGCCGTTTTATAAAGAGGAATGGTCAAAAATGGATCCTGATTGATGTGCCAGACTGATCTGCAGCTACAGGAAGCGTCTGGTTGAGGTTATTGCGGCAAAAAAAGGGGGGGGGGGGGCAGCTATTAAATGCAATGATTCAGTTATTCCTTCACCTTTTGTCATTGTTTGCATGTTATCCCTATTTAAAATATGACAACCTATAAATGTTTGGGTGTTTTTCGTTAAAGCAGACACGTTTTTCATCCGTGTGATTTTCCAGAAAGATCAGATCACATTTGGTGGTGATTTTATGCAGAAATGTGAGAAATTCTGCGGATAAATGCAAATTATTGAAAGATACAATCGACAAAAAATTCTGGGGTATTTCTAAATACAGTAAATGTGTGCTCCCACCTTTATTAGCAGTGTTCTCATATCTCTGCGCCAACAACATAGCATCAGTATCAATTTGAATCGGGCATATTCAGGACACCAGTCGCATGAGGGAGTGGGATTTGTATCGATAAGCTAAACATAGTAACTGCACTTCATAATGTTTTATGGGACAGTGAATATTGGGTAGAAGCAGTGGGGTACATGGTTCCTGCAGATCAGCTCTAAACCTCCTGCTTAACCTCTTCTCACCACATTCTGTCCTAGTCTGACCACCCAGGCTACCCTTCAGCTGACTGGTCATGCAGACCCTCTTCCGCATCCAGCCTACCACCACCTGCCAAACATCATCGAAGGCCATCTCTACCTCCATAGGGAGCTGTAATGCCGCTGCGATCGTTCACTTGGCAGCAAAAAATAGAAAAGAGCAGACTCGCTATAAATCTGTAGTGTCTATTCATCCAGTAACACAATATAGATCTTCTGAAACTGCTTTCTAGTTGTTATGTGTCCTTTTTGTATGTCATTGTTTCTAACTCTAGGGGGTGGAGGATGGGGGTTAATGGTTATTTTGTTTGTTACACAGTCACAGAAACAATAATCAATAGGAGTGGGCAAGAGCAGAAATAAAATGCATGTTTAGCGAGTTTTTGGACAAGACTGCAGGTAGGCAGTCTTTTGCATGTGCGAAGCTGCAGATGGATGATTCTAGATGTAAAGTCAGGGTAATGATGAAAATGTTTGTCTAAAATAAACATCGGCAAACTGAAATAACTCACCAGATTCACTAGTTACTCACCTCATCCACTGTGGGGTTACCTCTCTGTGACAGATGTTAAACATTCATCATCTTTAGGGTTGGGCACTGAGAACCGGTTCCAAATAAGAACCGGTTCCTAAAGTCCGGTTCTGGAACTGTTAAGATGATGATTGAATTTTGATTCTTTTTTTCACTAGTTAGTCACTTGTCTGAACCATAGACTGTATAACACTCTGAACAACATGGAACATAGTCTGGCGTCATTTTAATTTAGAAAAGAATGGATTCGCACAGTGCAAGACCTGTGATAAACTTATTAGCGCCAACGGAGGATGTACATCAAAAATGACAAAACACCTTCGGCAGCTGCATGGTATACTGTGGTAATGAGTGTACTATGTTTGATGTGTTGCGCGTCGCTCTCCTGCTCGGTCGCTTCCTCCATTTCTGACAGTCAACCATCAGCCAGCAACTCCTCGTTGGAAAGGAATCAGGTACATGGAAATTATGATTGTCTTTTTCTTTACAGACTAGCTTAAGTTTGAATACACTAGTGACACTAGCATAAGGCAGGCTGCAGCTGTTGCTCCTACTACGTTAACTGGTCAGAGACCCCGGCCAGAAAATTGACAACCCCATTTACCGTTACGGCAAGGGGAAAGCAGTCATCCGAGCGAATTGCTGAGTGCCACAGAAAAGTAATGGCGTATGTGGTAAAAAGGCTGCAACCCCTTAGCTATTTAGAGTTGCCCACATTCAGGTAATGTTAGGTAAATAAGAACTTTAAGTTAAATAATTTAGCTGGTAACTAATTAACGATGGTGAAAATCGGTATTGGAATCGTTAAAATGCAAACAATGCCAGACCCTAATCATCTCTCTGTCTAAACTGGACTTCTAGAAATACAGAGAAGAGTGGGGAATCGAACCATGAATTCAAAACCCTGGTTGAAGCAGTCTATTGGACATGTTACACAGGCCTACTGCATGTATTGTAAGGCTGATTCTTCGGACAAAATAAGTAATGTATAAAAAAACACTTGACAACTCAAAAACATTATGAAATAGCAAAACCTTATTACAGTCCCACCTCAACCACACTGCCATTAATGGTGTAAAAATTGGTTCTCCAAAAAGTATTTTGAAAAATCCTTTCCCTTTAGATTAAATGCACATTATTCAAATGAGCAACTTGTCGGACAGCCAAAAGCTAGTCTCCATGCTGAAGACTTGGCAGCTCTGGATAGAGGCAAAGATGAGTTGGAGTGGCATATTGTGCAGATAAAAAATGAATGAATCACCTTGAAAATGCTGTATGGGAAGTGATTTTTTTTACTCAATTTTCTGAGAGTTGTCATTGTTGTCATAAGTCGTTTGCCAGACCTGTGTCAAAAAGTTAAAGTTAAAAAGTTTTCTCCTACCTCAAGGTAATAAAAATGTTTTTCTGCAGTGTTTCTACAAATATAAGGTACAATTTCGATTTTGTGGTTTTGTTCTGGATCACTGAACCCAAAATAATAAGAAAAAAAAACAAACACTTGTAGGAATGAGGAGGAAGTGGGAATGATTATATCTGGATTGCGACAAGATTACATATTATTTTCCCTTGCTTTCTGGGATTGGAACAAGAGGACTTTTTTCCCAATGGTTTGGGAAAGTGAGGAAAATCCATTCCCATGTAATCCTCAACTGTATTCCAACTCAGTAAAAGAACCACAATAATATGTATCCTGTTTGATTCAGCTCCAAGTGATACAGTAGTATTTGCCACTGCCTTTACAGGACCCTAAAGCTGTTAAAACTCACCTGCCAGCTGCAGGTAAACATTTGAATGCTGGCTGGCAGCCATCTGTTTTTCTGCAGAATTTCACTGCATATACAGTAAGTGCTATTAGTAGGTAAACCTGTGACAAGCTTTTGGAAATCTCAATGTCTTATGTATCATATTTATAACAGATTTTTGGATTCAGTGAGTGCAGCTGGTAGATTGAATCAAGATAAAGATTACATTTCCATCTTACAAAAGACACTCATCCATGACGCACTGATTATTCTACTGATCACAGTATTCCTGACTGAACAGGCTTTTTTCATTGACAATTATTGCAACAGGAGGTTCATTAAAAGCTTCATCACCGAAAAATCTCATCTTGAAAGGATTGACACCAACACCTGCTTCATATAGCCAGAAAGCTCATCCCACTTTGATTTCACTGAAGTTATTTCATTTTAAACTGGAAGTATTCTGGTCATTTCTCTACTGCTTAAGGCGAGTCAGGGTCAGTGTGGCCCCAGACATTTCAGACAGAGTTGTTCTGGGTCATTCCGATTGGTTGGCATTCAGATTTGTTTTTCAGTTCTCTTCAAATGTGATCTGATCACCCAGGACAAACCTGAGCTGGGTCATTAAACAGACAGTCATGTTCTTGAGTGAGGATCTGTTCTTGTATAGGCTTAAAAACAAGACAGCTTAATATGAAACTGAAAATGATTGGAATGTGAATCTTACAACTCACGATTCAATTTGATTACGCTTCTTGGGGTGATGGTACGATTCAAGAGTGATTCTCGATTGTAATCTTTTTTTCTAATCAATACTCTTTGTAATTTGGGTTGGGGAATATGTGAATTTCAGGATCAGCCATTATCTTCTGTAAGCTTTAACATGTTAATATGTTGCAGCCATTATATTTGCAGCATTATCTGTAACTAAACCATATCTGTGATTTATAGATTCCATTCATTTGCTACAGCGTAGAACATCACATTCAAATTAGTGGCTGTGTGGCTTTCCTGCATCACTCGTGTTTGTAATACACAAGACTCGTTCAGCCAAGTGTCTGTGATGTAGTGACGCGTGATTGTAATGACTGTATGTCAAGTTTTTCAGCTCATAGCACTGGTGCTACAGAGGTTGCTGGTTTTGTAGCACAGACAAAAAAGCTGAAGCATCAGAACAAAATGTCTTTTACAGTCTATTAAAACCTTGTCTTCTTGTCTTCAAGAACAGACTGTGGAACTTGTTGTATTATTTATTGTTGAGAGAAAAGAACGGGTACATATACAAAAAATGTAAATAAAAATTTACAAGATATCAAATTGCAACTGCACATCCAAGAGATTTTAAACAAAAAATCTAGTTCTGAAAAAAAAAATGCTGAGATACTTTAAGAGATAATATAATAGAAAGAATATAGCTTTTGTTTGTCCTTTAGTACTAATTAGAAAATAAGTCAGGCATATTTAGTATGCACCAACCACCATTAAGCAGAAGATTGTGGCTTTTATTATTTTTATTGTTTGCCTACATTATTGAACTGAATTTTACATGGTGTTTGTCATAGCGACCATATTTCTCTGGCTAAAAAAAATATGCAATGGCTGCTTCAGATTCTGATGGATCCTCTAAACTAGGGGCGTCCAGCTCCAGTTGTCCAGGGCCGCTTTCCTGCCAGCTTCAGTTGCGTCTCTGCTCCAACATAGCTGATTCAAATGGTTCAACTACCTCCTCTGCATGGCAAAATTCTGCAGAGGTTCAGTTATCGAGTCATCATTTGATTCAGGTTTGTTGAAAGACAGAAACAACTAAACCCGGCAGAATACTGATCCTGTAGGACTGACTTTGGACACCCTAGTTCTGAACTGCAGATAAGGAACCTCATTATCTTTCTTTACAATTCGATTCCCCTGAATGGTTAAGTCGTTGGTAGCTCATTCTATTACGTGGATTCGGTGGGCTACTCTGAAGCCCGTCCTCTAGAGTGCACAGGGATCCCAAACAGTAGCTACGTTTACATGGACACAAGTAATCGGATTAAAAGCCTGATCTGAATAAAATTGCTTCATTAAAACATGCCATTGAGATTATTCTGACCCGATGAAACTCATTCTGTTCAATATTTCATTCCTATTGAGAGAGGTGGTTTATTCTGATAGTTAATCTGATTGTGGTGCATGTAAAGTCCTATTTTGAATATAGGTAATTCCTGCGCATGTCTGTTAAGGGATTTAGTTTGTAATTCGATTGTGTACACAAGAACGAAGGCTTGAGGATGTAAAAACGTGACCTGAAAAAAAGAAATAAAAGCACACTCTGAAGAACATCGTAGACCTCTATTTCAAACTGAAGTCTATTTCTTCTTCTACGACTGTTTCCCGTTTTTTAGATAGTTCTGCGCATGTCTGACAGAGAATTGAAACTGAAAAACAGTGCCGGAAAAACAAACAAAAAAAAACTGTACATTTATGTAAACATTTAGAGCTTTTAATTAATATTTTTTTCATTCTTAATTTGTTTTCACTTTCACGATAATTTTTTGTACATTTATTTCAAAGTCAATATTTTGTTAGAATTATATTTTCCAATGCTAATATTTCTTTTCAGTTTCATTTGAAGCTGCCATGGTTTAAAGGCCATATTCTTGTGTGCAATCTGGGTTCCTCATTCTTTCCAATATTCTAAAGGATATTCATTTTCTTTATCAATTTTTTGTTGTTTTTTATTTGAAGTCTTTCATGTATTTCCCGAAGACCTGATTGGTTTTCTGCCTAAATGAAACTGGAGTTTTACTAAATCATCCAATGTAAATAGAGTATTTTTTTTTCTCCTCTAGAGAATCTGTAATTATGAAGTGAATATTTTAAGCAATCTTGGTTTGATATTAATGCACAGATTTCTTCCTCTATTTATAGAGCCACTAGGCCTTTTAAAACCAAGTGTCTCCCTTTCTAGTTTATTTCTCTGAGACTTTGCCTGACACTTTAAATAGAATTTGGGCAATATGCAGACCTCACTTTTACCTGCCTCAGCTCTCATTAAATCTGCTAAGCAGAAAAAGTGCTTCTCCAGGGAAAAGATGGCCCGAGTCGCTCTAAGATTATCTCCCAGCTTGTGTTAAAATGCTTAGTTTTAGAAGGCATACAGATACTGGCTATAGTGGAGTCAGTGTGTTAATGCTTTTCCTGGCCTCTGAGCCCTGGACTGTCAGACCTGCTCAGATTTAACACCTTATTACTCTAATGAGATACTGTTTAAAAAAAAAAGAAGTAAATAGACGTTAAAAAAGGTTTGCTCATTAACACTGTCTTTTACAGAACTGCTGTGAATGCATGTGAGCTGTGATATATAATAAATCTGGAGGGAAAAAAATAAAAGGCTTTTTATCCGTTTGTATGCAAGGCAATTTAATTTGTATAGCACAGTTTCAAGGTTCCTTACATTACTTGGAGGTAAAGAAACAAAGCATATGATAAAAACAAAAATTTAGGAAAAGATATATGAAAAAGTACATAAGAGCATAAAAACATGAAAAGCATAATTAAGAATAAAAACAATTATCAAGCATAACACACACAATTATGAGAACATTACTCAAAGGCAGCTTTAAACAGAATGGTTTTAATCTTTGATTTAAAGAGCTTAACAATTCAGCAGCTTTGCAGTTGTCTGAAAGTTTATTCCAGATCTGTGGAGCATAGAAACTGAAAGCTGCTTCTCCATGTTTGGTTCTGATTCAGGGGATTTTTAGTAAACTAGAATTGGAGGACCTGACTGGTTTTCTGGGTTGGTATGGTTTTATTAAGTTTTATTGCAAGCATTTATCGAATACATAAAAACCTGGATGACTTTGAATTTTCTACTTTTAAATTCAGACGAGACAGAAGTTGTTGTCTTTGGACCAGAACCTTTAAAAGGAAACTGCTAAATTAATCACTTCATCTGAATGGCATTAATTTGGCCTCTGGTAATAATGTAAAGAACTTCTGTGTAATTTTTGAACAAGACATGACATTTAAATCTCATATTAAACAGGTTTCCAAGATTTCTTTCTTTCACCTCCGGAATATTGCTAAAATTAGAAACATCCTGTCCAGGATTGATGCAGAGAAACTAGTCCATGCATTTGTTACTTCAAGACTGGACTAATGTAATACCTTATTATCAGGAAGTCCACAAAATGCAATTAAAAGCCTTCAGTTGATCCAAAATGCTGCAGCAAGAGTTCTGATGAATATTAAAAAGAGAGATCACATTTCTCCGGTTTTGCTTCTCTCCACTGGCTCCCTGTTAAATCCAGATTAGAGTTTAAGATCCTCCTCGTTACGTATAAAGCCCTTAATAATCAGCTCCATCATACATCAGAAATCTGATTATTCCATATTTTCCTAACACAGCACTTCGTTCTCTGTATGCAGGTCTACTGGTAGTTCCTAGGATTTCAAAAAGTAGAATAGGAGGCAGATATTTTAGTTATCAGGCTCCTCTCTTGCGGTACCAGTTCCCAGTTTTAGTCCGTAAGGAGATACTCTATTTTCAAGACTAGGCTTAAAACCTTCCTTTTTGATAAAGCTTCTAGTTAGAATGGCTTAGGTTATCCTCAGTTATTTTTGTAGTTATGCTGCTATAGGTTTAGACTGTTGGAAGACAGAATGACCACTTTTCTTCTCTCTTCTACTTTTCTCTTCTACTACTCTCCAGATATATTTTTTTCTGCTGTTATTGCGATTGTCAAGCCAGTTTTCTCACCATAGAAGCTCCACATGGTCTGGTACCCTGCTCAACTATAAAGTCCCCTGCTGGATAGGGAACATCGTTCCAGATGATGCTCAAAGTCACCGAGCATCCTCCATGCTGTCTCTTCTTTGTCTTTTCAGACCCCCAGACGGTCATGGCAGATGACTGCTTGTACTGAGCCAGGTTCTGCCGGAGGTTATTTCCTGTTAAAGGGGAGTTTTACCTCTCCACTGTCGCTACATGCTTGCTCAGTATGAGGGATTGCTGAGGAATTACTGTGGTTGTAGTCTGGATGATCCGGGCAAAACCTCACGTCGATGAGTCATCGCAATCTGCTGGGATTCCTTACATAGAAAACGTTTAACTGATTAGAATGTTTGTATAATTTTATTGAAATGACTTTTGTTGTAAAGTGTCTTGAGATGACATTTGTTGTGAATTGGCGCGATATAAATAAGTAAATTAAATTGAACAGTGAGAACAGGTCTCAACATATTCTGGTGCTAAACCATTTAATGATTTATAAATTAGTAAGAGTATTTAGAAGTCCATTCTCTGAGCTACAGGGACACAGTGTAAGGACTTTAGAACTGGGGGGATGTGCTCAACTTTCCTGGTTCTTGTGAGGATGCGAGCAACAGCGTTCTGAATCATCTGCAGCTGTTGGATTTACCTTTTAGGTAAATTCAGTATTGTTGTTAATTGCTTAAATTGTCCTTTATTAAATCATAGAAATAAGAGAAACACGAATACATTATGTAGCATTTACTAGATTTGTTTTTGTAAATTCAAAGACCTGCCAATTTACTTTTTTCAGTGCATGAATTAGTCATTTTTTTAATCTGATGAATCTTTTACAGATTAACACCAGGAAAATGTTATTCCCCCCTACACTTTAACTGCAGAGCTTACCCCCTTTAGCTGAGGACCCCCATTAGCCTAAGTAACTTAATTGAGATGCTTCATGCCATCAGCCTGAAGACATTTTTCCCATTTCTCACTTTCTTCTCTCAAATGTTTGCGTGTCTATTTCATGTCATCCTACAGTATGGAATCTCTTATTTTACTGCCAGTTGATGGTGGATTTTGAGTTGTCGGCAGGTCCAGACCTTTTGCACCATGAATTCCTTTACAGATTTTCCTCAGTCAGCCTCTGATACATTGTCAGCTTGAAAGTGGGTGAGCTGACCACGTCTTGCTGAAGCAAAGCTTTCAAAACCTTATGCTTTGATGTGAGTTTCTTCTCAATTTAGTTCCCCATAGGGCTGAGCCTCAAATCTATATTGTGATATAATCTAACGCATGTGCGGTACCCATATGTATTACAGTATTTTTTTCATGTCTTTTTTAAATATATACATATAAGTGTGTGTGTGTATATATATATATATATATATATATATATAGAATCTGCTCATTAGGATTCTCTTTCCAGATACATTGCAGCAAAACAACTTCTATAAGGCTTAGAAAGCCATTTAAAGAACATTTATTGTGAAAAATGTATTTTAAAATGTGTTTAATTATTTTCCTAAAAATAATGCTTCACAACATGAATATAAATTAAAATATAAACAGTTTAAGCAAAAGAAAATCTAAATCTATTGAAAATAAAGTTTGGAATAGTCTGCTTTCTGGTTACTTAATTATAAATGTAATATCGCACAAAAAGAAACTTGCATATATTTGAAAAACAAAATGCTTCAAGTTCAACTGGTTTCTTTTCCATTAAATGAAAACCAACAAATTTTAGACTTTCAGTATATAGTTTGAAGACAAACACTGAACATCAGTATCCTGGTGTATCTAGTATAAAGTACGTAGGCACAGCTTAATGACATCAGAATGTGTAAGTACGGCAGGGCAGTATAGTCAAAGTATCTACCATTGGCTAAATTTATATCATTTTTACCTTATACCTTTTATATTGCCCACTGGTAGCTCCATACTAGAGCATGGATAAAGCTCTATGTTTGGACAGATATTTAGAATGGATGCTCGGGTTTGGGTCGGGCTCGGTCATATCAGAGGAGGGAGGGCGAAAAACTCCACCTCCATCCAGGCTCTACAATAGCATTAGCATTTGTGAAAAAAGCAGAGGGTGGGGATTTTTTTATTTATTTTTATTTTTATTTTTTTTATTTCCTTTTTATTCATAAAAATAACGACAGGTTTGTTTATGCTGGCTGCAGGGCATCATGCGCACATTCGTTTATCCTTTTAAAACTGACAGAAACATTTTGAGTAACTAAATAATTGTTGACATGAAAAATTAAGATCAAATATATTAAGATGATTACAATTAAAGATAAGAATTTACTTGACTTATCCAGTCATAGCAGGTGAGATATTTTTTTTTACCACAGCTGCATCAGCAGCATCTAGTTCGCCCTCTCAGACCCACAACTCTGCATATTTTTCTGTTGGGCAAAAAGTCCACCTCTGGACCAGAGGAGCCCAGCCGGAGTCAGGTGCAGAAAGTATTTTCAGGTGTAAGAATCCGTACCCTCAGTTTATTAAAACATGCGCACCTGTGTCGGGCCCGGGTTGGACTCGGACATAAATATCTTAATGCCTGTCGGT
Organism: Apricaphanius iberus; assembly: GCA_028564705.1. Classification (NCBI taxonomy): domain Eukaryota; kingdom Metazoa; phylum Chordata; class Actinopteri; order Cyprinodontiformes; family Aphaniidae; genus Apricaphanius; species Apricaphanius iberus. Next base: position 766,938 of record JAPXFQ010001372.1, on the reverse strand, counting down.
TTCAGTTACTGCTCTGTCGTACGTGGCTCGGGCTTGGACCGAAATTGTATCCGCATTGTATTCCCTATCAGAAAATCCATTGTACATACCTTTTTAAAATATTATAGAAATTCTTAGTATTGGTAAACTTTTATTAAACCACCCTATGTTTAAATATGCTAGTAAAACAGAGAGTCATATATTGGTGTTTTCTGGCTATATGCTATGAATGAAGTGCTGGTCCTAAGGGACTCTTAGGGTTAGATGAATGCTGTTCTCTTTAATCAGAGTGTAATTATATTCTTTTTGTGGCAGGCCAAGCGTCTGAAGAAACAAGAGCTGTTTGCCAAGGAGGGCCTGACATGGCAGAAGATTGTCCATTTCTGCTCTGAGCATCAGGATAAAGCTAAGCAGCAAGCTGCCAGTCAGGAGCTGAAGAGTCTCTTTCAGGCTGCCAAACAGATCGGTAATTAACTGCTCACTCTCAAATCCATTTTCACTTTGTTTGTTTTCTCTGTTCTTTTTTTTTAACGTAGCGTTTCCATCTTTCTCTCCACAACCTGGGCTTACTGACCAACAATATTTTCTGTTGTTGCTTCATAGTTTCCCTGATAATGGAAAATAATTGATGCAATTACAGTTGGGCTGCACATTTATTTATTACAGTATCACGATAGGGCAGTGCTTCCTGGACCATATTTTTAGCAAATCTTTCAAGTAGTATGCCGTCGTGCTCTCTGTGTCTTAATATGCTCGATGTTATGTGTGTCATACAGCATACAAACATTTACAATCTAAAGAGATGGTATGGTAGTCCAGCCATTAAGCAACTATAGCTAAGTTATATCAGTGCCAAAGCAGCAGACACTAGCCAGATTTATCGGTCTTTAATAACACCTTGTTGTTGAGATACAAATATTACATTTCATGTCTTTCCAGTAGCTGCGCTTTTAGAAATATTAAGGATTAGTAGGGAGGAAGGGATTGTGTGGTAGAAAAAAAAATCCCCCTATTTCTTTTGTGTACCATATGTATGTACATTGCTTGCCATAAATGTTCAACAAAAATAACATTGAAAATAAAAAAACTGTATGTTTAGGGTATAACATAAAACAAATCATGGACATATTTACAGGGCTAGAGACCTGATATTTTGTGCTATTGGACCACAGGGACTTGGTAACCTGTTCATATAATCAATATAGCAGAGTCTCTTTTATCTCCATTAAAGGCAGATACATTTTCCTAGCTGAAATTAAGTTGAATGGGTTTTTGATAACATTGTTTGCTAATTTAACTTATGTTGTTGGGACCAACAAGGTACATTTATTACCCATCACCTACCATATTTAAAAGTAAAACGTAAATTATTGGGTTGAGGTCTTACTTGTATTTACCAAAGAGAAGTAAAGTTTAGGCCGTAATATGACTATGTTCAAAATAAAGTGGTTTTATTGAGAGATTGTTAAACAATGCAGCCCTAGAAAGGAAGTCTATATTTATACATCAGAAAATAATAGATAATAAGATAGGACATAATGTGTAAATTTGACAGTTTTTAAAAAAATATTTTTTTTCTGTTTAACAGTTGGTACAGAACATGGTCAGGAGGCCATTGAATGTGCTGCTGTCTTCTTGTTTGAGACCTTCCAAAATAAAGACCATGTTGGAACAGAGGAGACCCGTGCCATCAAGCAGATGTTTGGGCCGTTTCCATCATCCGCAGCTGAAACTTCCTGTGCCTGTGTGGCTCGGCTGGTGGCTCCACTCGGTGACTCCAAAGTGGAAGATTTCATCAAAACTCAGCGTTCCCGTCATCACCATCAGAGAGACTCTACCTTTGGACGCAACATTGCCTTCTCTTACGACTTCTACACACTTGACCCACTGGAGGACCTCCAAAGCTCTGATCTGTGTGATGAGAGAGTAGATGTAGACTTTATCAACTTTCTCAATAGTCAGCAGAGTGGGAATAAGTCTAACAGTGAAGATGATGTATCTCGCCCTGGAACAGCTTTAATCTCTGAGGATGGATACATCCTTCAACGGGAAGTGGAGAAATACCTGGAGGGAGGGAACATGATTTCATCCAACCCAGAGGAGCTGTGCACTTCCTTGTTTGAGATGCTAACCTCCCAAAGGAGTGATGACGAGCTGCAGAATGAGGTAAGAGAGAGTCTGAAAGCATATCCTTCTTAACATGATTTAATTAAGTTGTCAGATTTGGATTTGACAAAGATGTTTTAGTTCATAAAGACAGTTTCTTAAGTTTGGATATTATACTGCAGGGACTTCCTGGTGCTCGCAACTGATCGATTTAGTGTTTGGAGCCACACTGGGTTTGCCAACTTGACTTATTTGTAATTACTTAATCTCGATTAATCACATTTTAAAAGTGCAATAATTTTGTTTGTAGTAAATACTGTTATCTCAAGGTCTTTTAATGTTTAAAAATTGTAGTTAAATGCAAGTCGTTTCAGAAGAGTAGTAGAAGAAAATATATATCCATGGCCAAAACTGAAGTGTAATTTTAGGTAGGGCTGGACGATAACTCGATAGCAATATATATCAATCGATAAACGTGTGGTTCGATAAAAAAAAAAGGGGTCGATAAAAAAGTTTGACAGTTCATTTTTTCAGTATACCCTATCAGGCAGCTTAATACAACAATCATTACTTACTCCAAACGAATCATTAACAATGACCCACGCAGCTCTGTCAGCCACTCCCTCTTTCAAACCACAAAAAGGATTAAATAATTTGAGCTGAATCAGCATTTTTTAATAGTCCCTAAGCGAACCATCACCGTAACTTCGCCGCGCTCAGACGTCACAACAAGGCAGCAGCGGAGGACGTTGTTCCGGATAAATGTTTCAGTGGCTCTGGTAAATTTGCATCCCGTTTTGAACTGATCCTCCACGCACTAAAACATTAAATGTAGTAATAATGAACGAAATATAAAACTACGATCAGCAGTTTTAAGTAGGGCTCCCCTCTCCCAGCTCGCTACGAATCTCTTACAGAGAGACACAGGAAACTTACCCCGGTCGCGTCGCGTTGCTAACATCTGTGGCTTTTAAAATGTCCCCTTGGTTCTGCTCCCGGTCCTCAGAAGCCTCTGGGCTCCATCAACACTGGTTAGTAGCTTGTTAGCTTTAGCTTTAGCCTACAGGTGAAGAGCTGAAGTGAATTTGAATAAGCTTTATTGACAAACTCATCAGCCAGTTTCAGCCATTAATATTATAAAGTGTCATAAAATGTTTAAAAGATTAAAAAGCATAAAAATAAGCCTTTAATTAAAATTACTAACATGATTAAAAATATAAATAATATAATGGTTAATAATATTACTTTTCTTTGAATTTACTGATATTACTCAGGTCTCTTGGTTTGTTTCTGTGTCTTACAAACTTACTTATGATAAAAAGAAGTGTTTGAAATATTAATTAATTAAATTTTTAGTTAAAATTAGTTCATTGATGAATAACATAATGACTGGGGAGGAACTTAAGATATATTTTTTACTAGGGGTGGGAATCTTTTACAATCTAACGATTCAATTCGATTCCGATTCTTGAGGCCACGATTCGATTCAAAATCAATTTTCGATTTAAAAAGATTTTCGATTCACAACGATTAGATTTTATTCAAAATTATTTCTAAGCAGGTTTCTGATCATGATCTGTGCTCATCTGCTTTGCTATACACAATGACAAACAGAGACATTAAAGTGTATTTTTCACTTTTATTAAGTTAAATTCTCAGCGAAGTGCCTTTATCAAAAACATACTCATTAGTAGCAAGCTATAAAATAAGCTGTAACAAAAATAAAGTGCTTCTTCATAATAAATAAATGGTTGACAATGGATGCATTTCCCAGTAAAGTTGCAGTTTACCACAAATATCATGCAGAACAGAACATAACCGGTGAAGACAAAAAACATCTTCTCAGTCGGACTCAGTAACTTAAAGAATAAGTTGTGAAAATAAAGTGCTTCTTTCAAAATGAAAAATAGTTGCCCCTAAGCTACAAGTGTCTGAAACGTGACTGCCTCTTGCAACAATAGAACTGTAAACTGTGCAACTGATTATATGATTTTCAACAAATCATGAAAAAAATGGACATGAACTGTGTCCAAGGTTACTTTCTATTTGCAGATGCAACATTGAGGTTCTTTTGCAGGAATAGAAGCTGATCAACATGTGCAGGAGTGAGACTGCTTCGCTGTGCTGTCACTATATCTCCAGCGGTGGAGAAAACTCTCTCAGCTGCAACGCTAGTGCCAGGGATACACAAGTATCGCTTAGCCTGTCCAGCTAAGAGAGGAAAAGCTGTCCGATGGGTCCTCCACCAGCTGAGTGGGTTCTCTGACAGAGACAGGGGAGGGGCTTCAAGATAGTTCTTGAGTTCCTCTTCAGCTCTGGAGCTGGCAGATCTACGGACAACACTGACCTCAGTAAATGTCTTGCCCAATAGGTTGACCAGTGAAGAGGGCCTTCTTTTTGGAGCAGGGCCTTCTTCTTGCTGTGGTGTCTCAGACTCAACCTCAGCCTCTTCTGATTTCACTTGTCTCTACAGAAACAATTCAACAATCATGTCAGTCACAATCAATCATGTACAAAATAGTCACACAAGTCCCTCATTTTATGGTTAACTAAAAATAAAAGGCATGTATAAAACCTGCAAGATGAGATGCCATCATTTAACTTTGACCTACATCCATTTTCAGCAAGCATAAATGTCTTACACATTTTAGAAAATATATATTACTCAAGAACAGATAATTTACCTCAAATGATGCAGCCACTGCCACTACATTGGCATTGATTTCCAGGCGGTCCTCCTCAGTGAGGAAAGGCAGGGCCTTGAATCTGGGGTCCAAAAAGGAAGCAGAGTACAGTATGCTCTTATCCCGTGCAGAACTGTATCTTTTTGCCAGGTCATAGTGGATTGCCAGTTTGATTTCCCGAATGACTGGTGTGTCTGCAGTAGCAACAGCAGCTGTCTCCGTGTCGCGCAGCAGTTGAGCATGCAAAGGAGCAATAACTGAGAGTGTAGGCGTAGAATCTTCTGACATTATGTGGGTTGCGTCTTTCATTGATTTCAGCGCCAATGCTATTTCCTCAGCAGTCGAGATATCAGTGTCGATGAGTGTGCAGATGTCACTTCCAGATTTTCTCACCTGGGGGGACAGCGTTGCGGCACAAATAGCAGGCTGCTGCTCTAGGAATCGCTCGATCATGTCCAGTGCGCATTTCCAGCGTGTAGCGACATCCGTTTTCAGTTTATGCACCGGTAACTGCAGAAGTTTCTGCTTTTCCAGCAGTTCATGATTTGCAATGGCGCTGCGGTGGAAGAAACCAGTAATTCGCCTGATTCTCCCAAGCAGTCAAGAGACCGTGGCGATCTTCAGTGAACTACAGCCAAGTTGAGTGTATGGGCAAAACATGTTATGTGTGCCAAGTTGTCAATCTGTGCAGCGGCAAGCACGTTGGCAGCATTATCAGTCACAATCAGCAGATCCGAGACCGTCAGTTCATTAGTAACGGAGTGAAACATGGCATTGACTTTTGCGGCTGTATGGCTCTCATGCATCACACGAGTTTGCAAAACACGGGATTCGAGCACCCACGTATCAGTTATGTAGTGAGCTGTGAATGTCACAAAAGACTTGGTTGCTCTTGATATCCATGCATCACATGTTAGTGCCACTCTGGTCGTTTTGTTTAGGGCACTGGCGACCTTTCTTTTAGGCCACGTCCACACTAAGCTGGATAATGCCTTAAACGTATAATTATTTAGTCTACACCCCCCTATCGTCCACACTAACCCGGTGTCGTTTAAGGTCTGTGGCCGGATAACTATTAGCCGGGTAAGAGAGCCGTGTAAATCTTAAATCAACGGCTAAACGAGCTAGTGAGGACAGCTTCCCCGGATAATGAAAGGAAGTGGCGTCACTGAATGCTGCGTCAATAACAATACGACACTACAGACAAAGAGTAATAAATCGATCTCGTCGTCTGTCCCCACCAAAAACTCTCTCTTCTTCTGAGCAGCTATTGTTCTCTTCGGTTAACGGGACAAGCAGATATGTACTGTGCTGTAGAGCTTCTTGTATATATTATGTAGGCGCTGGCGTCACGTAGATTATATGCGTTTTTCGTGCGTCTTTTCGCGCATGCCCAGTATTTGCACTGGTCGGTATGGGACTGTGCAATCATGGGACCTTAAACGGACCTTAAACTCGTAAATGCTTGCGTTGAGTGGATAACATTAGGCGTCTAGCTCCCAGTATAACCTTATCGGCTTAGTGTGGACGTAGCCTTAGTCTCATTGTAAAGCTGTGGCACTGCTGTCTCAGTAAATTGTGGGACGGTATGGTGTACCTCAACTCCGCTGTCTTTAACATGCAGAAGAACCCCTCGTTCTCCACCACACTGTAAGGCCTTAGATCTTTGGCGAAGAAGCAGGCGATAGAACGAGTTATTTTTTTTGCCCTCTCGGAGTTGGCAGATAGTTTTGTGAAGCACTGCAGTGTGCGTTGGTCTGCAGCTGGCGGCTGACTCTGCTCCGTGTTGCTGAGCTCCAGGTGATACCTCGTGAGATGAGCCCGTGCATTTGTTGTGCTCCCAAAGTATATGGTCTTCGTTTTGCAAAGCTTGCAAACTGAGTGTGTCATGTCCAGCGCAGTGCTTCCAGGCATTCGGTAAAAACCGAAATGACGCCAAACTTTAGCCTTAAGTGAAGACGGGGCTGGCTGGATCTCCCTCTCATCCATGTTTGCCGCTTCTTAGTTTTAGTAATTTGCCGCACATGCTCACGTTCAAGATCGGGCTGCGTGGTGACGTCCGAACGTCCTGTATAGAATAGTTACAGAAGTGGAGGCGAACAGCCAGCTGATTTCATTTATTTATTAAATCGATTCTTGGACATTTCAGATCGATTCTGAATCGTTGCAAATGAGAATCTAGATTCTTCTCTGAATCGATTTTTTTGCACACCACTATTTTTTACATTATGTGATTTTTATCGATAATTATCGATATAAATTAATATGACTTTTTTTTTTTATCGCTATGCTCTTTTTCTATATCGTCCAGCCCTAATCATTCACATTAATAACCGGTTTTTGGAGAGCTACTTTAAAGAGGACATATCATGAACATTACACTTTTTTAGCCCTTAAATGCAATGTGTTGTGCATTTAGAGTCTGCAGGAATGCAAAAAAATATATACAAAATTAGACACCCCTGGACATTTTTTGTATACAGTTTTAGTCATTTTTCTTAGGCTGTTCGGTTTTCTCCATTATCTATTAGGTTTTTGAACTGTTGAACTCTGTACTAATACACATCACAGTGCTTGCACTGGAACTGCTAACCAAGGTCATTATCTTCTGGCTAAACACTGAGTGAATTCGCCATTGTTATTTCTCGCTGCGAGCTTGTAGTCCTAGTTCAGGAATGCCGAAGGCAAATGTGAAACAGTTAAAAAGTTCGGTTATTGGATTATTAACCCATACGATTCTTTACACCGTACCCAAACACCAAAACCTCTGTGAAGTGCCTGTTTTTTAATGGTAGTTGACCCGCATCCGTAGGGGAAGAATTTTTTGTTTGTTGGAAGGACAAGAGCTTCAATAACCTCCGCCAGTATCAAGAACAATTTGTTCTAAATGCTGTTTTATGGAGGGATCATTGCTTTCTGACAATGGAACTGAACAGCAAAGCAGTAAGCTTCAGATAACACTAGAATGTAAGCAAACTTTATTTTAGGTATTTATTTATTGCTTCTTGGCCATTGTTTTGATAGCATTAGCATCAGACCTGCTGTTAGTACTACAGTATGTGCTCAGTATTATTTCTCCCTGATGACGTACGTCTTTCAATAGTACTATAACAGAAATAATATTGGATTTTTATTCAGTTTTTAGTCATGGAAAACGCATAATCCTAACTAGGATCCGACCGATATATCGAGCTAAAAGTTGTCATATTGATCGATATTGATAATTATCGTTAAGAAAATCCCATAATGTAAAAAATATATTTTAAGTACCTGTCATTTTGTTATTCTTCAATGAACAAATTTTAACTAAGAATTAAATACATTTTTCAAACACTTCTTTTTATCATAAGTTTGTAAGACACAGAAACAAACCAAGAGACCTGATTAATATCAGTAAATTCACAGAAAAGTAATATAATAACCATTATATTATATATGTATTTTAATCATGTTAGTAATTTAAATTAAAGGCTTATTTTTATGCTTTATAATCTTTTAAACATTTTATGACGCTATAATATTAATGGCTGAAACATTTGGATTAGTTTGTCAGTAAAGCTTATTCAAATTCACTTCAGCTGTAGGCTAAAGCTAAAGCTAAAAAGCTACTCACCAGTGTTGATGGAGCCCAGAACACTGCAGCTCAGTCATAGAGCCGATGCCAGCAGGGATATCGAACCTCTGTTGTGTTTTTTTAAAGCGTTTTTTCGCTTCTGAGGACCGGGAGCAGAACTGAGGGGACATTTTAAAGCCACAGATTAACAGTGCGACCCGACCTGGGTACGTTTCCTGTGTCTCTCTGTAAGAGATTCGTAGCGAGCTGGGAGAGGGGAGTCCTGCTTAAAACTGCTGATCGTAGTTTTATATTTCGGTCATTATTGCTACGTTTAGTGTTTTAATGTGTGGAGGATCGGTTCCAAACGGGACGTAACCTTTACCGGAGCCACTGAAACATTTATCCAGAACAACGTCCTCCGCTGCTGCCTGCTGTGACGTCTGAGTGCGGCGAAGTTACGGTGATGGTTCGCTTAGGGACTATTAAAAAATTCTGTTTCAGCTCAAATTATTTAATCCTTTTTGTGGTTTGAAAGAGGGGGTGGCTGACAGAGCTGCGTGGGTCATTGTTAATGATTCGTTTGGAGTAAGTAATGAATGTTGTATTAAGCTGCCTGATAGGGTAAAATGATAAAATGAGGGAAAACTTGTTTTTCTATCTAACTTTTTTATCGACCCTTTTTTTTCTATCGCACCACACGTCTATCAATCGATATATACTGCTATCAAATTAACATCCAGCCCTATGAATGATCAGATAAAGTTTTATTACTAACAGTTGTGGTTTTTATTTTTTCGATCCCCCCTTTCTCAAGAATATTTTCTTTACATATTCAGTAGTTAATTTATCTGTAATGTTTTGCTTTTTAAGTTAATTAAACACCTCTGTTGGAAACTGGCCTTCATTTATTAGATATTTTGGTTTTGTTTTTATCATTCAGTTTTTTTCCTTGTTTTTTTTTTCCTGCTTTTTTTCGTCTGCTCTCCCAGGTTTTTATCTTTTTCAACCACATTGGTCGAATTGTTCAACTTAAGCTGGTTACAGTTGGTTCCAGCGTTCCTCACGTAGTTGACATTTGGGAGTGAACTCTCCCACTGACATCTTTAGATGTAGAATGCAGTTTGTGTGAATGTGTGTGTGTGAGAATGAGTGGGAGTGCACCTGCAGGCTTTCTATGCATCTACCTCTGTGTGACTCCAAAGTCAACAGTAAAGTTAAAAGGCTTGGCACTCAGCGCCATTAAAGCTAACAATAAAAGAACTTTGTCCTTATTATTTCCCATTGGTATCCCTGGGAAGCTGACATTTTGTGGCAGTCACAAAGCTCAACATGGCAGCAACAAAGTGGTTCAAACACTGTTGATTTCAAACACTTTTTAAATGTACTTTCACTTTTCTAAAAACATTCATTTCAACAAAGGAACATGTATATTGATCCTCTTTTGTTTTCCCTTAAGAATAACGTTGTACAACCCAATCAGCCCTGACTTCTGAGTTAACCAAAGGCACAGTTGCGAGGGTATCACAAGGCAATACCTACAAAACACTGCATCCTTGTTTGACATGATGGAAACCTCCTAAGAAATCAGCTAAGATATCACGAGGCACGTTGTTGACCTCCAGGCATCAGGAAGTTGTACACAAGGTCGAACCAAAACCTCTGAAGGTTTTACCTTTATCAAACCATTAGATGAAAATATAAACAGCATGGGAATGTTCAGAGATCAGATTTAAGAAAGGAAAGGGACTATTCCACATATGAAGGTGTTTTGGTGACAGATGTAAGTATTGACCCAACTAAAAATGCTAAAGGTCTTGTAACAATGCTGGCTGAAGCTTGTTAGAGATTGTCATTCAAAGTGAAACATGTACCAACATGAACTGAAAGGCCACTCTCAAAGGAAGAAGCCGTAGCTCCAAAAGGAACAAAAAAAAGCCAAATTGCAGCATCGGCTGATACAGATGTTAGTAATTTTTAACGTACCTGTATCAGCCCTATAAGTTCCACTGGGACAACTGTTGTACATATTGGTTTTTCCTTCTTAATCATCGGGTTTTGGTCCTTTTTGTTTATATTGAGCTTATTTATTTACACTGTTGTGTGTTCTGTGTCTTGAGTACTGCTGCAGCAAGAAAATTTCCTTTTTGGGGTTAATAAAATTCTTAATAATATTAATAAAGTGCCAAGACAGCTCAAAGGTGTCTCCCCGCTACGTGGATCATATGCAGAGCAATTTATTCACGGATGTGCAAATTAGAGCTGGGCCATATGGCCTCAAATCAATATTTCGATATATTTTAAATCATGTGTGGTAATGATATGTATTAGGGCTTGGCGATATGACCTAAAATCAATATCACAGTACATTGAGCATTTCACCTCTATAATGGTAAGTAGATGATAGCAATGACAACTACCCCCTTTCTCTATTCAGTGTCAGGTAGTAGCCTTCACGTAATATGCTTGAAAATGTGATGGGTTCTTGCTATGGAACGGCTTCAAACAGCCTTGTAATTCAGTGTTTGATTCCCACTCCTTTCTGTATTTCTAAGAGTCCAGTTTAGACTGAGAAGTAACCACACTGACCAGATGAGGAAGTGACGGGGACTGAGTGAAGTTGGTGCTTTTTAGTGTGCAGTCATTTATTTTAGACAGAAAATATTTAGCATTTACATCAGAGCAGAGGCAAGATCAGGCAGCGGCGGCTTTAAGCGGTGTATTAACATTCTCGACTCAGCGGGGTTAATATCTTCTACAGCTGACTGAGCAAGACCTGGGTGGGACGGAGCTGTTGGGCTGGAAATACTCTGGTTCGTGCTCCATTTTTGTATCCATCAACACCATAAAAAGTCCCTATATTTGTCGCTAGTTGCTTTCTTTGAAAAAGAGTCACAGTTGTTATGTTAGCAGTGCTGTTTCCTTCAGGATGACTGTACATAGTCATGTAACTGAAAGCAACGCTTGGGCAGGAGTAGCGCTAAACAGAATTTACAGACGTGGGCAAAATAACGTTGGTAACGGTCATACAGTTCGGTATCGGTAAATCTTTGGTATGAATTAAAAGGTAAAGTTTATGATAACACAAAATTCAAAATTGTCTACTTGTTCATAAATGTTATATTGCACCACAATGAACCTGTACATATTTGAATTACAAATGCTTCAAGTTCAGCGGAATTCTTTTACGTTGAATTGAAAACAGCTAATTTAAATTTTGCAATATATGATGTATAGACGAACACTGAAAATCAGTATCCTCCTTGATAACAGCTTGATGAGGTAATCAAAATGCACAGATGGGTAGATGACAAATAAGGGTGAAACAGAATTTTTTAAAGAAAATTATAAATTGCTTGCGAATTATATGAATTTTTGAAGTTCAAATTCTGTTGTTTTTGAAACTGTTAGAGCTTATTAGATTTTTTTTCTCATTATGAATCTTTTCTCACAGCTCCAGGGAAAATATGTCCTCTGGTGTGACATGACATTAAAATTCAATTAAATTCTATAAAATTCAAATATTTAAATATTAATTTCAAATACAAACCAGGTATGCTTTAAGTTTAACAGGTATTCTTAAAGAATGATCATTAAAATTCTGGATATATATTTTTTTACAGCCATTTTTTTGATTATATTGTTTACTAGTGCTGGCTTTTAGCACTCACTCCAGTGGAAATATTGTGTAAAATGTAAAATGATTTTTTTGATTATATTGTTTACTAGTGCTGGCTTTTAGCACTCACTCCATTGGAAATATTGTGTAAAATGTAAAAAGATGTTGATTCTTTTATATAGTTATGTTATGCCATGTTATCAAAGGCATATATTATTTAATCTAGTTAACATTGTAAACGTTGTTTAATTGTTTTTGAAGTGATGTCAGGCCACAGGATATCCCGTCACAGCACAGGACAAAAAATTGAACAATTAATTGGCAATGAGCTACAACAACACTTAATTTCCCTCTGGGATCAATAAAGTATTTTTGAATTGAATTGAATTGAAATGAGGCACATTATGAACATTTATTGTGAAATGTTGCATACTTTTGTAACAAACAAATTCATTTGCATTTCTATTTGAAGATGAATGAAAATGCAACAAATCAGTACAATCCTGTTATTATAGTGTAAGAATTTAATTTAAAAACATAGTGAACACGACCTAAATAATAATAAATAATAATAAATAATCAACATTTTTGAGTTGTCAAATCAGACCCAGCCATAAAGACCATTCATTTATATTTTTTAGGGATGTCCGATATTTTCATTATATTGTAATATCGGAAATTATCGGTATCTGTTTTTATTTTCTAAATAAGATGAGTTTTTCACACCATACACATATATATCAAACTCTTCAGCTACTTCTTTTCTCTCTCAAAATGTAAAAATATGACAGATTTGAGGTTTAGCTACCAGCTACTTTTGAAGACAAAATAAAAATGGCCCCTTTTTCAATTGTCTAACTAAAATTCTAGTACTTATTACATTTTCTAAATTTTTAAAACTCAAGAATGCATGATACAAGATATTTCATTGTGCTTACCTAAAAGGGTTTAGAAGTTTTTGTTTTTTTATGAGGGAGGGTCCCCACATATCTGTATCGGTTTATACCGGTATCGGAAATTATCAGTTAGGCTATATCGGATATCGGTAGAAAAGCCAATATCGAACATCCCTAATATTTTTAACTTAAAAGACTAAACAAATATCTTCTTTCTAAGGAGAAAGTCATTAAAATAATGCTAAAATAATTAAAATTTTAAAATCATGAATTCAGCTCTTTGAACTTATTTTTTTGTTTAATATATGCATAATGTATTTATATTATCCATAATATTTACAATATTTGTTTAATATATATATAGAGAGACAGAGATATAATTATATTTATGTTTAATATTGGGAACCTAACAGACAAGATTCTAGCTAGACATCGGACTTAATTATGTCACACTACAGGACGGGCTGTCACATCACAGGACTTTTTCTCCTTTGCAGCCTTTTTGAGTCATTGCTGTATTAGACTGACCTTGGGCATTAAAGTAACTGAATAAGTTCATTGTTTTAACCCTGAATATTATTATTTTTACCAAAGGACTACCAAAAATGGACACGTTCATGGTCTGACAGAAATTATTAAATTTGTCCAATAAATAAGAGATTAACACCTTTTAACCTCCTTAGCACATGCAAACATCTTGGGGACTTCCTGGTGGGCGGCTTGACTAAAGAACCCTATGGCTGTCCATGTAATTGTCGTTACAAAAATCTAAAATCCTATGTCACACTGCAGGACAGAATTTTTAAAACTAAAGTTAATTAAGTAAATGAATACAAGATGATGCCAATGCATTTATAAGCTGCTCCAAACATATCTGATTTATTTTACCAATATTTACATTTGATAAGTCATCGATGTTGCAGTCACATCGCAGGACATTTTGCTATTCACCTTGAAATATGAATAACCACAAATACATTTTGCATCCCAAAATCATCATACCTCAGTGGCATGTGTTGTTTAAGTTGAGAAATGCAGTTCAGTAAACATTTAAACTTCATTACAGAAAAAAAACGGGTGTCTCTGCACAGTCACTGTAGGCTTGTCAAAATCTCTCCCTTTGGCTAAATTTATGTTCTTTCTCTACCTTATACCGTTTTATTGCACACTACTGCCGTAAATCTACTCTCTCTGCAAGAGCACAGCACAATCACCGCCATGTATCTCATTAATAGACTTTTTTTTTCATAAGTGCCAAAAGAAAGAATTAACATTGTTAGGGTAAAAAATAGTGGTTTAACCTAGAAAGAATCACACACAGGGGTCGGAGAGAAATTGAAGTTAAATGAACTCTGCAGTGGGAGATAAAATAAGTAAAGTTCTGCAGAGGGAGACCAGGAAGATACTCTGGTTGACCGTTTGTCTGTTCTCTTCTCAGGTGAGTGGCCCTGGCAAAGGTCTGCACTTTACTAATAACTACTTAGTTTGGTAGTTATTCATGGACATTACTTTTTCAGTAAAGGTGGTTTTTGGATAACCCCCAAAATTTAACAACTTCTTCCTGGTCTCATTGTGTACATTTCCTGAAATTTTATCAAAATCCACCTATAACTTTTTTTGTTAGATAGAAGATAATCTGGTTGACCGTTTGTCTGTTCTCTTCTCAGCTTCTCAGACAGCCTCCCAGCCCTGTGTCCTGATCACACAGCTCTGTCACCTGGTCTCAAAGGGCCCTCCCACTGCAGTCTCTCTTTATTTGGTCAAACTTCATTAGTATCTTGAAAGAACAGGGTGTATATAAAGGAACATATGGTTGAAACCAAATGACATTTAAAAAGTACATTTAAACTATGTGATAAAGAAATATACCCTAAGAAAATAATAATACATTATTTTTCCCTAACATTTCCCCCCTGAAATGTGGTTTTTAAATGTGATCACGAACAACAAAAAGTTGTAAAATAGGTAACAACTCTAATAATGTAAAAATATAAGAATCATAAACACCAGACAACAAAAGGTTGCAAAACTAAGTAGCATTCCAAATTCAAGAAATGTAATAAGACATTCAACAAAGAAATTGCAAAAATAAGTAGCAATTTCAAAATGATATTAATGTGGGCTTCACCTAGACATAATCCAATTAATCGCTACCTGAGCAGTAGTTTAGATTAATGGAGTCATAAAAAGGTATTTACACCACATCTCCTTCATTTCTGTCATCATCTTCAAGCCTCTGATTAAGAAGAGAGTATTGGACCATTGTGTTAGTTATCATCTTATTCATTTGTTTTATACATGGGAGAACACAACTAACAACAATGCAGAAAAGTATCAAAATTACAATGAATGGCATAGTTATTTTTAAAAGAACCTGATACCACCTGCCAGTTCTCAGACAGCCCATGAGATCCCACTGTCCATTACTGCGTTCCTGTGCTTTTAAAAAGTCAGTTAATCCCTGCACCCGGTCATGAATGAGAGTCCAATTGTCGTGTGTTGTAGGGATGTAAGTGCAACAATGTTCAGCGATTACACAGAGTACAAAGTCCACCTTCAAACGCAAATAGTGTCCAGAGCTACTCGATGTTGCATCAGCATGGTTCTCATCGCCAGATTTTCAGGATCGTTGGTCAGCAGGTTGGACATCTTGGCAAGGATGTCTGTGATGTTTTCCAAAGTCCACCAAACCCCCTTTGATGTCTGGGCGTCATCAGCTGTGAGGGAAAAGCAGCAGGGAGAGGAGCCAAACTGCAATTAAGAGGACTAGCTGGGTTTGAGATCAGAAGCCCTGTTGGTCATTCTGCCCTTTGTAGTCCAGAACTTCCCCACTGTCCCATGTCTAGTCCCTTAATTGCCTTTGCAATTTGCAGTGTGAGATGTCTATCAACGATGGTCTCTCAGCGATTTTCACAGCTGTGGGTGTGGTCAGCAGGTTTCAGGGTCCTGCAAAACAAAAGGAAAGGTAGGCAGATTGTGTGTGCTTTGCACTTCTTTGACTAGGATCATTTTCCTCATGTAATCAGCTAATGTGAGTCCTTCGTCTGCTTTTTGCAAATCAGGCGCGACTAGAAGTAACCTGTAGGGACTGCCATAAATTATTTCAAAGGGTGTTAAACCTTGGTTTGTTAGTGTGTTTCTCATATAAAGTTTTAATATGTCCAAAACTCAGGCCATGGTTATTTTACATGTTTATAAGTGAAAGCAAACCAAAATTGTGAATCTGGGTGCATTGGAATGCTAAAAAAAGGCATTACTGAGGTCCACTACTGTGAAAAACTTCCTAGTGGGACTCAGAGAGTTTAACAGTGTGTGGGGATCAGGCACATTAGGTGCTCTGGTCTGGACAGCTGAATTCACCAATCTCAAATCTTGAACCATACGCCAGCTTTTCCCATCAGCCTTTTTAACTGGCCAAATTGGTGTGTTACATGGTGAATCAGGACATTTTCTTATGACATCCGTTGTTAGTAATTCCTCAATTACTGGTTGAATTCCTAACTCTGCTCCTGCAGAGAAGGGATATTGTCTTACTCTGGGTCTAAAATGTGATTTAGCAGTTATTTGAATGGGAGCAATGGATGAGAGTAGGCCTACATCAGTGGGACTTTTAGACCATAATGTGTCAGGGACTTCTTTGAGTTGATTTTCTTCCTATTCAGTCAATAAGATGATTTCTGTTTCTGGTCAGCCTAGTGGTGCTACTTGAATGGTGCAGTCGAGTGGCATGAAAAGGGGCAGCCTATATAAACCTTTGGATTCACTGTATTGCCAACAATCTTCTTTATTTTCTTGCAAAGCTTTAAAATCTGTGGCGTTATTTGCTTTTCGCACCATATATCCCAAATCTTTCCAACGTGATTTACTGCTTTTTGTCAGAGATATATGTGGATCTGTAGGCAAATCAAAGAATGGTTTAAGGCTGGTAGTCAGTATTACTGAGGCAGCTGAATCAGATTTTCCATCAGTAATGATGTGTGAGGTGAACACTACTGCAGGTTAGAGTTGCATGAAATAATCTTGGAACTTGGGATCAGGTTCAGGCCTCAGAGCCATAGTCACATGTAACTGTGATGTAGGCATGATTTGTTTGTCGGGGTCAGGAACTACGTTCAAAGCTGTGTCCATCATTGTTGTTGTGTCTTTAAGGTTTTCATTAGGTTCAACTCGTAAAGATTAGTACAGACCGGGTCCCTGTGGTCTATGAGTTGTATTTAGGTAAATGTCATAATTTACATTTCCTGTTCTCACGGCTCTCATGCCGTCTCCCACTGGGATAATGGAGTTTTTTAGGGCTGACATTAAGTCTCTGCCAAATAAATTGAGTGGACATTGTGTGAAATTACTATTGGGTTTTTAGAACTAAACCCAGTTTGTGGATCTGTTATCAACACTGGTTTAGATAAAAATGAGCGTGTAGTAGCACCATCTAGTAACGCCGTCTGATACCTGTTTACAATGTACAATTCTGCTGATTTTACTAAAATGCTTTTTTTAGATTCAGGCAGATTAACGCCAGAGGAAATCACCGTTCTGAAAGCTCCGGCGTCACACAGGAGCTCTACCATTTCTTCATTAATTTTAAGTCTTATGTAAGGCTTCTCTTTCAGAACATTAAGCAATTCCCAGGCGCCACAGAAATCTACCACCTCATTAGAGGCGGCAAAAGTATCTAGTCATTGCTTTGTGAATTGCGAGTGGTCTGGGGCAGTTGGACCCTGTGTATGGATCAGACCTCCCCCTCTGGCCCTTCCTCGGCCTCTGCGTCTGCAACATTCGTGTGAAATGTGGCCTACTTCTCCACAGGTCCAACACGTGGGGGCAGGGTGACCACCTTGATGTCTCCATGAACCCTGGGGTGTGTGATTATGTGTATTCCTTCGTGGTCTAAACCCCCTCCCTCTGTTATAATTTTCACTTTGATAATAAACTTCCCCCTCATGGTCTTCTACCCGGGTGTGAAATACCTGTGTGTCTGACTCTGGGGGTTTTGGCTTCCTCCCATTTCTTTCCATGACACCCTCTGCAAAACGTGCATTGGCCATAACGGTGGTAAGGTTGCATGTTTCCCAGGTCAGAAGGTGATTTTTGATCCAATTAGTGATAGTGAGGTGGAAAACTATGTAGCAAGCCATTACATAAATGTCGCATATGGGTATTCATCACCAGTCTCCTTAGTAAGGCCACTATGGATATCATGCTCCTTTTGGTATCTGAATCTAAAATCATCTATGGTTTCCCCAGGCTTCTGTTTTATGGAGGCCATGTGCCCATAATCTGGTTTCTTTTTAAACTGTGTGCGAACTTGTTTTGCTACTGCATCAAATTGTTCCTTTCATGTTCCCTGGAAATCATTCTGAAATTGCAACACAACTCCGGCCTCATCTCTTGCTACACGGTGCCAGGCTTTTCCCAACGCTGCACTCATAGCTTGTCCTAATTCTTGACCGTTTAACCGGTAGGATTTGACCACATCAACCATATCGTCTGTCCATTTTTCTGGATCCTCCTTATGGCTAGTGATTTGTTCTACAACCTCTTAAACATCTTTAAGTGACCATGGTCTAAAAACATATCTTGGAGTGCCATCGGCAGATGGTACTTCGACCATAGGATTAACATCTATTGAGTCCTCTGGTTCACTCTCACCAGATGTATCCTTCTTTGTAATTCTAAGCCTTTGTTTTATTGAGGTACCATGTGCTTTTTCTTCAATTGCCAATTGGTGTCTAGGGACAGGAGGATGTAGGTGTCCTGGGGGTGCTGTTGAGGCCGCATAAGAATCTCCAACAACCGCAGGGGGTTCTATCTGGGTTGCATAAGGAGGAGGAAATAGTGCGACTTCGTCATTGAGTTTTTTCATAACAAAAGCCCCATCGTTAGAGTCTCTGTGTGTTTTTTCTGTTATTTAAATTCTGCGTCCTCTGCTCTGTTTCATGAGCCCAAAGACGGGCGATTCTCAACTCTGTTAGTTTCCGTTCTTTCTTTTTCCCCTTAGCGAGAAATGCTTTTGCCTGAAGAATACATACTAAATCCTTCCACTGATTTCCTTTTAACTTCCCATCTACTTTATATTTTTTGCGCCATTTTGTCAGAAACTGAAGATTTTCGGGGTCCTTTTTATGCATATACTTTGAATCTCCCTCTAATTTGTTAATAGAAACATGGTTTCCCATCTTTGTGTTGTGTTTATATAACTTTTAATGGATTCTATTAATTAGTCTGGTAAAGTCTGATGTTAGAATACCAAAATAGTCCTAGGAGGAAGGAAAAAGCAAGGACTATTAAATTAGTCTGTCGATGAGTTGAAGTTAGTCATTGATTCTTTAACTAATTAAATACATGTTTTGGTCATTTGAAATTTTTAATTGTAATCAATTTCTGCTAAAACTGGAACGTAAAGGTTTTTTACTCTGAGTGTCTCTTTTGTGCAACTGGATTGAGCCATCTTATGGCTCTCCTAATCTAAGGATGTGTTTTGTGACCTATAAATCCGCACGGAACGTCTTTTAGTGCCCGTCAAACCGTACGTTTACACCGTTAGGTTTCAGGTTGGACTGGCATACATAAAGATTATGTTCTGTGCCTACCTTCATGAACCCACCTGGGGTGCGGTATATCTTTTTGATTCTGCTGTTTTGTGTTTTTACTCCCAAACATTGGCTTATCCCAATGAGGTGGATGATTTTCAAATCTAATCCGTTAGAACCTTATCCAGCGAGGTGGATACATGCTCGCAAACATTATCCGTTACAACCTTTTATTTTCGAGGTGGAACAGGCTCGCAAAACTGGTCCGTTACACCCTCGCCGTAGTAATTAATGCATTAATCAATTAAGGCTCAAAACCTGATACTCTCTCAGAGAGGCTAAAGCGTCCTTCCTTTAGGCTCAAAACAGCAGAACATACCCTGACTATCTTAGAAGATTTTTTGTTTTAAATGTAAAGGTGCACCAAAAGACGTACTCACCACCTCCCACCTGTTCGAGTGATTCAGACCGAATCGATCATAGGGGAGCACGCGCAGGAGGTCCTCGTGGAAGTTGATGCAGCAGGCCACTGAAGCAAGTCCTTCGACGAAAACCACCGGCGGAAGTGCTCCGTACGTCGGGTCTCGGCATCAAAATGTTAGGGTTAAAAAATAGTGGTTTAACCTAGAAAGAATCACACACAGGGGTCGGAGAGAAATTGAAGTTAAATGAACTCTGCAGTGGGAGATAAAATAAGTAAAGTTCTGCAGAGGGAGACCAGGAAGATACTCTGGTTGACCGTTTGTCTGTTCTCTTCTCAGGTGAGTGGCCCTGGCAAAGGTCTGCACTTTACTAATAACTACTTAGTTTGGTAGTTATTCATGGACATTACTTTTTCAGTAAAGGTGGTTTTTGGATAACCCCAAAATTTAACAACTTCTTCCTGGTCTCATTGTGTACATTTCCTGAAATTTTATCAAAATCCACCTATAACTTTTTTTGTTATGCTGCTAGCTAACAGACAGACACACAAAAAACGTAACTGAAGCACTGATACCAGATGTCAAAGTGGTCCATCTGTAAAGTTTAATTACTGTTCTGCCTTGCGAGTAAGCTCCTACAGGTGGCAGGGTTGTAGGAGCTTACAGCAGACACACGTCATGCGTCTGCTGTAATGCTAATGTTTAATTTTTGAATTCGTTCATAAATGTTAAATGAGTGGTCATCTTAACAGTCAGTATTTTAGATACTACATAACATTTTGAGATAACCTGCTTATATTAGAGCAGCTGATTTCTAATGCAATAACATATAGTTGTGGCCAAAAGGTTTGAGAATGACACAAATATTAGTTTTCACATAGTTTGCTGCTAAAATGCTTTTAGATCTTTGTTTCGGTTGTTTCAATTACAAGCACTTCATACGTTTCAAAGGCTTTTATCGACAATTACATGAGATCTATGCAAAGAGTCATTTGTGGTGTTGGAACTTCTTTTTCAGGAACTCTGCAATTCGACCGGGCATGCTCTCAATCAACTTCTGGGCCAAATCCTGATTGATAGCAAACCATTCTTTCATAATCACTTCTTGGAGTTTATTCAGAATTAGTGGGTTTTTGTTGAGGATTGACCACAAGTTCTCAATGGGATTAAGATCTGGGGAGTTTCCAGGCCATGGACCCAAAATGTCAACGTTTTGGTCCCCGAGCCACTTAGTTATCACTTTTGCCTGATGGCACAGTGCTCCATCGTGCTGGAAAATGCATTGTTCTTAACAAAACTGTTGTTGGATTGTTGGAAGAAGTTGCTTTTGGAGGGTGTTTTGGTACCATTCTTTATTCATGGCTGTGTTTTTGGGCTAAATTGTAAGTGAGCCCACTCCCTTGGATGAGAATCAACCCCACACATGAATGGTCTCATGATGCTTTACTGTTGGCATGACACGGGACTGATGGTAGCACTTCGCCTTTTTCCAGATGCCCTAAATAATCAGAAAGAGGCTTTATCTGAGAAAATGACTTTGCCCCAGTCCTCAGTAGTCCATTCACCATTCTTTCTGTCCCTGATGTTTTTTTTGGAGAGAAGTGGCTTCTTTACTGCCCTTCTTAACACCAGGCCATCTTCCAAAAATCTTCATCTCACTGTGCCGTGGAGATGCGCTCACACCTGCCTGCTGCCATTCCTGAGCAAGCTCTGCACTGGTGGCACTCTGATCCCGCAGCTGAATCCTCTTTAGGAGACAATTCTGGCGCTTGCTGGACTTTCTTGGATGCCCTGAAGCCTTCTTAACAAGAAGGCTTCAGGGCATCCAAGATGATTTAGGTGCAATCTTAGTAGCCCCAATATCCTTGCCTATGAAGCCATTTTTATTCAACGCAATGATGGCTGCACGCGGTTCTTTGCAGGTCACCATGGTTAACAATGGAAGAAAAAAAATTTCAAGCATCACCCTACTTTTAACATGTCAAATCTTCCATTCTAACCCAATCAGCCTGACATAATGATCTCCATGTGCTATAGTTGTGGTGATGATTTTATTTTTTTTTTGTTGGGTCATTTTAACCTGTAAAGCACTTTGATAAGCTTTTGTAGTTAGAAAGCGCTTTATAAATAAAGTTTGATTGATTGATTGATTAATTAAACTATGCTCCTGTTTGTGCGTAATGGAGGCTGAATCTGTGCTGGTATTACAAGCATTATTTCAACCAAAGTTTTGAAATCTGGGAACATTTCTCTAATTAAAGTGATTAGATTTTGGCAAGACTCTTTTAACAACAACCCTTTCTGATCGGTTCATTGGGAGGAAGTCTCACAGCATGCACTCTTTCTGCATGACTGGCTAAGCTGCTGGTCTGTGTACAGTGCAGTCAGAGGCCAAGGTGCCCTCAGCTGCTGGTTAATGAGATGCATTGAGTACAGTGTCCAGGTCTGAGGTGATATTCAGATGCTCTGATGGGAATCTTTTTTGACTGATTTAGTTACCTGAACTCTATTTGCAAAGTTCAAAATGTCTGCGGGTCTGCTCAAAGTGGTCATGGGTTTGAATTGCAATATGTCAAATTGACTCACGGCTTTCAGATTTTTCCATCATTATAGGCTACAATGTTCTAAATTATACTTCTGTTTTTCACTAAACAACTTATTGCGCGGAGTGTACATGTGCATCTCTGCACTATGCAGGCAGCATATTTAAGAGTCATACTTATTAATGCTGCAGCTTGTCCAGAACAAGGCCGCTAGATGTCCATAATTCTACTAATGTTGCTGAACTCTAGTGCACTTTGTCATTGTGTTATGACCCGTCTAGGGGTGGCCAGGTCACAACATGAAGGAAGATGATCCATCTGCAGACCTCGAGCAACCACACATCATATTTCAAGTTATGAATAATTTATTTACAAGTATTATTTACAATGAATGTCTTAAACAATAACAACAAACAGAAGGAACTACCCAAGGGTTAACCAAACTTCCCAATGAAAATAACTACATGACAAATATGTACCTTCCTAACTAAGAAAAAACAGGAAAAAAATGGATATCAAAATAAATGACAGTTCACCCCTACAAACTCCTTAGTTTGTGAAGTGGGACAAGCTGCACAGACAAGAGGTGTGGCTGGTTGGGATGAGCATGAGGAGTGTACGCCAAGAATCTGCAATAGCGTCACATGTCCTTTTCATACACCAATGCGGAGTTACCAGTTTTCCGGGATCACCAATCCTGAATGGGCACCAGCACGTTGAAGTTTACATATTCAGTTTATCACAGCAGTACCTTAAGGGCCGCAGTCGTAACAATTGCCTCTAATAAATGTCACATTGCAGTAGAAAAATGTTTCATCTTGAAAATATGAAATCTGAAATGTATGAATTTTGTTTTTAAAATGTGATATATAGCCTAATTGATATTGTGGTATTGTGTATGATTATTGCTCTTCAGGCGGTAAAAATAGGTGCTAAAATAGCTAGCACAAACGGTTTGATGTTTAGTAAATCACACCGTCTGGAATGCCTAGTTATTTGGATCCTCTGTCCCAGTATTTTGTGTTTTCTGTCAGAAATGCCCCCATTGCATGTTCATCAAGGGCAAAAGCACTAAATGGATTGTGCGCATCTTGCCTAATGTTTAACGGGCGCAATTTTATGTGCACGTGGATAGAAAATCAGCTGCATCATGTTTTTGTGATGCTGTGTGGTTTACTTCAGTTTTAACAAGCACACAACTTTGATAAATCAGGCCCACAGTTATGTATTTATGTTGTACAGTACTTGGTGGGTGAAGTGTGTTATAAGTGGATATTGTCGTTTTAAGGTGATCTCAAAGTGGTCCTGCCCTGGCTTTTGGAAACTTTATTCCAATAATGTTTTGGCCTTTTTCATATACCAGCTGAAAAAATTGAGAAGGGGAAGCATAATCGAAATGTGTCAGAGGACACTTATATTTCTTCTCCTGACCTGTAGCGTTGCAGATGTGGAGTTATTGCACTGGCGATGCTTTCAAAATGGACTTGGCTGCAGGATGTCAACCAGCCAGGATGTATCAGAAAGGACCAGCCTACCTTTCTGTCCCTGCGGGAGCTTCACCTAATCAGTCGACTCCAAGGGCAGAAGTCATGAGACTTACTTCATAAAGAAGATTAAAAAAAAATTTGAGCAGGGGAGAGGCCATATTGCTGGTTTCCATCCCACCTGCTCAGCAACATGTATGATCCAATAAAACAGAGGAAGATGCATAGAAGTTTAGAACAAGTTAAAGGGATCATGGTGGAAAACATCTGTTATTGTACTGCTACCAAATAATCACAAAATAAATAAATAAACATGATAGAATCATTAAAAAAAATATGTTCTTAGTAGGGGCGGACGATAAAGAAAAGGAGCATATTGATACAGAAATGTCATATGGTATTTTAGCTGCAGCCCTGACCATTTTAGGCTATTCTTTAATGAACAAATTTAATTCAATGTAGCCCTTTAATCAAACCCTTTTTTATAAGGGAAAGATTCTAAGAAACAAAAAGAAATATGGTAAAGCGAGTTCAAAGTTATATCAGTAAATATTGGCAATAGGCGGGTGCTTGCATGTTCTCCACATGCATGCGTGGAATACTCCGACCCCCCAACCCCCCCACAGTCCAAAACATGACTGTGATGTACCCTAGATTTGCCCATTGACTGCAGGAGTTAGCCTACCATCCCCTTTGCAACCCCCTTGAGGATAAGCGGTACATAAAATGGGTAGATGGATTGACAATAGGGGTGTCATGATTCTCCAAATCCTTGATTTTTCAATGTTAGGGACACGATCCGATTCTTCATTTAATTATTTAATTATTATGCCCTTTTTAGACTAGTCTGGTATATGATCATTGATTTTATTCATTAAATTTTGTGCAGAAAATCTTATTTCAAAAGACGGACTACATAGAAGTGATGCAATTTTAATTCTTCTTGTGTAATGTATAACAGTAGGCACTAATGGTCAAATTTACATAATTTATTTAACGTATGTGTAACAGTCTTGTTCACTCAAATCGAACAGTGATACAAAGTAAACAAATAAATAACAAAGGGTAGTCACAGAGGGTGGCTGCCATCTAGTGACTTTTTTTAGTTACTGCAGCATGCAGAAAAATAACGGAGACATGACAGCTAAAGCCCAGTTTAGGCTTCTCCGACCGCAAATTGGCAGTCAGACACAGACGTATTGACGGAGACGTTTTGCATTTATAGTCAACCAGGACAGCAGGGTGTGCTAACCTTTTTTGGCGTTTGTGCCTACTATCACAGCGTCGTTTCAGTTTTTTTCTAGGCTTGTGAACACATTTCTTCCTCAAGGAGCAATGGACGACAGAAAGTACGTTTTGATTAAGCTGTAAAGCTTTTTACTAGAAGTGCAGCTCATAGAATACTCTATAAAACAGGTTTTCCTGAACTTTCTTGAGTTCAAAATCGCCAAAACAACAGATTAGATAAATTACCCTTCCAATCTAAAGCATGTAGTGGCCAAACGCTGCATTAACTACTGATTACAGCAACTATAGAGCCCCATTCTGGTGAAGCGATCTCTGGCTGTTACTGAAACTGACCAATCACATGCATACGCTATCCGTTGACGGAGATAGTTAAAAATTGGGCCTCTACTCCTTGTGTCCTTGCATAGGTGACGGAGAGCCCTTGCGTCGACGGATAATGTTGTTGCGTCAATTAGTCTCTGTCAAAATGGAGAAGCAAAACCTGGCAAGGAAATGTGAAACAAACGGTCATCTTCTTGTGTACAACACAAATGTCGACTTAACTCACCAGGTACACAAAATATTTCCACACCAGTGATTTTAGAGTAGCAGGAAAGGCTTTGCTCCTATCCTAGGGCTGGTTGATATGGATGATATAAATTTTGAACATACCCCTATACAGTTGAATAGCTCAGACAACTTCCGGAATGTTTAATGAGGGGAAGAGTTTCAGCCCGGACCGATTTCACTGCTACGCGCTCTTCACCACAATGTACAAAATAATGTTTTTAACTAAGTGCAGCTGCTGGCAGGAGCGAAGCACACAATTCTGATGAAGTGTTTCCAAAATGGAGGAGCCTCGTCAATAATTTGAAAAGTTTAAAATGTCAGACAGGAACCGAACGCTTTTGGGAGTAGCCAGTAGAGGGCGGCAAAACCAGTAGGAAAGAAATCATTAATAGCGGTAAATATGATTTACATACCATCTAGGATACTTCTGCCGTCTTTTTTTCTGTTATCTGAATATTAACCAGCTAATAATCACCTACGGTTGCCATGTTTATTTTACTTCTTCTTTGGCAATATTCGATCTTAGTCTGTACTCGGCCCCCTAGCGGGATTTTTCAGTACTACATGCAAAGCAATTAGAAGATGCAATTTGTTGCTTGCGCCAACGTGAGTTTTCATCAATGTCTACTAGAATCATAATCATTTTAATTATTTTCATATCATTCACCTGTGTCTGGAAAAAACATGATGCAGTCCATATGGAAGTCAAACAAACTATTTAAACAACATTTTTATATTCTTTATTCTTATAAGATAATGTGGATTTGAACGGTCTTGTAAGGAAAAAAATACATTTAAATACCGTAATACCGATATGTTTTTTAAAAATACTGTAATATGAAAATGTTGCCATGCTGCCCACCCCTAATTTGGGCAAAATATCGATGAACGATATATATATCCCGATATATTTTATAACAAAATGAGAGCAAATATTTAGTCACAGTTAAACCCAAAATTTGGTGGAAATAACTTGAGACACACTGCTATTATCTCCCTGTCTTGAATAAAATGAACTGTTAGGCTCATATAAGGCTTATACGTCCTGCTCAACCACATCAGACTTGTTGATGTGAAATGTTGCACGTTAGCAAGCTGGTCAGCAAGGCACTGCCTGACTTCGATGTACATGTGGCAGTGCTTCCTGTGCAAAGTAGTTGCGACTGGGGAACTCATATCTTTAGTCCATGGTTTTCAGTAGCTTTTTATATCTGACTTGTTCCACAGTTGCAACAGGGGCCATATCTTTAGCTATGTGATAAGTGACCGCTTTACTTATAGTACACCACTTGTCACTTTTCATAACGTACATGGTGGGAAAATGAAGCTTGCAGTGAGCTTTGTTTCGGGTCTTGAGCTTTTGGGGGTTGCGGATGGCTTGCAGCTGGGGCTTCTGCAGTGCACAATTTCACACATTCTTCACCTGCAGTTTGTGCCACTTTTTTATGTGTTGAAAAAGATTTGTAGTGCTTCCACCCCTGGCTGTGACTTGTTTATGGCACTATCTACATATAACGTGATCTTGTTGCTCATCTGATACTTTGAATCCGAACCATCTCCATATTACTAAGCCACTACTTTTTCATTTACCAGCCAATTCCTCCTCCGCATGTTCTGTAGATGTTGTTGCTTCCTCCATCTGTTTTGAAGCGTGCGTGGTCCGTAGCTTGCCTGGAGCAAGGATCACAGTGGAGTTTGAACTACTTATATCGATATTTGCAATATGGTCAAATTTCAAATCTCACTAAATATATATCTATGTATTTTTAACACTTTAGGCGCAGGGTTTTTTTGAATAAAACATTCAATTTTGATATCACTAGTTCAAAATGTTGTAGCTTTAATATGGTTATTGATAAAGGTATACTGTAAATGAAAAAATCTTCTGATTTCTCTCGCTTTTTTTTACTGCGTTTGCTGCGTTTTTCACGGATTTTTATATTCCTGCTTCATCTGGATTAGCGTTGTTATGACCACCCTGCCACCCGATCACATACCTTTCTCCCAGCGGGAGAATGTGATGAACAGCATTGCACCTGTTGCTACGGTGGAGCATCATGGCGAACGGGACCGGCTGGCTGCTGGTGTGCACTGCTTGAGTTTCACTTTCTTTCTCCCTGGACAACTGAACATCTTGATCAGAGGGTAGGCTATTATAGGCTAATATTCCTCTTCAGAATCTGAATAAGACAATACTTCCCGGTGGGGAACTCAGATGTCTCGGCATCATACGTTTTATCTTTCTTAAACTCGCTCTCTCTATGCTCTAACCGCAGCAGCTGCACACTGTCTCTTTCACTCGCGGAGGTGCATAAAAAGCATGATTTACTCCAAAATTTTCCATTGTAACACACCCAAAAATGTGGATTAAATTAAAGTTACAGATATCCACCATCTCCTGATGTAAAGTAGCAATTAAATTAGCGGTCATATCTACAGCTGAGGCTCATTAAAGGTAGCAATTTTGCCTGTTGCAAAATTGCGACCATGGCGCTTAAAGAGTTAATATTGATATATCATCCAGCTCTGTCCTATCCTACTGCTTCTTGACGCAGACGTCTGCACTAGCCATGGTTTAATGTTAGCTTAGCTAATAGCTACTAGATGGCATCAGCTAATGTGCTCTGTAGACGTGTGCTCTGGTCATGGAAGATGATCTTATTGAGATACAGCAGTTAATAATGTTATCGGGTGTTGTGAGTTGTAGAACTGGTGAGATTTCCTTGTTAGGGGAAATGCAATGCTTCGATCCTTGTAATAAGGAAATAAATCTGTTATGAGTAAATAGACGGTTGCCTGTGAACTAGTCCGATTGGGACGTTAGCCATGCTAATGTATGTAAACATGGGAGGAGGTGATCGTGATCCTAAAATAACTAAAAATGGTCCACACAAGACAACTGATTTCATTCTTGGCTACCTAGGTCTTCGCTAACGGCTAAGCGAAATGGCTAGGCTACATGCTACGTAAACAAACTACAAAGATGGCCAGTCACCGGAAGTGACGATGACCACGTCACCTGGGGAATTTCCTGAACGCGCTTACGCTGTAACATGCACACGCACGTGTACAGCGTACACACGTGAACGAGCTGATGCAGAACTGTGGGGTTGGTTTTTATTAGGGAAATTTACCGAGTGGTCTCTTTGAAACAAAGAGACAGCGTGGTTCTTATCACTGACTTAGCTTTTGGCTAACAAAGAATTATGACTTGAAATGGCTACAGAAACAAGGCTTAACAAAGACTACGTTCGGCTATGGCTTGTCTCTCAGAAACTCTACCGTTAGTGGCTTAACACAGAGATCAAAGCAAAATCACACACAATCAAACTCTGCTTGCTCAATAAAGCGTTAAAAGAAGCCTGCATGCACAGAAATATTCAAGATTTGCTCCAATCATACTTGTCAACCTTGAGACCTCAGAATTAGGGAGACATTCAAAAGCAGGGAGGGTCATTAAAAAATGAAATAATCCAAATATATATATATATATATATATATATATATATATATATATATATATATATATATATGTGTGTGTGTGTGGTAATCCATATAATTATAATTGTTAAGAATACTTGAATTTTAGAGTATTTATTTATTTGACAAAATAACAGTCCGCAGCAATAATGTACGTTAAGGAATCAAACGGTCACTCCGCATTTTTGTGAAAAACCTTTCGTGCAAAAAGGTTGCAATGTTTTTATTTGCTTTCATATTACATTATCACATAAACCTTAGCTAAATAAAATGACATTACATGTAATTTTAACAGATGAAAACTCTAAAATTTGACCAGCTCACATTATTAACCTCCTAAATACGCCCCTGCTCAGCACTAGGAATAGTTACTATTCATTCCAAAATGTCGTAGGAATCTCTGTGTCAGGAGAGAGTGAAAAAGTATTTTTTCCTCAATTTGGTCACTGCAGCATTGAATCTGTTGATTCTAACAGTGTAACGTTGTTGCTCGCTGATGTGCCGCCGCGCCTCACTATTACAGCTGATTGTTTTCCTCATAGACATAAGAATCACTTAGTTGACCTATTTTTGATTCAAAACGGTGAATTTCACCAGACGTAATGGATTTTCATGTCCAGAATGAAGAAACTGTTCACGTATTTAAAATGTAACGTTTTATTCTTGATCCCTCTCACATAAGAAACATGGAGTGTACATGATACCGTCAAATATCGGCAGAAATTCGGGAGAATGGTGGCCCCGGGAGATTTTCGGGAGGGGCCCTGAAATTCGGGAGTCTCCTGAGAAAATTGGGAGGGTTGGCAAGTATGCCTCCAATCCAGATTAAATAAAAGAAGAACGGAATGATCTTATTTTTGAGTCCCTAATGATGGTTGATTTCAGAAAAAAAGTAAATCCTTTTCGAGTGCGACAGGAAAACGCAAGAGAAAAAAAGGAGAAAAAGGTTCATCCACTTTCTTGGATGAGGGGAGAGAGGGAAAAATCGGCTGATGGCCAATCAGCTCGAATGCGGTTTTGATAGAAAAAGAATGGATTTTAACAGGTACTTATGACCAAATCGCGCCGTTTTCTCCCCTTACAGCTTGGCTTAAAGTCGACCCAGAAAGAGACTGATCGGAAAGTTTCTAACCTTTGCGTACAGCTTGGAAAAACCAAACAGAGAGATAGATCGCTTCCGTATTGCTGTTTTTAAAAACCGCGGGGCTCCTCCTGCGGTTCTAGGGGGAGGAGGACTGCAATAAAGCTGATTGAGAGATTTTCAGTGTCTGCGTGTGGTTGGATGAAAGAAGTTTGAAAGTTGGATTAAACCAAGTGCCGTGTCGTCTCTGTCCAAATATAAAGCTTCTAATTAAGCTTCTTATTATATATATTGCCTAACAATCAATATATGTTATTGAATTATTGTGCAGCCCACTCTATTTTGTTTTTTCTCCTACCTGATGTGCATGTGTGCCTTTTTGTAGGCCTGAACCCACTTGCTTTAGTTGACGATGTTTTTTTAAGTCATTTTGCGTAGTGGAGCATCAGTCGAGTCACACTGGCCTGTCTGAGTTGATGCATGCATAGAAAAAATGTCTCACAATAGGCAACGTTTTTTTATGTGAAACGGTCAGGAAAATGACAAACCAGAACCGCACAGGTATGAAACAGAGAATGGGCAAATTGACTGGCACCCGCAGTAACATTGAAAACGGATGATGTGCAGGTTTGGTTCTATTTAATTATTTTGCCCTAATTCACAACACATAGCCCTAAGAAACTTTACAAGATAAGTCTTTTCATTTTTGTCATCTATACTTCTTAATATATCTAAAAGTTTTCCAAGCAGATTGCCTCAAGTCATTGACTGGCAGCATTCACTGTTCCTTAACCAATATATAGTGACAGTAGACGGTTCTTTAAAAGAGAATTAAATCTGTTTGGAAAACAACCCAAAAAAACCTTTCCAGGACTAAACTGTATATTCTTATACTCACATCAACTGTTCTTTAACTAGAACAAACAGTTTCTTTGCTGAGCGTTTAGGTGAATGCTGTGGCTCTATGCAGGGTCTGTTGCTGTTTGCCTGTTAGTCTCTAAGTGCCAGGTGGCCATGTTTGGGAGGCTAAGCGGTGGAGCATATTCTGCACCAGGCGGATAGTAATTACCAGGTGTTCAGCCTTGGCAGAAGCACAGTGGCGGATCTTGGTCACCATTGGATGTGTTTACATGTTTTGATGTGTTTGGCTGCTGAGTGTGACGCCCCTTCTATCTCTGCTTTTCCTCAGCTGTTTGAATTGTTGGGACCAGAGGGCCTGGAGATGATATCCACCCTCCTACAGTGCAGGGCAGCCATTGTTGACTCCTTCCTCTCCATCCCAAATGAAAGGAGTGGATACCTACCAGGTGAGGCAACAACTTGGCAGCTTTGAGATGTGAGTGGGAACAGAAAACCCTTCTGTTCTTGCTGTTTAACGTTTTCCTAATACTGATGCAAATGTGACATTGACAAGTTTGCTGTCATTTCGATCATTTTAAGTGGATTTCTTTCATTTCAATGAACTGTGCCTTTATGGCATCAATAGGACTTAATTTTCTAAAATCAAGGAATGTATACTACAATGATTATTTTCTTTAGTTTGGGTGAACTTTTATGCTCTTTTGTTTTTGCAAAGGGAAACCATCTTTAAGTCAGCGTTTATTTTTTATGAAAAAGTGAGAATTAACCTTTGAGATGTCCTTAAAGGTCACAGAACATTTGGAAAGAAGTTTTCTTCATGTTTTTAAAATGCTCTTTTCTATTTTAGAGAAGCTCTAGATGGGGGTGTGAGTTAATACGTTTTTATCGATATTAATGCCCTTGTTGATTCTTCTTATTAGTCAATTATCTGATTAGTTCAATGAGTAGCAAGATTACTAAGATTAACAATTATATTTTTTCCCAAAAAATCTACACAGGACTGTGAACCTGAACATACTGAACTGATTTGGGTTTTTTATGTAAAATTTAAGACCCTGTGCATCTTCCTAAAATAATTTTGCAATTATATTGAACGTGTTTAAATTATAATCAAGAAGACATAATTTAGGGCTGCACAGTGGGGCAGTAGGTAGCACTGTCTTTCAGAAAGAAGGCAAGTCTTTTCGGGTTCAAGTCCTGGGTTCTGCATGGAGTTTGCATATTCTCCTTGTGCATGCATTGGTTCCTTCCAGGTAATCCGGCTTCCTCCCACAGTCCAGAAACATGACTGTTAGGTTGACTGGTTTTTCTCAATTGCCAGTAGGTGTGAGTGTGTGTGTTTGCTTGCTTGGTTTGTCTTGTCTCTGTGTTGCCCCATGATGGAGCTGTCAGCAGCATAGCCGATTGATGGAATACATAATTTAACAAATAATTCTGATGGTGTATTGTGTAACTTTACTTTTAAAAGTTCACCATAGATATGCCTTTTGGTCTACAATAAGCTGTAAACGTTCTGGCTGTAGGTAGAGCACCCACTGAAAATAGGGTTGCTCACCATGAACATCCTCACTGCCCAGCAACATATCTGCATGTTCCCACTCCACCGAGCTCCCCTGGTAGTTAGCATTAAAGAGGTAATCTGAGCTGATGTCCAGGGACTGGTTGCCTGAGAGCTATGTGTTAGCTTGTCTGTTTCAGCATCATAATCATCATCATCTAAAATGGACCAAACCATAAAATATTTGTATGCATGTCAGATTTGAAATACATCTGTGCCTGCTGCTTGAAGTTGAAAGGTGACAATGTGCTCATGCAGGATATATTATATGAATGTTACCATCCCTTACCCCTTATCAGCACTTTTATGCAGGCATACAAATACACCTACGTTTGACACCCCAAACTGCACAAATGAAAGTAAAACCAAAATGCAGTTTAGAATTCTACCACCCCTTGGATTGAAAACTTCGAAACAAAATTTTAACAAGACAAGACTTTATTATCTCTGCCAAGGTGGATTTGTTTCACCAAGGTTTGTCTGTTAGTAAGCAACATAAATGTTATTGAAGGATTTAAATCACATTTTTAGGAAACGTCTGTAGGTGGACAAGGAACAAGTGATTAGATTTTGGGGGTGATCTCGATCACAGTCTGGTGCCCACATAATGGACAGGTTTTTGATTTGGTTCCCATATAAATGCAACGCAGAAATAAAACATTTCCAACATACTTTTAAACCAACCATAGTAGAAAATAAGACTGAACATATTTTGTATTTGGCTTTGTTACACCAAACACCTGCAAATGATCAATTGAGCTCAAATAAAGATTCAAACTGAGTGGCACAGTGAGCTGCACATAGTTATGGAGGATTTAATGGCGCCACTTGTTATTGACATGGTTCTAAAACGTGTTCAAATATAGTCTCAAATATTGCCCAGCCCACCACTGATCAAACCAAAATCAGTGGTTGTCAAAATAAGCTAGTAAACAGGTTCATGTTGATGGTTGGTACTGGACGTTCTGTTGCAGATGGCTCTAGTTTATACCTAATCAAAGGTGCAGAACATAGCAGAAAAGCAAAACGATCAGCTCCCTGTAATTTAAAACTTAATGCTGCTTTAAACTATTTTCTAGTATTGCCATTAGGACAATATGTAAGAGGCAATTAATTTACAGTTTCACTTTCTTTTCTTCATGATTCATCAGTTTCACTTTGATTTCTTCATGATTTTTATCATTTCTCTGCTCCTCTAGTGATAGAAATAGTATTTCTTCCTCTTGCAGCCTGACTTGTGGGATGACACTAAGACACAAATACACACATAGTCTTGTAGAACAGGTATAGGCAGATTTTCATTGTAGGCATTTTTTTTGAGTCCCTCAAAGCATATTCATTTGATTTTTACATGAACCCTACTTCATTGCTTGAAAGACTCATCGTCTTGTTTCTCCTGTCCTTAATGTGCACAGGAGAGCTGCTAGATATTTATATTGATATTGGTGGTCAGATAACAGTGGCTAATTTGTCATTGCCACAGCTGTCTCCTGATCCTTATGCAAGGTAGGCTGGAGATTAGAGGAAAAGCTCTTGCTTTGTCACAATAATCCTTCCAACTATTTTAAGTCATGCACACTCGTCCTTTAAAGATTTTCTGGAGTCATTAAAGATTCACGCTTCTTGATTTTAATCCCTGGTGTGACCCCAGTACATGGTGTAATTATGCAGCCTACCAACTCATTGTACTCTCACATTAACTCATTCTGCAGTTTAAATCAGTAATTCATGTTATGGTAAATAGGTCAGTTGTCAAGCATTTACAGGGGGACTGATTCCATCAAACAGGTTGATGTGGCTCAAGCATAACATTAAACCACACATAATATCAGATATAACTTAAAGCATTGTATTAATTATGCCGACTATAGATGATGTTTTAGTAAAAATATTTAGGTAAGGCAAAGCAAGGCAATTTTATTTGTATAGCACACTTTCAACACAAGGCAATTCAAGGTGCTATACATGATTACAAAAAATGTGAATATTAAAACAAATAATTGTTAAAAGAAGGCTTAAACAAATATTTAGAATCAACTAGCAATATTAAAATACAAGAAAGCATAGACAATAAAACAATGCATTTAGCATTTGATCAAAATAATAAGTAAGAAAATAAAAAATGGGCAAACAAGAAATCATTAGCAATTGAGTGAAAGCAATAATAGGATCAGTTACTCATAAGCCTAAATAGGTAGAAATGGGTATTGTTAAGGATTTAATGATACAACTATTCTTAACGATACTCCTTTTCGATCTGGGGCTGTATTCACAAAGAATCTTAGGGCTAAAAGTAAGTCACATCTCCAACTAAACGTAACAGAAATTACGTAACGAAGAAACTAAGATATTTAGCCCCAGGGAAAATACAACTTTGCAACGCGGACGACTTGGGCATATCACAACCATCTATCAGCCCATCAATCCACAAAACTCTTAAAGCGCTCTGTCGACTACACATTATCCAACAGTTCATCTGTTTCCCATTAGACATCCAGCAACTGCATCGAATTAAAGCCAATTTCATGGCGATTTCAGGTATGCCGGGGGTGCACAAAGAAGAAAATGTGCACGTCTTCCAATTTATGCAACATACAGGTGCTGGCCAGTAAATTAGAATATCATCAAAAAGTTGAATTATTTCAATAATTCCATTCAAAACGTGAAACTTGTACATTATATTCATGCAATGCACACAGACCAATGTATTTCCAATGTTTATTTCTTTTAATTTTGATATTTATAAGTGACAACTAATGAAAACTCCAAATTTGGTATCTCAAAAAATTAGAATATTTTAAAGGCCAATGAAAAAAAATGTTTTTTTTTAAATGTTGGCCAACTGAAAAGAATGAACATGAAAAGAATGTGCATGTATAGCACTCAATACTTAGTCGGGGCTCCTTTTGCCTCCATCACTGCAGTAATGCGGCGTGGCATGGACTCGATCAGTCTGTGGCACTGCTCAGGTGTTATGAGAGCCCAGGTTGCTCTGATAGTCGTCTTCAGCTCCTCTGCATTGTTGGGTCTAGCGTATTGCATCTTCCGCTTCACAATACCCCATAGATTTTCTATGGGGTTAAGGTCAGGCGAGTTTGCTGGCCAATCAAGGACAGGGATACCATGGTCCTTGAACCAGGTACTGGTGGTTTTGGCACTGTGTGCAGGTGCCAAGTCCTGTTGAAAAGTGAAGTCTGCATCCCCATAAAGTTGGTCAGCAGCAGGAAGCATGAAGTGCTCTAAAACTTCCTGGTAGACGGCTGCATTGACCTTGGACCTCAGGAAACAGAGTGGGCCAACACCGGCAGATGACATGGCACCCCACACCATCACTGACGGTGGAAACTTTACACTGGACCTCATGCAACGTGGATTCTGTGCTTCTCCGCTCTTCCTCCAGACTCTGGGTCCTTGATTTCCAAAGGAAATGCAAAAATTGCTTTCATCAGAAAACATAACTTTGGACCACTCAGCAGCAGTCCAGTCCTTTTTGTCCTTGGCCCAGGCGAGATGCTTCTTACGCTGTTTCTTGTTCAAGAGTGGCTTGACACACGGAATGCGACACCTGAATCCCATGTCTTTCATGAGTCTCTTCGTGGTGGTTCTTGAAGCGCTGACTCCAGCTGCAGTCCACTCTTTGTGGATCTCCCCCACATTTTTGAATGAGTTTGTCGTCACAATTTTCTGCAGGGTGCGGTTATCCCTAGAGCTTGTACACTTTTTTCTACCACATTTTTTCCGTCCCTTCGCCTGTCTGTTAATGTGCTTGGACACAGAGCTCTGCGAACAGCCAGCTTCTTTAGCAATCACCTTTTGTGTCTTGCCCTCCTTGTACAAGGTGTCAATGGTCGTCTTTTGGACAGCTGTTAAGTCAGAAGTCTTCCCCATGATTGTGGAGCCTTCAGAACAAGACTGAGGGACCTTTTAAAGGCCTTTGCAGGTGTTTTGAGTTAATCAGCTGATTAGAGTGGCACCAGGTGTCTTCTATATTGAGCCTTTTCAGAATATTCTAATTTTCTGAGATACTGAATTTGGTGTTTTCATTAGCTGTCTGTTGTAATAATAAAAATGAAAATTAATAAACACTTGAAATATATATGTGTGGAAGGAAAGTATACAGCATAGAAGTTTCACGTTTTGAATGGAATTACTGAAATAATTCAACTTTTTGATGATATTCTAATTTACTGGCCAGCACCTGTATGTAGGGATTCCTATATGACGGACATTGCCTACCTGTTGCAGCAGCATCCTTTTTATACGCGGCGATCTCGAGCCGACACTGGGACTGTAGAGATAAGATTTCCACTCATGCCTCCCTTTTTTTCTAATTCGTAATCCCGGCTCCGAATCGCCCTTTGAGGACCGTCCTCCTCTCCAGTATCAACTGTGCCAGTAGTAATAATTGGTCCTGCGACCAGTTAGGTTTCCTTGTTCTTTTCTCCCCACTCATTTTCAGTTCACGAGGTGCTTTTCACGGTAGTGGGGGGGTATATTTAAGATGTGGCTGATGTGCTCATTAGACAGCAGACTTGTTTATGGCCTACTGGCAATCACTCCCTTAATATGATGCATCCATCCATCCATTATCTATACCGCTTTCATCCAATTCAGGATCGCGTGGAGGGGGGGGCTGGAGCTTATCCCAGCTATCAGCAGCCGTTAGGCAGGGAACACCCTGGATAAGACGCCAGTCTGTTGTATAATATGATAACATTAAAAACACTACATAAAGTAAATAAATAAATAAATAAATAAAATATCAAACATATGTGGGGTATTTATCAATTAATATGGATAAATTTAAATTATGGTTTATCTGGTTATGTAAACAATATTAACTAATAATTGTAAATTAGTAATATAATTATTCTTTAAATCATTTTATTGGGGCACCGCTAGCCTCTGGGCTAAAAAAAAGATCTTATCTCTATTCAAAGAAAATTATCAACCAATAATCTCACTTGAGGTGGCTCTGGCATCTGGTCAGGATACCTCCTGGACGCCTCCCTGGTGAGGTGTTCTGGTCACGTCCCACCGGGAGGAGACCCAGGGGAAGACCCAGGACTCGCTGGAGGGATTATGTCTACCAATTGGCCTGGGAACGCCTCGGGATTCCTCCCGAGGAGCTGGCCCAAGTAGGTTAGGTTGACATTCCCTGACCTAACCAAGTCTGGGCCTCTCACCTTAGGCTACTACCCCCGCGACCCGACCCCGGATAAGCGGAAGATGATGGATGGATGGATGGATAATCTCACTTATAATTATTAATTATTAGTGATTACCAGAAATGGATTCTTTGCAATTATTCACACACACGCACACACACACACACACACACACTCAATAACAAATTTATTCTAGAAACACAACTAAAATATAAAATACTACTCATATCAAAACGGTTCTGTCAAGGCTAACGTTATACCTGAGCAATATGGCGACCAGTAGTGACGTCACTTAGACGCGTCATGAGGCGCTTCCTGCTGACGTTTGTACGCGGCCCCTCGCGTGCACGCGTAGAGGCGTTGTACGGTCGTGAACGCGCAGCTTGCTGTAAGGGGGGGGTTAATTGCTTTATTGCAGATGAGGCACCGCACAGCTTTCTTTAACAAAGAAAGACCTCGTGGTCCTTATCAGTGGGGCAACTTTTTGTTAGCAAAGGCTCTGGTTCAGAAAAACGGGACAAATAAGGATTTTTGGTCAACCCTCGGCACCTCGGGTTTCTGGGGACACTCCGTGTGTGCACAGCAGAACGCCTGTATCGTTAAACACTCACTATGGTACATGAAGTAGAACAAAGGGATTTCCTACAATCAGATAACTATGCTTATTACTAAAGGATGAAAGGTACCACAGATATGAACTTACACAACAATTAAGCTCACAGTTTACCCGTAAATACGAACAAAACACAGCACAGAAACTTGAAGAGCGCTCATTAGAAATGAGAACATGCATGCATTAGAATTCACAGTACTCCTGAATAACTCCACCCAGGTCAAGAAATAAAATCGAACAGTCTTACTTCATAGAAGTCCCAGATGCAGGAGAAAGGCACCGCGTCCTTGATTGCGACGGAAAAATGCGAAAGAACAAGGGAAAAAAGGGAAACGTCCAACTCATCCGCCGTGCAGAAGAGAAAAAAGTTGAATAAACGAAAAGGTAAAAACTTTGAAGGCCAGCCTCAAAGACGGGAGAAGTTGTTTGCACAAGGAAAAGGGGTCAGAACACGTGTTGAGAATACAGTCTCTTCTTTGTAGCTTTGGGGCAAAACCACCGCTCATGGGGATGAGAGCGTGAAGAGAGGGGCTCTCCTTTAGTCCGGGAGTCGAACCAGAGAGGATGCGAAGTTCTGTGATTTAGAGCTTTAAACAAGGCGCCCGTGCTGTTCCCTCCTACTTTGTGCGGATGGTCCACTCACACTGCACGGAACTGCAGAGGGTCTGATGGATTGGCGCTCCTGCCAATCCGCGTGACAGATTCTCCAGCGCTCAGCTGGGGAGGGGAAAGAGAGAGATGCACGGCGCTGCCATTGGCCCATTGGAATGCTACCGTCATATTTCAATGCAATTAAGAACCAAAATTAAGATTTTGAATGCTGAAGTGTATAGTGCAAAATAAGCCCTGAGAACATTGAGAACAATTTAACATCCACTCATCCATTTTCTGCACTCATGCGTTCAAAAACTGTGCATCTCTCTCTATGTATTCAGTGTATTTTAG
Organism: Apricaphanius iberus; assembly: GCA_028564705.1. Lineage (NCBI taxonomy): Eukaryota > Metazoa > Chordata > Actinopteri > Cyprinodontiformes > Aphaniidae > Apricaphanius > Apricaphanius iberus. The sequence goes on along the minus strand of JAPXFQ010001372.1, from coordinate 727,619 downwards.
CAAAGTGTTTGGTCAAATTACTCGTGGTTCCGCCTTGCAAGCAAAGCTTTTTTTGAATTTGTGACGGCGTGCATTGTCAACATCTATTTTCGTAAAATGAAGCCAAATTTTGTATCGTTTCGTTGGCTCTGCTATCGTATCTGTGTAACTACATGTGAGCGGAGCTTCTAGTGAGAGTGCAGCAGTCGCCCCTCCTATATCAATCCATGCGGAGTGTGTGCTTGTCAAGGAGGTGCGGACTGCCAATAGAGTGTTTGGCTTGTGTTTGTATCTCCCGCAAGAGATGAATACAACCTTAATTTTACCGTAAGAGGACGAATAAGGCTGAAGGTTATCGGCCCGGGTGGACCGTCAGAATCAGCCCCAAGGCTAATTCGTCAGTCGTCCGGTTCTGGAGTGGCCTAGCCAGTCTCCAGACTTAAATTAAAAAAAGGGAATCTAATAGGGAATCTATGGAGGGAGATGTAAGTCCGCGTTGCACAGTGACATTCACAAAACATCCCAGCTAGAGAGATCTGCATGAAAGAATGGACCATAATGCCAGCTGCAGTGTGTGCACACCTGGTGAAGACCTACAGAAAATATTTGACCTGTCATTGCCAATCCAGGTGACGTTAGGTGAACTTTTGGTATTGAACAATATGCTTATTTTATAGGTTTATAGCTATTTTATAGTTTTTTGTTTTTTATGAAAGATGTCCCTTAGTCATGTCCTAGTGCTTTATCACATTGTAAAGTATTGTGAGAAAAACATGATGAAATAACACAATGGCCCAGAAATCTCAACATATACTAATTTTAAAATGTATGGTCAAGCCAGTAGAAGTTTGTGTGTAAAATGGGTGGTTTATGTGATTGTTAGTGAAAACCTAAAATGGAGGAACAGAATGGTTTTTTTGTTCTGTATCAAACCAAATAGAACTATTTGCACTTATACTCAAGCTTATGTGGTACTTTAAAACTCAGCTGGTGGTGTTGAAATTCTGAAGAACCCAGATCCGCCTCAGAAATTTCACTTTGGAGACAGCTTTTGAGATTAGTGTTGCCTTGACGACTGAGGGTGAAGACACGAGGGGTTAAAAAAGGCTGATTAAATTTTCTACTATTTGCATGCCATGAGGAAGAGTGGGATTTAGAGGGAATGCCTGTCTCTTGCTGATTAGCTTTTAAATTGCAGTTCACAGCTTGGCACTTAGATGTTTACAAGAGAACAGATTCTCTCAGTGGCATCTTTCCACATTCTGTTAGAATGGACATTTGTTGTGGGAGCATCAAGGTAATAATGATTTCATCTTCAGATCAATAGATCAGTGATTATTGTCTCGATCTTATGATTGCTTGCTGAATCTTTTTCTATCACGTCATGTAATCAGTTGTCATTGCTTGGGTTCTGTTTTAGAGTTAGATCCCCTGAAGAGACATTGGCTCTTGTCCAACGAAATGTGAACTTTAAATCATCAATTACCGACTTGTTGAATTTAAAACCTGCATCTTTAAACAGATGTTTTTTGGGTTTTGTCACTCTGACTACCTCTAAAGCTAGAAGCAACAGTTTCTTTACTTCTATATAAAAAAAAATAGGACAACTGTACATTAAAACAAGTTTGGTATAAAATGTTTACAATGTATGTTATTTTGTGTAACACTTTTATTCCCTATAAACTTAGCACACCTTACATTAGTTACCAGTTAAAAAATTAGATCAAATCCAACCAACAAACCCAACCAACCAACAAAGTCATAGGGTTACTGTTGCATTCAGTTGAGGCATAATCCACATGTCAACACAATTTTTCACAACAGTTTTCACATTTAAAAAAAAGGAGTAAATCTGTTGAACACTGCGATTTGCCAAAGTTGATCAATTGCACTTGGGGGGAGGGACAAAAAAACTAAACAAAAAACCAAGCAAATATTTATACAGATTGCACCTTATAATTTGCAACATGTATCTTTTACCAAAAAAGTGGAACAAATTGTCTAAATTCAGGCGCATCTGTTGCTGGCTAAAGTGTAATGGAGTTATGTTTCCATGTGGAAACCTGGTATGCATGTGTGTACCAGACCGAGTGGTCTGTATTGAGAAATTAGAATACAAAGAGGTGTACTGCCACACTCAAGTTGTGCCCTCAGCACAATTTCTAAATAATTACTAGCTAAACTGATTGCTAGTAAAATCACTCTGTTCCACTTTAGTGTGTCGCCTCAAAAATAGAACTTAATCTATCCTATCCTTAGTAGAGCGGTGTGGGGAGACACTTCTGGGACGCATCTGAAATGCGGCGTGGCCCTTCAGTTTAAACATTACTGTAGACTGTAATGGTTTCTATTTGCTACAGAAATGGTGCCACTTCCATAACACACTACTGATGATGCATCCGGTGTAATTTGGTGGTTAGAATTACTCAGTATGTAACTCGACTTGAATCCAAATGAATATCTTTTGGAAGAACTGAAATTCAGTTTCCATAGAAAGGATCTGAGAACCTTCAATGTGGAAAGTTTTTGCAAAAAACTGGTCAAAATTACACATGAGCAATGGAATACTTATGTGAGAATATAATTTTTTTGAATAACTTAATTTGTGAACTAATTTGCTTTGATTTCTTTATTTGTATGGGTTACTTTGGTTGTTGAAGACATTTGGTGTTATGCCAGCAGCCTATTTAGAAGTATGTAGGCGAGAACATTTTTTATATAGATTAAATGCTTATTTTACCTGCTGTAGCTGTTTTTTTTTATGTATCAGGCAGATATGTTCTAAACAAGCTAACCCCTCCTTTCCACCGGACGCGTCAGCAGCATGTTACAGCAGCAGCACGTCATACGCGGCTGTTAGCCACCGCTGTAATCAATATAATCCTTTCCATCGGAGGCGAAAGCAGCACGAGTTTGCCCCGTCACAGGAGCGTCATGTCGCAGCACTTTTCTAAATATACGCCGCAGTCCTATTTTCTATGTGCTATGCCTGTGAAACGTGTAAATTTCAACATTTTGGATAGGGGAAGACAGGAAGTCAGACGGCTCGTCATCCGGAAATGTTCAAAATAAAACATAGGTGCTTCTTCCCGGTAGCTTTGCTTTACTACCTGTGCGGCCCCGTGAGAAGTCAGTAGGTCGTGGGAGGGTCTACACTACCTCGGATCACCACTAACATTATTCTTTTGCACTTCGAGGGATTTTGTATATTCCCTGACATAACATAAACTTTTTGGCGAATGTAAAATGGACAGAACATAATACACATACCTTTTGGAGCCATGTTGTAGTCTTTTTTTCCTGCTTGTTGTTGCGTTTACTGACGAAACCACGCGTGATTTTGCTAATATCGCTTTATTTCGGACCTGACAGCTGCTTCTCTGCCTGGAAAGGGCCAAGCAGCAGAATACGCGAGTAAAACGTGCTGCTCCTGTAACATGCTGCTGACACGTCCAGTGGAAAGCCCAGGTTAGTGTCATTTTCTTAAATCCTGTAGCATGTTTGAACTTTTGTAAGGGAATGCAAATAAGGAAATATTGAGTGGACATTAATTGATAACTTCATTCAGTGAACAGATGACGTTTGTAAATTAAGTTAAAAAAGCCTAGAAGAAATTAGTAAAACACTTAAAATAGGTTGCTGCTGCCTGGATAGCTTTGACATGTGAATAGCAGTAATCAGCCCTGATAAAAAAAAAAAAACACTTTATTGATTGACCTTTGATAACAAACTGATTTTAAAAATATGTTATGAACAATGAATGCACATGTACAGAAATAACTTGATTGGTCAAATTATTGATTGATTTGTTTGCTTTTACTTGTCCTGGACAGGCTTCATTTTCAGTGAAGATCGTCAGACTTGACTGAACTAATTTGGTTCAGCTGCTGTTGAACTGAAAAGTTTCCAATCTCATCAGGGGTAGACGCATAGTCTGTAGAACTTGACTTTCTGGACCAGAATTGAGCAGTTTATATAGTTTATTTAGAGTGACATTGGAAAAGTCCCATGGTAGGTTGTTAACATTTACAGAGTTGCTTTCTGAGCTGCTGACTTACCAATTAGCTGACAAATCAATAAGTAACTGACAGAAATATAATCCTTATGCCCCAAATTAATATTGTGCTAAAGAGCTTATTTCTCTGTTTCTTAACCTTTGGTGTTGAATTGAGTTTCTTTTTGGCCACCATCACAAAAAAATGTACATTGTGAAATATCAGCCTGATCAAAATACTTGGGTGAAGAGATCTTCTCTAAACTAGAATATCCACATTTAGTGTATAGATCCAACTAAATAGAGAAAAGTGATCTAATATAGTGAGGATAGAAGTTTTTTTTTTTTTTTCAAATTCAGACGCAAAACTCTAGAATCAGAAGTGAGCCATAATGTGATATTGTTTGTTTACCGAGTTACCACTGATGCAGCTGGATGTCTGGTCATCTTTGGTTACAGCAATGCTTAAAGCTGTAGCACATAAACTCTGGGAAAAAAAATTACATTTTAAGTATGCATTGGATTGCAAAGTGGAAATGTATCATGTAAGTATTTCCTTCCTAGAGTGGAGATGCTTATGGTTCTTTATATGCCAAGTACCAGCTTTCTATCACATCAGTTTGTTTTCGTGAGGTTAAGCAAATAGTGTAGTGTAAAAGAAAATAAAAGTTTTTTTTTAAATCTTATTCAACAGGTTAGTGTAAGAAAAAATGTATAATGTAAAACATTAATAAACTGAATAAGTCCAATAATGTAAAAAGCATTATCCTAACTGTAGTGTAATTGGTTAATCAGTATTCCTGCCTATGATTACAGAATGAAGAACACTCCAAGCCAATCAGAGAAAATGTTATTGACAAGTGTAAATCAGGATAGATGCAAAAAAATCTCTAAGCCCTGAACATCCCCAGGAGTTCATTTAAATCCATCATCAAGACATGGAAGGAATATGAGCGTGGAAGAGGGAGGCTAGTGAGAGGAGGCCTAGTTGAAGGCCAGACAGACAAAGCTTGAGCACTTTAATAGGAAGAATGGAGGAAAACTGCAGGGTCCTGATGTGCAACTTGACTGAGACCTGTCCATAGAGACTCCCTGGTGGGACTGCAGGCAAAGGTTCATGTACTGACTGGAAGGGAGGAAACGTATCCATTTAATTGTATTATGTTACATGTCCTTATTCAATTTACTTTTTTTTTTGTAGAAACCAGTTTGTGCTTTGACATCAATTTTTTTGTATATTTTTTTCAAGTTAAAAAAGCCTATTTTTGTTGACCATGATTAAGTTTGTATGAAAATTCGGGACTATAAGCCGCTACTTTTTTCCCATACCTAGAACCTTGTGTCCTTTACAACAGTGTGGCTTTACAGCTAACGGCCGCTTTAACATATCTTAAAAATATTATATTAAATTAATAAATATATTAAATTACTAGCAGGAAAATGAAAGAAACTCTTCATTCGTTTGAATACAAATATTTACAAAGGACCAAGTATCCAAATAAGATAATTATTTATTCAATTATATTATTTAATTATTTTGTCTCCAGTAATCCTAAATACTTGACAGTAATAAAAGCATGCATCTCAGGTTATCAAAAAGCAAGGCAAGGCAAGTTTATTTATAGAGAACAATTCATACACAAGGCAATTCAAAGTGCTTCACAGTTGCATAAATTAAGAAAACAGATAAACAGAAAAAAAAACATCAACTTAAAAAATAATTAATTACAATAAAAAGCAAGAATGCAGATAAAATACTTTCAATTGTCATATGCACGGTTAAAAATAAACTGTTTTCACCCTGGATTTAAACATTGCTGTACACATCTCCCACTTATGAGTCAATCTGCATCTGTCCCGTAACATCTTTTTTTTCCCTTAGCCTCCTCTTCTTCATCATGTCCTTTCCCCTCTTTCTCAATCACTAAAACGAGTGATCGATTCACCATGTCATCGTAATTTCTCGCTTTCTTCCTCAGACTCCAGCTGCGAGTTTTGCTCATCATCTTCCGCCTCATAAAAGAGCTGCACATTTATTCCTTTGGATCGTCTTTTACATGCAAGATAAAATCCCTGAGATACATAAAGCTTAGTAAGTGGATGAAATAAATCCTTAAAATACCAAAACCTGCCGTAATTATCACTGGTTTTCCTGCTTTCTGTTTGCGGCGCTATACGTTTCTGCGTCTCTCCTCTCGCTTTTGTTGCGCAGTAGCCTATTTCTCCATCCCTCAGCAGTAAAATTCTGCCCATTGATGTTGATAGAATATGTGACATTGCTATCAATATCAAATTGATCTCATTTTGGTTATATTTTTTTAATGTGTCCAGCGCATTCCCTTTTACATTTTCTGAGTTAACAGAATAACCGGTTTTAAACGTCTCTATGCAATTCTGAAAAAAGTGGTTTAATGATTTTAGCATAACTCCTGTTTCACTAGGCTGATAAACAAAATTTTTAAAACTGATATGTAGTTTATAATCCACACTTTAAACACAAATTGAACCTGAGACTCAGAGTTTTTGTTCTTTTTTTATATATAAGGTTGTTCTTGCAGCTATATCATCCCAAATCAGACATAGTAAAAGGACGCGTATACGCGTCCGTGGACCCCAGAGGGTTAAGTTAAAGGCAGTTGATCTGGCTTTTAAAGAAGGAAATAAAGCTGCTTCACATACCCTTAGCATCAGTGAATCAATGGTGAAACGTTGAAAATGCCAGCTTGAATTACTATCTCAATGCGAAACGAGCAAAAAAGCTTTTGGAAGTAATAAAAGCAGATGGCCCAACCTTTAAGACTTGCTTGAAAATTGACTGAACACACTGAGAGAGGACGGCCGAGGTGTTTCCACCGTGTTGAAATGTTAATAAAATGGAAGCTTCCCCAGACACCGATCTCTTTCTTGACAATCCCCTCTGTGCACAAACCCTAACATATAGTAATTAAACATTAAAACACCTGCGGCTTATATTCGGGAGCAGCATGTATATGTACAGTTTTGTGTTGACTCTAGAATTGCGCTGCTCTGGGTGGCTACGTATTGACTTTTGTTTTTTTGGAAATTGCTTCCCCATTTTTGTTGGAGAAGAATTGCATTGGTTGGAGCTGTGTGCTTTGTGGGTTTTTGGGCCTCGGTCTGGTGGGTCTGCCACCCGGGGCCTTGGCCTATTCCTGGTCCGGATGGGTGTTTTGCTGGGGTATTTGATATGTAGGGAATTGCGGTGGGCACACTTTTCGGCTCCAGAGGGTGGGCCCTCCAATGAGCCTCACCTCTGGCGCTGGTGCCCACTGCTTAACTGCATTTAGACACGGAGGGCCATGGGCGGGGGATGGGGGTGTCTGGTAGCATTACCATGTCCCACCCCTCTGTTTTAACTGCACAATAGAACAACATTGAACAACACCACAGTGGAGCAGGGAAAGAGAGGCTAGGGGGCTTTGCACGCCCCTGGTCGCTGCCGTCCGTCAGGGTTTGGATTCCGGGAGGTGGGACAGGCTGTCTGGTCTGGGGCCCGGGCTGTTTAGCTGCTCTTTCTACTGTGGAACTTTGGAGGTCTGCTTGTCTCCATCCTAGAGGGTAGGGAGTACTTCTCCCAATTCCTGGGGCAGGTTGCTCTGCTGGGGCATTGGTCCCTAGACCTGGGAGTATAGAGTGTATATGGGGTGTATGAATGAGTGTATAGCGTCATCTCTTTGTTGTCTTAGAGAGCTGGTTTAATTGTGGTGCGTAAGAGGGAGGGTTTGCATGTATGTTTCTGTATGTCTCCGTCTACCTGTCAGGTTGGGTCCTCAGCTTCCCTCTTGCCTGGCGCATCTCATGCCCTACACTTACTGGGGTCCTACTTCCTGTCCGTCACTCCCTGCCGGTGACTGATGCCTCTTCCTGCCTGTGCGTTTGTGGCTCTTGCTGTGTGGGGCTGGAGGCCAGGGTGTGTACCGACTCGGCCCTGTTGCGTGCCAGGGCCTAGCTACATCGTAGTCACAGCTACCCTGGGGCGCAATGACAGAAGCAATGCTGCTGTACACTCGTGCTACAGAGCGCTCTGACCGCCACCAGCTGGTAAGGCAGGTGAAATGTCTTACACGAGGCAACGACTGAGACCGAGAGATTGAGTGCTCGAAGCAGCAATCCTTCACTTACAGAACTGCATTCTCTTGAGCGTTTGCTGACCTTTAAACCATTAATGGGAGAAAAACTTCTATAGGGGTAATAAAAGTTTTTATAGTGCTATATGTCTGTTTCACAATCTCAGTGGGTTTTTCTTTAATGAGGATTAGGTAGTCAAAAATCTTCTCTTGGCCTGCGTTGACCACCAGGTTGTTGTCTCAGCTCCAGACATTAAAGGGAAAGTTCACATTTTTAGACATGAAGTTGTTTCCCATCCTTACTTGAACCCAACTCTGTGCTCACCACCTGGTCAGAGTTTGTGCCATGGAAGCTTTTCAAGAAAGTAGTCCTGGATAGTTTCTGGAGCCATCAAACTGTACCGTTTTGCCTCAGAAAAGTATGTGTTTGAAAGCCTAATTCATTCGCATCACAAAATATCGCCCACCAAAATTCGTAATTCACAATTATTATGCACTGTTAACTTTGCATTCCAGTCAATCCGTACTGCCACCAGTGTCAACTTTTACGCACTCCCAATCACATTTTACATTGTTGAAAGCATGGCTAGCGGACTGCATTTCTGACTACGGAACATCTGATGATTAAACACATTTTAGCAAAACGCCAAAGGGATACATTTATGAACTGGAGTATACAGATGCCAAACTAAAGCTAGAACAGGCACAGAGCACGGGTGAGAGGACAGAGAAGTGTTCCAAGCTGCAGGGAAGGTGAGGTGCAGAAGTGCATACCTTTGTAAACATGAGATCAAATGTTTTTGATTGAAAGACGAAAGGTCATTTGTGTTTTAAATAGTTTTCTGAGCAGGCTGTACAGATATACTTTTCATACAAGTGACTAAGTTATGTTGTATTTATTTTATTATTTCATTTTTAATGAAAGAAATAAAAGTTAAGATAAAATAAAAATGAAATATGCTGTTTTCATATAACTTCACGCGATGTTTGCTGATTTGCTCAACGCATCACCAGCTAATTGTCGATAGTTAAATCCATGCTATCTTTACCCTGGTTAATATGTTCTCAGTGTAAACATGATAGCTTCAAAATATTGAGGTAGTAGGTGGCATCAAATTAGTTAGTAGATGGAACTTACCCTGGGTACAGCAGCACTCTTAAAAATATTTTTTTTCCGGGGCGTCGCGTGGTGTAGTGGTTAAGACGGGTGCCCCATGTTCAGAGGCCTCATTCCTCGAAGTGGCTGTCCCGGTTTGACTCCCGGCTGTGGACATTTGCCAATGTCTTACGACTCTCTGTCCCCTTTCATATCTGTCCACTGTTAATAGAGGTCACTATGGCCACAAAACGTTTTAAAAAATAAATATTTTTTTCCTCTTTCCTGTTTGTTTCATACTTTCAAACACATATAATATTCTGAAGCAAAACGGTACAGTTCGATGGCCTCAGAAACTAGCCAGGAGTACTTTCTTAAATAGCTTTGAACGACTAGAGCGCTAACCAGGAGGTGATCAGAGTTAGGTCAATATTTATGCATTATGCTGCTGGTTAAGATGGGATACAACTTCATGTCTAAAAATTTGAATTACCCCTTTAATCCATTATTCCCTTTATTGAGTTCCTGTTCTGGGGAACCATCTTCCCATTGGATCAGGTTTTCCTCATGTGGATCTACAGCTGTATGCTAACAGTGTGAACAACAATGCACTAAGAACAGGCTCAGCCTAATGGAGGGTGCATTTATTTTTTTTCAGTACAGACAGACTATAGTCCCTCAGTGAGGAGGTTGTAAATATAGAGACAAGTGTCAGAGTTTAATTCAAATAGAACTTTCTCCATTGATCTATGGGGAATGGTGGTGTTAAGCACTGTAGAGGTTTCTGATATTGGTGTGTTTGGTGTGCAGGATGGTACACATGTGCTGGGGATTGCTTGGGGTGATGGACAAACTGAGACCGGGCTGTGATGTGTGGTTTGATAAGCTGCTCAAAACATTACATGGTTCTGAGGGTCATTGCAGCAGGGCAGTAATAATCCAGATGTTCTCCTACCTGTCATCTAGTGTTGTGATCAATAACGGTTACATTCTTCTAATTTGTAATTTTCTTTTGCATGTTTATCAACTTTTACTGACAGGTTTGCAATCAAAACCATTTCTCTCAGTTTTACAGTTCTCATATTATTTTCCGTAATGTTGCTTTGCTATCGCCAAACACTTGCTCAACAATTAATGTGATTTCTTTCGATTTAAAGTAGGCTGTTCTGTTCTCTACTTTTCAACATTTGACAGGAGGTAATATATTGGTTTGTATTGGTTTAAAAGGTTTTGTGTAGATGTTATTGAGCCGTGAAGTAAAACTTACTTTTTAGTGTAAATGAACCCTAATTGTCTGTCGTTTCATCCTTTTAATTCAAGATAATTAAGGTGATATCTGGCCTGATTCTCCCCTTCCAACAATCTTAAGGACACCCTAATTATTGTGATATCTTTAAAGATAATCTTATAAATTAATCCTGCCTTGTGTTTTGCGTTCATAGCACTCTAGTCTGATCGGATAGATGCTGGGGCCGCTCCGATCACAAATCAGCATGTGCTGTGTGTTGCGAGGACAATGAGCAAGCAATCTTTTGTGATTTGTGGCCAATCAGAAATCAAGGATGACAGGCAGCGGTGTGTGATCTCTCAGGTTTTGAAAATTCTTACAATAATTTAAAAATCTCGCTGTGTTAACCAGGCGTTACACTGTGGTGAAATGAGTAAAGAAAACTTGAAGATACTTAAAAAATAGCGAGACTTAAGTGGACAATTTTGGCTAGGTCATTGGTGCTGTCATTTGAAAGGATAACATAACATGGTATTGTTGTCATATCTAAAGAATCTAGGTGCTTGGGTGGTACATCACGGAGTCACTAAAGCATCGCATCGTTAGAAACACATGTAAGGAAAGTGTGGTTATTTATGATCCATTCAGCTTTCAGCTTTTATAGTATGTAGAAGATTTTGATAATATACACGGTGATGTGATATTAGTCTGTGAAATTACCCCTCGAGAATATCATAATGATCTGAGGACTATGGCTTGAAATGTGTGAAAAACACCTTTAAATCAGCTAGTAAACAAACACAAGCTATCCTGGTGGTGCTCATGACTGCAATTATACCGCCATGATCACTTGTGGAAATGAGAATCCTGCACATTTGGAGGCAATCTCTGTGAGAGACAAAAGAAGGCACATTAGTACTCAGAGAGAGCGATTGGTAAGGATGGAGAATGGCTTAGACTGAGGAATTGGTGCATAGAGGGTGACAGAGTTAAAGGGGTTGGGAGTTGGAGAGGTAATGGGAGGGAGGCTAGGAGTGACAGGAAGAGGAGAGCTGTTAGAATGAGCGGGGAGCTGTGCAGTAGGTAGAGCCACTAGACGAGATAAAGAAGAAATCATTCAGTCAATCAGCCCAGGCCCTGGTGCAATCATCAGATCTCATCTGTTTTCAAGAGCAATTCTACCCTTTATTGAGCTGTTGTGTCTAAAACAGGGGAGACTGCAGGGGGGAACATTAACCCATGTATTGCCACCTCCATGTTCATTGGAGCTGGAAATGGGAAATGATAATGAAGAAAAGTCAATCTTATTATCTTGGTTGGACTCCTTTGTGATCAGTTAGAATAGTTTTGCTGTCGATGCTTGTTGATGTTGAGGTTGTTCTTACTGCATGAAGGTCATGTTGAGAAGGGTGACATTTTCTTGTTGTATCTAAACATATAATGCAATACTGAAAAACATGTTTTCGGGTTAGCTGTATTTTTCCTGAAATCTTGTGGTTTCTGTTGAAGCTTAATTTAAATACATACCATCATCATACCATCCAGTCCAGGAAAAGCTTTTGATAATCATCTGTGCATTCTGCAAATGTCTGTCTTCCTGTTTTCCAGATATTAGCCGAAAGGTCAGCGGTGAAATGACCAAGCCTGCCTATGGCTGCCAAGTGACCATCCAATCGGAGAAGGAGAAACAAATGATGAAAATCTACCGGCGAGAAGAAAAGAAAAAGAGAGCCAAAGGAGGCGATGATGGTGACTCTTCAGAGGCTGTCATGACCTTTGACCCAAAAGAGATGAGAGCTCACCGGTACATCATCTCCAAACTTTCTCTTTCCCTTTTGTGTTGTCTTTGTTCTCCATCCGTCCATCACTGCCTTCGCTCCAAGGAGTTTGTAGGAAACAAGACAAGCTTCTGCATTTTTCATGAAACAACTGCACCTTTACAAAAAATCCAACAAATAAAAAACAAGACAGAGATTCTGCAGCTCGTCACACATCTTTTCCTGAGGAAGATTATTCTGAAAGTTTAATTTCAGCGGATGACAAAAAGGAGCAGTGATCTGTTTAATTAAAAACGTACCATGGTTAAATTCAGTGCAATGTGAAGGAAAAGATTAGTGGTGAGGTAAGCCATTTCAGGGAGAAGCATAATGCCTCTCATCTGCCTCTTCACATTAATCATCCATCGACAGGGGTATTTGTTCTTAAATAATGGATGTGTGTGTGTGAGGGGTGTATTTAGGTAAAGAAAATCATTTTAGTAGTTTTTGGTCTGTTGAATTGTTTTAATGGGGTCCTATATAATATTTAGCTGTCAGAATTGTGTAATGAACTTCATTCAAAGCTTTTTGACCCCCAAGATCGCCAATATTACGATTATCCCCTGAAATATGTAAACCTTTCTGCAAGGATGGAGAGTGATTAAAAAAAGTAATTTTCCCTGGTTTTTTGCTGGATGCCATATATGCACAATTGCTGTAAAACAAAACCTTTCCTCAGACTCAAGTTGTAAACGTTTGATACAAAAGGAACAGAGATAATAAATTGAAAATGAAGTCGTCATTAAAAGCAGAGTAAAAGAGGAAAAAAATGTTGCTCCTCTTTTTCAGAGTTAGAACATGTCTTTCTAACCTTATACACCAGGAAAGGAAGCCATTATCTTCCCTAAAGCTTGGTTCACATGACAGGATTTTTAAGTAGATTTCAGCCCCTTTCAACAACTGCAAAGCCGCCCATATATTCCTGCTTTTTGGTGTGTTAAGAGCGCTGTGGTCTGCTTAGAATGACACTGAGACCAGTTTGATCACAAATCGTGGCTATTCAACGTGTTGAGTTGTCTTGGCCTGATAGTGCAGGGTGTATGCTGTGTTTCCTGGACATAGGCGCATGAAGCCTGTTGAATGTGAAATATACCTAATCACAAAGCACAGTGACGGGCATTGATACACCTCAAGAACATCTTTTATTTCCAAGTGTCTTCTCACTTGAGGGCAGAGATCAGTTGGAACAAAATGTGAAAAGATTTTCGTGGGGAAAACCCGATAACTTTTCTTTTTGTGGTTTTTCACCATTACACCTAGTTTACAAACTATTGCCAATGCCTCCCTCTCAGCTTTCAAGTTACTCCTTTGACTTGTTCGTGAGTACATTTTGTTTGTGTGGGGTGTCTCATTGCCACACACCACTCACTGTATAACCAAAACTGTTGTATCCAAATAATTTTTTATTGCCATGTGTTTGGTCTCTCAAGGTTTAGAAATAGTTACCATTTAAAATCTTGCCGTCTCAACCAGCCTTAAGCAATGAACAAAACGTCAATATTTTGCCAGCTGAGAACAGAAGGTCCTCAACATATCAGACTATCACAAGAAAGTCTCATGATGATGCTGCTATGTTCAAGCAGAATCTGAAGGATTCAACAAACACAAAAAGGTCATTAACAGATTATACCATGGTGAGGCCAATTCATGCATATACTGTTTTCCAATGGTACACAAGTAAGAAATTCCACTGCGCTCATCAGCAGGATCAATGCAGTTAACTGAAACATTGCTAAACACCTGGCTGCCATTTAGTTCCCCTCATTGGTAACACCCCACGACCCTACAGAACTTTCATTTTAGCAGCAGAATCAGTCAACTGAAACTGGACCCACGGGATAAGGGGGTATAATTTGATTTCATACCTCTTTTGACCTGCATACCTATGCTGGACACAGTGAAAATGGTCAAGAAAGTTCAAGATTTGCACTCTGTTGGATTTCTGTTAGTCCACAAAATAGAAGGACAGCTTCTACAAACTGGTGCATGAAATTGTCATGGAATCTAGGGCTGCCACAATTAATCGATTTGTCACAACGTCGACAAGTAAAATTGTCAACAAAAAATCCATTAATTAACGATATTGTTTATTTTCTAAAGCTTTGTCTTAAAAGTGTCGCCGTCCCTTTATTTGTCTTCTTTTCTGCGCCTGACTTACATGCGCAGCTGTACCAATCAGTACATAATTGGGTACCCATAATCGGGAAAAAGTTGTTCCTCTTCTTCAGAAACTTGGCACATCATTTCTAAAGTGTAACAACGGCTGTTTTTTTTAAGCACCAGTCATTATCTCTGATTGGGGCCCCAGGATATCCTAAAAAAAAAACTCTGGATCTTTTTATGACCATTATCAGTCTGAGGTTTTTAGTTGTTGCTTTTGTTATCCTGTCCCAATGTCTTCTATAAAATGTTAACTATTTTTTCTCCTCTTTACAGAGAGCATGCCCTGCTGAATGCACGTTATGAACCTCTCCTAATCAGGGAAAGAGTTTATGAACGGATCCGTTATCCAAATGTCTATGACAGCTATGCAGAAGCAACAAAAGCACCTGCATTTGTTGGAGGAGCCAGGGTGAGAGTTTTTTTCATTGCTTTATTTCTCTTAATCTTTGAGGGTTAGTAAGAACATTTTGAAAATAGTTTGTGTAAAGTTATGAATAGTACTTAGCTTATCTCAAATAGGTCATATGGAAGGGTTAGTTTGCATTTTTAGACATGAAGTTGTATCCCATCCTTACCAGCAGCATAGTGCATACACATTGACCGAACTTTGTGATCACCTCCTGGTTGTCGTTCAAAGCTTTTCAAGAAAGTAGTCCTGGCTAGTTTCTGGGGCCATCAAACTGCCGTTTTGCTTCAGAAAATCATATGCGTTTGAAAGTTTGCCTGCCAAAATTCACACCTCACTATTACTCGGCACTATTTTCTTTCCGTTCCAATGAGTCTGCGCTGCTGCCAGCATCAACTGTTGCATCTCCTTACACTCTGTTTCATAGAGCTTACACACTCAAATGATAGCGACAAAGGACAACATTAGGCGAGGTCAGGTAAAATGTATTAAACAATGGTGTGCACTATCAAATTCCCAGGTTGTAACAACAAGAATGTGTCGGGATCACATTTCATGTTCCATCGTTTTCCTGTTACACACCTTGCTATTAGGCTACTTTGGCTTATTGCCATCAGCTACTCTGTGGGAGTGAACGTTTTGGGAAACAAGGACATTCATGTGTGTAGTGCATTCTTCAGCAAGGATGTTTACATCTCAAAACAAACAGGAAAGAGGAAAATCTTACTATGCTGCCATACCAGCACCCCGGGTAAGTTCTACCTGCTAACCAATTTGATGCTGCCTACTACCGCATTATTTTGAAGCTAACGTGTTTACACTGAGAAAATGTTAACCGGGGTGAAGATAACACACAGTTAAGTATTGACAATCAGTTACTGATGTGTTAATGTGCAAATATCATGTAAAGTTTTATGGAAACAATATATAGATATAGCTTGAAGGGATGTGAATCTTTCAACAACTCATGATTCTATTCCGATTCGTGGAGTGACGATTCGATTCAGAACCGATTCTCGATTCAGAATCGATTCACAATCAATACCATTAGTAAAAAAAGGTGCCAATTTGTAGGGCTGAGACAATAATCTTTTCTCCCGATTCAATTCTTTTATTTTTTTTGTAAGTACCGATTAAATTCAAATTGAGATTCTTCAATATTGCATATTTTTTATTCACTATAGTATTTAAAAGATATGTAATTTTCTGAGTGTTCTACTTCCCTAATCTTAAACCTTTACAACAGAATGAATGAAAAGTAGACTTATTAATGTAAACTGTTACACAATTAAATATACTTCATTATAAAGTGAACTTAAACTCTCTTTCCATGCCTGGGCTGCATGTAAAAAAAAATAAAAAAAATTGTTTAAGTCGATTTTTTTAAATAAATAAAAAAATCAATTCAAAATCGTTAAGCAAAGAATCAAGATCCTTATGTGAATCGACTTTTTTTTTCTTTTCCTCCACCCCTAATAGCTTGATATGTAAGCTTGATTGGAATGAAAAAAAATAGTGTGGAGAAATACCGAGGTGTGGATTTTGGCCAGTGTTGTTTTTTTGTGATACATAATTTTCTCAAGCAAAACGGCAAATTTTTGGCCTCAGAAACTAGCTGGAGCTACTTTCTTGAAAAGCTTCCAATGGCAAGAGCTCTGACCAGGAATCACACTTGCCAACCCTCCAGATTTTCCTGGGAGAGTCAAGAATTTATGTGCCCCTCCTGAAAATCTCCTGGAGTCAACATTCTCCCGATATCTGACACTGTTGCATATCATTTACACTTCCTGTTCCTTATGTGAGGAGGATGGAGAATAAAACATTTTTCATTTGCATTTTGTCAAGGAAGATGCTATGGGGTACAGTTTACTTATTCCGGACATGAAAAACCTTCACGTTGGTGAAATTTGCCGTTTTGAATCTCAAATAGGTCACGTATATATAGATGAGGAGTTATTAAGGATTAAAAACTGTTTCAAACGACCTCAATTCTAGTTTCCTTTTATTTCGGCTGCACAATGGTAAATTTGGCATAGGATCAATGATTGTTTTCCAGCTCTTTGAGCCCAAGAGCGCAGCCGGTCGGGCTTTTGGTCCAGCAGGAAAAAAGTTACAGCGTCAAAATCAACAGACTTAATGCTGTGCTGCACCCAAAATAAGAAAAAATACTAACTCACTCTCTCCTGACACAGAGACACTTATGAGTTTTTAGAATGATTAATAAATTGTTATTCCTAAACGTTAAGTTCTGCTGAGCAGGGGTGTATCCAGGAGGCTAATAAAGAGGGGCTAAAAGGGACCAGGATGGTTCTTTGACTGCAGCAACAAAATAAAAGCAAAGATGTTCGTTTATTGGGGATCCAATCTGAGCTAGTCACATTTTAGAGTTTTCATCTGTTAAAATTACATGTAAAGTTATTTTATTTTGCTAAGGTTTATCTGACAATGTAATATGAAAGAGAATCAAAAATAAAAACATTGCAACTTTTTTTCCTAAAAGCTTTTTCATAAAAGAGTGACTGTTTAATTTGTTAACTTACGTTATTGCTGTGGACTGTTATCAAATAAATAAATACTGTAAAATTACATTATTAGATTTTTTTTAGTTCGTTTCAGCGTTCATGAGATTTGGAAGAGTCACAGTTTTATCGGAGAACTGAAAAAATAAATCCCCGTTTATTAAAGCAAGAGGTGACCTGAAATATTTTGTTAAGTGGCTCTTTATGTAAGGATCCTTGTTATTCTTTTGCAGTATTTATCATTGAAAAAATTATTTTTAATTATTTTAATCAGTTTGATCCTACTTATCAACTTCTAGCCTACTGTGTTGATGAAGACAGTGATAGGGCTTTGTGACACAGACACTTTGCTCTCTGTGTCTGCGATTTCAGGTCAAAACCTCTTTAGTTATTTTTCTGAGTAAATAGTCTATTGATGATAACTTCCAAGTCTGAACCTAGTTCCAAATTTTTTAAAGTTGTCATGACAACTATTTAATAGTCTTGATCTTCAATACACATCTAAAATCCAGTTTTATCACCTGCAGAAAACAAAAGCTTGCAGCAGTGCTCCAGCTCTTGTTAGAATGACGGATAAGTAAGCTGTGTCCATTTGAGTTGATAAAAAAGTTTGATAGGAAAAAAATTTCCACTAATTGTTTTATTATAGCCTGTAGTTGAAATTTTAATATTATGATTCATCTGTTAGTATTATTAACACTGAGAGCAGAGGGTGTTAAAAATGGAAGATGTAGATGGGTCAGAGAGCAGGTTTTGAGTTCACATGGGAACCTAGGTCAGAGAAAACCATACTGCCTGAGAAAATGTATTCTTCTTATATACTTAGTTTTGAGAGTTTCTTTTATTGTATTACGATTTAACCCAAACTATTGCCATGTTTTGTATTTGCCAAGATTTACTTACTCCCAGCTAAAGAGCGCCTTCATCCTGAGAAATTCCCACCCTAAGAGAAGAGTTTTGTCTTCAGAAAAGATAGATGCAAGGTTGCTGATCTTAATAAATACTTATTTTCATTTGAGCTGAGACGAGGCAGTATTTAGCATTCACTGTGATCTGTACTGTTTATCTGTATGATCCATTCAACTTTTATTAAAACCTCCAAACGCTTAAAGGAATCTCTCTCATCTTTATTAAGAGTCTTTATTCGGTTACATAGCCTGTCAGGTAGCTTAATACAACAATCATTACTTACTCCAAACGAATCGTTAACGCAGACCTCGGCAGCTCTGTCAGACACCCCTCTCTCCTTTCAAACCACAAAAAGGATGAAATAATTTGAGCTGAAACTGAATTTTTTGATAGTCCCTAAGCGAACCATTGCTGTAACTTTTGAATTGAATTGAATTTGAATATATTACAGAAAAGAACTCACGAGGCATTTATCGATACTGGAGACCACAGCAGATTTATTTAAAAAATGGGTTAATGAGACCTATAAAACAATTTAAATGCTAAAAAGAATGCTTTATTTAAACAAAGAATCATATCGCATTTTGGCCAGTTCTATGAAGGAACTTTCTGGATCATCAAAGAAAATGTACCTGAATATTCTTCAAAACTTCATTTTTTTTTATTTTGAGTGTCTAGACTATCCATGGGGTCCTCAACATTTGGTTTTGTTTTGCCTGTGACATTTAGCTGCTGTTACCAGAGGGAATCCACAGAGAAAACAATAAGATGTATGAAGAGGTTGAGATCCCACCCATTGAACCCATGCCTATTGGCTTTGAGGAGAAGCCGGTCTACATCTCTGAGCTGGATGAGGTGAGTGCCACTGTGGATGCAGTTTTGTTAAATGATCTCCGCTGTGTTTGTTTGAGGGATTTCCATATCTAGCAGTGACTAAACAAAGTGTAACATTCACATCGTTTCATTGTTTTATGTTTTAAAAAATCCAGACTCAATTAGAGCTGCAGAGAAGCAAGTGAACAGCGGAAGAATATCTACTCAGCTAACAGAGGTCACTGAGCAGAACCTTTTATCGATGATTTGAGCAGCTTTTCTAGTATTTCTGATTGTATAGTTTGAAGTTTGCTTAAAGAAGCAACTAATAATAATAATAAGGTATTGTGTTGGTATTTTTTTTAAATTGAAGAGTAATCGAAATAATTAGTTTCAAGGCAGCGAATAGCTGAGATAAAGCCCCTCTGTGCCTCTTTAGGAACATCATTAATGCTTTTGTTATGAGTGAGCCTAATCTCATTGTGAACAGGGTACATTGTATTATTAAAACTTTAACCCTGAAAAGCTCACATTCTGTGACAGTGCAGTGAGTGACAAAACCAAAGCAATAATATTGATATGCTATTAGCCAGTTAGAGACACACATGATGATGACCCTGCTGGTGCTAAGGGGGGGGGGAGGGGGAGGAGTGGCCCTACAAAGCAACAATTTGAGGAGAAACTTTGCTGAAGGTTAATAGCACTTAGTGTGGCCACTGTCTTCCATATGAAAGTGTTGGTTTTACGTCGGATGTTGATTTGCAACAAAATCCGCTTTGCTGCTGTTACAGCCTGTGTCTTATCTCCTCTAGGCTAGGTTACACTGACCCACTTGATGCAGCTGATGCCCACAGATCCTCACAGTATGATATAGCTTTACTCAGCTGTAGTATCAATAACATTCAAAGTATTACTGGTCTGATAGCTTTTTAATACTGAAATACTGCACCATGTTTTTTTTGTTGTTGGTCTGATTATGTTATTGTTTAGATTTTTTAACAAAACAGTTTTCGACAGAATGTACAGTCTGATTGCGACAGAAAGACAAGCTCAGGTTGACTTGTTTATAAAGTAACACAAGCCGTCCTATAAGAGGTCTTTAAGTTGTTGGAACAGTACAATGGAAAGGTTGACTAGTTTTGAAACTAACTTTTTAAATCTGTATTATAAAAATCCATATTATAGATAGGCTTGGCTACTTTCTCACAAATCTCCAATTCTTAGAATTTTTAAGGTTTTTAAAGTAAAGTATGGATTAACATTTTTATCCTTCCTTTCTTCCGTCCATCCGTTTGTCCATCCATCCTTTATTCGTAGCCTTCTGTCTGTCTGTGTGGGGTTTTTTTCAGGGTCACTTTTTTAAAAGTTTTATTGCAGTCTTGGGACTCCGCTGCCACTATAAACACACCTGACATGAATAAAAACTATCTTTGCTGTCAGAAATCTTGTGCTTCCGAAATTGAAAAAGTGCCCCTGGGCATCACAAGAAACTAAATTTGCATATTTTATTATTATTATATTAATTAATAATTTTGTGCCATTCTCATTGGTGGTAAACCCGTAGCCTATTAACAAGATGGATGGGCGTGGTCTGCTACCGTTAATTAGGATGACGATGACAGAGCCATCTAAACAGCTCATCTGAAAGGGAATGAACTTGTCGAGCTTCTGAGATCTCTTTATATGAGAGTGAAAAATGTCTGAGAAACAGAAAAGTACAATAGAAGTTCCTTTATTTTATTTTTAAAAAATATTTTCTAAGATTCATCTTGGTTCCTTTATTGATTGTATAGATTACAGGTAATCTTTGAATTTAACGCGTTATGTAGGGCAATTCCTTTCTGCAAATTATGTCATAGGCAGTCCAAGTGGTCTAACATCTAATGCTACTTAATCTTTTAAAAAACAGAAACCTTTGTACTAGAATGTCAATAATTTGGCAACAATACCACAAAGTTAGTAAAGAATCTGTCTGCTCAGCTAATGTACAACTACATATAGCTTCAGCTTGTGTTATTCAAATTCAGTTTAAATCAGAAGCCCAATGCAGGTTCCTTCTACCATCTACAGCATTTCACTTTAAAGAAGAGATCATTACCGTTCAGTCCAGCTGACAGTGATTTTAATGTTGCAGGTGAATGTTGTTAGCTACTGTTTTCCTTTATGTCAGTAAATAGAGAGAAGGGGGACTGCAGCGTCCGGTGAGTGATGTTCTTTCTTAATAGAAGTGTTGTAGCTCTCAGCCAGCTGTCAGCTAACACAATGACCCGTCAGTCTGACTGACACCTTGACGGACAAATCCACATGCATACTGGTACATACATCCCCCCAGTCTCCTGGAGATTTACCTGACATCTCTTCAGATATTAAACAGGCGGTTCAGCCAACTGGAAAAGGCTGCAGCTTTGCTTCCTCTGGTCATTTGTGTACTGGACTCTAGCAGAGTTAACACAACAACATTGCCTTTTAAAGGCTCGCCTCCCACCGTGTCTGCAGAAGTGTGCTTTGTAAACCATCAGTCTTACATCACTAGTGAAGAAGCAGTAGTTGTAAAGGTCAGTCCCTCATTGTTTTGTCTGGCCTTTTATTTATGAAGACACTGAAGTACAACGACTGTAAACCTATGAAAGCATTTTGTTGCAGTTTAGGGGATCTGTGGAACTGCTCCCATCTCTTCACCCACTGTTGCTCATGCTAATGCACATCATAATGAGGCTTCAGCTGTGTGTGAACAGGAGTGTTTTGTGTGTCTGATGCCATACCGAATTGATAAATGAATGGTTTAATCACATCTACACCATTGCTCTTGTTGTTTCCACAGTTAATGATGGTGGCTCAGGTGTTTGCTTATATTGGCACTGAGGATGGTGAGGTCCCTTCAGTGCCTGTCAATTTCAATCTTCATCATGCTTGTCTTTAAGGATTTGCCCATTAATGCCTTCATTAGCCATGGGGTGTTGCACTGTTATATAGTCTTTGAGTCTTTTCTAATGCATTTTATTTCTTTAAATATACTGATTGTATATTTTAGGGATGTTAGTAAATATCAGCATACTAATATATATCATAGTATTGATATTGTATCAATATTAAAAAGCAATGTATTTATTTTTATTTAAATTTTAGAATTTGAATAGAAACGGAAATGATAACGGTAACTTTTGTAGTAAATTTAAAAGTATGACTGGTAGTTGGTTGCTGTTTTAACCTTTTTTGTTCAACTAAATCTAGTAATAAATCTGGATTTGTTCTGTATGAAGAGCTTGGATTGTTTATAATGCTGTTACAGTGTTTCTACAGTTAAATTCCGTTTAAAAATCACAATATATAGTCTCACTCATAGCATTGCAATATATATTGACGTTCCCCCTGTATTGTCATATATTACCAGATTCTTGCCATTACATATCTTAGTATATTAGTTATTTTGGTTGTTTTTTTTTACTCATTGAACTTTGTACTTTTTCCACTGCCAAAAGTGCTGACCAAAGTGACCAAAGTGCTCTATAAATTAATTTGGCTTGAATGGCTATACAAATGTGTGAACAACAATGCTAAAGGTCTTTGGTGTTCTTCTGTATGGGTTTAAGTTCTGCTTAAAGGAGACAGATTTATGACTATTTTTCCACTATTTAAAATAGTTCTATGATTTCCAGATAACATGTTTCTGAAGTTGTTTGCTTGAAATAGCTTGAAGGAAATGATTGTCACCACCTCTATAAGCCTCTGTTTCATCCCCTGTCAGATTGTTCTGTTTCTGCTGCTCATTACATATTACATGAGCTTCTAGAATCTTTGCTCACACCCCACTCATTTACTTTTACCACTACGTTTGAAAGTTAGGGACATGGCAGCAGTAGTTCAACCATACAAAAAAAAAGTAGTTCTACCACACTTGTTTGAACCAGAATATGCTGCCGTAGCAAGATACTTCTGAATGGCTATTGAAAACATTTATTTAAGTTAAAAGAACATATTTAACTACTTACCTGGCACTCTATCATCCTCCAAATAAGGTCCAATCTCTTCCTGAGACTCCGACTCTGAAGCCTTCCAGCTCAATCTAGCTGAGTCTAGCTCTATCACCACGGAGACCCCGCTCTTTGAACTCCGTTCGGCGGTAAGTCTCCAATCTTCTCCCTGCTCTTTGAGCTCAGTTCGATGGTACTCTCCCGTCTTCCACCTGGAGTTTGAGCAGCTTCTTTCGGCGGTACGTCTCCGGTCTTCTCCCCGGAGTTTTAGTAGCTCCGTTCGGCTAAAAGTCCTCAATCCTCCCCGCCCTTACTGCCAGCATCTTACCATCAAACATAAATCTAACCCATGCTGCTCTTCTGTCCTCTTCGACTGGGACCCGATGAAGTGTTTTGAGCTCTTTTGACCAGCCAGAAGCTGATTATTTTGCGTGGTGCTTCAGCATGGTTTTTCTTCATCTGAACCACTGCTTTCTAATCAGTAACTGCAGTTTACTGCTGTACCTGGTGGGTGACATAATGCACCAACTAACGAAGTTAGCTAAGTCTCTTGTCAATACGTGTCATAAACACATCAAAAAGCTGCTGTAACAGTATACTGTAACCATCTGGCACTTAAAAAGCACATGTCCCGACACAAGGTCTAGCGCGGCTTACTTGCCTGGCTGTGTACTAGGGATGAAATGCACAACTGATGCTACTAAAATTTATCATGGCCGTTGGGGTGGCCGCTGGGGTCGCCATGAGTCGGCCTGAGGTGGCCAGCCACCCTCTGATGGTGCCATTGGTCCTTTGTTAGAATGAAGGGTATTTTCATCTAACCAAGAGGTTTGTGTCTGAAATATCTGATCATAATCCATTTTTACCAGTCAACTTTTAAAATAACGTGCAATAGTATTTTTTCTTGTTATTATTATATTCAAAATGAACTAACCTTAACATACTCAAATTACAAACACCACCTCCGCCAAAGTTTTTAATCAGGGAACATTTCTCCGATCGAAGTGATCAGAAGTTGGAAAGATTGGAAAGCTAACTCTTCAGAGGTAGGAAATCCCACATAATGCACCGGTCTACACATTTGCACAAAGTGGTCAGAAGTGTGAATACTAACGTCAGAATGACGGACGGCCTTTTTTTCAGTCATCTTTAAAACCACTGGTCAAACAAAGAGTATATTCGGTTAATGCTTCCCTGATCTGATATGATGTCACGCAGCCAACTCACAAAAGATAACAAGACACAAAGTTGGAGAAATAATTATTTGAAACAATAAAAAAATCTAAAAACAGTATAATTTTAATTGTAGTTTCATTTTAACAGTGATGGATAGCACATCAAAAAGAAATTTATAACTATTTTTTTATTATTATTTTTTAATATATTTTTTGTCCCACGTTTTCCTCCCCCCGTTATTTATCACCCAGTGCCACTACCTAAGTCCAGTGCTGGGAGCAGCAGTACTGGGAGCTGAGAGCAGTACTGGGAGCAGTGCCCAGTACTCAAGCCTCCTTTTTGCCTGATGAGTGAGCAGGCCTTCTTTTCACCTGAAGGGGGCAGGGTTTCCCCGGCTGGACATTGCGTGTGGAAGGATCACGTTATTCCAACCAGATCCTCCCCAACCCTTCAGGCGCCCCAGTCAGCCAGGAGGAGGCAGTATACAGCCTGATGCATGTTTTAGTGGGAGTAGCTCACATTAACTACTCAAGGCAACACGGGGGACCATGCAAACTCCACACAGAAAGGCCCTTTCGCCAACCCCACCCAGGGTGTGGGTGCTGATGATATGGAGGAACACACAAACACACCCTCAGCACCCACAGCGTCCCCAGCGGGAATCGAACCCAGGACCTAATAGCTGTGAGCTGTGCTACCAGCTGTGCCACCGTGCTCCCTGAAAAAATAACTTTAACTAATAGATAGAAACTGATTTTCTTTTCATGTTTGAACCCTCAAACAAAAAAACAAACACAAATTAATATTTAGTGGCAAACCCCTTGTTTGCAAGCACAGAGGTCAAACGTTTCTTGTAATTGCTAAGTTTCTGCAGATTTTTGGAGGGATTTTGGTCCACTTCTCTTTGCAGATCATTTCTAAATCACTAAGGTTTCCAGGCCGTCTGTGCAACTTAGAGCTTCAGTTCCCTTCATAGGTTTTCTATTGGATTAAGGTTCGGAGACTGATTAGGCCACTCCATGACCTTAATGTGCTTCTTCTTGAGCCACTCCTTTGTTGCCTTTACTGTATGCTTTGGGTCATTGTCATGCTGGAACACCCACCCACGACCCATTTTCAGTTTCCTGGCAGAAGGCAGGAGGTTGTCGTTCAGGATTTTACGATAGTTTGGAGTCTGCTTGACTGATCGATTCTGTGGACAGGTGTCTTTAATATGGGTGATTAATTGAGTAGGAGTGTCTAACCACTCTCTGGGAGACCGAACTCTTAATTGTTGGTGGAAATTCGAATACTTATTTCACTCAATTAAAAGGAAATCAGTTTCTATCTTTTATTTCGAGTTATTTTTTTTCTATATTCCTTTTTTTTTATATCTGTCGCTGACAACTTACCATTAAAATTATACTGTTCATAGACTTTTCATTTTTTTTGTCATTGGACAAACTTACAAAATCTGTAAATTATTTCCTCCACTGTACATGGGTGGTCTGATTTCGGGGGGGAAATTGCATTTCTTTTGTTTACATTTTAACCAAAATGGCATGTCAATAATAATTTATACTCTTTGCAGTGGTCAGAGGAGAGAAACTTTTACTGCGATTACAGCATTCTAACACTACTTAATTACTGCTGGGCTCTTTTTTGTATCTTTCCACAGTAATATTTTATTAATTTATGTACATTTATTTGTAATTCATTCAAGTTTTTTTATTTTTTATTATTCTTTCAAATGAATTGGCTTTCTGGCGGCCTAAACATACAAAAAGCTCACCACACTTGGTGGATGCATCAGTCCTGCCTGAAATTTACGTATTTTTAGTTTCCCAAAAGTCTCAACGGACTTGGCTCAAAGGCCAAGTCTCTTTTACAAGAATCATTAAGGGTCTCTCAACTTTCCCAAGATGCATCATTTCAATACTGGTTGGGATTTTAATTTCTGTCACCTCATCAATTACCATAAAAGATCATTTTAATATTAAACATAAATAATTAATTGAGACACGTTCCGCAAAAGATGTCTGGAATTACAATTTCTCAGTTATCCTTCTGAATACCCGGGCTGTTCTCTAGGCAACAGGAAGCATCATGTTGTCAGCAAAGCAAATGAAACAGGGTGACAAGAATGTTTAGTCAGTCAAGTTATGTTTTCCCACATTTTATGTGAGGATTGTTTAATTCAAATAATCCTGATTATTATTGTTAGGTTCTATTAGCCAGTTTATGTGTCAGCATAGCTTTTCAGTTACCACCAGTGTAAACACACTGACTGGATAAAGACACAAACCAATTTTGCCTGTGATGTTATTGTCTGTATTGCTTTCTCTTTTTGATTTTTATAGTTCCCTGACCTCCTTTTTGTCAAACCGAGATGCATTTATTGATTTTTTTATTTTATTTTTTTCTGGCTCAAATACAAAACAAATTCAGTCCAAATAAGTGAATGGTAAATGAATGGCCTGTACTTGTATGGTGTTTTACTTAGTCCCTGCAGACCCCAAAGCGCCTCACTACATTCAGTCATTCAACCATTCACGCACACTTTAACACACTGGTGATGGCAAACTACATTGTAGCCACACTGACAGCGAGGCTGCTGGACACTAGCCCTCACTAGTAGGCAGTTGAAGTGTCTTGCCTAAGCAATCGATAACCAAGACTGACGGAGCGGCGGCTCTTACCAGCAACCCTAGCTACAAAACTAACTCCTAACCCTTGAGCCACAACTCGCTGCTGATGGATTTTCCAAAGACTGAAAGGCGAATTTACAGAAAATAGAACAAAACTTTGGTAAAAATATAAATATTTACAATATTCTGTTTTTTAAATGTTTTTAATTATTCCTAAAAGTTTGAACTTACTTAATATATTACTACTGGTATTCCATCCATCAATCATCCATACCCCTTATCCTCGAGGGGTCGCTTGGGGGCTGGTGACTATCTCCAGCGACCACGTGTGAGAGACGGGGCACACCCTGGAATCACCAGTCCATCGCAGGACAACATAGAGAAAGACAGGACAAACCATTATGCATTATAGACTGTATATATAAATAGACAAACCCTCGTTGACGTCACCCATAGGTTTCTAAAGAGCAAAAATGAAGCCAACTGGGCAGTTCCCACCACCGCCATCTTGTCCGCGTCACTTGCTTCGTCACTCTCAGGAACTCCAAAAATGGGCAAAGAGGTGGAGCTGAGAGTGGCGATGTGAGGCTGGGGGCGGAGGGTTAACGCTCCGAGCCGACATAGCTAGAAGCTAGTCGGTAGCTAACTGAAGCTAACAAAGCTAACGGTTTCAGCCAGAAGACCGCGGTTAAGAGATTTTGATCCCGTTTTTCAACTGCGATCACTTTAGACCCAGAAAAATCTCGAGTAGAGAAAACATATTGATATAATAAGACCCAAATGAGTTGGGTCACTATGGCCTAAAAAGGTGTTATTTCCATTACCATCGGTGGAGGATGAGGAATTGGACTGCTTATTTTAACAACACATCCAGCAAAAAGCAGTCACAAAGTCATCATGAAAACTCAGATCCTCTAAAAAAAGAAAAGGCTTTTGACTCACTTCACATCTTAGACATCCATTAGTTTATGCCTCCAGCTGTGTTCCTCACACCAGTACTGATCTAACCAGCGATCATCCAGTCTGTCTAGAGTCCAACTCTGTAGTCTTCCAGCCTGATCTAGCTGTCCCTCGCTCTGGATGCCGCGGCTTCTCTGTCCTGCCGACTTTGCTGCTCTGCAGCTACCCGACAGGTTGCCTGCTCCAACTCGCGTGTAGAAAGAGATAAAAGCTCCGACCAGAACAGCATTCCTCTCGGCCACCTGACAGAACCCCCCACAGCTGGTGAAGCATCAGCCGGTATGAAGCCTCCCCCCAAAGCAGGAACTTCTTGGAGGGGGACTGCAGACTACGGAGCAACCCATTAGCTAGAGTTAGCCACCATTAGCCACCAGCGTTAGCCTACACGGACATGTCAATCAAAAGGACACGCCCTTAATTATTCATAATTTCAAGATTAAGTTACAAATAAACTGAGAAGTTATAAAAAAAATCACCTCCCGTCAGAGTTGTCAAGATGGTCTTTGAGAAGCTATTGTTCAGCCGTCTTCATCCAGGTTTATTAAATGTAGCACAAGCAGCTCCCTCTGCTGGAGCTTTGATTTTTTTCTATGCTCTTACAAAGTCACAGGTATATATATACTGCATTACAGTATCAACCATACCCTATCGGAACAGCTTCTGACCGGTTCATTAATCAGCTTTGGGAGAACAAACAACTTCATACATGGTTGTAGATATGAAATTGCTGAGAGAAAGAACACTCTGTTTTAGCAGTCAAACAGGTTGTGTCACAGGACAGCCTAAATAAGCATAACTCGGCAATAACTCAGCATAACTAAGCAATGTTTTATCTAGGCACTGTGACTAATGAATAAAACTTATAAATGCAATTAAAAATTTCCTTAACATTCCCTCCTTTCTGTCATGACATGGCCACAAAATAAGCTATGAAATTTTATAAATTATATTAAATCAAAATAACATGTATTTACATTTCTAACACAGTGACATCAGAGGAGGCACATCAGTCAAGGTTTAAGACAACTTTTCATAACATGTTACTTTTGATCAGGAAAAAGTAAAGGGTTTAAAAGACAGTGTTGTCATCATCATTATCAGAATCAGAGGAAATGGGGGCATCAGGACAAGAAACACAAATCTGCTTGTCTTTTTCTTCTTCAGGAGCAGTAAGCAACCTGAGTGCAGTGTCAATTAAAACACTTACAGGTTATGCCTTGTTAATTTACTGGTATTGCAATAAGTCTCACAGTTTTTACTTATTCTTACTCATCTTTTTCTGGGGTCACAGTTTTACTTATTCTGACTGGTCTTGCTCCAGGCTGACAGTTTTTACTTATTCTTACTGGTCTTGCTGTAAGGCTCACAGTTTTTACTTATTCTGACTGGTCTTGCTCTAGGCTCACAGTTTTTACTTATTCTTACTGGTCTTGCGCTAAGGCTCACAGTTTTTACTTATTCTGACTGGTCTTGCTGTAAGGCTCACAGTTTTTACTTATTCTGACTGGTCTTGCTCTAGGCTCACAGTTTTTACTTATTCTGACTGGTCTTGCTCTAGGCTCACAGTTTTTACTTATTCTGACTGGTCTTGCTCTAGGCTCACAGTTTTTACTTATTCTGACTCGAGGTCCATAGTTAGCCGTTCTTGTCTTGTACCTCTATTGGCCGTTGCTAGCAGTTAATGTTCCGGGTAAAAAGAGATAGGTGGCTCACCAAACACTTATTGATGAATGCAGCTGACCACAAAAACAGGAAAATACAATTTCCTTTGTCATTACAGATTAGAATTTCAGTTTGAGGACTACAGTCAGTTCACTCTAAAGACTAAGCGAGTTTTTGGAGATTGTTTAGGTATATCCACGTTCATCAGATCCTCCGGTCAGGCCCAGACAGACTTGCTCGGAATCCCACTTCTGAAACAAAGATTGTCGTGGAAAAAATGTGTCTGAGAGGCCACCAATAAGACTAGGGTCAGCTAGTGAAAACACATGTGAAAACGGCATGAGATTCTTCACAGAGTCTTCACAAAGTGTATATATATATATATATATATATATATATATATATATATATATATATATATATATAATTTAGTGATTTAACTACACCCTGTCGGTTCTGTTGCTGACCGGTTCTTAATCAGCTCTGAGAGAACAAACAACTTCATACACGGTTGTAGATATAAAATTGCTGAGAGAAAGAATACTCTGTTTTAGCAGTCAAACAGGATGTGTCACAGGACAGCATAACTGAGCAATAACTCATATTTAAAGATAAAGCAATGTTTTATCTAGGCACTGTGAGTAATGAATAAAACTTATAAATGCAATAACATTTTCCTTAACAAGCTGCGGACACACGTGAGTTTTTTTCCCCGCTAGCAAATCTTCCATTAGCTCCGAATGGCAAATCAAAGCTTTCCTTTTTCTTTTTCTCCCCCTTTTTTGCGTCACATTTTTCCGCCGTGCCTGAAAGGAAATTATCTTGACGTGAACAACTATTGGACGGACTCAAGTAAGACCTATCCAATCTTGTTTAAAGTCTGGGTGGAGCAAGTTAAGATTTATATTCCTTATTTTATGCATGCATGCTGCTGTAAACGTTCCAGTAATCAGATTTCTGTTTGAAGTTTATTGTGTTTTCTTGAGTAAGCTGCGTTTTGATTGTGTACGATTCGTGTTGACGTTACTTGGTTTCTCTTAATTAGTAAGCAAGCAGTGTTTGATTGTGTGTGATTTTTGCTTTTATCTCGGTTTTGAGCTACGAATCGGAGAGTTTCTGAGAGACGAGCAAAGCCGAACATAGCGTCTGTTCACTCTTTGTTCAAACCGTGATCAGTCAATTCTGGTTTCTTTGTTAGCTGAAGGCTAGTTTCAGTGGTAAGCGCCTCGGTGCCTGTTTGTTTAACCCTTTAAACCCTAGGCCTATTCTGAAGCCTGTTTCTCAAAAAATGCTTACCCATGGAAAAATGGTTATATTTCAGCAACCAAAAGAATCAATTTTGCCGTAATTTTTAAAGGTAACATTCAGTAGAATTGATAGATGTGTCATTATGCATATTGTCTGTATATAATAGTACTATTACTATTTCTATTTCTATCACCACTCATTTTTGTGTCTCCCAATTGGTGGACGCTAGGGTCTAAAGAGACCACGAGGTAAATTGCCCCAATAAATAAAAAAAACCCACCGCTTGGCATTTTGCTCATTCATGTGCTTGGTAGAATTGGTTAATAAATTGTTTAAACTGGATCAAATATTTGTTTCTTTTATTTGAGTGTGTGGGTTTGAATCATTGCAAATGGCTTACCCTCCAGATAAATAGTATCGGGTAAATCGTTACAATTGGCTATGAAACTGCTGTTTGACAGAGTTAACTTTATAAAAAACACATTTACCTATTTAAATCAGTTGGTGCCCCATGGTTGCAATAACTGCTAAGTGAAAATGTGGCAATGGAATAAAAGGACTTTCGTGGGAAATCATGGGATGTTTTACCCCAGTGGAGCTGTTTTAAGGTAACAAAAATTATTTTTTTTTATCTCACATGATAATTCCAACCCTACCACTGACCAGCTCTTAGCTCGACAACTAACTGTGAAATATTTGAGTTACATAGACAAGCTTAAATTTTTACTTTTTCTAAACTCTCTTAAAGAATCCCAGTAAAAAATACATAAGAAACACTGCTCATTTTGCCAGCTTTTAATTCAGCCTGAATTCCCATTAATATTCAGAAATCAGAAGGATACAAAGCTTTATTACCGCCTGTATTGTTAACCTTTTACCTTCTGTCCATGGGCATTTGAGACCTAATAAATTTTATTTCTCACTGAGTGAAGCAGATTCTCCATTGACTTCATAGTTTGTCCAACAATGTTCTTTAAATCAAGTAGTTTTCCGTAATGGGACACATTTTGGTGGGGAATTTTTAAATAATTCTAAGAATTTAATTCCTTAAATTAATTCTTTATAATTTTGGAAGGTTTATTTAACACATGAAACATATCGAAGATTATATTTTATGGATCTCTGACCGGTTCTGGTAAAAATGTATCTAAGAACCACTGAAGGTATCTGTTCTTTGCCATCTTCACTCTCTGAAAGCTGGATCCCTCATTTGTTCTTTTTGAGTTTTTCCTCATTGCAATTGTTTGAAAGGTCCTGGAACTGATATAGATTGATATACAAGCTCTTTTGCTGAGCTTTGGGAATTATTTGGAGTCAAGTAGAGACTGTTCATTAATTTAAGCCTGGCCAAGTCTGGGAGAAAGTGCTTCACTCCTTTGAACTGCAGCACACAATGCCTAATAAGTCTTTGCCTGTTATTAGGATGGCTTTAGAAGGCAGCCCGGAAAGTCTGATGCTTCCCCCTGCTTGTCGTTTAGACTGAGTGCTGATTGTCATTTATTGAAAACTGTAATGGAAAACAGGGCTCCAAGAGCCTCTGTGCGCCTTTAATAGGACTGCAAAACATTAAAAGTGGTGAATTTATTAGGGTGCTTTTTAACTAATGAATCATGATGCAGGCATCCTGCTCTTGCCATTGTGGTAAAAGCCCTACTAATTCATTCAATAGATTTGTTACTGAGTGTGTTGTGAGTGAGAGCAAATGCTAGTCTGTACTGGTGCTGATGTATTCCTCATGTGCAGCAACTACAAGCTTTACTTGCTGATGTACTGTGACTCCAATACAGTCAGCAACAGTGAAGAAGAGATGCTTACCCTATAGACTGGGTTGCATTCATGAAAAGAATCCACTCAGGCTTCTGACTTGTTCTGAGAAATGCCACACACTCAGTCTGAAGGGGTTGAGGGATTAAGAAACGCAGAACGCTTTGCTTTTTAGCAGCTACAGAAGAGCCATATTGTGCGTGGGTTAGTTGAAAGGCATAAGTAATGAATGGCTCGTACCTCTTCCTCACATTTAGACTTTTTGGTATTGTAGCTCCATTTGACAGATTTTTATGGATAGTCTTTTTTAAACAGAACGTTCCATCAGCTAAATTTATTCCCTAGACTGACCTTTGTTCTAGTCTGCCTCTTTTATTCTCCACTAGCAGGCTTTTGGGACTTCTTGACATCTCTGAGGGACACTGTCTTCTGCTACATTAATATATCCTGAACCACAACATTGTTTTAAAATCCATCTGCAAAAGCTGAAGGCTAAACAGTCAACAAACAAACCATTTCTATTTAGCAGCTTTTTAAGAGACTATCAACAATTTCCTATTTATGTTATTGCCTTTTCTTCTCTTAGTGTAGTAAAATGAAAGCTGAAGTGATGTTTTTCCAGCAAAAAATTAAGAGCTCTTTTCCAAAACGTGATAAACACCATAAAAAAAAAGTTTGTCATGTAATTTTGCTGTGTACTGAGCCTATTCACTGCTCCATCAATGTTTATTGCCAAATCACTATATTTCCTTGTTAAAATGTAGGTACAAGATGCCGTTATTTTACAAACTGCCATAAGCACCAAACCTATTTTGCGCCTAAACGCGATATATCCTCTCAACTAATCAGAATTCAGTGAAGGCTCTACGCCATGTTTCCATAGAGTGTTAAAGCGGGCAAGCGGTGGGCTGACCTGAAACCTGAGGTACTCCCGAAGCAGACCTCTGTTAAGGCTGCAAAAAAGAGAGATGTGCTGTCACTACTAAGAGCAATAGGTGTGTCTGATGCTTCGAGGGCTTTTTATGATGATGCATTGTACCAGGTGACTGACAATCATACTTGCCAACCCTCCCGATTTTCTCAGGAGAGTCACGAATTTCATTGCCCCTCCCGAAAATCTCCCAGAGCCAACGTTCTCCCGAATTTCTCTCAATATCCCACGGCGTCCCATTTCATGTACACTCCCCATGTCTTATGTAATCAACAATCTCAATGCTGCGCTGCTACCAAAGAAAGAAAAAATATTTTCTCCCGACACAGAGACTCCTATGAGGTTTTAGAATGATTAATGAGTGATTATCCCTAAACAGTTAGTGCTGCTGACCAGGGGTGTATCCAGGCGGTTAGGAAAAAGGGGCTAAAAGCGGGCCAGGGTGGGTCAGGGACTTTAGCACCATGGCCCTTTTCAATGTCTCCCTAATTCTGAGGTCTCAAGGTTGACAAGTCAATCAATTATCAAGTAAGGGTGTCACGATTCTCCAAATCTTCTATTCGATTTGAATTTCGATTTTAGGGTAACGATTCGATTCTCGATTTGTATTTATTTATTTTCCCTTTTACAGTCCCGCTGCTTCTTCTATCCAACAGTGGTCGAGCTTTAGCTTAGCTTTAGCTACTTGCTAGCGTCAGCTAATGTGCCCTGTAGACGTGCGCTCTGATCCCGGGGGATGTGATACAGGCAGGTAATAAAGTTACCAGGTGATGTTATCAGTTTTATGAGAACTGGTGAGATTTACTTCTTAAGGAAAATGCAATCTGTGGTTCCTTGTGATGAGACGGTTGCCTGCTAACTGTTGCTACGGGATCCTGAGTGGGACACAGGATTAAAAGATGGAAGGAGGTGATCGCGATCTTCTTTTGGATTTCGATGTCCAAGGTCATGACGTAATTTCGATCCATTTCAATACAAAATGGAGATCGTGACACCTCTACTGACAATGCAGGCCTGGGTGATGAACAGTGATCCATCCTAGTGGATCTTTCTCTATGGAAATTGATGGATTAATAGTGTTTTGAGGAAAAATGTAATTAACTTTTAATTTATCATCAACAATATTGTTGTTTGACTTAATAGTCATTGTTCAACATGTTCTAACTGAGGCAAAAAATAATAATACCAGGATGAGCTGAATATTCACAAAAACATGAAGCTTCTTGATGGCTTTGTATCTGCTTATCAATATAGATTAGGTCTGAATATATTCACAACTTTGATAAGATGACAGAAGGCAAAAAACAGACTGTACTTTTTGAGGAAGGTGAGGTCCTTCAAAGTTTGCAGCAAGATGCTGCAAATGTTCTACAAGTCTGTGGGGGAGAGTGTCATCTCTTCATCCATCATCTGTTGGGGTAGCAGCATCAGAGCAAGGGACTTAAAACGGCTCAATAACCTGATAAAGAATGCTGGTTCTGTTCTGGGGACACCTGTGGAACAACTGGAAATAATGATGCAAAGAAACATTCTTAATAAAATTAAAAAGATTATGGACAACCCTGAGCATCCTCTTCATGAGACTATCCTACAGCAACAGTGTGTCTTCAGTCGGAAGCTTTTTCAGTTTCACTGCAACACAGACCGCTACAGGAATCCTTTCTCCCCACAGCCATTATGGTCTACAACAACTCCTTGAAAAACGAATTAGAAGTGACCTACAACAACACTTAATTTCCCTCTGGGATCAATAAAGTTTTTTTGAATTGAATTGAATTAGCGTAGAAGTTGTAGATGCAACCAATCTTCCTATCTCCTAGTGAATGCTCTACAGTTGCTTTTGCTATATACTCCCAGCTTGTTGCACTAGCTGATGCTGCATACTGTTTGGACCTGCATGTTTGTAACATCTTGTTGGGAAACATTTTTTCCATAAGTGATTGAACAGACTGCATTTCCAACTTGCTCTATATACTTTGTCTTCCATACACACTCTGCTCTTAGAAGGCACATTCATGTTTGGATTATTCACTTCTAACCTAGGCCCATTTGCACAACAGCATGTGAAATTGATTGCCAATCAGTGTTGCTTCCCAAATGGACAGTTTGATTTGACAAAAGTGTGATTGAGTATATACTTTTGTTTAAATGCTCCCTTTAGTTTTTTTTTTTGATCTCTCTCTCTCCCTCTCTCTCTCTCTCTCTCTCTCTCTCTCGCTCTCTCTCTCTCTCTCTCTCTCTCTCTCTCTCTCTCTCTATATATATATATATATATATATATATATATATATATATGTAGCTGGTCCTTCTACTCTCAAATCACCAGTGTGGAAATTTTGAGTTCCCGGAGAGTTCAAAGTCCACATTCACATTGTAAACAAGAGGACCACTATTAGTTACATTTTGCTCGGTCCAGTGAGCCATCTGGAGCATTGTGTCTTCAGTCGTGGTTCTGCAGTAACTAAAAAGAGTCACCAATGGTAGCCACCCTCTGTTACTAATCATTTGTTATTTAAACAATATTGTTACACTTTTACAGTAAATAAATTATTTCAATTTGACCGTTAATGCCTAATGTGATACATAACAAGAATAATAAAACTTGTATAAATTTTGTGTTTTGAAATATGATTTACTGTACAATATTTAGCGAATAAAACCAAGGATTGTAGACTACTCTAAAAATGACATAGGGCTCTGTGCTGTAAAGGAAAAAAAAAGAGAATCGAATGGTAAAATCGAAAATCGAATCGAGGATTTGGAGAATCATGACGCCTAAAATATATACTCATAAATAAATATATAAAAATCTTGCTTTCACAAGGTTATGTTTGGATTATTGTTTCCCTCCCTTAGTGCAAAACTAGATAGATAGATAGATAGATAGATAGATAGATAGATAGATAGATAGATAGAAGGTTGTGGTCCTGGTGCAGGTCTGTTCTCTTAGTACTAGCTTATGTAGCATCAACTCATAACACGTCATTTCAAGGCACTTTAAAAAGGGGATAATCAGGGCAGGCAGGTATCCACAGCACAGCCATAAGGCTGTCCAACATGACAATAGCGATAAATATATTTAAAACGCTTGCTTTTACAATGTTATAGTTGGATTATTTTTTCCTCTCCATTAGTGGAAAACCTGATTGTTTATATGTCAGAAAAATTGAGCAGTTTCAGTGATGGCTTAGAGCCTGTGCCTAAATTAGAAGCACTTCTCTCCATTTTGATTGCCTCAGCACTGACTTTATCCACAAATAATTGATGCTACAGTAGCACCAGCTCTTTACTGGGACACAGCAAGGATTGCCTACCTAAATGAAAATAGGCAAGGTTATGAAAACCAGCATAAAAGTTTCGAGCTTTGTGTTAAAATATCTTCAACCAATGTGGCTTTACCTAATGTAATACAAGTAAAAGCTAAAGGGGCCTTTATTGGTCCTTTTTCCACACCAAATTCACAAAGCAGTTGGCTTAAGGCAACTAACCATCCTCTTTTCTTTTTTTTTTACCAGACATGTCCACTTTTCCAGGGAAATTTCACAAACTGATAAAATGTGCAGGTTTTCATTGTTTCTCATGGGATCAGTAACCATTCTTAAACTTAGTGATGCAATGCATGGAATATGACACCTTTCCTCTCACTTTACCTCCTGTTCAAGCCAGGGTGATAATAGTTTTTGAATGTTTATTTGTTTTAGTTTTTATTTAGTTTGGACTTATTTCAAATTCTATTTAGTTTTAGTTAGTTTTTACCATTTGTTCCTTTAGTTTAGTTTTTTTTTTTATGCTTAAGTGCTTAATTTTAGTTTAGTTTTTTATTAGTTTTAGTTTTAGTCTTTTGGTTAAACAAGTTGTGTAACGTGGCAAGACAAACAAAAAGTAAGACAAAATCTCAGAAAATGTTTCTGCTTTTTTAAAACTGTATTGACAAGGGCCAGATTAACAACCATACAAATCAGGCAGGTATAAAATAAATATGGCACCTGTGCATTGAAAAGCCAAACAATTAAAGCAGGTGCTACAATTCTATTAAAACACTGAATGGCAACACAACAAAACAAAAGCCAAGCTATCTTAAGCATTATGATGTTTCTAATCATTTTGTACATTTGCGCTTTGTCTAAACCTGCGCTGACATGACTCTTGGCGGACCATAGCAACATTGACGACTTGACTGACATGTTGGGATAATGCTGTACACCCAGGAAAAACAACCAGAAACTAGAGAGGAATTATTTGTCCATCAACACAGCAGATACACGCACAACCTACACCAGCTACACAACTCCAGTGTAACACCAGCTCCCATTGCTGTTGTTTGCAGTCGCAGTGTTAGCTCATTTGTTAGCCATCGTAGCTCACCTCTTATGAAGTTTTTGTTGCAGACTGTTTAATCATTGTATCAATCGCTTCTTCTGATAGCTTGCAATCCAAAGGCGTCTTACCTTGAAAGGGAGCGAGTCGATGGGATTATATCCAACTTTCCAGTTTTGTTGTTTTAATCAAGGCATTTTGTGCAACTAAAAAGGCACAACACAGATGATCACATCTGTTTCTGGTGACAACGTGAGAGCGATATAGAAATAACCCTTCTAGACTTTATGAGGCACTGTATGAAACGAAAACTAAGCATATTTTCTCACTACATTTTGTTCGTTTTAGTTAGTTTTGTGAACACTCATTACAGTTTCAGTTTCTATATTTTTCGTTTCAATTTCGTGTTTTTATTTTTATTTGAGTTAACAGTTACTTCTAGTTTTTGTTGTTTCGTTCGTTTTCGTTAGCGATAATTACACTGGTTCGAGCTGCTTCCTAATAGTTGCAAAGTGCTGTGTTGCCCTAACACTGTTTACAAGATGTCAAAGAGCAAGCGTATCTTTATAGACTGGTTGCTATGGCAGCGCACATTGTTGCAGCAGCTTCTCCAGCTTCCGGAATAAAGCCTAATTTGTTGCCTTTTGTGGGCACTTTTAGCATTTATTTAGTGCTAAAGTACAGCTCAACTGAACTGACAGACATCAGGGACAGTTCGGTAATTATAATATCGGAAAAACTCAAATCTGCTCTCGGACGTCAACGGCTCCTGAGGACAACGGAGTGGTGCAGCAGGATTCGGGAATCAACGGGCAAGAGGAAATGATGTGCCGGAAAAAAGAAGAGGGGGAAGCGGGCGGGTGCGCTGGCACAGTTGAAGGCTAGGAGAACGCCGATACCAACTCTGTTCCTGGCCAACGTCCGCTCACCAGATAACAAACTGGACTTGTTACGTCTGAGGCTGAGTGTTTTTACAGAGATGAGGAACTGTGCTGTCCTTTGCCTAACAGAATCCTGGCTCAACAACAACATGCCAGACTCAGCCTTCCAGATTGAAGGGCTTCAGTTTTTCCGAGCAGACCGCGACCACCGTGAATGAAGGTTGCTGTACGAACTGCAGACTGGTGAAAAGCTCCTGCTCTGAGGCGATAACGTTTATGACTGTAAAATGTCAGCCGTTTTATCTGCCACGAAAGTTAATGGTTAATGGTGTTCATCACCCTTGTTTACATTCAACCGGGTGCAAATGCCAACGAAGCATCAAAGGAGCTATTTGACACCATTAGCTCGTTGCAGACAAAACACCCGGAGGCGTTTTATGTGGTTGCGGGGGACTTTAACCACGTGAAACTGACGGACACTCTGCCAAGTTTTTACCAGCATGTCACCTTTCCTACACGCGGAGAAAATACTCTGGACTGTGTGTACAGCAACATCTGCGGTGCATACAGAGCTTTTCCTCCCCCCCATCTTGGCCTCTCCGATCACATCTCCATCCTGCTGGCGCCAGGATACCGCCCCCTGCTGTGACGTCTCAGGCCAACGAAGAAAACTATCACTGTGTGGCCCAGAAATGCGGCTTGTGTGCTCCAGGACTGTTTTCAGTGCAACAGAATGGCAGGTCTTCAAAGAGGCAGCTTACACATGAAGGAGAGGTGGACCTGGAGGAATATACATCATCTGTCCTTGGTTTCATCTCCAAATGTGCTGATTAAGTCACCACCACCAGGATAATAACCTGCTATCCGAACCAGAAACCCAGGCTGAACTCTGAGGTGAGAGCTCTGCTGAAAGCTAGGGACGCTGCATTCAAGGCAGGGGAGGCATCAGCACTCGGAGAGGCCTGAAAAAGACTAACTGCGGGCATTACGAGGGCCAAAGCCACATATGCCCAGAAAATCCAGGGTCACTTCACCACCAATGACCTCAGCGCATGTGGAGGGGCGTTAAATACATCACTGGCTATAATACCAAGGATGTACAATGCCCAAGAGACCCCTCCTTGCCAGATGCACTCAACCATTTCTATGCCCGCTTTGAGTTCCCTGATGTCTCCCCCAGCACCAAATTTATACCACCACCTGGTGACACGCCCATCAGTGTGACCACAGCAGATGTAAGGAAGACCCTTCAGTGTATCAACCCTCATAAAGCAGCAGGGCCCGATAACATCCCAGGGCGGGTACTGAGGGACTGTGCATACCAGCTGGCTGAAGTGCTGGCAGACATCTTTAACACCTCACTGTCACTGTCATCTGTCCCCTCCTGCTTAAAGACTGCCACGATTGTCCCCGTCCCCAAGTGCTCCACAGTGACAAGTCTGAATGACTATCGGCCAATAGCTTTATCCCCGGTAGTCATGAAGTGCTTTGAGAGGTCGGTCATGACCCACATCAAAGATACCGTCGATATCACTGTGTACCCCCACCAGTGTGCCTACAGGAAAAATCGCTGCACTGATGACGCCATATCATCGGTGGTCCAGACAGCCCTGACCCATCTGGAGAGCAGAAACTCCTATGTTCGTCTGCTGGTTCTGAATTTCTCCTCAGCCTTCAACACCATCATCCAACAGACGCTGGTGCAGAAGCTCTCCTCCCTCGGACCGAGTCCCACGCTGGGGAACTGGGTCCTGGACTTCCTGACAAATAGACCTCAGACTGTTAAGATCCACAACATCACCTTAAGGACAGGCTCACCACAGGGCTGTGTGTTGAGCCCCCTCCTGTTCACTCTGCTGACGTATGACTGCTCAACGAGACACCCCAGCTATCATATAGTTAAGTTTGTGGATGACACAGCAGTAGTGGGATGCATCACCAACAATGATGAGTCCAAATAGAGAGAGGAGGTGAAAAACCTGGTGAAGTGGTGCAGAGAATACAACCTCTGCATCAATGTGAAGAAGACCAAGGAGATGGTGGTGGATTTCAGAAGGGACAAGTGTCCTCTCCTTCCCCTGTACATTGGAGGAGCAGCTGTGGAAGTTGTCTCCAGTTTCAGGTACCTGGGTGTGCACATATCCAACGACCTCACCTGGAATGCCAACACTTCACGTCTGGTCAAGAAGGTCCACCAGCGTCTCTACTTCCTGAGGAAGCTGCGGAGAGTTTGACTTTAATCTTTAAATTGACTGAGCAGGCTGAAGATGAAAACTAAAGACTGGATTAGATACTTTTTTGTCTTTTTAAGGCTGTTCTGAGAATATTTCCTTTTTTTGTTCAGAGTGTATCAAATAAATAAAACATTATTGTTACTGGTAAAAAAAATCAATTCAGGAGAGTAATTATTGCTATTAATTATTTTCAGATTTTAAAGTAATTTTTGTACTTGTGAAAGCCTCTCTGATGGCTATTTAACTATTCAGTCTAAACACATGGGGAATGGACGCTTTAAATTATTTTAAAGTCAAAGATCTTGGTCCAGTCCTGAGAAGTGTTCTCTTTTTTGGAAATGCAAATATGGTCACACAAATATAGCAGCAAATACATGCAGGAGTGATCCTGCCCTTGTAGTCCTGCAGACAGGAGTAATCAGCACTTTTTTTCTTTCCCTTTGCAATCTTTATTGGCAAATGTACTCTTTTTGAAATGTTTTTTTTTTTTTTTTTATTAGCAGAGAACTTTTGTTCCTGAGCCCTGGAACCATTCTTCTAAACGCTAAGAACGTCAGACTAGATTAATGTTGCAATGTTTTCAAATCAATAAGTGATGCTTCTAATTGTACAAAGATTGAATAATGCATCCCTGTACCTGGTTCATGTGGAAATAAGCACTACTTAAAATTAAAACTATTCAGGTATTATATATTGTTTATAGAACTATACTGCATATATGTTTGTTTCTATGTCAGAACTAAAAAATAAATAGTAGGGTTACATCTTTTTATCTTCCACATAACAAATAAAAAAGGTCTTTGACTTTTACTGCAGAGTACTGGCTGTGTGCTTGCTTACCCCCTGCTGCACCTGAACGCTCCCAAACAAGCAGCAAACAAAGTTCAGACAGTTGATGTGAATGCAGAATTATCAGCCTATCAGAAGATAGATCCAGCTCCACCTTCAGAGACATCCACCACCTGTCTATTGTAAAGCCAGGAGCGCTGCAGGTTTCCTGTTTGCTTCCCCCGAATCTAGATTCCCATCAGTGTTCTGGACTGGATCATCCTACATTGAATACCAACTGGTTTCAGTGCTTCTGATTGAAAATAAAATGCCATACATTGCTGGAAATTCACTCCCTCTATGCCAGTGTTTCCAGACACTTTGTTCTAAAGACACATTGCCCTGTATGTTTTAGATGTTTTCCTGCTTTTACCCGTCTGCTTCACATTGTTGCGGTTCAGAAAAAGCCTGTTAATCATTTATCAATTAAAACCAGACGGGCAGAAACTGTGAACATATAAAACATGCAGGGTCAGTTTGCTTTGAACAGCAGAGTTAAACAACACGGCTTTATGCTATCTCACTTTCCAGTTATTTCGAAATTATTTATGACTTCATAATTGGAATGATAAACTACATTTTTCTTTTTTTGTACCTAGGATTAACGTGTAATGTGTGTGATTGATTTAAATTGGTCACATTTTTGCATTGTATTAAGTTTATATTTTTGTCCATAAAAGGATTAATTTAAAGTTCCATTAGACAACATTTGTTGGGAATTGGAGCTATATAAATAAAATAAACTTAATTGTTATTACAATGCCCTTACTGCTATAGTAGCAATTAATTATTGATTTAAAAGAATATTTTAAGGTAAAAAGAAACTTATCCTGAATATTTGAAGAAGTGACAATAGTCGGCTGTGTTTTCTGTAACCAAAACATTTATGCAAACACTGTAATATCAATAAAAATACCATTATTTTAGCAGCAACAATGTAGATAGTTTTTTTCTTGTTTTGTTTTAACAGAAATTGGATTGCGTTCTAGGTTTTACTTTTTTGTGTTAATGCTGTTATCCTGTGAATCTCATTGTTATGATACTTAGAGAAGCTCTGGCCTGTATGGCATTGAAGCTTAACGTCAGATACTTCTACATCACTGATAACTCTAACATACGTATACTTAGTTTGCTAAAGATTTTGATCTTGATTTGGGTGT
The DNA here is from genome assembly GCA_028564705.1 of Apricaphanius iberus. Classification (NCBI taxonomy): domain Eukaryota; kingdom Metazoa; phylum Chordata; class Actinopteri; order Cyprinodontiformes; family Aphaniidae; genus Apricaphanius; species Apricaphanius iberus. The sequence goes on along the minus strand of JAPXFQ010001372.1, from coordinate 684,848 downwards.
TTATTTAATAATTCTAACGATGGAGCGATTGGGGTAACGGGGCTAGTTAAAGATCTTCTCACTGGTCCTTTTCCCTCCTAGCTTGTGGTTAAAGGTGAGCCCAGCTGTTGGTGTCGTCCTTCCACTCCGTTCTGCCAGCCTCCTGTGATTCTCCACACTGTTGACAGCTTGGCCTCTACTTTGATGTGCAGAAGGCAGTGTATAAGCACTGGGCTGCGAAGATGTGGCACAACTTAACAGGCCCCCATCTATAATTAATCCACCTTGATTGCATTTCCTAATCCAGTTTTGATGTGGCCCCTCTACGGCACACGCATGCTGCCGGCTGTTTGCTTAAATTTGCTGAACGGAAATCTTCAAGACCTTTTTGATAGAATTAAACGTTGAATATGTTTTGGGCTGCTGCGTAGGGGCCCCTTAAATTGTCCCAAAAACTCTCAAAAAACCAACAACTTTGATTTTGCTGCAGAATTCCTAGTTAAAATATAGATATACATCAAAACCCAAAATCAAGATTTGTGGTATCCTGTTTGTTTATTTTCTGAATATTCTTGTATCTTACATGTTCAAGTGATTACATCAGTTGGGATGAATTTAATGTTTCATAAAAGTTACAATTAAAGCCCAGCCTACTGACTTTCATTCAGTGATACTACCATCCTTTTTTTCCCCCCTCATCAATCAAACCCTGATATAAATTTCAATATTCAGGTTCATATTTATGGATTTCTCAAAATACATTATCCAAATATACCTATATACTAAACTGCAAAGCTGTGATTAAATATAGAATCTCAGTGAGTCACTGGTAAGAAACGAGAACTGTTTTATTAATGAAACTGTTTTTGAACTGTTGGAAAATCAGTATTTGTTTAGTTTGTTTAGAGAATTTAACAATAATTAAAAAAACGTTAATGCTGTATTTGTATTGTACTTTGTAAAAAATTAGGTTGAATGTCCTACTTAAAACACATTCTTGTGCTGGACTGGCTAAAGTAACTGGCTGTTGACCAGTTATGTTGAATTTCACTGCATGTGTTGCTGCATGGCTTTTTAATGCAATGAGAAGACAAGCCCTAATGTTGGCTTTGAAAAACCATCATTTAGCTGGTGAAGTTGATTGCTGAGATGGGAGCTTTTTAGTCTCACAAAGCTCAGCTATTTCAGCAGGAGCTTGTTGATGAAGTGATGGATTACCTAACTCCAACTATCTGCAGCCTACCCCCAGCTCTCTGTCTCCCCTCTTTCTGCCCTCTCCTTCCTTCCTGCTGCTGCTGTTCTGTTGGGAAATGAATGAGCCTGCTGTTTGCTGCATCTGCATCTTACTCTGTCAAATTCCACTATGCATCTGCTGCGAAGGGTTGGTGTGCTTGCATGTGCGCATGGATCTGCAGGCTTGGGGATTTCGTTGTGTGTGTACCCGCGGAGTGTGTTTGGCCAGGTCATTTAGTACTCTGCATGCAAGCTTGGAACTGGCTGATAAGCTGTCTGCAAAAACTGGCAATTAAAACTTGATCAGGCTGTCAATTCAAATGGAATGAAATGGAACCAGAAAGTAATTAAAAGGATGGCATGAAAAAGACAACAATTATATCTCTTAGCTTCCCATTACCAATGTGCAGAGGAATTTAATTAGTTTTGGAGCTAATGGTGATTCTTACTGTAATCACACCACAACACAAAATAGCTGCCAGCCCACAAGACAAATATCCTGTTGGCTTCTTTAGGTCCATACTGTACACAGTCTGGACATCTGAGTTCACTGTTAAATCCATGCAGAGGAAAGCCAATAAATATAAACCAAACTGGTGTTTAATTATTGCTGTTCAATCATCACTTAAGTCTTTGTGGGTCCAATTAGTGTGTTTAAAGTAGCTGGTGGATTGGTGGGATATTCCCAGTCCTCCCAGTTTGCCCATATGTCCGCAGGCTGTGTATCCACTGTGTTAATGAGCCTGTTTGTTTCCATTCCATTCAGCATTCACTCAAGATGGGATGATGGACATCTTCTTAAGACAGAAATCGCACATCTCCTTATGACATTCATAGTGAAGAAAATTTAAAGTCCTTGTTAACTCGGATGAATTTTAAGATTGCTTCCATGTCAGTATCAAATATCTGCTCTCATAAAAAAAACACAAAAAACCCCTTTATCCTGCTACAGAAGGGTTGACCACCGATGTCAGTGGTCCAGTTTTAGCCATCTGGGCTCAACTTCTGTCTTCAAATGAGAACTCCTTTCAGATGAAGCTATCTGCATTCATTTAAAATAATGTCATTGACCGAGTCTGGGACATGTGACCGCTTTTACATATTCCTTTGTAAGAGTGTAACTGTAAAGTTGGAGAAATAAAAAGCTTTTTGGCTCTTGGATATGTTATCTTAATTTGAATTTGATAAAGCCTTCTCATGTTTTATCAGCATAATTAACCTGGCATCTTTTCTTATGCTGTCAGTTTGGCTATCTGTTTCAAACCCTGTCTTTTTTTTCTGTGAATGTGGTTATTGTTATGATTTATAGTCACTTTATTCAGCTGATTGATTAACTGGAGAATAGACAGAGGTCTGAAAAAGTATTCCCCGTTTATAGATTCCAAGCTACTGAAATGCTTTAGAATGTGCTATATAAAGATTTTGTTGACATTGCAAGACACATTTTCTGAAGGTGTCACTTTTGTAGATTCTCATATAGAAAGATCCCTAAATACTGTTGGTATAGTTAATATTTTCCTTGATTATTCACATAATCTTTTCTTTTTACTAGAAAGGAAAGAGAAAATAAAGAGAGAAGGAAATATTTCTCACACGTTTATGCAGATTTCTGAGGGGTTCACTGGCTGATGAAACTCTTGATGAGACGGATTTTAATAAAGCAACGTTATGTCCTATAGGCTTACAGCTGCATAACATTTATTGGAGTACAGTATGTTACTCTCCACATTACAGAAATCACACCCTTGAGACATCTCTTGGCAGCTGCAGCTGAATCTTCAATTGAAAGATGTGTATGCATGCATTACCATAGCAATAAGTCCAGAGTGTTTTTAACGAAAGAATAAAAACCCACTGAAGATTCCAAAGATCATTAAATGATGTCAAATTTCTATTTACTATGTGTATGCTTTACCTCAAGGTGAATACTGAGGCTGGCATGCATTTACATTAATTAGCATTTTTAAAAGGTTTAAGGACGCTGGCTTTTCATCACAAACAGACAAAGTCGATAAATCAAAATGAGAGCCAGCTGCTCAACTAATTTGTTTGGCTGTGTGGTCACTACAGAGATATTGCAATGAGTGTGCAGAAGTCTCAATCTGCGGGCAGCTTAGTGGCCAATAGTTTGATTCTCAACATTTTCAGGTTCCATCTCAGAAGAGAACTTGGCCAGATGGCAGCATTTTCTGCACTTGTCTGACAGTAGAAGGTAGCATGCACAGATGGGTCTCTAACATTTAGTTTGACTTGTATTCAGTTGTTCATCTGAGGTCTGATTTTGATAGCAATAGTAAAAGTGGATTTGCTTTCATTATTGTGACAAACATTAAAACCACCACCTGGGGAACTATGATAATACTGAAATTGTCACACAGAATATCTTGTGGGGAACTCCTTGGGGCTTTTATTCATAGATATCAGTATTTCTGGAAATTAAGATCTTGTGTTTTTGGGAGGTCTGTGCAGCTTCTTTCTGTGGGTTTTTCACCCGCCCCTGGCCATGCAGAAGGAGCTTTAGGCTGTTGGTGAGAAGATGGATCTAGTCTGGGTAGGTGGTGGCTCCACAGTGCAGACCTATGGCTGTAGTGTCTGCCCTGGCCTGCATTGACTCAGGTGGTCTCTATAGAGGGAGCCGCTGTGCATCAAACTGTATTTTGGAGGAAAACAGGACCTAACACTTTTTCTGCATCTAAAGAAGCTGAAGACCTTTCCCTAGAAATCGTTGGGTCTTCTTGTTAGTCATGTCTTTACCCTTGAACCCAGCCTACAATCTCCATCTGTTGCACTGGATAACGAGTGCTTATAGTTTACCCCTCTTCACTTAAGGATTTAGCTCTGTGATGAGCTGTAGACATAAGGAGTGTATCTATCTGGCGCACAACTTTTCCATCTGCGCTGATGGATTGTAGCTGCCAGGTTGTTAGAATATCCAGTCGAATCCAGAAATACTGCAGAGGAGCAGGTCAAAATCAAAACCAGATACTTGCAGATGTACATGCTGTTTGCTCTTAAATTGTGGGAAAACACTTTGAAGCTTTCCATCATTTTGCCACAGTGTAGACTGCTTCCATGTCTAATTTCCTGTCTGGTCTGATCTAAACTGCAGAGCAGCGTAGCTCATAAAAAAGTAGAAGTGCCACTTAAATTTAGGACAGGGTAAACACACTATGCTTCTGGGATGTGTCTGATTGGACCCATTGCTTATAGCATAGAATATTGCGCTTCCCCGACATTGCGCACTACATGTACGTTCAGTGGAAAGTAGGCATATGGTGTTAAAAAAACGCTTCAGCTGCAGGCATTTTAGGACAAATTTAGAAGATTTATCCATCAAGGCTCAAAGCCTTTTTTTTTTCTTTTGTATTCAACATTTGTAAACGTTGCTACATCAAATGTTAGTACAATATCTGTGAAATGGCAAATTGCAGTGGTTTACTTGACTTTTAAAATCGGGGGCAGAGCGTGAATTCCAACCGTCTTGGAAACACAATACTTAATATGCCTGGAGAATTTAACTCTCAGGGGTAAGAAGGAAGGCTCCAACTAAGCGTTGTAACTTAAATACAATGTTGTAGCACCATGGCTTTTATATGATGTATGGTTTGATGGTAGGGGTGATGAAGAGCTGCAGTAATGAAAGCATTTTTGTCTAAAGCTCTTGATTTATAGTGTTCCATCCATATATGAAACCTCAGTAACTGTCTTAAGATGTCTGTCGTCACAAAAACATCAGGGTCCTGAATTAAAGCAGCTAATTCACAATTCAAAAATACTTTATCAATCCTGGAGGGAAATTATGTGAGCATCTTCAATAGTCTTGCTGGGTCGGATGTTAGAGAAAGAGTAAAGCCCTGTCCTCCATACTGAACGAGGTCACCTGGAGTAGTTGCCAGACTTAGAACTTGCTGCAGGGACTGTGCTTCTCTTCCGGCTTGGAAAAGCCTCATTATCCCCCATGTAGATGTAGAGAGTGTCACTGGGGAGGGGGGTGTGTGTTTGGGTCATGTTTTTGAACCTGTCAACTAAGGCTGCTTCCACATAGGAGGGGTGGGCAGTGTTGTCGCCAGAGGGCTACAGCCAGGAGCGAGGAGTGTGCAATAAGGGGACAAATATGCTAATGAGAGTGTCAGTAGTTAACAACATTGTTATTAACTGGCTTTTTGTTTTCATTGATGCGGAACTGCTGATTACATGGAAAGACGATTGCATCAGTCAACTAATTTTTTTATTTCTATCTAAACTCATCATTTACTTAAAGATTGCTAGATTTGTTCTACCATGTGACAGATTTAATTGGTTTAGGTGGCTTCAATTGTGTCAAAATCATCGGATATACACAATACAGGGTTTTAAAGCAGTGTGCAGCGCCCTCTGTCTGCTGTGTAGAAAATGTAAGCTAAATGAGCAAAAATGGAAATGGATAGGTAGGTGGTTGGATGGATGGATTTCAGTATCTTTTTGGCTTTAATGTTTTTTACTTTTTTAAGCTCTGACTTTAAAAAAATGTTTTGTGATCATAGTTTACATTTTTATTGTGAGGTATGTGAACAGGGTTTAGAGTACTTGTATTTTTTTTAGGTACAGTGGTGAATACATGTACATGTACAACTGAGACTATCAATCAAAAACAAATAAAACAAGTTCGAGTCTCAAGACAAAAAGTCAACTTGCAATAGAGTCAACTAGTAAAAGAGACAAAACAATGTCAAGTCATTAAAAGTAAAACAATGATTTAAAGATTATACAAATGATCAATAAGTGGCAAAGAGGACAAAGTGACTGTGCAGAGTGGTTATTTGGTGTTTATAAGTATAACAGCAGATAGGAAAAAGCTGCTTTTATGATGTCAGGTTCTACGCTGAAAGGAACGTAACGTCCTGCCTGAAGGGACTGGCTCAAACAGTTTGAGACCAGGGTGGGAGGGATCTGTTGTGATCGAACTTGCACCCCTTGAAAGTCCTGGTGATGTATAGATCATGGAGTGATGAAAGGTTGCATCCGATCACCTTGTCTGTAGAGTGAACATCACGCTGCAGCCTGTGCTTGTCTTTGGCCATTTATAATAAAACCATCATTTTGGCTGGCACCTTGATTCTCTTCAGCTTCCACAGGTAGAATATCATCTCGACCTTCCCAATAAGGAAGTTCATGGATGTCTCCCACTTACGGTCTTGGAATAGTGTAGAATGGGGAGAGAATGGGGGGAAGGCATGTGGCAGAGGTCCACGAGGTTGGGACTCGAACCCAGGACAACCGCACAAAGGACTGATGCCTCTGTACATGGGCCGTCAGCACTAATTCTTTTCAATTCAGTTTATTTATATAGCCTCGATTCACAAAGGATGTCATCCCAAGGCACTTTACAGGAGACGGCATTTCAATTAAATCATGCAAATTTTCCAATCGTGCAAAAGTTTTAATGGAATCCCAGCTGATTACCTCAAGTCATTGACTGGCAGTTGTGCCAAGTTGATGCAGACTCCAACCACAGCAATCCCTTACACTGAGCAAGCATGTAGCGACAGGAATTGACAGCTAACAGGAATTAACCTCCAGCAAAACCAGAACCTAGCTCAGTATGAGCAGCTATCTGCCACTATCGTCTGAGGGTTTAAGAAGACAGAGCAGAGACAAAGAAAAAACAAAAGGAACTGATGTACTTTCTATATTAAATAAAGTAAAAAGTTGATAACAGGACATGGAAGACGTTCGGTGAGAAAAACTGAGAAAAAAAAAGGTTAAATGCCCAGATAACAGCAAAAAATACAACTGGAGAGTAGTAGAAAATTAACATAGTAAAGAAAAATGGTCGGTCTGCCTAAGCCTATAGCAACACTATGCCACATGACGCCCTGACTCTGTTTTATTACAAGTCCCATGCGAAAGGAAATTTAATAATGGAATAAAACAAACCTCTAAAAGGTTATTTTAAGAAATCCTTCTGACTTTAATTTCTTTGTACGCTGAACTTAATTTAAGTTGCTTTTAGGTCTGAGGTTGTGCTCCCAACTGTTAGACCTCTAAGATGGTCTTGGCTCTTCATTTAGTCTGCCTCATTTGTTTGGACTCCGAATATTTAGTACACTGACAACTTATCAGTACCTGAAAAAAGGAAATGCCTTAGAACCCGCAGGTTCTTATGATTTTTGCTTTGCAAGGTAAAACTTGTATAAACTTTACTGGTAGCTGTGTTATGGTGTTACATTTTGTTAGCTGCTAGTAATAAAATCGACAAACTATTTCCTGTAACATACACTCAAGTCACAAATCAGTTTACCATAGCTTTACCTTACATACTCAAGCTTTAGTGGACTCTAATAAAGTTGCTCTTTGATGCATTAATAACCTCCTCCTTCCTGCTGGCCTCCGGGGCAAACTTCCGAACAGAACCCAGCATTTCCTTGCCTGACATGCACTTTTTAATTATTTCTTTCTGTGAGTGTTGAAGCACAGCAAGAGGAAGAGCAAAGTGATGACATACTTCTAATGAATTCTTGAATAAATAATCTGCTGCCTAAGCTTAAGGCATCCTGAGCCAGCATTATTATTGGGGGGAAGGAACATAGAAGAAGAAAATGACTGGATTAAACCTGGTGAATAAAAAAAGGTTAAGTGGTTTGTTTTCCCTGGGAATTTACTTTAGATGTGATTTAATTTTGTTTATTTAGTTTTTTTATTTGATTTTTATTTTTATATATCGCTACATGACTGCAGCTAGTTGATAGTTTGTAGCACTCCCAGTTCAGTTGTGTGTTTATGTTCATATTTAGTTTTTTTTTCTTTTTTGGGTTAAAAATCAAGTTCTAAAAAACGATGTCACATTGCTCTGTCCCAGCCTTGCTTTTTCATTGGCTGTCGACAGCACAGATGTACAGTTGGGTTAGTTATAAGTTCCCATTACTGGCCTTCGTCCAGGTGCACCTCAGAACATGCCATAGCTGAAGTCAGCTCGGTTCTCCTCTTACACTGGCAGACTCCAATCTTCTGCCCATCTCACACTAACAGATTCTTGTGCCAACATCCCCTCCTTGCTGACCACAACTAGTGCATACTGGAGCAAAATGAATCAAAAAAATTATGTCGTATGTCTCCCACTTTAGATTTGAACTGGTAAACTGGTTTTACAAGTGTGCCATCTCCATATTAGAATTGGAACACTTCCAGAGTATTGGATTAGTTGGGTTGCATTGACTTTCTTTGCATATGATACTCTAGCAATTAATGGAATATGACCTCCTGCTAAGCCAGATTTTGGGAAAAAATTTTGTAGCATGAGCATTGCAACTCAGACACGTCACATAAGTGCAAATGCCAAGGAATTTACTGTGCTGCTTAAATGTTTTACGAATTACTGTACTTTATCGCACACTATGCCATGAAGACACTCTGTCTGCAATGAAAAAGAATAACTTACCTCAGAGTATCAAATGCTTGATATGGCCTACATGGAGGCGCAGTCTGACTTATCTTCTGATTGTTTCAGCTCGTCACAAGGTAACTGTACCCCCCTTTAAACCTGTGTCTTGTTTAATTTGGAACTGAATCCTGGTGCACATACAGAGCAACAGGCTTGTGCTTTATTGACTTGATTATAGATAGAAGTTTCAAAACCAATATTTTAGGTCCACCTATTAAAATGAACATATCAGATAGGGCTTGGGGATATGGCCTCAAATCTATATTGCGATATAAAATAAAGCATTAGCAGTAACAATATATGTTGTGATGTATTTCTTTTTTATTTTTTCAAAATGACTGCTTATAAGCATTTTCGTTTTCGAGATACATTGCAGCAGAACAACCCCAAAAAGATTTAGAATGCCATTAATAGAAAATGTATTGAGCAAAATGCATTAAAACTATTCAACTCTTTTCCAAAATAATGCAACACAAACGTACTCAGAACAAAAGATAAAGATACTTTTAATCAAAAGCCAAATGCTATAAACATAAAGTTAGAAATATTCTCCTTTCCTGGTTACTTATTTATGAATTTAATATCAGAACCTTGCACACCCTTAAACAAAAACAAAAATTTAGGTTCGAAAGGTTTATTTTCTGTTTAAAAACAAAAACAAAAACGTACAATATCTACAGTAAAGACAAACACTGAACATCAGTATTTTCCTCCTTGCATATCTGAAGTATGTAAGCACAGCTGGATGAAATGATCAAAATGTTGAAATCTCAACCTTTGGCTACATTGATATTATTTCTACCTTTTATAATGCCCACTACTAATTTCAGACCTGCACTACATTGTTCTTCCTATCCACATCTTAGCTACATTGTACACATCTCCTACACTCACTTGCTGCACCTTGTAATGATGCCACCCAAAGCAAGCTGTGGTCATAACTGCCGTACATTGTCAAGGACGTCTGGTCTGTTGTAATAGTGCAGACTGAGAGAGAAACCAAATAAAAGTGTGCAATTCTTGAGCATTTTTGAACTGAGGCTTTTCCTGGTGTGAAAGCGCTCACTGATCCAAGTAAAAATTGCTTTCGGCAAGAAAAAAATAACAGTCTCTGGAAGCTAAAATCTAATTCAGATCTATCTTCTGAAACCGTATAAGATTATGTTGTTGAATTGATTTTAAAAGTGAGTAACTCCCCTCCCAGCAGCCACTACTTCCTTACACATGTTCAGTTTGGTTGTGAGTTTTGCTAAATTCTTACTATTTATTGATTCCATTCAGTGTTTGACCCAAATGCCATTTGAAACATGTGATAAGTAGTACATACCTGCTTTACCTAGACACATCATAGTGCTGAATGCCTGAATTGTCTCTCATGAGTAAATGAGGAATAAATGTTTCGTGCAAATTTTCTAAAACTATTAGAAAGAACAGAATATTTAGATTGCAATGTGAATTGTCTGTTATTATGTTTATTGCTAACATTTCATTCTATTGATCATGTAGTATAGTTTAGCATACAGTATATTCCGTATTTAATCTTTTGTTCAGATCTCTGCTGTAAAAATGTCTTTGAAGTGTAGACATTGTGTTTTCCAGAAGGAAATGACGGAACCTTGCAGCAGCGTGTTTGTCTGTCTGTTCAGTGTTGTGAGTGTGTGGTACCAACTGTCCTTCACTGAAGTCGTTTCTGTGCTTATCAGAGGCAGGCTAAGATTGAGGGCCATCACCCACTCTCTGTTGCCATAGTGAAGCTAGATGGAGGGCAGCTTGAGTGACAGCTGATCCCACCGTATACACTTTTCTTGTCTTTCGTGCTTTCTGATGCTCCACTCTGTGCAGTCACCTCACACACACTTAGGCTCAGACAGGGACACTGTCATAGATCACCTGCCAGTGTTTTATTTCAGCAGCACCCCTGTGGACCACTCAAGAGGGGTGGGTTTGTCACAGAATGGCAGCTGGCTGGGGGCATTTGCACAAAAAATGTTGATGCTGGCTCAGATGTAGTTGCCAATGGAAACTGGCTAAGTAACACTCGGCTGTGTGAGTGACTCTGCTACTCAACGGTTCACTAGATCATGATTTTTGTCTGGACAGTCTTTGCTCATTCCACAGTTTAAATGGCATTTAGAATCAAGACATCATTTTAGTTCTTTGAAATTGGAGAGAATAAAATTTTTATCTTTCAGTTAGAAAGTTACATTAAAATGAATCGGCCATATTGGTATTGCCAGTGTGCATGCTCACAAATGTGGCCTGGACCCCGGTCACAGCTTGAAGAACCTAAACAAAGCCCCGGCTCGACTGTAAACAGCGTATACAGCGTTAATACGGAGCCTATTAATACAACTTAAAGGCTGCTTTTCGCTGACTTTTAAAGTATGTGTGGTTAAACATGTTGATTGTTTGATATTTCTGTGGATTGTGTAGATGTAATGGTTTTAGTTTTTGTAGTATAGTCATTTGCACACAGGCTTTATATAGCATGTCAGGCTTTGGTCTTCACCACATGCTGGAAGTTGATATGAAGGATTACTATTTAGAGCATCACAGCCTTATCCAGGCTCTTACTGATTCTAAGAAATAAAAGTCCAATTCAACAATACAAATTAGTTTTAGATTTAATTACTTCTCTTTCTCTTGCCTCTTTCAATCATGGTGATGTATTAAGGATTTAATATAGTAGGTTGATTGTATGATGGAAGTTTAACTTCAATCAAGAAGTTTAACTACATGCAAAATAAATGAAATTAAATAAATAAAAAAACAATTGTGAGAGTTTAAAAGCACAATGGAAGCTAATATGCTGAAAAACTAAACTAAAACTGCTAGCCATAGTGTAGATATTTAACAAGCAAGGAAATATCTGCGATAGGATGATACAACACATCTATTGAATTGAAATGACCTTTGTTGTAAAGTGCCTTGAGATGACATTTGTTGTGAATTGGCGCTATATAAATTAAGTTGAATTGAAGTGAATTGAGTCTTGAGTCCTTGAGCACTGGGATGAAAAGTAGCTGAGGCCCCTCCTACATACCAACATTCTCCTCTTCCCTGCCATCTAACAACGTTTGTGGGTCCGGGATTGTAACTCCATGGAATGTCAACAAGTCGGTGTCCTCCGGTTTCTTTCGTCAAAACAATCAGTAGTTTCTGCACTGTAGCTGCATATGCTAGCGCACATAGTTCTTTCTTACACTTTGCGGACCCAGGAAGCCCTCTATTGCAAATATATGTTTTAAACTTATACTTTCTACTGTTAAAAATAATTAATTTTGAAGCTTTCCCCATCTATATGTATGTTCGCCTCCGCCAGTTCGGGGTCCGAAGTCCCAGAGTGCATTGCGCACAACACAACAACAAAATGGCTTCTTCTTATTAGAAACACTTTCAGTAAAAACTGTGAGCCAGATTTGAAGTTTTCAAAAAAAACAAAAAAAACACATTGATCTTAATTTTACTCTTTTTTTTTTCTTCTCTTTTGTTCACTTTTTTTTATTTGGTGTTCCAGCAATCATTACAAGATGGTCATTATCATATTTGAAATTACTTATTAAATATTTTTTCGAGTCACCGGTATACTAACCCCTTCTTTCTGCTAACTTCCCATCCTCAGATTGGACAGTTGGTGTTCAAAGGAATAAAGCGTCTGAACAGGATCCAGTCTATAGTGTTTGAGACGGCCTACAACACCAACGAAAACCTTCTGATCTGCGCTCCGACTGGTGCTGGCAAGACCAACATCGCCATGCTGACAGTCCTGCACGAGATTCGTCAGCACCTCCAACCTGGTGGTGTCATCAAAAAAGATGAATTCAAGGTCTGACCGGATATTTATGGTCTGAGAAATTTTGATGTAGCTCTGATTTAAGAGCCAACTGAAATGGCTGTTTCAGGTTTTTGAGGTCACTCCAGTAGATGGAAGTTATAGGGTTAAAAATGAACTCTTAAAATCCCAAATTTCAGAGGAATTACTTTGAGTTACTGAGACCTTCTGCAAGTGTGGCATTTCTATTGACCCCCAAATGGGCTAAAAATACTGTGCATTTGTATGTGAAATGTCATTGTGTCTTTCTGTCAGACGTGTAAAACTTACACTTGATGTAACTGTGGAAACCATTTTTATTCTACATTAGTCTGTACAGTCCTCAATCCCGGCTAAATCTGAACCAGTTTTTATTTCTGAGCAGTTTGTGGTCATCTCGCAGAGAGGAAAACTGCTTATAAAATTCAGCTGCATTCCATGTGTGCCTTTGGAGTTATAAGAGCAAATTTGGACACAAACGCCCAACCAGAATAGAGATTGATGCATTGCACATAAGCTGTAACAGCTTTATTGCTCTAGTTGACTTTCTTGGCTTTATAGCCTTGCAGTTTTCCTACTTTTCTAAAGGGGATTATTTATATGACTCTTTATGGGGTTTGTGAAGGAAATTCAGAATAACATTTTTTATCTTTCCTATTTTATTGATCAGTTTTATTCCAAATTTGAACTGATTAATGGAACAATAAAGCAAACCTCTTCATTAGAGGTCATATTTCAGAAATACATATATATTAGTCAGAATCTTTGATTGCTTTTAAATGTTTGTAGCAAATAAAATGTTTAAGTTGCACACAAATTAACAACATTGCTGCAAAAGACCCTGCAGAAAACTAATTTTAGCAATAAGGATTAGTCAGCTACCTGGAGACACCTGAGCCAATTCAAAAGTAGGCTTAGTTTGGATAACCTGGCTACAGGTTTTTACATCTATGAATGGTGTAAAAATATCTTGAAAGAGCATTTCATGACAAAATAGCATAAATGTTGGAAATTTGATAACTTTGAGTACAAATTTCCCTGCTGCAACCTCCATCCAATGACAGCAGGTTCTCTGTTATTTGAAACTGTTTTTTTAAACATAATTAACTTTATTTAGAAAAATGCTTGGTACTGGACAAGTTGCATCAAACTTTTTTGTCACTGGGAGTCAAATATGGAGCTTCAAAAGTAAAACAAACTTCCTATTGTCAGGGAGTGGGGCTAAAGTGATTTGAACAATGGATCATTTCAATAAGTTTAGTCAGACAAGTTTGATACAGCTCTAACATCGTGTGTTGAAGTTATTACACCTTATTCTTTTATTGCAAGGTGCCTAACTTTGAGGTTTGGCCACGCCCACATGATTTGATATGGCAAAAACCTTTGAACAACTTTTGATCCCCCACTACTCCACTTTAACTATAAAGTTAATCACAAAGGAAGGTTAAAGCCTGGTCTTAGGCCACGTTCCACAATAAGCCGGGTAATGGCTTAAACGTATAATTATTTAGTCTACACCCCCCTATCGTCCACACTAACCCGGCGTCGTTTAAGGTCTGTGGCCGGATAACTATTAGCCGGGTAAGAGAGCCATGTAAATCTTAATTCAACGGCTAAACGAGCTAGTGTGGACAGCTTCCCCGGATAATGAAAGGAAGTGGCGTCAATGAATGCTGCTGTAGTGATGTAGTTAGCCACTATAAAGCTCATGTCTTTAGAGAAGCCCTAACAAATTTTAGTATCAATACTTTTTTATCTCGAAACACCAAACAGCTTTGTTCTTCATGTTTAGATCTTAGACTCAGTTATTGCACTGAAGCTAGCCATTTTTCGTACATCAACCAATAAACTTTCCCAATCCAAGCAGCTGCCTTAGTATTTCTCCATGAACTGTGATTTGTGCTGGTTGCCAGGGAACAAATGATCCTGCCGCTCTTTGCTCATTTATCACCACAGTGTCCTTCCAGCTTCTACCTCCATTTTCTACCTTGCTCACCTTAGCACTCTCTGCCATGTATTCTGTGTTTTTCCACACTTCTCTCACCTCCCCCTCTCCCTCTGCAGATAGTATATGTGGCTCCAATGAAGGCCTTGGCAGCTGAGATGACTAATTACTTCAGTAAGCGATTGGAACCCCTGGGCATCACTGTTAAAGAACTCACTGGAGACATGCAGTTAACCAAAGGAGAGATCCTTCGAACACAGGTAAATACAGTCATAGAGGATCACAGATTCACACACTGTCCGTCCCTCTCCCTCTCTCTCTCTTGCGAATGGCGAGAAAGAAAAGCCGACTATGTGAAACATGGACAACTGAATTTGCACAGAAATTTCTGACACACTGTTTAAGATTGTATGACTTTGCACATTTGATAAAGATGTATGCAATTATGAAAGACCTCTTAAAATTCTGACATCTTCTGCATTAGTCAGCTAACCAATGCACCCAACCTAACTCCACTTTAAATTGTCAAGATTTTAGTAGATTATGGGGATCTTTAAACAGTTTAATTTCTAGCTATGCTACAGACAGCTGTAACAGTCTAATCGCTCTAAGCTTTTATTACTGAAATGTCACTAAATCCTGTTTTTAACCAATATCACTATCACTGAATGTTCTCTCTTATCTATTTTTTTACAAGTTTAAAAGTAGATTCTATTGTATATCTTTCTTTCTTTCCTTTTTGTTTTTATTCTTATACAATTTAATTGCTCCAATAAAATTAACATAGGATATCAGATCAATTCCCAGCGCCTCTCTGGTCAGCTTTCCAGACATACGGCCAGACAGAGACAGGAGAGGAGTGGCAAAAGCAACTGCAGTGGATTAGCAGTCCTTGCCAACAATGAACAAATGATGCGGTCATCCCGGACATATTATTGTGGAATATTGTTTCTGAGGCCTGATAAAGGAGCTGTTGGCATGTCAGGACGGTCAGGAAAATGTAATGTAGCAACTGTCTTCAGTCACAGGCCTCTTTAGATTCACTGCAAGACTGACTGCTACCGGAGATCTTTTCTACACATGGCATTCCCATGTGTATATTACTGCTTATGTCTGACAATGCGATGCAGCAGCATGGGGAAGCAGTTTCAGCCAATCATTGTAGAAAAGCGGAAAATAACGAGTCTACCTTACTGGTGACGTCTGCAAATGTGCTGTAAGCCAGTAATTATTTACGTTCTTTAAAAAAACAAACAAAAAATGATTTCAATATACCAAATGAATTATTACCATTTAAATAAATATATATTTTAATGTATTTTTTTTATAATTTTGATTAAATAAGCATGATTTGTGGCTATTTGCTTGTATAAACTCACATATGGTCAAATTGAATGGAACTTTTCATTTTTACTGTTCAGTATTAAAATGTCCATTGCAAATATCTTGGAGTCGGGTTAAATTGTGGAGAATGTCGATCATTTGCCAGAATAAGAATTATGAATGTGTGTGTTTTGCAGACTGTCAACGCCAATTGAAGGTAAAAAAAAATTAAAGATTGTGGCCAGTACAGTACAAAATGTCAATATTTTCTTTATTATAAGAAGTATTATGATCTAAAATATGTATAATCAATTTCCGGCTAGTGAATGGGAAATTACTGCATGCAAATTAATGGAGTTGTAAAAAAAAAAAAAAAAATCTTTGGGAAATAGCTGTACAATACAAGTGGTGCTCAAAATGTTTTGACACGGTTGGCAGGTCTGGATATCATATATTACATTCCATGCATATTCTGTATGCTGAAGGAGGGTATGAAGGAAATGGAAGGCTAGTTGACACGATATCAATTGTGTACTGATTATGTACAGTGCTAATATCCAACAATAATATTTCACTTAAATGTTTTCCAGATGCACAACATTTAGAAATTTAATAATTATATATAAAAATACTAAGTTCTATAATATAATATTTTGTACTTTATTGTATACCCGTACATAAATATCAGCTGTATTATTTTAGTTGAGATTTTTTTAGTTTTTTAAGGTTAATGTTTAACAAATCCCTTCTAGAACTTGTGTTGAATAATTCCATCAAGTCTTGACTGATATAGACACATTTTTGTTTATTTATGTTTGTCCTAATAGTTGGCAATTTAATGTGAAACAGAAATTGTATAAAATAGTGCTTATTAAACGTTAATGTGTTACTCTGCATACTCTGTTTTACAACAATGACCATTTTAAAAGCACAGCCCTTTGGATGCTTTTGAGTGTCAGCCAATCCTAAGAGCAAACTTTATTGGCTAGCTCTGTCAACTGATAAGTAAGAGTCTCATGGATACAGAAGGAAGAGCGAAAAGCTTACTGTACCTTCATATCCTGCACTCATTGCAGCTTACACTTATCTTACTAAATGAAGTCACATTACAGTAACTACTTAGCCCTGTATGAGACAATGACTTTGAAGAGATTATATGCGTGCGTTTTTGTGTGTGTGTTAGAGATACATACTCACCAAGAAGATGTCTAGTCCCCACTTTTTGTTGAATTCCCATCTGGCACAGGCTATCTTGCTAACATGTTCTGCTGTGTGAGAGCCACAGAACTGCAGGACATGCGGCACAGCACATTTCCTATCATCTGAAGTAAGCATGTGACTACACAGTGACACCAAACAAACTGATATCATTTTTGTTTTTGTTTGCTGAATTGTTTAAACATGATGAGAAATGTGTCAGCCGCATGTGCAGTTTCAGCTGTTATTAGAATGGTGGCACAACTGTAGAGAGAAATAGAAGAAGGCTTTAGAAGTTTGTTTCTGTGACATGCTGTCAGAAAGGCCCATCTCCTGTTTAACTGTCTCACTGGTGGCTGGTTTAGTAAAGGATACAGTGAAGAACTCTTCTTTGCTGCTTCTCAGTTTTTCTTCTAAGATGTCAGTTTCACCAAGCTAAAGCAAAGGATGGTTGAACAGTTTCTACCTTGGCTGTGTCTTTTAAACTCAGCCAGGTCTTAAACAGCTCTTTACCTTCTTTTTTTACTTTGCCAGCAAGGACACAGAATATCTGCTCTCAATTACGTTCTTCCAGATTTACAGGATTTTTAAAGCTCTTTTTTCTCTATTTGAGAAACATTTTGGACCGACAACATTAAGGACTGTGACTTTATACTTTTCGACCTGTTTTATTTGTCCTCTCATGTTTGTTCTCTCTATTTTAGTGATGATGTCCTCATCTTCCTGTCTTGACATGTCATGTTTGCTCCCCATCCTCCCTTCATCCGTCTCCTCACATTGTTTTCCATAAAAAGCCCTTCAGTATGAGCCAGAAATGATGGGTACCAGTATCAAATCAACTTCACCCTGATTCACAGCTGTTGCATTTATAAGCCTATGCTTCATCATGTGGGTCTGTTTCATTTAGAGGAATGCTGCCTTCAGGCGAAGTGGTAAACTGTTTAAAGTATAGCACCCCAATTGATTTGTTAGGCTCTTTGTTATGCAGACTTGATGGTGTTGCAATACTCCATCCTGCTGGTTCGTGTGACTTAATGGATTCCTCCTGTACACAAGTGTTTTTCTTTGTTATAAGAAAACAATGAAACCTTTATCAAGACGCCAAAGTGAAGGAAATGAAAACCAAGGTACATTTGTATAAATTGTTTCATTTTCACTTGGATCCTGGCCATCTTCAGTTAAAAGTGATTTTCTGTTTATCCAACCTGAAATACTGCTGAGGTGGATGGGAAATCGTGTGTATCTGCCAATCCAAAAGAGTTAAATTTCAAAGATTGCACAGCTATGGCTTGAAATTTATAAGCCTTATGAGACTTATGAATACAAAAGAAAAAGGTCTCGGTTTGGTGTCTATGTATGAAATGGGGCCAATTCCAGCTAATCTGGAGGTGTTTTAAAGTTGCCTTTCTATAAGGTCATTTGAAAAGATTTCACAAAGAGAATGATTAGTCAGACTGACTGAAGCTCCATGGCACAGCGCTCTCTCTCATTCATTTAGCCTTTTTCACTTTCTTTCTCTGATCTCACCATTTTACCATGTTGCTTGCAGCACATTTACACAAAGTGGTGGATTCTAAAAGCTCCTTTCTTAGCAGCGTTGTCGAGTTGCCCCAATCTTCTAACCTTTAATTGTTTTTTTATTCTCAAATTCTCTTCCACATTTTGTCCATCTTGCCCCTTTTTGTGTCACATTAGAAGAGGGTTTCTGTTACCAGTTTAACTACTTGCACAGTTTGCTGATACTCCAACTATTTGTAGAGATTTCTAAATTATACTCAGTTTATTTTTAGCATTTATCAGAGGGACATTTATTTATTTAGTTATTTAGTTATTTTAATAAAACTACTTTTAATATATATGTACATAAGGCAGAGTATTTGCACAGTTATCCCATTTAGTTTGGCATATGAGACTCTATTTTCTTCATAATCCCTCTAAATATGTGTTGGATAAAACATCTCTTAAAGAAATGTGCTTATATGAATCCATTCGTTGTCAACTTATGTATCAGTTTGCAGGGTCAAGGGGGGAGGGGGTTCTGTCACCAGTTGTCATTGTGTGACAAACAGAATACTCCCCGGATAGGTCATCAGTCCATCACAGCAAAAACAACCATACATGCACTGTCTCATCCCTTACTGCAATTTAGAGAGACCAATTAACATGATATTCACATTTTTCAAATGTTTGAACTGTGAAAGGAAGTCAGAGAACTGTGTGTGGCCAAGAAGAACCTGCAAACTCCATGCAGAAAGATCTCAAGCAGGGAATTGAGTCCAGGACCTTTTGCTGCACGGAATCATTGCTAACTACTGTCCCACTGTACAACCTGGAAAATCAAACTGAACAATACATGTGCAGGAAAATAGACTTTAGTTGTACTGGTCTATCTCAGCTGAATATGTTTATTTAAATTACATTCTGAGATGATCAAATCTATAAACCTTAAAATTCTACTGATGCTCCTTTGCCCAGTTTGTGTCCTGCTTTTGTTATTACAGCCTCCATTGCAGTTCACCCTACAAATCACAACAAAAAATGACTGAAAACGTGGAGCATTCAGCAGCTACAGTGCAATGATTGGATGGTTTTACACAACTTTATTTATGACTTCTTTGAAACGGGGAATGTGAAAATGGCCTGAGATAACGTTTTTGTGTCTCTCAGTGTAGATGGCTGAGGAATGAGGAACACTACAATAAAATGTGACCATTCAGATGTGCAATATTGGCCACCCACAAATCGTAATGTCAGAAACAAAGAACATATGTGTGTTTTCTTCAACATTATGGTGCACTTTAAACAATAAACAGTAATTTAGATTCCATACAGTGAAACTAAACTTCTAAGGTGCTGTAAATCTGTGCACCCACAGTGGGATCATCTGTAAACCTTGTGGATTAACATTTAACATTTAGATCTAGCTTGCGTAGTGTGGTAGAGGTCAATGTGGTGGTGAAACGACTCCTCAGTGGTAATCTGCCAGAAGTGGATTTGACTTCCTCAATGAGATGCTTAAAGCACTGAACATTCTGGGGCTGCCATAGCTGGCACGCCTGTTTAGTTCCTTCAAGGTTAAACTTATTTGTGTAGCACATTAACGACAACAACTACTGACCACAGTGCTTCAGAAAGTAAAACAATTAAATAGAGTATACATATAATGATACAATTACAGTAGGCAATTAAAAAGTACTAACAATTCAGTTAAACGGATAAATGCTTAGTAAGGTCTTTGATGAAAAAGCCAACTCGTAAAAAACATGCTTTCAGAAGCATTTTAAAATGATTCAGTTTTAGCAGATCCAACGTTGCAAGGAAGACTGTTCCACAGTTTAGGAACTGCCACAGAAAAAACCCTGTTACCAAGCGTCTTAAATTCTGTCCTTGGAAACACTTAAATATTCTGGGCCTGATTTATCAACGGTTTGTGCAAACCTGCACAGCATTGCAAGAGCAGGCGCAAGAAGATGCAGAACATTGGTAAGAGAACAGGCAAAGATGTAGGCCTCCAGGCGCAGTGGGATTTATTAAGCATACACATGTTTGTGCCAGCTATTTTAGTGTCTATTTTTTGCGTTTCTGAAAAGCATGTCTTAATTTTGTGCTACCACATTCAACATAAGTTTGTTATTGACAAACAAAAAATGTAATTCACACACATTATAAACTCAGAGTAAATAACACTCTAATGGTCATAAACCTGAAATGTATGTAAATATTTACCCGTTTTACCCCAAAGACACATCATAACTCACTGCGCTCTCATCACGTCTCTACCTGGTGAAGATGCACTGAGTGCACATGATCCTAGTGGATCCTCATTATTTCCTCACGTAGTGGTTAACCTTCCTGGAGTCAAATTAATCAAATTTAGTAATTAATGATAACTGGCAACATATATGACATTTTTAAAACCAAATTCTGACATGCTGCAGTTTTAATCAGTCTAACCCTGCAATACGATGTGTGCATGCGGCAGAGAGCAGCGCATGTACACCGTATGAATTACATTTAATACTGACAAAGGAAAAACAGAATTAACACTAAATTTTTGTGCCATCCACGCATCATGGATCCATGCGCATTTTTCCTCCTCTCTCTAGCCATGGTGCAGCTCACATTAGCGGCCGCTCATTCAAATTTTGCTGCTTGTGCCTGTTTAGAATTGCTCATCTTAGTAAATCACCAGCAAATTAAGGACAACCCACCCACTTCAATTTTTTGTTTTGAGGTCTCTATTGTTATTATTATTTTTTTTTTTAGATCTAATTCATCATCATTTGTTGTAACATCCAGAGTAGAAAATAAAACCTGTCTTCCAATTCATTGCATTTTTTGTGTGGTAGAAGTATCAGTATTGGTACTAGGTATTGGCAAAAAACTTGATATCAGGACATGGAAGATGTTCAGTCCCTTTGATCATCATCTGAATCGATGCTCCCTATTCAACAGGGCATTGTAGCTGAGGAGGTTATCAGACCAGGTGTATGGAGGTGCTATGGAGAGAAAAACACTGAGAAAAAGCAAAGTTAACAGCAAAAAATAAAATAAATAAATAAATAAATACATGTGAAGAGTAGTAAAAGGAAAAAGTAGAAGTGTATAAAAGTGGTCAGTATGTCTAAGCCTATTGCAGCATAACTATCAGGATAGCTCAGGCTAAGATAAGCCATTTTAACTATAAGCATTATCAAAAAGTAAGGTTTTAATCCTAGTCTTAAAAATAGAGTATCTGCCTCACGGAATAAAACTGGGAGTTGGTTTCACAGGAGAGGAGCCTGGTAACTAAAAGCCTCACATTCTACTTTTATATTCCCTAGGACTTACCACTAAACCTACAGTCTGAGAGGGAAGTGCTCTATTAGGAACACATGGAACAATCAGATCTCTGATGTACGATGGAGCTGATTATTAAGGGCTTTATAAGTAAAGAGGAGGATCTCAAACTCTATTCTGGATTTAAGATGTAGCCAGTGGAGAGAAGCCAAAGCAGGAGAAATGTGATCTCTCTTTTTAATATTCATCAGAACTCTAGCTGCAGCATTTTGGATCAACTGATGGCTTTTAATTGTACTTTATAGATTTCCTAATAATAAAGGATTACATTAGTGCAGCCTTGAAGTAACAAATGCATGGACTAGTTTCTCTGCATCACTCCTGGACAGGATGTTTCTAATTTTAGCAATATTCTGGAGGTGAAAGAAAGAAATCTTAGTAGCCTGTTTAATATGGGATTTGAATGAGAAGTGTAGGTCAGAAATTACTCCAATTACCATCCTTTCTGGATGTACTAGCCATGTTAACCGAATTTAAAACTGCCAGCATCAGCGGCTTATTGTTTTTTCAGTTTAGCGGCTGCATGGAGGGGACGTTTGGGTCTCTCTGTTGGTGGAGTGTTGCTATTTGCGTATATGAGTATGGGTTGTGCTGATTTTGCTGCAAATAAGTATGTTTATTGTGCAGAATGTATCAAAATATTATATTAATGACTCTAAAATGTGGTCATGCAGCCATTAATCCAGTCTCGCTTGCACGCTGCCTTTCACTTGGACCAATGACCTCACAGTCACAACCTTTTCTAGGCCCATAGGCCTCAAATTAACATCAAACATAAGTTCCAATGTCAAACCAATGGGTCATGCATATAATTTACTTCTTTGCAATTAGCATTGACATGAAAGTAGCCAAATCTCTTCCGGGTTGAGTTAATCACCTCACATATCACTGTCTTACCCAGCTTCTTAGGCAAATTGTAGCGCAGGTTTCCAGCATCAAGGTCAGGAGAAAATAACGGTGCAAATACACTTTGCTAGATCTGTTTTCACCTCAGGGATCGTGGGATTGGTTCCAATACTAGTTATTCCCGTTTTCCTCCCTGTCACTGATTGCTGCTTTATGAAGAACTCAAACTTAGAGTTCATAGAAGAGAACCTTCAGGATTTGAAGACTGTTAATATGGAAGAATGGCCAAAAACAGCATTGAGTTTCTCCATTCAGGAGGCATCAACAAGCTGTTATATTTATATCACAGAATGCTTTTTTTAAAACTTTAAAAACTTTAAAAAAAAATGTATGTTTCCTGATCTATTCTTAAATGTTTACTAAGAGGTTAGTTAATCCTATCTGATACTTCACATCCACATTGTAAAGAAGATATATTAAGTGACAACTGCACTAAAACACAGCTTATTGCCATGGCTATACGTTCTGATCTGTGCACACCAAGGAATTTTTTTATTCTGGCATGTGGAAACTCACCGGGTCAGGATAACTAGCATTGATTTTTTTTTCTTTTTTTTTCAGATGCTGGTATTTAGATCTAATTTCATTGTCTTGAGTCACCAACAGTTGTTTCTAGTATTTTTTGAGAAGAATAAAATGAAAATATCTTTTATTGACCCACAGTGGGGAAATTCCTGTGTTCCTGCAGCAAGTATCTTTACATGGTTTATTTAGCTCGGTTGGTAACTGTAAATTGGACTCACATGCAGTTGCAGAAGACCACACCATGAAGCTAAAAGTGGCTCTGTATGTTAACCATCTACAGTCAGGTCCATAAATATTGGGACATGGACACAATGCCAACATTTTTGGCTCTATTCACCACCACACTGGATATCAAATGAAACAATCAAGATGTGCTTTAACTGCAGACTGTCAGCTATTATTTTAGGGTATTTACATCAAAATCAGGTGAACGGTGTAGGAATTACAACAGTTTGCAAATGTGCCTCCCACTTGTTAAGGGACCAAACGTAATGGGACAGAATAAGAACCATAAATCAAACTTATACATTTCAATACTTGGTTGCAAATCCTTTGCAGTTAATTACAGACTAAAGTCTGGAACACATAGACATCACCAGACGTAGGGTTTCATCCCTGGTGATGCTCTGCCAGGCCTCTACTGCAACAGTCTTCAGTTCCTGCTTGTTCCTGGGGCATTTTCCCTTCAGTTTTGTCTTCAGCAAGTAAAATGCATGCTCAATCAGATTCAGGTCAGATGATTGACTTGGCCATTGCAATACAGTCAACTTCTTTCCCTTCAAAAACTCTTTGGTTGCTTTTGCAGTATGCTTTGGGTCATTGTCCATCTGCACTGTGAAGCGCCGTCCAATGAGTTCTGAGGCATTTGGCTCAGTATGAGCAGATAATATTGCCCGAAACACTTCAGAATTCATCGTGCTTCTTTTGTCAGCAGTCACATCATCAATAAATACAAGAGAACCAGTTCCACTGGCAGCCATACATGCCCACGCCATGACACTTCCAGCACCATGCTTCACTGATGAGGCGGTATGCTTAGGATCAGGAGCAGTTCCTTTCCGTCTCCATACTCTTCTCTTCCCATCACTCTGGTACAAGTTGATCTTGGTCTCATCTGTCCATAGGATGTTGTTCCAGAACTGTGAAGGCTTTTTTAGATGTTGTTTGGCAAACTCTAATCTGGCCTTCCTGTTTTTGGGGATCACCAATGGTTTACATCTTGTGGTTAACCCTCTGTATTCACACTGGTGGAGTCATCTCTTGATTGTTGCCTTTGACACAGATACACCTACCTCCTGGAGAGTGTTCTTGATCTGGCCAACTGTTGTGAAGGTGGTTTTCTTCACCAGGGAAAGGATTCTTTGGTCACCCACAACAGTTGTTTTCCGTGGTCTTCCGGGTCTTTTGGTGTTGCTGAGCTCAACGGTGCGTTCCTTCTTTTTGAGAATGTTCCAAACTGTTGTTTTGGCCACGCCTAATGTTTTTGCTATCCCTCTGAGAGGTTTCTTTTGTTTTTTCAGCCTAATGATGGCTTGCTTCACTGATAGTGACAGCTCTTTGGATCTCATCTTGACAGTTGACAACAACAGATTCCAAATGCAAATAGCACACTTGAAATTAACTCTGGACCTTTTATCTGCTCATTGTATTTGGGATAATGAGGGAATAACATAAACCTGGCCATGGAACAGCTGAGAAGCCAATTGTCCCATTACGTTTGGTCCCTTAACAAGTGGGAGGCACATATGCAAACTGTTGTAATTCCTACACCGTTCACCTGATTTGGATGTAAATACCCTCAAATAATAGCTGACAGTTTGCAGTTAAAGCACATCTTGTTGGTTTGATTTGATATCCATTGTGGTGGTGTATAGAGCCAAAAATGTTAGCATTGTGTCGATGTCCCAATATTTATGGACCTGACTGTACATCCCATAGTGACTATAAACACTGTGGGCAGCTGTGGCTCAGTGGGTGGAGAGTGTGGTCAAAAAGTTGTAGGCTTGATTCTACCTGCTTCCCCTTCCACGTGTCAACATGCCCCTGGGCCCAGACAGTTATCCCCTCATGGCCTGCTAATCTGGAAATCAGTGTATCGGTGTAAATGATGTACCGTTCTGATCAGCTTTATAATGGATTTATGTGCTACAGTAAATTATGCTAGGTGCGCCTTTTTGCAAGTTAAAGACCCATCTCCTGGTACTTAAAATGTATTATCCTGCCCACTCTTTAATACTTTACATCATCTGCTGAACAAAAGAAAAGAGCAGTTTAGAGTGCTGTGATATTTCCTCTCATTTATCCAATTGTAAATGTACTCTCACAGGGATCAAACTCAGGGACACACACAGCTGCGCAAACCTCATTTAGAAGGGCTCTCATCACTGACGAGCTATTAGTTAAAATGCTACATTCCACTAACTATCTTTCTCTATCCTCCTCACTCAATCTTTATCCCACATACCTTTTCCTCCCACTTCTTCCACTTACCATGGCTGCTGTAGTTACCATGGAAACAGAGGTTTTGGAACGATGCTGCCATGTGGATGCAACTAAAAGGGTATGCGGGATCCTGGGATTTCCAGACCCTTTCCTCTTTCCATATCTGCAGGGAAAAAACAGTTAAAGCTCCAAAAAATGGGATCCTAAAAGACAGAAAGCTATGGGAATGTTTCAGAATTCCCAGTCACACGGAGGGAATTTAAAATGGCTGCTCCTGTTTTGATGCTAGTACTGC
Source organism: Apricaphanius iberus (assembly GCA_028564705.1). Classification (NCBI taxonomy): domain Eukaryota; kingdom Metazoa; phylum Chordata; class Actinopteri; order Cyprinodontiformes; family Aphaniidae; genus Apricaphanius; species Apricaphanius iberus. The sequence continues at coordinate 658,933 of JAPXFQ010001372.1, read as the reverse complement.
CTTCACAAATTAGAGTTTAACAAGGGTGCTAGAAAAAAAAAAGTGTGAAAAACTTTTAAAGGCAAAATACTATTATGAGTTCAACACGTGTTACAATATTTCCTGAAATGTCTTACAATGTGTTGGGTCAGCTATTCTAGTCTTTAGATCCTCTCTGGAAAACTAATTACTAACCATGAAGACCCAAAGGAAGATCCTCATCGTCCTCAGCAGACCCATTAAGTAATAGCTGATATCCACCCAGTGTCAAACCAGAACTGCTCTAGACACTAAATGAGTTCCTGTTAGCCTAGGCAGTGGAGATGGATGTGTGTCTGGGACTAATCAGAGCTAAACGAATACTGTAAATGCCTGACTGTACTTCATGTCAGTTTGAGATTATTTTAGGTATTTATGATGATCATTTTTAAGTGTCACACATTGCAGACCTGTCAACAGCGACTGAGCTGCATTGGCTGAGGTCTGCACTCTGAGTGCTTTTCTAGTTGAGAAAATGCTCTTTTCAGACAAAGGTATAGCCGTAATTACTGTAGGCCCGTCTCTCCTGGGAAGGTTCTCACTGTGGTTCTCTGGAGTCCATTAGTCTTAGAATTGACTCTGTAACCCTTTCCAGACTGCTAGATGTCAGTGACTTTGTTTCTCCTCTACTTTTGGATATTTTTTTTATATCGGGGCATAAATGTGCTGTTCATATCATCGGAGATGTTTAGTTCAAATGTAAATTTCGTAACCTGGCTTGGGCTAGTGAAATTGAACAAAAAAAATCACAATGTATGAGAAAGTGTTCAATAATGTTTTCACATCAAATTGAAAACTGCTGTTTATATGTATTCAGATTATATTTTCCTGATATCAAAACATTTTTAATCATCTCATATGTAAGTCTGAAAAAAAGTGGTTCAGTTATTGTTATCAACGTTATAGATTTTTTTTTTATCCAATCATAGTAATAGTTATTGAGATGTAAAACATAACTTTCATGATTCAAAAAGATGTCATGTGGGAGTTGGATGACTGTAAGTTTAACAGTTTCTCAGGATTGGTTCTGGTATTGATAATAAAGTGTTCTTCAAAAGAAATAAATGTTATACCAGTCAAATGTCCTCCAGAAATATTTGCTGCATATTCTTCTCTTTCGGCTTTTCCCTTCAGGGCTTGCCACAGCGAATCATCCGTCTCCATTTAGTCGTATCCTCTCCATCCTCTGCCCTCACACTAACCAACTTCATGTCCTCTTTCAGCACATCCAAAAATCTCTTGTTTGATCTTCCTCTTTGCCTCCTATCCGGTGGATCCAACCTCTGCATCTTTCTACCAATATACTCGTTTCTCCTCTGAATATGTCCAAACCACCTCAGTTTGGCCACTCTAACCTCATCTACAGAACTGCCCAAAGTCATTGAGTATAAATTTGTTTTAGCATCTGAATTAATTGCAGATATTTATTTGTAGTTATAGAGAAATCCTAATGTTATTACTGAGCATGTAGAATGTCTAAATAATTACCAGACCCTCAAATCTACCTCATAAATATCCTGACTAATCTCTAATACCAAAAAATCTGAATAAATGCTGTAGGAAATGTCACTAGTGTCTCCCATATGCTCAACACATGTCTGGTGTAGAACTAGCAATGAGTAAAGAGACATCAATCCTTATACCTGCCAAAGAATGGCAGTAAGGTAAAAAATGTCTGACATAGCTTGTTTTCTCTGTCAGCCACAACAAAATATGGTGACGACGGGCAATAAATCAGCATGTTGTTCCAGCCTGAAGCTAGCTCTGTGTTCATTAAGCTTAAAACTTAGAATCTTCCTGTAGAATCATGTGGTGCAGACAGAGGACACACATTCCTTTAGAAAGTATATTCATGACTTTTTCATGCAGCCTCCCATTTTTTATTTATTTAATATCTTTCAGGAAGAATGGTGAGTTCATCACCTCTCCTCTCTTTCAATTTGAACTGGGGTCTCCAACACCAGTATGAGAGCTACTGCCCTGCAACTTTTAGATGCATCGCTGCTCCAACACACATGCATCAAATAAATGATGGTTACCAGGCCCATGCAAAACTTGATGGCGTACTGAAGAGTGGATTCAGTCATTTGATTCAGCAGTGTTTCAGCAGGGATGCATCTAAAAGTTGCAGCGCAGTAGCTCTCAAGGACTGGAATTAGAGACTTCTAAATTAGAATATAATTTAAAATGGGAACAGTGACTATTTTGCTGATACTTTTAGGATGTGTCCTAACTAGGAGGTGTTCCCCGATACTCGGCACGAGGACAAGCCTGGTCCTTGTGCCGTTTGGGCTCTGCCAGGGGCTGCCTCTTCCATGAGAGACACAGACTGACAGAAAGGCAAACTAAGGGTGTAATGGTAAAAGTATTCAGATTTTTTAGTAACATATACCGATGAATCCAGTTGTTTTTTTACCTGAACACATGCCAAATGTTTATGTGAGGAACTCAGAGTGCAGTTCAATGTTTGGCCAGGCAACGTAAAAAAGTGACTCCAAATCAAAAGAGAAGGTACTCTCAGCTTTCTCTAAATTCTGTTTGGGAACATTGATGGTTTCTTATACAGCTACAGTAGAAAAAGAAAGATGGACCAAAGCAGAACTTTGTAAATAAAAACACTTCTTTCAACAACAATAAGATCTATAACACGTTCTGCGTGTTATGGACCTGTGTGTTGCCATTGTTTGTTTTATGAATTTTCGTTTATGCTTTCTCTTATTGGTTTGTATATATTAATCTTTACATTTCTGTAATCATGTAAAGCACCTTGAATTGCCTTGTGTCGAAAGTGTGTTATACAAATAAAATTGCATTGCCTTGCCTGGCTCTGCACTGAACTGAAAGACTCACCTGAAACAATGTCTAGCTGAATGGAAACCTTACTGATACTAGAGGAAACCCAGCTGACATCCACATGGAGTTGATAGTAGCATCCATTCAGACCAAAATTAAAAATGATTAGAAGTGATTTCCCCAACAGATACCCATGCAGCATTCAAGTACAGCTGGGCTACTTGGCAGTTGAACTATCAAAACAACTCTAAAGTAATTTTAGCAAGTTTTATTCTCAAATATGGGCAGAGTATTGTTTAAAGAGTAACTAAACCGCTAAACATGTTTTTTGCTTATAAACTGTATAAATGGCTCCTTACCAATGCAATCTTTCGGTTTCAGGACAATTTTTGACATTTTTGTGTAAGCTTGTTAAATTCTACACTTTGGTCTAAAAACGTCTTAGTGCTGCCAGTTATGGCCAATGTGTGGTACTGTATTTAAATTTTTTGATTGGCTGAAAGCGGTAAATTTTTTCCATTGTTTATGTCACAGGCATGGTATCACAGAGACGCCCTCCCTCTCGCAGACACACTCGCCCCGCCCCGTGTCGAGTTGAAATTGCTTATCTTGTGTGCTATGCAGTGTTGGGAGTAAAGTATAACGGTTACTAACTGCGTTATTTTTAAGGTAACGGAGCAATCTAATTAATTACTTTTCCTACTGTTGCAACGCAGTTACTGTTTCTGGGGATGTAGTGGCGCGTTACTACAACTTGCTGAACGAAGTGCAACGGTGTCAGGCTGACAGACACACTTCAGCTGTAGGGAGAGAAATGAGATGTCAGTGATGATTGCGGGGTGAGCGGACACATTGAGTGCTCTCGCTGTCTCACTGTGTGCTGTAAAGACCTTGGTGAACTTAAGCTGTATTTACGCCTGATAGTCCGGTAGACTCGGTTCGATTGGGGACTACATTGTTGCTGTTTTTAGCTTGTTTGGTTCACATTCACACTCGCCTTTAATTATCAGAAAGTCCAAAGCTCTGAGCAACAATTTCACCTCTCCACCTGTGGTGGCGCTGTTGTAGAGCTGTGCTTCCTCCTGCTGCGGGACAACTTCCAGTACAGCTGAATGTAAACAAACACGGAGGAGCAGCAGATTGTAGCGGTTTTAGGATTGATCTGTTGTGTTTGGCAAATACAATCGAACCGAGGCCAATGTTTTTAGGCAGACTAGAGTTCGTTTGGTCCGAATCAGCGTTCCATCACCCATTCACACCTCCCCAAACGAACTGGACTTTACGGGCAAATGAACTAGACTTTGTTTCAAGCTGACTAAACAGGGCTGGTGTGAATGCACCCTTAGTTTTATGTTGGATATTCAAGGGACATTAGTTTCCTTAAAGCAGAGACCAGCTCCAATGTTTCACCCCTAATTTCAAGTGCCTGCATTTCGCGCTGCTCCGCACTCTGCAGCTTTTCACTCCAAAACTGCGCTGATAGTGGATACATCGGCTCCAAAGGCTCGCTCCTGTGAAGACGTTGGTTTGGATTAAGATTTGGTTTTCTATAAATCCCCATGCATTCCATAGCACCAATAGCTGTGAGATCTACTAACAAAGTAACACAACCATTTATTTTTTTAAATTAACGTGTAATATTTCTTCTTATTATGTTACTGTAAAATTATATTTTTCTTCATTAGCTTCCAGTTCGTGTGACCATGTGAGACCAAATCAGTCTTAAAATGTCTTAGCCGATTACAAAGTGCTCTATTTAATGTGGAATGTTACAGAATAATAAATCTGAAAAAACGTCATAGACATATTTTCCTTTGTTTCTTTTTACTGACATTTCTGTGCCTTAGTTTTACCCTTTAATGAAAAGTGTGAATATGTATGATCTATATTTACTTTTTTATATATGTATATATTTTTTTTGCATACAACTTTTTTTATTGGGTCAAATTAAGATGACAAATGTTCTAAAATACTGTATATGGCATTTTAAATGGTCATTTGGTAATAAAAAGATTTGAGGTTACAGACATTTTAAAACATAACCAAGTTATAGAACATAAAAATAACACCACACTTACTTTAGTTCAGTCGTGACTGTGTTCCAGACCTCAGCCTGCGTTACCCCCCCCCCCCCCCCGCCCCCTTGCGCTTATCCTCCACACTTGGCCATGCCCCCCACTGGCCCTGCCCACTTCGGTCAAATTTTCCAAAGGTTGGCTGGGGGAGGTATAATGCTTTTTCATGGTGTACAGTTACTCTAAACATTTGTAAACATAAATTCTGACTGTTTTCAAGTGATTTTTATATATATATATATATATATATATATATATATATATATATATATATATTCTCCTCTGGCTATGTCAGCTTGGACTATTTTATTTGTAATACAAATTTAAAAATATTCAATCAAATCACCAGTCAATTCTTTCAGCTTTTTAAGTTGAAGAACATACACACAAATACAGTACATACATACAAATAATTCACAAAAAAATTCACATTTTAGTCTTCTTGATTACAGGGTACCAAACTGTGACAGAATGGAAGACAGATGGGAGAGACATATACGTATATGTGCATACATATACATGCATACTTGCATACAGTGGGGCAAAAAAACTATTTGGCAGTCACAATTGATCAAGTTGTCCCACTTTAAAAGTTTAGAGGCCGGTTATTAAATGATATGTACATCTCAATTGTGAGATATGGATGTAAAATGTAAAAAAATAAAAAATAAATAAGAAATGACACTGTATAAGCAAATAATTTATTTGTATAATGACACTAAAAAATAAGTATTTGCTCGATAACAAAAGTTCATCTAAACACTATGTAATGTAACCTTGGTTGGCAATGACTGGGATCAAATGTTTTCTATTGGATTGAGGTCTGGAGACTGGCTAGGCCACTCCGGAACCTTTAAATGACTTTTATGTAGCCACTCCTTCGTTGCCCAGGTGGTTTGTTTGGGATCATTGCTGGAAGATCCAGCCACATTTAATCTTCAATGCTTTTCAATGCTTTTACTGATTAAAGGTGCTTTTTGGCCAAAATCTCACGATACAGTTCTGTTTTGGTCTCTTCTGACTATATGACATTCTACCAATTTTCTTCTAAATGGATGAGGTTGGTTGGGATTAGACAGTTTAAACGTGGAAAAGTGGCTTTTATACAGATGATTTAAACAGGTGCTATTAATACAGGTAACAAGTGGATGATAGAAGAGCTTCATGAAGAAGTCACAGGTCTCTGAGGGACAGAATTTTTGCTTTTTCTGCTGGTGCTAAATACGTGGTTTACAAATGAATTGTTATTCAAATACGTTCCTTAAAAATCATACAATGCGATTTCTATAACCGAAATTACAGACCTGATTTTTTTTAAGTGGGACAACTTGCAAAATCGATTGCTGCTAAATACTTATTGTAGAATCATGTCAGTATCACCACAGTAGGTAGGAAGATAGACAATAGATACATCGATCGATGTTTCTCTTCTCACAAAATCCAGAAGATAATGGATGAATACACACAGTATGACTTTCTTTTTCTTCCTTATGCAAAATAGTACTGATAGGGGTGGACTTCTTACTTTGACAGCAAGTCACTAATGGTTATGAGGAAGTTAAGAAATCCCCTCTCAGTAGCACTGCAAGTACCTGCAAACAGGTGTCACAATTTCAATGAGGATACACAGATATGTGTATATAATTTTCTGCCACTGTTTCCATAGTGTTTGGTTATGAAATATTCCGCTATTTTAGACATGTAAATATTTCAGTTCACAGAAGGCAGAGTTGGAATGTTGTTTCCAAGCAATAATGTAAGCCTGTAAAGGTTGATATTTATGTCTTCATAACATTTCCTGAAGTTAGTGCTAACGGTCTCAATATTTAGAAGTCAATTTGAAACCTTTTGACATGGGTTTATTTAAAACCCTCCCCAGATTCAGTACACCCTTTAATACTCCTCCGCTCTTTCTCAACATAAGCAGCCTTTCATTATGCTGCTGTGCTTATTTTAGTAATGTCTTCATTTTCTATTGGCTCTTTCAGGTTAATATCAGTATCTCTTCAGGTTTAAGACGCATTTCCCTGATTAAACTGTCAAATTTTTTTTGCACAGCAGTTACCTAAATTAAATGTGAATCATGTTCTATAAAACCTTAAGTATGAGTGGATTTAGTGGATTGATCTCTTTCTTCTTGCCATCAGTTGATGAAAGTTAATAACATTAGATAGTTAAACAATTGCATATTTTCTTTGTTCATTCTTATGAAAAAGCAATTAAAAGAAGCAGTTTTGCCCATGCTGCATTTGCTGGAGCCTCCGTTTAGATCAACCAATAGCTCCAATTAGGAGCAGGCACTTCCTGTTCTGTGAGCACGTCAGTCTCTAATGGCTGGATACATTGATTTAAATTCAAACTGGAGGGAATTTAATGAACTGTTTTCATAGGGAGAGTTTAATGGGATTCACAGATCCACAGACAAGTTGCCAAACAGTTCACACATGATTAATTATGCATTGTAGGTTTTTTTTGTTTTGTTTTTTTAAACAAGAGAATCAAACTGAACCAGAATCATATGCACTTAGCAATGTGCTGAGAGGTTGTCTGTTGACATTTAGAACAGATAATGTGTTGATACTGTTGAATATAATTAGTGTGTGAGGAATGCCAAAACAAAAGAAGACATGATGACTGTTCATTGCCTCACACAAACACAGAGCAGGAGCTGATCATTTCTCCATGGAATGAATCTTATGCTGCCATGGCATTGATCTGCTATAGAGCTCTGGGAGTTGACGTCACTTCTCCCAGCATTCAACAGTTCAAATCGAATCAGCGCCATAGTGGCAGGCAGTCTCCCGCATAGTAAGGTTCTTTGTTGCTATTGTTATTCTTTGTGTGCTTCTGAAACAGGTTTCTAAGATTTAAGGAAGTTTTCCCTCTGGTTAATGGCCCTATTCTAGACATGATGAATCTGTCGTTAATAACTGATATGTACCAAAGGAATTTAAGCTTGCTGTAATTAAACCTTTACTTAAGAAACCCTCCCTCGATCAAGATGACTTGGCTAACTACAGACCTATATCTAACCTTCCTTTCTTATCCAAAATTCTTGAGAAAATAGTTGCTAATCAATTATTTGAGCATCTAAGCAGAAAAAAACCTGTTTGAAGAATTTCAGTCAGGTTTTAATTCAATTCACTTTTATTTATATAGCGCCAGTTCAAAACAAATGTCATCTCAAGGCACTTTACAACAAAAGTCATTTCAGTGCAATTATACAAACATTCCAATCTTTTAAAAAGTTTTCTATGTAAGGAATCCCGGCAGATTGCGATGAGTCATCGACGTGAGGTTGTGTCCGGATCATGCAGACTCCAACCACAGCAATTCCTCAACAATCCATCATACTGAGCAAGCAAGTAGCAACAGTGGAGAGGAAAAACTCCCCTTTAACAGGCAGAACCTTTTCAGTACAAGCGGTCATCTGCCACGACCGTCTGGGGGTCTGAGAAGACAGAGAGGAGACAGCATGGAGGATCCTCGGTGACTTTGAGCATCATCTGGACCGATGTTCCCCATCCAGCAGGGGGCATTATAGCTGAGCAGGGTAGCAGACCATGTGGATCTTCTATGGGGAGAAAACTGGGTTAACAATCGCAATAACAGCAGAAAAAAATATATCTGGAGAGTAGTAGAAGAGAAAAGTAGAAGAGAGAAGAAAAGTGGTCAGTCTTTTCTCCAAAAATCTAAATCTATAGCAGCATAACTACAAAAATAGCTCAGGATAACCTAAGCCACTAACTATAAGCTTTATTAAAGAGGAAGGTTTTAAGCCTAGTTTTAAAGGTAGACAAGTTGTCTGCTTCACGAACCAGCCCTGGGAGCTGGTTCCACAGGAGAGGAGCCTGATAACTAAAAGATCTGCCTCCCATTTTACTTTTAGAAATCCTAGGAACTACCAGTAGACCTGCATTCTGAGAACAAAGTCCTCTGTTAGGAACATATGGAACAATCAGGTCTCTGATGTATGATGGAGCTGATTATTAAGGGCTTTATAAGTAAGGAGGAGGATCTTAAACTCTATTCTGGATTTAACAGGGAGCCAGTGGAGAGAAGACAAAACACGAGAAATGTGATCTCTCTTTTTAATATTCATCAGAACTCTTCCTGCAGCATTTTGGATCAACTGAAGGATTTTAATTGCATTCTGTGTACTTCCTGATAATAAGTTATTAAAGTATTCCAGCCTTGAAGTAACAAATGCATAGACTAGTTTCTCTGTATCAGTCCTGGACAGGATGTTTCTAATTTTAGCAATATTCTGGAGGTGAAAGAAAAAAAATCTTAGAAACCTGTTATTATGGGATTTAAATGTCAGGTATTGGTCAAAAATTACACCAAGGTTCTTTACATTATTAACAGAGGCCAAATTAATGTCATCCAAATGAAGTGAGTGATTTAGCAGTTTCCTTTTTAAAGGTTCTGGTCCAAAGACAACAACTTCTGTCTTGTCTGAATTGATAAGCAGAAAATTCAGTCATCCAGGTTGTGATGTCTTCCAGACATGCTTGTAATCTAACTGATTGGTTTCATCATGTTTTATGGATAATTATAACTGTGTATTATCAGCATAACTGTAAATTTATTCCATGTTGTCTAATTATTTTACCAGTTAGAAGCATATATATGGTAAAGAGAATCGGTCCAAGCACAGAACCCTGTGGTACTCCACAAGTAACTCTTGAGTGTGAAGAAGATTTATCATTGACATGAACAAACTGGAATCTGTCAGACAGATGTGATTTAAACCAACCTAGTGCTGTTCCCTTAGTCCCTACATGTTCAAGCCTTTCTAAGAGAATATTATGATCAAAAGCAGCACTGAGATCTAAAAAGACCAGAACAATCACAAAGCCATTATCTGAGGCCATTCAAATATCATTTGTAACTTTTACAGCACTGGTATCACGCCGATACGTAACTGCATGTCCAATAAACAGAATCCCAGTTTTCATGTCTTACGTGTCAAAGTTAAACTATCAGGACGTAACAGTGAAGTCCACAGCTTCCACAAACATTCAGTCACTCCATGTTTGCCTCTGCAGACCCTCAGTAGCTAATTATTATCCAACGGCAAAATTTTAGACAGGCCTGGACATGTGATGACTTGAGGAGAGGAACCTTCCATTCAATGCGCACCACTGCTGCCTACTCTGCTATTAGCATTGTGGTTTCTCCCTCATTTGGTGCTATTTCCGCAGGTTTCTATGTTACCACTACCTCTGTCTCAGTTAGCTGCGTTTTTACTAACCCTGCTTCTCCCACTATTTTTCTTCCTCCCACCCAGTATACAGTGAAGCAAAGGTCTACACGTTCGTTTTTAAATTGCACCTAGTCCTAAAGTAGTGAACACACTGACTCTCAAAAACACGAGCTAACAGCAATCACCGACGCTGCTGGAGGTTGATAACCAGTTACCCCTACAACGGATTGTTCTGTAACACCTGAAAGTTGATCATGAAACCGCGGCTTTCATGATAGAAGCAGGCATTCCAGCTCCTGTTCTCAGTTAAAAAGAATCGCTTTTCGTAACATTAGCCAGAGGAAAATTTGACTAAGCTGTTTGTTTGCTGGGGCACATCTGTTTTAATGAAATGCAAAAAAAAATTTCCGTCCTAACATGACCTTCCTCAGAAAAGTCATCTTCAGGAAGTAGATTAGATTGACAGATCAGCACTTTCATTAAAAAAGCGGTTGTTGGGCTGAAGGTAGTCATTGCCCGCAGCCATATTTATCCAAAAACGTGCTGTAGGACTGCGACTGCATACCTGCTTACTACAATCAAAAACAAGGAACAAACCTGTTTCTTTTTTATCTCTGACTGAGAGTTCTCCGACCAACAGACAAGCCTGCTTGACGTGCTTTTTAGTAGCTGAATCACGTCTGTTGAAGCAGCTCCACCTTAATATCACATGTGCTCCCTTCATTCTGGTCTTTAACTTTGGGCTACAGTTCTACCTTTTCATTTTGTTCTACTGAAAGCTTTCTAATTTTCCCAGTGTTCATTTTGGTTTTCATGTTTCTTTTTCCAAGTTAAAAACAGACTTTTAAATCAGGAGATGATTAAGGCGAACAGGCTATTTTCAAGGTTTATATTCTGGTGCTTGTTAAAGCTGCTACAATAGTTTTCAGACTGAAACCGTTTGAGGCAATAAAAAGGCTTTTTAGTCAAATTCCTCCCTGACTTGTTTTAAAAGTCAAATTCTCCAAGTTTGTGAGAAAAGCAAAGACGTTCAGAAGGTTATCAGTTACAGGTCATTGATCATAAACTTTTAGGTTATTTAGTTATGAAAAATCCAAACACCCTCTTAGAAATGATGTCTTGAACCTTCCGGCATGACACAAAATGATTTAGACAATAGTTCTTATTCTGTCATTAATATTTCTGTTGTACTAACATAGCACAGCTTTTGGTCTACATTGTGTAATTCTAATGTATAATGGCATTTAAACTCAGATTTTATGCTTCCATATGCCTACATAAACAATGAAATGATATGACATCAAAATCTAAATATAAAGTAAAATATTTTTATGCGGCAAATGTACTCTGACACTGGAGTTATAGAAGAAGATATTCAACTAATAGAGAAACAGTTTTTTGTTTTGTTTTTACTATATTTTTGGATTTGTTTACTAGTTATCCAATTTCATATCATTTATTTGGACTTGAACTGTGGATCTGTGCTGGAGCCAGAATTGTGGTGAACATAATATCTGTAACATGGGAAGCCAAATTGAGCACTTCAACTATTCCACTTTTGATCCGTATAATGCTGATACTGACCTAGATCTAAATTATGATTTTTTTTTTTTTATTCTTGTAATTATTTTAATGAATCGAAGTTTTATTACTTCCATCCATCTTTGCCAGCAAATATGTTTCCACTTTTTATCTGAATATCATAATTGTTTCAAGAAAATAGGATGATTTTATCCACTATCTTTCATCACTTAATCATGACTGTTCCGTCACAGCTTTATCTGAATCTTGGCTCTCAGATCACTCTAAAGCCAAATTTAAAGTTCCAAACTATAATTCAGCTCATTGTGTAAGAGGAAATAGGTCTGGTGTAGGGCAGGGTATCGATTCAAATTTCAAAAATCGATTAGATTCCGATTCTCTAGAGCCAGAATTGATTAACATAATGTGATTCGATCCAATCAGATTCAATCTGATCCAGTTCGATATTGATATGGTCAGTCCTATTAAAAAACGTTTTTGACAGCTTACCAGGATGAAACTATTTTAACAATGTGAGAATTAAGCCTTAAGATGGCTGTCTGAATTTTTTATTCCTATTTTAGCTGGAAAAAAAGGGCAAACTATATTAAACAATTAAACCGATTTTGAACTTGTGAATCTGTTAGAATCTATTCAAAATCAATGTTTAAATATTTTTCTTTTTCCAACACAGCTTTACTTTGTTGTTGGAGTTTCTCTGTTTGTTCATGCTAAGTGTGACTTTAAAATGAGGGACGACTTCTCTCTAAAAGCAGATATTTCTGATGTGGAATTTATTTTTGTGGAACTCAAATGTTTTTTTGGTCAAAATAAGCCAATTAAATTTCAATTTGTAACGATAATCCTTAGGATTTCATATAGATTAAATGTCCCTTTTTGAGCCTCCTGATTGTCAGGAAATAAGTGATGTCAGTGACTGACCAGTTAAAAACATCTTTGTTCTTAGATGTTGGTGACAACTCCAGAGAAGTGGGATGTTGTGACCAGGAAGAGTGTCGGAGACGTGGCTCTCTCTCAAATTGTGCGTCTTCTGATCCTCGATGAAGTTCATCTTCTACATGAAGATCGAGGACCAGTACTAGAAAGCCTGGTGGCAAGGACCATCAGACAGGTCAGTTCCTGCTATGCTGCTGTTGTCATTTTACTTACCAGAGCTTTTTCTTGGCTGTTGTGAAATACTTGAAATGGGTATCTTGAGTTTTATTCCTAATTATTCAGGTATGTTTTAATAAAAAATTTCGGTTTTGGTTTTGCTTAAATTAATTTGATAAATTTCTTTGAAGTTCAACTATAACTGAGGTCAATATGAAATATACATTGTTTGACATTAGTATTGCACATAAGACACACAATTTTTTGTCTGTTTCTCGGTTGTTGTAATTGTTATACAGTTTCTCCTTTTCAGCAAAAGAAAAGGGAATCTCTTAACGTGACCTTCTGTTTAATCTTTTCATCATAGTCCTGTACTCAAAGAGTCTAACCACATACCGTCACTAATGTTTTTATGGTTAAGCAGGTCGACCATTGCTAGCTGCTGCTTCCACTTATGATTGTCGTTCACTTATCTGAGAGTGGCTCCCACAAAGCCCTCTCAAACCAGTGCTGGTGCTGGTAAACAGGAGAATTCCTGTGACAGTAACATCACCCAGTGCATGAGGCAGCAGTGAAGAGTTCCTCCCTAGTGAGGAGCTTCTCTATCCTTAACCCAAAAAGAAGCTTCTTATCGCAGGTCTGCCGTCTGGGCTGCTGCCACCATACATAGCCACGACTGCTCCTAAAAAACTGTTTATATTTCTGGTATTTCTTGCAATGGTTCCCATATTATTTGTCAATTATGTGTTTTGCAAAAGTATACAACACATCTGTTTGTAGGTTGTGACATCACCTTCAAACTATTGTCCTTGTCTTGCTATTAAAATACAACTATATGATGGTGATACCAATTTTCAGTCACTTTGACTTAGTCCCCTGCAACCTGCAGGTCGTCCCTTCTCCAACACAACTGAATCAGATGGCTGAATTTCCTCATCACCATTCAGTCTTTCAGATGTGTTGGAAGAGAAGTGGACTGCATGACTGGACTTTGGCAGTCCTGCTTTATAGTTTTCATGCATTGTATATTTTACTTTACTGTACATCCTCTATGTTAGAGGTCCTCTGGACCGGTACCTGGTCACACAGAAAGAATAAATAACTTAAAGTATTTCTATTTCATTCATTATCTGATTCTACACATAGGTATTTTAATAATAAGTTTAATAATATATCATTGCCCAATTAAAAAAAAACTACTATATAAATATATAGTAGCTTTCAAATATATATATGTAACAGCAGATTATTATACAATAGCTTTTAGAAATGTATATGTAACAAAGCAGAATTTTCACTTGTATTTGTATGTCAATGGGATATGGTGTGTTAGTTAGATAATTGAACTTGTCTCCCACTCAGGAGTTTCTGTAACCTGGGTTGAACAGTGGCAACAGCTGTAAGGATACCTCTCTCCAGTTGAAGTGTGTTTCTCTATTTGGTCTTTATGTGCCTCAGAGCTAAAAATTATTAGCTGATTGGAGGGTGGCACCAGGTGTCTTCAATATTGAACATTTTCACAATATTAAAAATTTCTGAGTTACTGAATTTGGGACTTTCATAAGTTGTCAGTTAAGAAACATTTGAAATATATCAGCCTGTGTGTAATGAATTAATCTGATATACAAGATTCACTTTTTTAATGCAATTGCTGAAATAAATAACCTTTTCATTATATTCTAATTTTATGATCAGTACCTGTACAATTAATGTAAAAGAGAAAAAAAAGTCTAGGTACCTTCTGTGGCTTAGGTTGATAAAGCTCTTAATAACATCAGAGTAAAATAATAATCTATAAATGTAAGTGGATCTTTGTAAAAAAAAATTAGAAATGTTTATATCTATATATGTGTGTGTGTGTGTGTGTGTATATGCTGGCAGGAAAAGCATACATGGAACATAGTATGCAGAAACATCTGTGTGCAGTATGGGCTGGAAACACGAAGGTTAAAATGGGAAACACCTCAAAGGGTGGTGGAGAATAACCAAGCAAAGATATTGTGGGACTTCCAGATCCAGATAGACAGGATGATAATGGCGAACTAACCGGACATTATGGTGGTTGATAAAGAACAATGGAAAGCCGTTTTGTGGTGGATGTGGCAATACCAAGTGATGGTAACATCAAGAAGAAGGAACATGAGAAACACCAAGGGCTCAGAGAGGAGCTAGAGAAGGCTTGGAAGGTAAAGGTGACAGTAGTACCCGTGGTAATCGGAGCACTTAGGGCAGTGACCCCCAAATTGGAGGAATGGCTCCAGCAGATCCCTGGAAGAACCTCAGACATCTCAGTCCAGAAAAGTGCAGTACTTGGAACAGCAAATATACTGCGCAGGACCCGAGCTTGGAATGGATGGGAAGAGGGGAGTTTTTTATATGTATGTATGTATGTATGTATGTATGTATACAGATACACAATATTACCATTTCTCTCAAACATTGTTCACAAATCAGTCTAAATGTATGATAGTGAGCACTTCTGCTTTGCTGAGATAATCCATCCGACCTCACAGGTGTGCCACATCAAGATGCTGATCTGACATCATGATTAGTGCACAGGTGTACCTTATACTGCCCACAATAAAAGGCCACCCTGGAATGTGTAGTTTTGTCCCACAGCAAAATGCCACAGATGCCACAAGCATTGCGGGAGCGTGCAATTAGCATGCTGACAGAAGGAATGTCAACCAGATCTGTTGCTCGTGCATTGAATGTTCATTTCTCCACCAAAAGCTGTCTCTAAAAGCATTTTAGAGAATATGGCAGTACATCCAACCGGCCTCACAACCGCAGACCACGTGTAACCACACCAGCCCAGGACTTCCACATCCAGCCGGTTCACCTCCAAGATTGTCTGAGACCAGCCACTCAGACAGCTGTTGAAACAATTGGTTTGCATAACCTAACAATTTCTGCACAAACTGTCAGAAACCGTTTCAGGGAAGCTCAACTGCATGCTCGTCGTCCTCATCGGGGTCTTGACCTGACTTCAGCTCGGCGTTCTCTTCACGGATAATTCTCGGTTTACATTGTTCAGGGCAGATGGCACACAGCGTGTGTGGCGTCGTGTGGGTGAGCGCTTTGCTGATGTCAATGTTGTGGATCGAGTGGCCCATGGTGGTGGTGGGGTTATGGTATGGGCAGGCATCTGTTATGGACGAAGAACACAGGTGCATTTTATTGATGGCATTTTGAATGCACAGAGATACCGTGATGAGATCCTGAGGCCCATTGTTGTGCCATACATCCATGAACATCACCTCATGTTTCAGGAAGATAATGCACGGCCCCATGTTGCAAGGATCTGTACACAATTCTGTGAAGCTGAAAATGTCCCAGTTCTTGCATGGCCAGCATACTCACCGGACATGTCACCCATTGAGCATGTTTGGGATGTGCTTGACCGGCGTATACGACAGCGTGTACCAGTTCCCACTAATATCCAACAACTTTGCACAGCCATTGAAGAGAAGTGGACCAACACTACACAGGCCACAAATGACAATCTGATAAACTCTATGCGAAGAAGATGTGTTGCACATCATGAGGCAAATGGTGGTCTCACCAGATACTGACCGGTTCTGAGTCCCCAGACCCCCAATAAAGCAAAAAACTGCAAATTCCAGGGGGGCCTTTTATTGCGGGCAGTATAAGGTACACCTGTGCACTAATCATGATGTCAGGACAGCATTGTTGATGTGGCACACCTGTGAGGTGGGATCTCAGCTAGCAGAAGTGCTCACTATCACACATTTAGACCAATTTGTGAACGATGTTTGAGAGAAATGGTAATATTGTGTATCTGGAATGAATTTTAGATCTAGATATATCTTGATCTAGATATATATATATATATATATATATATATATATATATATATATATATATATAATGTGGCAGCTTCACAGTTGGCACACGCACAGGTCCGAAGACTCGTTGTCGCTCCATACAGTACAGTTCACCTAGCATCCATGCTAAAATATCAAGGTGAAAGTCATCAAAGCTTGTATAATATAGACCCAGCTCCCATTGTAACTTGGAGAATAGATTAACGGCGATATTTTTTTAATCGCCCAATTAGAGTAAAGGTGCGTTTACACCAACCAGTGCGTCCAGGCTGCAAAACGCTCAAACGGACAAAAGATGATGGTTTAAATTAAAACCAGCTGTTTCCACACCTTAGTCCACGTTGGCGCATCATGTCAGTTGTCAGCAGGTGAGCGGGGATTTCTCTATTGTTTCTCCTTTTTCCCTCCCTCTGCTCCACTCTTATAGTAATGTGTAATTAGCAATGGATTGGCTAGCGTTAACCAACCCAACAAGAAAGTTAAAAGAAAATATTTAACTGCTCTTTTGACACTCCAATATCCCCCGATCGCTACGATGACCAGCCACAGCCGCTGGTCATCTCGCCCTCAGTCTCCCCCGCATTGAGTAGCTCCAATCGAGTCTCTTCGCTGATTGGTTGCTGCTCCGTGTTTGCTGCCCAAAAGTTCAATTTTCCCTACTTCATGCAGCAGCTCCATGGAGGCCTTGACAGACAGTCCGAGTCCCACATGCTGTGTAGGTACCATAGATTATGCATGTAATCTAGTTGACCTGCTGCCTGGCCGCACAGGGCGGTCTGAATGTAGCTTATCACATTAACACCGATAACGGCCCACCCCTAATATATACATACTTTATCAAGGACCCCTTACAATTCCACCATGGACCACTAGGTGTCTGCTGATCCCTGGTTGAGAAACACTGATTTAAATGATAACTTATGATGTGCAATTTGAGTGTGTTTGTCATGTTATTTGTGATTTACTTGCTTCTAATTTCGTAATAATGAGTACAAAGAAGAAATTTTGTGTATGAAGTCACAGAGCTAATGCTAGCTAGCACTTGAAACTCCCACAGAGACCTTGTAGAGCTTCTCCCTCATGTTTCCTCAATTGTTTATACATGTTTATTGCTCCTTCCTTCATCCTGGAGGAAGGAGGCGAAGCTCACTAAACTCACAGCCATTTTTTCCTTTCTTCAGTTCTTGTTCACAACGTGTTTTCACACGAAACCTAAAGTAACTTTTGCTGCAAGTCAAAAAATCAACATCCTCTCGGCATCAAAGTGTTTCTTAAAAATTAATGGACATTATATGTTCAATCCATTGCCCATTTCAAACAGGATCAGAAAATAACTTTTACTGCTACTTTAACTCATATTTTTTATTTTTTTATTTTTACAGTAGTGGACCTAGGGATGGCCGATATGGCCAAATTTTTATATCCCAATGTAGCTCAGTTTATATCCTGATAATGATATATTTCACGATATAGCAATTTTTCTGTTAATTTATTTTATGAATAGTTTATAAAAATTTACAACGTGGAAATGCAGTTTGCAATAATAGATGACTTTTGTCGGAAAAACATTATTAAATAAAAATGATGAGTGAGATTCCTTCATTATATGGAGGTTATTTAATGGACTTGTTTGATCAAGCAAGGAGGAACAGTATTACAAAGTATTCGCAACAGCTGAACCTGCCTCCCACGACTGACACAGGCCTTTATAGATTTAGTTAACCTTACTATTATCTACACCATATCAGTAAAAATTTTTCTCACTAACTACTGCAGACTGCCAGGTGTCTTTATCTCATAGGACAGGCTCAATCTTAGGACACGTCAGGATGTTCAGTGCTCAGTGCTCCGAGGGTCGTTTCCATGGCAATACAGGACGTAGGAATCCTAATATCAGTTCATTTGACCTAATCTAATATTATAAAGTGTCACATAATCATCCTAGCACTATATCATGAATAAATAGCACACAGTTCTCTCAATATGTAGGAATACACAGAATAGGTCCTTCTTAATATACATTTTCCCATAACAATGAAAATAACACCACTCAGACTCATCATGTAGTGACTATCTTCCATCTGCGGGAGATATGGATATCAGTGATCTGAGAGCGGTTCAGCTCTACACTCAGCCTTTGAATTAAACACATTTGAAAAAACATCCAAATCTATCATTGATACCTGCTGTCATTCATTTTCTTAACTTTACGCACGTTTCTCTGTCCTCATATACCCTCCTGTTTTTGATTTGCTTCACTATCTAGGTGTATCCTATGTAAAAGAGGGGTGTTATGTTGATATGTGTTCCCCCCTCGAGATGTGTTCTGACTCCACCCACACGTGAGGCGGCTGCTGCTCGTAAATGTTAAACACATGGATCATGTTAGGTTTAGGCCCTGGTTCCCGAATAGTAGGATTAGGAAAATAATCAAGTTGTTTATCGATGCCATTTGGATATAAGAAGACTGACACAGATTAGACAACAGTTGTTTGTAAAGTTTATCAGCTCCCGGTTTGACAAATGGACTCCAACACTACACATTTATTTTATCAGCTGCTCAAGAACCATGTCAACGAATGCAGAGAGAGTCAATGAGCAAAAGCGGCGCTGAGTCGTGGCGTAAACTCTGATAAACTCCAGATACAGACGCTGTAGTACACCACTGGTGTTGCTAGCGAACGAAACGTCTTTTAGAGCTGGTGTTGTTTTGTCTGAGAGACGCTTTTTTTCTGTTCTAGCTGTGCGTCGGGACGGGAGAAATGCGGGGAGACCAACTCTGGGTTGTCTGATAATGTTTAGATCCCTGGTATGAAACGTGTTGGTTACTGTCTTCTTCCATGTTTTTTTTTTTTTTCATGTGTTACAGCTTGCACAGTAATGCCATAAGGTGTTCCTTGATGTAATTTACTGCCGTAAAACTCTATCGTGGCTTAAACAATAGAGATTCATATAAAACATAGACATTTTCTATCGTCCTGACAATATGTTTCGTCATATAGCCCAGCCCTAAGTGGACTCATGGACCGGATGTAGACGGGTGGGACACAGGCTCCTAGTTAGTCTCAGTAGTGACAGTCGCTGGGAGAGGGGAACCAAACAATGAAACCAGTACGTTTTGTATCTAACCTCTTGGTCTACAAACTCAGACATTTCTCTTAGATGTGGTCATAAAGGTGGAACATTGGATCTCAATATCTCTGATATTTTGAAAAATATCTGTGTAATTCAACAGACCTATGACTGAAGAAACTCTGCTTTTGTAGGATATTTTGGTGGAGAGGATGCTCAGGGTTGTCAAGAACTTTTTTTAGATTTTATGTAGTATCCTTCTTTACATCATCTCCAGTCGTTCTAAAGACCATCCGGAGAACAGAACCAGCCTTCTGGTAAAAAAAGACATTTGGTTTTAATCAGTGATTCACAGTAATGTGAATTGCAGTGTGGCTGTTGATTTAAAACAAAACATGGTTTTATCTTCTGGCAGATGCTTTACATGAATTACTGTAGAATTACTCCAGTAATGCAAATAAACATACAAGAATCTTGAGGTGTTTAGCCAGACTGTGTGGTCATCGTGTTGGTTTTGAGTGATATGGGCCTAACTGTATGAACGTAATGCTCCTGCTGTGTTTTGTCTCTTTTACTGATAGAAAACAATCTTTGTTACTTGCCAGTGCCATGAATGTGTATTACCACTTAAGCGCTGCTTATGCCTCCTTACCTTCACTAAATGGAACTGGTTCCTCTATTAATGGTCTCCCCTGTTCATACCTTGTCCCTTCCACTACAGTTGTCTCATTACCTTGAAAGCTTAGCTGCATAAATGAGAAAATGTAAAAATAGAAGTAATATGCATGCACTTGAATTGCCATATATTAAAACTGCAATTACATTTGAGAGATGATTTTTACTAATTTCTGCGCGGCCCAATCACTGACATGGTAATGATAAACAGAATGATTTGCTTGGGTATGTTAGCGATTAGTTTTGTTACTCCATCATGTTTTGCCATGAGACTGCTGTGATATATTACACAGAAATGTGCCTCACTGGTCCATGCAACTTATCATCAACAGCATCAGTCCCAGCCTACTGGCACCTTGCTGCTGAAAGAAAAAGTAATGATTTCTCATGATGATGACTGGCATGTGTTTATGCAGGAGCCAACCTGGATATTTCACGTATTATAATCATCATGCAAATTTAGCCAGGCTGATAGCTGGTAGAGTCCAATATCACATCCTGATGAACTGCTGTCACATGTCAGTCTGTGGGTATAAAGTGATAAATGGAGAAGGGAACAGAGCTTGTGGTCGATATTTTTAGAATGCATAGACAGCCGCTGACTAAATCATGCATCATGTGCTTTGAATTACATTTTGATCCAGAAAATTCCACCATGTACAAACCCCGTTATGTTTGTCCTTGGCACTGAATGACATGACTCACCCTACACCCGCTTTCTAAAAGCCTTTTGAAAGATTGCACTGAACACCAGGGAGCATAGGTCTGAGATTAACCAATGCATCAATATAAATGTGAGATACACTGTAAAGTTGACATTTTTTACCTATTTATAATAATATAATTAAAATCAGAGTAGGCCATAGAACTTCATCCAGTGAAAATGACATCGGCAATAAGGCAGGAGCAGACATGAATATGGATTAGTCTCATTTCACTTTACAGTTATTTATAGCTTCTCCCAATGCTAATATCTCCAAAACCTGACCTGTACACCATGAGCAGTAGAAATATATTGTTATCACAATAAAACTCCATAATGGTAATAAGGATTTAAAAATAATAATGATGAAAAGTTTCAGCCTAAACCCTAAAAGGATTTGAAATAAGGAAGTAAGTGATCATTAACGGATGTTAAAGACACAAGGTTAACCAGTAATTCATTAAGGTAAAGAATTTGACTTTGCTTTCAGAGATATAATACATAGTGTTCCACTCAGGTGTTGAAGTGTGTTTAGAACAGTTGTGTGCTGATGGTGAAGACAGAGCAGGGTGAGAGAAGGATTGAAACAGAGGGGCAGGGATGGGCTGCTGTGCTGAGAAGCTACACAGACCTTTTTGTTGAGGTTAACTGCAAGGTAATTGAAAACTGGGCTGTACATATGACCGCTGTTTACTCGGTTCACGGCCCATTTATTAGGAGGTTTAGCTGATATTACTGAAGAAAGGCTGACTGGACTCTTTATAAACCTTAACACCTCGTCAGGTTCTAGAGTACTGCAGAAGTTGCATGCTTGATTCAGTTTAGTTTATTTATATAGTGCCAATGCCCAACAGATGTCATCTCAAGGCACTTTACAAAAAAAGTCATTTTATTACAGTTACACAAAAATTCCAATAAGTTAAAAGTTTTCTATGTAAGGAATTCCGGTAGATTGTGTTGAGTCATTGATGTGAGGTTGTGTCCGATTGCAGACATCAACCACAGCAATTCCTCAGCAATCCCTCATATATAGACCGTTTATAGAGACATGATCAGTCTGTAACATCATCTGAGTTGGATTCATAAATTCCAGAGCGAGGAGAGTTCATTACTGGCTGATGTCATTTTTCAAAACATTATGTTGCGGTTTGATATTTATGCAACATCAGACGAGAGGGAGTGCTGTTGTGCCGAATATCAGCACTGGTGTTATTCGGTCGTAGGCACGAGGCTGCAGATAGTACAGGTGTGTGCTGATATTCCGCACAACAGCATGACCTTGAGTGTGATAATGTTTTCATATAACAGTTCTACAAGCGCATTTTATTATTTAACATTTGCAACAGCAGATTATGATTTGATTGTTTATTTAATCATTTATTTAGCTCCGCCAACACAAATAGTTTGTCTGGTAGTGTAATGTTTTCTTCATCTTTATTTATTCATGTTTTTGTCACATTTTTTATTTAGGTGTTTGATGGTTGTGAATAAATGGATTTCTAAAAATGTTAAATATCATGAAGTAATTTAATTAAAAGTTGTATTTGTGTTTTTAAAGAAACTTACGTTGAAAATTTTAAAATACCATAACAAGTTTCTGGACCAGATGAATTCAGAAATATGTTCATATTTTCTGGTTGACGAGGGTAACATCAGACAGGTTGGTCTACAGAGAGAGCTTAGGGCAGCTTCGTCATGCTGTCCACTGCATCCATCATCAGGGTTTACAGGCTGCTTGAGTTGACGGCTTCCACATCACTAAGACGTGCTCAAAAGACCAGTTTTTCCAACCAGAGAGCCCCACAGACGTCCAGCAGCTTCATCTTCAAGCTCATCTCCAGAGGCAGCTGTGGAGAAAAGTGTTATGACCTGCAGTGGTGTTAAAAAATAATGTTAGTTATTGTTGCAGTTGTTGTTTCCAAAAATCTCTTCAGTTTATTTATATATATATATATATATATATATATATATATATATATATATATATATATATATAGATAATCAAATTACAAAATGCTGTTTTGATCCCAAAGGCAAATTTATATATATCATTTTACAGCTCGTAAATAATTTAAGTTAAACTGAATATAAAAAATGTAATATTACAAATTTTTACATTTGATCACTAGTCATTCAATTGCAGAAATTATCATAAAAGGAAGTATCTTAAATAGTAACCTGGATTACATAAAGTGACTTCACCTTGATATGATGACCTCTCAGCCAGAGATATAAAACATGGCACAGACAGTAAAACTTGTAGCTCCTCTAGAGTAAAAAAGGTGAATAAAAGACTGGGGAATATTTCTTGCTTTACCAGCTGGCTTAGCGTCATCGCAGTTGCTAGGCAACAGGACGTTCGGCGAAGTGGGGGCGGGAATTCAACTGAAAGCTAGACCGTCCAAATTCACAGCCATTAAAATACGGTCTACAGGGTCGAGGAAGGACCTAGCCCACGTATAACAGGTAGACCGGGTCCTTCGAAGGATCCATCCCCTGAATTTGGACACACCCTAACATTTCAAATGCAAAACCCTTGTATGGCGGAGGGATACTGCCTGTAAAAACTCCCAGTGCTGTTGTACTCCAATATCAGCACTCTTGAAAAGTTTCTTGTCCAATCAAATTACTTGGTCGGAACTAACTGTTGTATAATATTACGTAAGACATAAAAACTGAAATGTTCAAAGAATGTAAACCTAAGCCTGATGCCCTGATCACACTGGCCTTCACGTCTGAACAGCTCTTCTAAGGTGCCACAGTGTTTCCATCAGGTTCAGGTCAAACCTTTGTCTCTGTCATTCTGCTTTTCTCCAGTTGTTCTGTTAAAGAGCTGCTTCTGCTCTTGGAAAAATTACTTGTCTTAAATGACTAAACTTGAGTGAAACTGTACCTGCAGCTGACTCCCTGACATCTGACTCTCCATAGTTTTGCTTTACAGTGAAGTTACTGGTTTCCTCAGTGACTGCCAGCTTTGATTTGTGTTTGACGCTAACTGTTGGATGTTTTTGACTTTCATCTAAGATGATGCTCTGCATTATGACCAAACATCTCAACTTAGCTCTTGTCTGGTCCGATAACACCGGTTCTGGTATGTTGGAGTCATTCTAGGAGCCGCTTCCAATCTCAGATGGTACTACAATGTTCAGAGTACCTGTTTACGCATCGGACCTTAGGTTTAAACCAGCTGGGAGCTCCCCTTTCGGCAGATGTTCCAGCTGTTTTAATCATTTTCCCCTTTTGAATCAGTTTTCTTATTGGAGAACTCTAGGTAGATCAGAAATGGCCTTGATACTCCTCTCAGATTGATGGGGGTCAAGAGCTGTTTATCAGAGAAAATTGCTATGTTCCCTTCTTGGTACTGTTAACCTTGAATGAACCAGGAGCTCCAAACTGACTAATCCTCTCCTTTTACCGAGCAGATTAAAAATGCTGATGATGTACAGTGATTTAGCAGTGTGTCAGATTTTGTTAAATACATCACGATGAGTCTCGCTATTCTGAGGTTACCTTACATTTAAAGTCTTGCCAAAGAGCAGACAATTGTGATCCTCATTCCATCTCTAATACCTCACGCTTAAAGATCTGTGTGCTCCAGTGATGGTGAGATTCCAGTCAGGTAGCATATTGCTTTGCTATTACATTAAATTGCAGAGTATTTCACTGAATATTGTGTTTAGCCTCAACATGTCACTCCAAAAATTTTTGGAAGAGCGAACAGATTTTCAATTTTTACTGTCAAGGAAATAAATCATTTAGTTTGGGCTGCCTTATTAATATGGAAGAGAATGTAAGCATACCAGCAGACTGCCAGTTTCTTTGTTTTTTTATAGGGAAACATGGATGAATCATTGTTTTTTTTCTACTAAAAAGCAAATGACAGCCATGTGAACTGAATGAAACTGAGTTCATTTCCCATCGCATGAAATACAGGTGTCTTCTAAAAAAAAAAAAAGAAACGAAAATTTTTAGATTTTGCAGTAATTTCAGAAATGGGAAACTTGTATATTATACAGATTCCTTACAACCAGTGAAATATTTTAAGAATTATTTATTGTAATTCTGATAAATATTGCATGTAATTTATGAAAACCAAATATTATATCTATACAACCTCATATCAGTGACTCAACACAATCTGCTGGGATTCCTTACATAAAAAACTTTTAACTGATTGGAATGATTGTATAATTGTATTGAATTTACTTTTCTGTGAAGTACCTTGAGATGACATCTGTTGTGAATTGGCGCTGCATAAACATAAACATGTGATAGGAAAAGCTGCACCAGCAACAGTGATGACCACAGTTTTGAGAGGATTCTCAAAAAAAACAAATTTGAATTTGGGGAGCTTCACAATGAGTGGCCTGAGGCTGGAGTCAGTGTCTCCAGAGCCACTATTCACAGACAAGTCCTACATCTGGGTTACAAATGTTGCATTGTTCATATAAAACCACTCCTGGACCAAAGACATCAAAAGTGTCTCATCTGAGCTAAAGAGAAAGGAATTGGAGGTTTAAACTCTTCTTTTCAAATAAAAATAAAGTTTCCATTTAATTTGAAAGTCGATGTTCCAAATTCTGGAAGAAGAGCTGAGAGGGGCATAATTCATCTTGCTTGATGTCCAGCATGAAGTTTAATTGATAATCTAGGGTGCCATTTCATCTTTTGCTTCTGGTCCGCTGGGTTTCCTGAAGTCCACAGTCAATGGAGCAGTCTACCAGGATGTTTTAGACCACTTCTTCATGTCTTCTTCTGCTGACAAGCTGTATAGAGATGCTAATTTCATTTTTCAGATGGACTTGGTACTGGCCCACATGCTAAATGTACTAAAAGCTGGATCATTGACCATGGTGTAGGTATGCTTGATTAGCCAGTAAACTGACCTGACCCGCAAGAGAATCTATGAAGTATTGTTAAGAGGAAGATGAGAGACACCAGAACTAATAGTGTAGATGACCTGAAGGCCACTATTAGAGTAACCTGGGCCTCCTGCACATCTCAGCAGAACCACAGGCTGATGTCATCCATGTCATGCTACATTCATGCTATAATTCCCGCATAAACATTCCAAATAAGATATTGAGTGCATCGAAATGAACACACTTTTTAGAAGCCTGATATTTCTGCTCAAAATAATCTTTCTTGATCTCAGGTAATATTCAAACTTTTTTAGATGCTGAAATTTGTGTTTTCATTATCATACACCATGATAATCAAAAGATAAGAAAATAAAGGCTTGAAACATTTCAGTTTGTTAAATAAATCTATAAAAAAAATTAAATGACCAGTACTTGTATGTTGCTTCATCAAGTCTAAGGACTCCAGAAATACTTTACGCTAAAGTCAGTCGTTCAATTCAATTCAGTTTATTTATATAGCGCCGTTTCACAACAGATGTCATCTCAAGGCACTTTACAAGAAGAGTTATTACAATACAATATTTAATTTAGAAATTAGAGAACCACAGAAGATTGCGTCGTTTAATTCTCAGCAATCCCTCACACTGAGCAAGCACGAAGCGACAGTGGAAAGGAAAAACTCCCTTTTAACAGGAAGAAACCTCCGGCAGAAGCAGGCTCAGTACAAGCGGTCATCTGCCGAGATCGTCTGTGGTTTGGAGAATACAGAACAGAGACACAGAAAGAGCAACAGAACTGATGCAGACGTTTGTTGCAGGACGTGGAGAACTTTCCGTCACAGCAATGCCATCTTAGTCAGGGTCGTCAAGCAGGGCGGGTCAGGAGCACCTACTGTAGGAAGAGACTAAGAGAAAACAGGTTAGCGCTTGAATTGACAGCACATCATGCAGTTGGGGAGAAGTAGGAGAGAAAGTAGGAACAGACCCTAATAATGTCCTCCAACATCCTAGCATAAAGCAGCATAGCTACTAACATTAATCTGTCTCCTAGCTACTAGGAGACCTAGCTGTTCATGCACACACTGATGGTGGGATTGTAGCCATAGCTGCCCTGGGGCCTCACTGACATTCACTAAGGCATCCGTTGCTTGCACTTAGATGGAACACAACATGCATGCTGACATTCCTTTAATTTGCTCTATCTTTACAGCAATAGATGTTGCATCTTTTGGTTAATGTTTGTGTGAAAACTTGCTCATCTTCAGCTTCCCAAGTGAAGAAGCTGGACGTGATCAGAACGCCTCGACGCACCCCCACCTCTTCCATCTCTCTGTCCTATTACTGAAACACCTCACAGACTCCTGTAATTGATTGTGCAGAAGAAATTACGGAGGCTGCTACCGATGTTCACTTTCTCAGTCATATTAATATGGAAATCTCTGGAAACTGAATGAAACCTGTCACCTTTTTATGCAAGTGTTTTAGAATGGAGCCAGTTATCACTTTGGTGTTCTGCTAGAGCTTTGGCCTTCACAATATTGTCCTGGTGGACTTCACTTCGACAAGTATTGCACCGAATTTGATGATGAAACTTGCTACATCTACATGAACATCTAAATCGAGCTTTGAATACCTCAACTAGAATGGGAACCTTTATTTTCATGTCACTCAGAAAAATCTGATTATTTTAATAAGTGCGTTTAACTCTGCAGCAGTAGATGTTGACATGCAGCCTTTTGTGATGTCTCTCCTCTGGTTGGTGACAATGAAGCAGCATATGCAAAATAAGCAAATAATTGGACAACAACAACGCTGCAGCACAGCGCTTTACATGCATAATGTTTGATTGTGTTACACTCGCTGTTGTGGCTGTGTTGTTATCATACAGTAGTTGTTCCCGTTTCTGTAGTCTCGTAACTTCCAGAAGTAGGACTGCCCATGCTGGAAATAGCTTAATTTAGCTGGGATGCTGTTTACATGCTGAGAAATTCAGCTTTCTAAATGCATTTTCTGGGTGTTTAGCTTAGTTAAGAGTAGGTTTGTTGTGTTCAGTTTAAACCAGACTACGGTAAATGACCTACAATTGTTTAGCTCTTTTTCAGTGAGAGGACCGCAAAGCTCTTGCTGATGGTGCTTAGCTACTTCCCACCATAAGCATGTGGATAAATGAATTTCAAAAGTCAGAATTCTAAGGCAATAATTTGGTTTTCCCTTACTGCATGTAAACCCAGTGAGTGCTCGTTACCTCTTCTTTGGCAGTGTCTGATATTTAGACATCTCTTTTCAACCTGAATTAAAAGGCAGGCCCTCTGTAATTGGTGTCAGATGCAACAATACTAGACAGTTAAAACAGACTCTGGCTCACATCCTCTTTCAGCTAAATATTTAGTCACTGGAACCTTTAAGGCTATTGGCAGCCCCAGCTGAGGCCAAAATGAGGTTAAAAATGATGGGATTTTCTTCACTAATACCAAGTTATACTGCAGCAGAATGTTTCTAATTGATTTTAGAAACAATGTTATAAAACGATCTCAGTAGGGAGACATGGTTTTAACATCAGTATTACACGTTCACACAGGACAGCTCATTACTTAACAGAAAGGGGAAAAATTATGCTGAACATTTCAGCCTTGAATTTATAATGGGGCAGCATTGGTTTCATGACACTGTAACACTGTTTGATCAACTGTCAGAATTTTTGAACATGGTGAGAAATTAACACTCCAGCTCTGAATCACCATGTATAGCACACATGTACACCACTAGTACAGCATTTTGAAAACTTTTCAGAAAACATCACAGAAAACATTGCAACAATACCATTGTTTCATCAAGCACTAGTCTGTGCAAGCTAATAAAGATTAATTCGGCCTGGTATACTAGGTACTTACTATGTGCTTCATTCAGCTAATACTTATCTGATTAACTATTAAGCCTCATACAGCATTGACATCTCATACATCAGTTGATTCTTCAATGTGGAATGAGTCAAAAATAAAGTACCCAGTGCTGTTGCAGTTGAACCCTGTATGCCACACACTTGATCCTAATATACATCCATTATTAATTTAATTTCAATTCACTTTATTTATATAATGCTAATTCACAATAAACCTCCTTTCCAGGCAACAGATCTGATTGCGAGGCAGAAACATATAAACATATATACAATGGGGCAAAAAAGTATTTGGTAGCGACTGATTGCACAAGTTGTCCCACTTAAAAGATGAGATGTGAGAGATTTAAACTGTGAAAGACAGAATTAAAGAAAAAATCTTCTATGCGGATCTCTAGAGCAAAGATATTCTGGGCTGTCGCCGGGCAACACAGACTTTAACTCCCTTCTCAGATTCTCTATTGGATAGAGTTCAGAAGACTAGCTAGGCCACTCCAGAAACCTTGAAAAGCTTTTTATGTAGCCACCCCTGAGATCAATCGTTGGCTGCAGTCTGTCCCATCCAGCCTCATTTAGTTTTTAATGCTCACACTGATGGAAGGAGGTTTTTGGCCAAAACCTCACGATACATGGCCCCATTCATCTTTTCCTCGATATGGATCAGTCATTCTGTCCCCTTTATAGAAATGCAGCCCCAAAACATAATGTTTCCACCCCCATGCTTCACAGTGGTTATGCTATTCTTTGGATGTAACTCAGCGTTTTTTCCCTCCAAACACGGCAAGTGGTGTTTATACCAGAATGTTCTATTTTGGTCTCATCTGACCACATAACATTCTCCCAATCCTCCTCTGGATCATCTTAATGCTCTCTGGCAAACTTTAGATGGGCCTGTTCATGTGCTGACTTAAACAGGGGGACCTTACGAGTGCTACAGGAATTTGATCCATTACTGTGTAGGATGTTACTAATAGTAACCTTTGTCACTGTGGTCCCAGTTCTCTTCAGGTCTTTGCCCAGTTCTCCCCCATGTAGTTCTGGGCCGTTTCCTCACCGTTCTCAAAGATCATGTGTACCCCACGAGATAAGATCTTCCATTGAGACCCAGGTCAACGTAGATCGTCAGTTATCTTGTTTTTATTTGACCGTGGCTCAGGACTTAGGAGTTTGTCTTCTAATTGGACGGTTGCCTATTGGTGGTTATCAGAGGACCCGGTGGCGCAAATGTGCGGCAGCCTTGCCTCTTTCAGTGCACCCCAGGGCAGTTGTGGCTACAAAATAGCTTGCCATTACCAGTGTGTGAATGTGTGGATATCTTCTCCCTCTTATCCCTGTGTGTGCTTGTAGTGTAAAGAGCTTTGGGGTCCGTGTGGACAAATACATACATACATACATACATACAGTGCTCTGCATAAATGAGTACACCCCCTTTAAAAAGTATGAATTTAATTAGTAGCTCAATGATCAAAAGAACAATTCCCAAACGTTCCACAAGGCCAAGTTTTATTGAACACTTATTTAACTCCATAACATGAAATTAAGGTGAATAATCTAATTTAGATCACAATATCTTCAGTTTTACTCAAATTGGTTGAAGCAAAAATTAATACACCCTGCAACAAAAACTACTACATCTGGTATTTTGTATGAGCACCATGATTTTTAAGGACAGCACCAACCTTTCTAGGAATGGTCTAGGCAATCTAGGCAACATCTATCTTTTTCCATTCTTCAAGAATAACCTCTTTTAGAGCCTGGATGGAGAGGGATTCTCAACTTGTCGCTTCAGAATTTTCCACAGGTGTTCAATTGGGTTCAGATGAAAAGACAAACTCGGCCATTCAATCACCTTCACCCTGTTCTGCTTCAGAAATGCAACAGTAGCTTTAGATGTGTGTTTTTGGATCATTGTCGTGTTGGAAAAGTGCACGACTACAAATGCACAGAGTGATGGCAGCATCTTCTTCTTCAGTATAGAGCAGTACATTGTTAAGTTCATGATCCCATCAATGAAATGCAGCTCCCCAACACCAGCAGCACTCATGCAGCCCCAAATAATTACACTACCACCACCATGTTTCACTGTAGGCACCATGCATTTTTCTTTGAAATCCTCACCTTTACGACACTATAAAGTTTTTAAACGATTATGGTGTATTCACACAGCACAGTTGGTCTGCGTCAGGCAACGCATTCTACGGATGAAGTTTGACGTATGTACTTTTTGGCTTCCATAGCCTGCTTCTGAGGAAGAAACGTGTGGGCAGGGCTTCCTCTGTTGCCGTACGTTCTGAACTATGGTGAATCCTAACTAGAAAGTGGCTTGGCTTTATTTGCTAGATAAAGCTAGACAACGTTGACATCGGGTGCATTAGCACTCACATCTTCAGATACGTTCTGAGGTTGGGGAGTTTAACCATTTGCTCCAGAAGCTGATTATGGTTGAGGTCCGCTTTCAGTGCTACTTCCATCTGTCCTGCGCACCTAATTTTACGACCTCCTGGGCCACATTGGAGCTTAAATCTCCTACCAGGACACCAAGTACAGGTTTTCTATTCCTCCTTAGGAGCCCCTATCCATCTGACTTCGGTAAGTGTAAAGATACGTGTATAGTGACATAACTACAGTGAGACACTCTGATTGGTTGCCGCACTGCGTTTACTGCGTTGGGTCCATCAAAAGTTAAACCAGCGGAACTTCTGCGTTGCTTGCGTTGCCGTATGTAACGCAAGTGAAGTTGACTGAGCCAACGCACCGCAGGGACTTTGACGGACCTCTGACATACTCTACCGTAGACTTTACATATAATCTTGCCTCAACTAACGCTGACGCATTGGGTCGGTGTGAATGCAGCATTAGTTACAAAAACAGTGATCTTTGTCTCATCACTCCAGAGTATAGAGTCCCAGTAGTCTTCATCTTTTTCAGCATGGGCCCTAGCAAATTCTAGGCATGCTTTTTTGTGCATGGGCTTTAGGAGAGGCTTCCTTCATGGACGATACCCATGCATGCCATTCCTCTGCAGTGTGCGCCGTATGGTGTCCCGGAAAATGGTCAATCCAGTTTGCCTTTCTACTGCTTTAGCTAACTTTTCTTTGTAAAGTAATGCCCTTTTATTGTCACCTGTCTGCTGGACACCTCTTAAATGAATCATTAGACTCCCTGGTGGTTGAATGCCTGTTAATTAGAAGTTTGTAGTCTTAAGTGTGGCTTTTCTGCTAGGACTATAATTGGGATGTATTCATTTTTGCAACATGAGCTTGAATGAATTTGTTAGGCAAATCCCTTTTTTGTGTGTGCAAATGAACAAATCTTGTTTGAAATCAATGGCCCACATTTGTATGAGTATTTTTTCTAGTATAGTATATCATACAAAATGTTGATTCTGAAAGGAAGTCGAAGGTTTTCTGACAAACGTATTGGGTTGTACTCATTTATGCAGAGCACTGTATGTATTTACGTACATACATACATATATACATACATATTTACAATTTA
This sequence comes from Apricaphanius iberus, assembly GCA_028564705.1. Classification (NCBI taxonomy): domain Eukaryota; kingdom Metazoa; phylum Chordata; class Actinopteri; order Cyprinodontiformes; family Aphaniidae; genus Apricaphanius; species Apricaphanius iberus. Next base: position 626,651 of record JAPXFQ010001372.1, on the reverse strand, counting down.
TTCTGTCTTTTAATAATTGTTCCAACAGTTGATCGCTTCTCATCCAACTGCTTGGCTATTGTAGATTGGATCATCCCAGTCTCGTGCAGTTGTAAGATCTTGTCCCTGGTGTCCTTGGACAGATCTCTGGTCGTGGACATATGGTGGAGGTTAGGGTCTTACGATTTGAAGATGTGGACAGGTGTCTTTTATACAGATAGAGTTCAAACAGTAGCCATTAATACAGGTAACAAGTGGAGGATAGAAAAGCTTCTTGAAGAAGTAGTAACAGGTCTGTGAGGGCCAGAATTCTTGCATGTTTGTAGGTGCTGAAAGATTTATTATCTGAACCATTATACCAATACATTATATAAAAATCAAAGAATGTAATTTCCTAGAATTTTTTAATATTCCGTCTCTTAAAGTATATCTATGATGAAAATTACAGACCTTTCATCTTTTTAACCCTCTAAGCGCCAAAGTCGCAATATTGCGACAAGCAACATTACTGAATAAAACAGACTGTATCTCTAAATGTGGTGCCGAATCTTGCTACTACTTTTCACCAGGAGTTAATCTGAGCCTGTAATCTGAGCAGCATTTGTGGGCGTGGTTATATTCAAAGTTTTAGTGTAAAACGAGTTTGTAAAACACCCTCCCGCGCAGAGACGCGGCGGCGAAGCAGTGGTAGTAGTGCAGAGCGAGTGCAGAGCAGAGAGAAAGCGTATTTTTCCTTTTACTCACGATGCTGAGAGGTCTGTTTACTGTTGACGAAGTACTTTGTCAGGTACTGGCTGACTTCGATTCCGAGGAGGAAGACATACAGTTGTCCAATGAAGCAGAAACTGACGTTAGTAGTGATGGCGAGTAAGCGCGCCATAGTCCACCATCAGCACACGGTATCAGAATCAGAATCAGCTTTAATGGCCAAGTATGACACATACAAGGAATTTGACTCCGGCAACTTTTCTCTCCAGTACAGAACTTAAATAAGTGAAATTAAAAACGGAAATAAAAATAAATACAAATAAAAAAAAATAAAGGATAATATATACACCAAACCAGGGTTATTGTACAGTAAGTATATACAGCAGTGCAGAGTTTTAGTTTATTGTTCATGTGAGTGGACTCACATAGCGGATGCTTCACCTCAGCGTGGCCGGGGTAGAAGCTTTCTGCGAACGCCAAGTTGGGGACGTGGTAGAGGTGGCAAGGGGGCTAATAAAACAGCACATATGGGTGAATGTAGTGGGGATGAAAACAACCGCGGTTTTCGTGGCAGACGCGGGAGAATCCGCACGAAAAAACACACCACTAAATCGTGGAAGTGGAGTTCACTGCCGCACCGTAAATCAGGGCAGCGATGATAATGGTGATGATGGCTGGCAGTTCTTGAGAGAAGAGGAAAACTATAATAAGTGGATCCAAAATTTTGATGATCCTGTTTGTTATATTGGAGATGATCTGACAAATTCGGAGCCCATTGATTTCATCTCTCTTTTTCTAAAGGATCAATTCTGGAGCCTCATCACCAATGAAACAAACAGATATGCCCACCAGTTTTTTGAAAGGGAAATTGATATTGATGTCACAATATGCTAATTAGATGACAATTTACTTCCAGCCCAAATTTGCGTTCGTACTTTAGATATTTCTCATTTAAAGCATGTCTTTATCTCAAACTTAGAATTTATAGCCTTTTGAAACCTTGATATCAAAATTAAACATTTTATAATATTGCCCCCACCGTGTGATGTCATAATATGCAAATTAGATGAATACTTTCACTCCAATCACAAACTTTGGATCATACTGAAAATATTTCTCACTAACAGCATGCCTTTATCTCAAACTACTTAGAATTTATAGCCTTTTGAAGCCTTGATATCAAAATTAAACATTTTATAATATTGCCCCCACCGTGTGATGTCATAATATGCAAATTAAATGAATACTTTCACTCCCATCACAAACTTTAGATCATACTTAAGATTTTTCTAATTGACAGTATACCTTAATCTATAACCATATTAAAGCTACAACATTTTGAATTAGTGATATCAAAATTGAATATTTTATAGAAAAAACCCCGGCGCCTAGAGGGCTAAGTTGGAAAACTTGCATAATTGTTGGCTGCCAAATACCATATTTGCAGATTTTCATTCAAGTAATCACATTTCAGCTTGAGCCTTATTTTTATGATATAATCATAATGTAATATTATGATATAATGTTGTCAAATTTGATTTATAATGCTAGTTGGTAGACAGTTTTCTGTAAAACAAAGTCCAGCTGATTGTGATGACTTATCATTAGGACAAAAGCGACACTAATACTTTAAAGGTAAGACATAACTTGGTTCAGTTTGGCTGCATGCAGGACAAATGTGACAGAAGCTTCAATATGCCCTTAGGTGTCAAACACGTAATCAAAACTGCAGCAGTTTTTTTTACACTACAATAAATCATCATAGTGAATATAGAAGTTGTTTTGACATCAGCAAAATGTTTTACATTTTTAACATCAAGTAGACCACAATTTGTCCAATGAAGAAAAAAAAGAACTTTATACCACAGTAAATACAACTTAAATGATGCTCACAACACAGTTTCCTAAATGGTAAAAAAAGTAAGGTAAAATATGCAATTGTCCAGCAATGAAGCCATTTTCTGTTATTAAGGAAAGCAGAATCATTTCTTTCACCCACCTATTAACACATCCACCTACCACGTATATTTAAACACCTGGACTGTTGCTATTAAACTTCTTTGTTGTTGAATTGTTGTTCATAAAATGTAGATTTATAGAAATAATTTCAGAAATCTATTTTGGAGGTAACAGAAGTTACAAAACTTGGTCTCCAAGTTCTTTTGTTTATTTGCTACTTGATGTTTGGTTAGAAATCAACATTTCTGTAATCAATTAAAAAAATATATTACCCAGTTTGAGAAGAAACTTAACCTAAGGTAGCCCGTTGCATGCGTGGTGAGCAGCATTCGGAGTGTGCAGTGGGTGCCCAGTCTGCCGGAAGGGATTGGTTGGTTCTTATCTTGATGGGATGCTTTGACAGGTACTGCATCACATTAAAGGCCTTACCAATCTTCCCTGTCACTTCCAGCTGGAGGCTCTCTGATAAGGTAGCCCACCGTCTATCCCAACACCCACTTTAGTTCTCTATCCACTCGTCGATGTTGATACAAAACCTATTGAATTTACTCATCTTAGCAGAACAAAACTAAGCCAGTGTTGGAACAAACTTGTTCCAACACTGGCTTTTTCGTCAACAAAAGGAAAAAATACCAAGGCACTCATCTAGAAATAAAAAATAAAAAGCCTTTATTTAATCACATGGCTAGGAAAGGTTAAAAATGCTCCAACGCATTTCGGCTAGGTTTCTTCATCAGGGAGTCTTACCTGAATGATAAAAAAAAAAAAAAACACTTAAAAGAACCAATTGAGACTGGTACCAGGTGCACACACATAAAAAAAAACACACACAGACAAAGGAGGCCATATCCAAAGTCCAACAGGAGGGGGCCTTGCAGCCAAAAACGAGGTGGGTCACAAGCATATTTCACAGCTCCTCCATCATAGACCCAAAGCTATCATAGAGTTACAAATCTAATGTTTAACAATTATCACAGAAAATGATGATACTCTAAATCCTTGTTCAGTCCTGGATGTTGTATTGTTTTTAGCTTAAATATCCGAAAACTCTCCTGTTGGTTGAGTTGTTTATGCCTATCACCTCCCGTTAAATTGTGAGATATGATCAATACCTTTAGACCTAAGGATGGACGGATCGTTATGTTTTTCTCTGAAATGCCGAGCCATTGGGTAGTTATTATCTGTTCTGATTGCATATTTATGTTCAGAGATTCGCGGTGGGACAGTGATTACACTGACCACACTGAAAACTTGTAGTAGATTCCAGTTTTTTTGTTTTGTTTTATTGAGTGCCAGCACCTGGTACCAGTCTCAATTGGTTCTTTTAATTGTTTTGTTTTTTTCACTATTCAGGCTAGACTCCCCGATGAAGGCCCCTACCCGAAACGCATTGGAGCATTTTTTTTTTCCTTTCCTAGACATGTGATTAAATAAAGGTTTTTATTTTTTATTTCTAAATGAGTGCCTTGGTATTTTTTTTAACCTTTTGTTGCCTATGGACTCGGCCCTTAACCAAAGAGCACGATCGTCTAACAAGAATAAGATAAAGAATAAGAGTTCCAGTCAGCACTCCTACCTTCTGTGGATTTTTTCAGACTGGCTTTCAGACTTTTTTGAATTGGTCTAGCTATATAGATATTCTGTATAGATATTCTAATGTCCTGAGATAATTACTTAAAGTTGTCAGTTATAATCATCAAAATCAAAAGAAATATCAGAAAATATCAGTCTGTGTAATGAATGAATCTAACAAGTTTCATTTTTCAAATGGAATTACTGAAATAGATCAACTTTTTCATTATATTCTGATTTTATGACCAATCTGATTATATTTAAACTCAAAATACATGCATTTCACAATAAATGTTTATAGAAAAGTCAAATTCATATTTATCTGTTAATTATAGTCAGAATTTTACATTGCATACTTTTCTAAATATATCTGTTTCCTAAATTTGTCTTCATTTGGCATTACTCTGTGAGGGGTCCCTGTTGTTAATTAATATGGCATGGGCTAAGATAATCAATTTATTGGTTGATTTGAAATCATAGAAATGAAGGTAGTAGACGATGACGTCTTGTTGTTCATCAGTCGGTAACAGATCCTTCTAGGGTCCAGGTTTTGAGTCCCAGTTTAATACTTCATTAAAATCATTGTCGGGTACAGTGCAGGCCTGAAAACCAATTAGCTGTTACATGATGCAGATACCAGAACAAAACTGTCTGTGAATAAAGTCTGATTCGGGTCAAATGACAGAAAGCCCAATCCAGTCTATATGAACAAAATCAACATAGTTTAAGGTGAAACAACCTTAGATTATTAGGTACAGTAAAATCCAGAGAGATCAACAAAGTAATATGCAACAAAATTTTGCAAACCAATAGTCAGGTTAGGACCCAGACATCTGTCCTTAGAACAGGTATCTCAGACAGGGGATCAGACAGGATTCTTAAACTGGGGGAGACAAAGTTGTCAGCATTTCCAATGTAATGTTCCACTTTGATTGTTCTACATGGTTTAAAAGCAAAGAAATTGTCAAAAAATGTATCTATATGCTATTTGATGGAAATAAAACATGACATTGATCCAATTTAAATTCATATGAATAATTAAGGAATCCTGCAAGTTTGGTCAGCATTTTTTTTTAGGAGTCATGATTGATGAACAACTTTGCTGGAAAGATCAAATTAGACGTGTCTGCAAAAAAAATTACAAAATTGATTGGAATTTTAAGTAAAATAAGAAATTTTGTTCATAATTCATATGTTTATAATATTGCACAATAGTTTGTTTTATCCTTACCTTAGTTTTTGTAACATTGTTTGGAGATCAACCTTTAAAACCCACCTAAACAAAATATTTATTTTACAAAAAACTTTAAGAATAATTATCTATTCCAAACCTGACACACCAAGTGCACCTCTGTTTTAGAATTTACAGCTTTTGAATATTTTTCATATTAACACACTTCTCACATTTTTAAAGTTCTATTTGACACAAATTTTTCTCATGTCAAGAGTTATTTTTATACTAATGCTCTAATTCCCAGCTCTCCTCCTGCCTACTCACACTCAGAAGCAGGAAGAGAAAATATAATAAATATGAAGAGTAGATAAACAAATATGTGTTTTTCAACTAGGGCCCGACCGATATATTTTCAATTTTTCACTTTTTTTTATATAGCGCCAATTCATAACAAATGTCATCTCAAGGCACTTTATAACAAAAGTCATTTCAATACAATTGTAAAAACATTCCAATCAGTTAAGATTTCTATGTAAGGAATCCAAGCAGATTGCGATGAGTCATCGACGTGAAGTTGTGCCCGGATCATGCAGACTCCAACCACAGCAATTCCTCAGCAATCCCTCATACTATCAGCCAGCCAATATTATCAGCTGATATGGGGGTCATGGAGATTATCGGTAAAAAAAATGCTGATAATTTTTTTTTTTTTTTTTTTTTTTTTTTTTGGATGGGGGGACGGCAAATTATACAATTGAGATACTTATCCAGCAGATGGCGCCAGATTTATCAAATCATCTCTTAACATGCAGCAGCTCAGCCTATTACATTAGGTGTTGTAAAGAGAAAGCGGCAGAGGTGGTAAGTAAGAACAATGTCTTGAGCATAGGCCCTATTTATCGTCAGTTGTGAGTTGAGCTGTGAAATAAGCAATGACAAAAATGTGTTCCCCCCTCTTCCTCATAAGGTTAATGTTTGCCTAGTTGCTTTGTGTTGAAAGGTTAGTGTGTAAAAGCTTTTGATAACCTGTATATTTTCTCGCTAAAACTTTGATTTGTACAAATAAATGGCATAAATGTAACTCCTTAAATTCATATATTAACTGTTGTGTTAGATTAAATAATGTATCAAATGTTTCTATTGAAGCAGGGTCTGGGGACTTTGGGAAGGGCTCTCCAAGCTCTGGTGCTGAGGTCACTGAGGTTGTTAAAAAGCTCCTTGGAGGCAAGGCTCCGGGGGTGGATGAGATTCACCCGCAGTTCCTCAAGGCTCTGGATGTTGTAGGGCTGTGTTGGTTAATGCGGCTCTGCAATATTGCGTGGGCATCGGGGGCAGTTCCTTTGGATTGGCAGACCGGAGTGGTGGTCCCCCTCTTCCAAAAGGGGGACCACAGGGTGTGTTCCAACTACAGCGGGATAACTCTCTTGAGCCTCCCTGGTAAGATCTATTCAGCGGTTCTGGAGAGGAGGGTCCGACGGATCGTTGAACGTCAGATTCAGGAGGAACAATGCAGTTTTCGTCCTGGCCATGGAACACTCGAACAGCTCTACACCCTCAGCGGGGTCCTGGAGGGTGCGGGGGAGTTCACCCAACCAGTCTACATGTGTTTTGTGGACTTGGAGAAGGCGTTCGACCGTGTCCCTCGGGGAATCCTGTGGGGGGTACTCTGGGAGTATGGGGTACCGGGCCCTTTGATAAGGGCTGTTAGGTCATTGCTGGCAGTAAGTTGGATTCGTTTCCAGTGAGAGTTGGACTCCGCCAAAGTTGCCTTTTGTCACCGATCCTGTTCATAACATTCATGGACAGGATATATAGGCGCAGCCAAGGTATTTCGCTGGAGCGGTTCGCAGCAGAGTGTGAAGCGGCTGGGATGAGAATCAGCACCTCCAAATCCGAGACCATGTTCTTCAGCTGGAAAAGGGTAGGGTGCCTTCTTCGGGTCGGGAATGGGGTCCTTCCTCAAGTGGAGGAGTTTACGTATCTGAGGGTCTTGTTCACGAATGAGGGAAAAATGGTGCGGTAGATCGATAGACGGATTGGTAAGGCGTATGCAGTTATACGGGCGCTGTACCTGTCTATAGTGGTGAAGAGAGAGCTGAGCCGAAAGGCAAATCTCTCGATTTACTGGTCGATCTACTTTCCTACCCTATTCTATGGTCACGAACTTTGGGTGGTGACCGAAAGAACGAGATCACGGATACAGGCGGCTGAAATGAGTTTCCTCCGCAGGGCGGCTGGGCTCTCCCTTAGAGATAGGTTGAGGTTATCCGGAGGGGGCTCAGAGTAGAGCCGCTGCTCCTCCACGTCGAGAGGAGCCAGTTGAGGTGGCTCGGGCATCTGGTCAGGATGCCTCGTGGAATCCTCCCTTGTGAGGTGTTCTGGGCACGTTCCACCGGGTGGAGCCCAGAGGAAGACCCAGGACTCGCTGGAGGGACTATGTCTCCTGGCTTGCCTGGGAGCGCTTCGGGATTCCTCCCGAGGAGCTGGCCCAAGTGGCTGGGGAGAGGGAAGTCTGGGTCTCCCTGCTTAAGCAATGGCCCCCACTGCCGGGCCCCGGATAAGCGGAAGAAGATAGATGGATGGATGGATATTTCTTTACCTAAAAAAAAAAAAAGTTGTTACAGCAGAGTGCACACTTTAACAACTCCCTTAAATCATATGTGCAGTAAAGTAACAATGAGACCGAAGCGGACTATTCAAAATGTTTAAATTGTCCATGCTGGTTTCGTGAAATTGTTTAAGTGACAGCAGTAAAATATAATTATCAGTAGGGACTTTGTCACCATTTTAAATCTACCTTCATAAACCGACTGTGTGTCACCTAAGTGCCGTAACGTAACAGTTTGCGACACTTGAGAAGAAAAAAACTGAGAAAAAGCGCTAATGGTGTTTGTAATAAGGAGCGAAGAGCCCAGTTCTTAAATAAGAAGACTTAGAAGTTGGTGGCTGCATGCTTTCTATTTACCATGCTTTTTCCTACATCAAAAGCTTTCATGATGTGGATATAAATAAATACTTTCACTGCTGTCTGTCGGGTCTATTTGCTCAATGGTCGGGATTTTAATGCAGTTACACAAACGCATTAACAGTGCTGGTCATGAGCTGTTTCGATGTCATAATGTTCCTTAAAAGTGCTTAGTGACAAATCTGGCTACATTTCTGACCACCGTTGGCTACTTTCTGTGAAACTTTGTCGCCGATATTCCCTACAGATTAGACAGTCGGCTTGTACTTCATTTTTGCAGAAGCTTGTCTGCACTAACGGTACGTCCACTCCAAAAGCGCCAAAACGCGCCACACGCCCCCAGCTGGATGCTTACACATTCACACCTTGAATGCCATTTTGACGTGCATGAAGTCGGATACACGACACGGTGGAGATTTGCAATTGCCTCCAATAAACCATTAGCCTGATGTAGCTTTACTCAATTCTAATCAGAATGCTAGTCTGATACTGCTCCATTGGGCTCTGATTATGGGGCATGTTTTAACCGAACAAGAAAAAAAATGCCTCTGCACTCAGTTGGATAGACCTCTAACCAATCAGAGCAAAGGAATTGTGTGACGTTGCTCTGCAAAGCAATGGATGATATCTGTTCCTTTTTTTAAATTCCTTTTTTAAAATTAATGCGCTGTCGATATCTTCTAGAACAGACTCAATGGCAGAATCTACACATCTCAGTTCTTCAGCGACAGCCATCGTTGTTGTAAACAAATTCAACCCAGGCGCTCTTTGGTGACGTGGTTGGTTAAGTTACTGTTGTTCACCTGTCAATCATTGTAAGCCCGATTTGATTGGTCCGAACAGATCTTGTTCGGGCATAATTGCTCCTCAACGGAGGAATGCCAGACCAAACTTCCACACCATGTTGTAGGCGGAACTAAGTTTGGCTGGCATCCAGGCTAATCAACCATGCGATGCACGTAAAAATTGTACTTTGCAATAAAAAAAAACTGCAAAAAAGCGAGGCCATGAAGGGTGAACCAAGTTGTAAAAATACCTTCTGTCTGGGACTCCCCCTGCTTCTTCAGGCTGTCCCTGGCCCTCGGGGAGGATGTTCTCCGCGGTCCGCTTTCTCCCCTTGTTGCTGCTGGTCTCCCGCGGGTTGAGGAAGGGGTCCAGAAACCCCATGACAGCGGAGAACTTCCTGCTCCTTCCTGATCCTGGAGCTGAACCACTCCGCCTCTCCTTCCGCCTCTCCTTGCAGTAGGTGACCCTGAGGCTAATCCACTTTTTCTGCAGTAGTCCTCTGAATAATCGAGTTATTTAGTTAGCGGAAAAGTCTTTGAACATCAGCGGGAAAATAATAGTAAAATAGCGGGACAGTAGGCGGGCTTGCTGCCTTTTGCGCAGGCTCGGTCAAAACTTTCAAAAGTGAAATGAATTTACCAGGTTGCCCAATCTCCTCACTTATCATCTTCCAAGCTATGTCCTTTTGTATTCTTGTCTCTTTACAAACAACTACTGATGTCGTATAGCTCAGGGTGGTTTATCAGTCTCTCCTTCATGTTGAATGAAAAATTTATGGCTTTGGCTGGACCTGCCCCCTGTCAACTGGGTCAGAGTATCACGTCAACAGGCTCCTGATTGGTTGACACGGCGCGAATTGAAGCTGGAGTTAAGACGTTTTGAACTTCAGCAGACTTTTTCACGCGCCGCAAACGCCTCATTCACACAAATCCTCTGTGCAGATCAGGCAGAAAAGCGTTTTCGCCACGCAAATCTTTAAGCAGGACCCCCTGCCGCGCGTCATCGCGTTCCTCCATAGACATAACATGTAAACCTGACTCTCTGCTCGCTTAATTCGCTTTTGGTGTGTACGTACCATTAGCTGCATGCACACATGGTGCACTCATGGAACGTTTTGTGTTCTACGTTGTTTTTTTAAAATCATTGCTAAATAAATCTTTGTTGCCTTACTTGGCATTCACAGTGAGTTACTGGGACTGTCATTTGGTATGTAGAATAGAACAATCCTTTATTGTCCCACAAGCAGAAATTTTGTTGAAAGAGCAGCAAAAGCCAGAACAAAACACATCATGGACATAGTTACAAAAACGGATTACTGTATAGTTATTAAGATAAAAAATACTGATAAAGTGGCATACCCAGTTTGTAATGTGCAACAGAGCAGGATACGTAAAGATGTTTAAATAATTAAAACTATTTCGAAATAGACCGGGAGAAATATGTGAACATCAAAATGGGCAGAGAAGGTGGGGTTTAAGCTTAAGGTACTCTTTTTTTATTTATTTTTTTATGTATTTTTATTTTTTGGGATTGGAATTTATCTGACATTATATTGGCTATCGGCCTTTGTTACTACTATCGGTATCCATATCCACAAAAATCCAAATCGGCCGTGCCCTAACTTCAACAGTATATCAATACACTGTCTGGCTGTGTGTGTCTTGAAAACAGATAAATTAAAGAAGTTCACAAAACTCCTGGTCACAGAAACATGGCGTGATGATTTTATTTACTTACCCATGATGAAAAAATGGCTCTGAATAAAAAACAGCTTAGCAGATGCGATTGTAAAGCGCCGCAGAGAAATACCCATCTGGTGTGAAGAGGTGGAGCAGCGGATAGAGCGGGATTTTCCTGACCGTGCCACTCCCACCGCCAGTGTGAACCAGGCGTAAGAATCTGGGCTTCTCTTGGCTGTCGGTTCCTGCTCCTCTCACTGGAGCCCCTGGAGTTGTTGTCGGGTTACGTTGTGCTGCGTTCAATGTTATCAGAAAAAAAGGAGTTTCAAGTGCTTAACGTCCATTTTTTTGTTTCTTCTTTCGTTTTATAAGTCGGGGGGATGGATCAGGAACAATATGAATACGGGGGAGACAGATCGCCGCCGTCCCACACCGCATCTGCTCCCATGGTCTTGGATGACATTGAAAGTAACATACTGTAGCTTTCAGTTCAAACTGTGCTTGCACTGTTTAATTGCATACTGGTATGTTTCCTAGAACTCAAAAATGTTAACAGACCTGCTGAAACCCCTGTGATTCTCCAATAGTAAGCAGTATCACGAACATGACTCTCACATGACCCTTCAAAGGTTGACTATTCTAAGCATAAAAATCATAATTACTGTTTTATTTCACACTGTTTACCACATCCTCTCAATCACTATATTCTTCAGCTGAAGTTTAAAGTTTAGTGGAAAAAGAAACAGAATGCCTGTGGGGTTTGTAGCTTGACAGGTGATGGTCGACATGAGCTTGGTGGCCAGAGTTGGTCATCGTTCCAATATTGCCTGTAAGCAAAGTTTTAAAAAACTCCTTTGTTCTCACTTTTATTTTGTATTGGTGCTCTGTTTCCCTGAGCATGTTTTCCATGACCTTAATGACTTCCAATTAATGATATGTCTGCTTTCTACCTGGAAATCCTGAGATTTCAATGTGATAACAAAGCAAAGACAGAAAAGAAATATGTGAGCAAGAACTAGTTTTTCACAGCTGGAGTCGTAGATGTGTTTGGAGAATGTATGCATGAATAAAAAATGTATTATTATTTATTAATAAATAGCTAGAGCAAAAAACATTTCCAAGGCTTCTCTTGTTAAGAAAAGCCAAACTGAGGCCAAACCCCTCTCATCAATGAGCCCATGTTTTTGTCATGGCTTACACAGAAAGTGCTTTTAGCCTTGTTTTTATTAGCTGTGCATGTCACACTCATCTGACATATGATAGACTCTCCTTTTAAACCACTGAGGCTTTCTACACTGGCAGCATAATGGCTTGTGTTTCACTAGCACTTTATACCACAAAATAGTGTTGTTCTGAAGTGTGGGGTTAACCTTGAAGCTTATTGTCCTCTGTTTTCCAAGCGTGTGTGTGTGTTTTCTCCAAAAGAGTAGAGGTTTATACATGATCACTTTGATTGTAGACAGAGTATAAAGATTTAACACTTTGTGTTAAACCTTCAATAAATGTGTTAACGTGAACCAGGTGGAGTATGGCAAGCTGTTTTGTACTTTTCCACCACATAAGAGAAAGCTCCTTGCCTCTAGGCATCCTTCCCACTGGACTTTAAAATGGATTCTCAAAATTCACACTTTTAATAATAATTTAAATCCAACTATCCTAATCAGCCGTGCAGCAATTAAAATGTTTTTATAACTGCCGAACCGCTTTTTGTATGTATCTTGTAGAATTAAATTTTATCAAAAAGATAATTCAGTGCATGTTCAAAACAGAGACGAATGGATTTCATGTCATAACTTTTATAGACACCAAAACTTTCCCAGGATCTAGGCGTCTCTTCTCCCTCGTTCTCTGCTCCAATCAGAACGTTTTTAAAAAGTGTCTTGACAACCACTTGTCCGTCCAGAATTAAGTGTCCTCCTCCTGGATCCAAGTCGAAAGTTCATTCTGAGTTTTATGGTTTTATGGTCCTTCCTCCCTGCATCTGGCATCCTAAATCTACAGACATCCTGTTTTTACAACATGCAGTAAATTACCCAAGAGTTTTATTGCTTAAAAGCTTACCCCAGTTAAAAATACTGGTCAGGGATATGTTTTACAACCATGCATAATATAAACAGACTTTTACCTTCTGAATGCTTACTAAAGATATAAAATAGCCCCGAAAACGTAAAATACAACAAATCCCTCTTTCAATCTATTTTCAAATAGATTGATAACTCCTCTGTACTCTCCTTCAGGGTTAGTGTTTAAAACTTAAGATCTAAAAGCATTTGAGAATGCAAAAAAATGTCAAACCCAAGAAATTTTATCAGTTTAAAACATGAAGTCTTTCATATGATACCACAACAAGACTTCCAGATTAAAATTCAAAACTCAACCTGTTAAAATACCTTTTTAACCTTAACTCCCATTACTCAAAAATGTCAATCTGTTAATTATAAATTCACCCTCTTTTGGCATTATACAAAAAAATATTTTAACAATTCCCAAAAACTACTAAATTCAAAACCCAAAAATGTAAAAACATATGTATAAGAATGTCTTAAATGTGAAGAGATAATTAAATCTGACTTGATACATGTTAATACTGTGGAAGAAGCTTAGAAAACCCATGAACATAGACATTATTACTATGTTATATTCTGAAATAAATCAAACTTAAAGTGGGAAGAACCCTGTGAAACAGAAAAAAATAGTTAGAAGTAACATTTTTGTTCTTTTAAAAGTTCATATCTTCTCTTCCGCACCGCTGGCATTCCGTCCAAGGCTGCTGGGAGCTGCATTCAGTAAATGTCTATAAAGGAACTGTCTTTTCCAAATGAAATCATAATCAGATGATTACAATAATAATCCCTCTTTAATGGTAAATTACTCCCGTAATTGACCATTTCCCAAACACAGCCAATTCATTCAGGTGCAGGAAGATGCGATCTGATGCCATTAAGAAAACCTGGTATGGAATCAAATGATTAATTTAACATTTACACATTATTTCTGAATTCTTCCTTACAGCTTAAAAAACCCATAACATGTGTCAGAAATAGCCAGAAATATATCCCATAAAATACGCAAAAACTAACCTAGTTAGCCTGAGTTTTTCCCACTTTAGCTGTCAGACCCTGTAAATTTTCCAAGTATAAATTAACAAAACTAAACCTATAAATTTAAAGTATCCAATTATCTTCAAATTCACCAAACCTGGGCACGGGAACAGAACCATGTTTTCCCATCCAGCACTTAAGACAGGCCTGGTCCTAATGGGGCAGCAGCTTTGTGCCTCTCCCCATTTCCTCAGGTGCTTGCTGTGGATAAAGCCAAGAACGTTTGTTAATCTCAGCAAATTGTCTCCTGCATTATTGTCGAAAGGCAGTTATGACAAGACATTCCACAGATAAGCAGACCAGACGTTCCATCCAGTCTCAACACAAAGCACCGAGCTTCCTTGCAGCCATTGGAGTGCGTCAACAGTGGACAAACAGCCATACATGTCCCATGCCCTAATTTGGCAAATCAATATAATCTTATTTAGTTTTACTAAACATGTCCAAACAAGTAGATCTATGGTCTGATCACAAATACAATCAAAAGTATAGAAAAACGCAGGTTAACCTCTATCAGTCAGTCTTACCCACTCTGCAAATTCTTTCATCACCCCCATAACTTCCTTCCTGGGCAATACATTTCAGTCTCAACAGTCTCCCAAATCCTTGAGGTGAGTAAAATATCTGAAAATTAATCAGTAAGATCAGTAGGCTCTATGTTGATGTCCTACAAAATGGTGTCTGAGAGTAAACATAAATAAAATAAAATTAAAAAAACAAAAAAAAGGCTGGATTTTTCTGTTAGATATTGCTAAAGCACCACTAAAACATTGCAATAACAAAAATAAAGGCAATAACCATCTGCAAAGGTTCTATCCCCTTTTTTTCTGTCCCTCTTGTAAACAGTCTCTATGGAAAAGTGGCTCTCCTGGTTTCGCTTCACTGAGGTTGAGACGAATAGCTCATATTGAACTAAACCCCTTTGAAATTCAGACTTCACACCACTTTTCCCAGACTGTCCCTTTAATCAATTAATAATTTCTGCTAATATAAGTATGCTACTTACAGTGAGATAAAGATGTCCAACTAGGTTCCCCTCCAATTATAACTGTTGTTGGTGTTGTCAAGGTTACCTGTGAAGCTCCTCCCATCTGAGCAATTACCAATAACGATCCAGTCTCCAACTCCCCATCACTTAAGTGTACTGGATCTCTATCAAGCTGGCTCAGACAAAAAAATATCAAAATTAAAAACATCAAATGTTTAAAACAAAATCAGAGAATAGTACTGACTGATAAACACAACATAGTTTACAAAAATAGTCTTCAGTTTGCTATACTTCAAATTCTATCCATATTTCTAAAGAAAAATCCAAGATTTAAATCACTGACAAAACAGCTTCCCTATACATATTTCTGTGGGACTTTAAGACCGTAGTGCACAACAGGCACGTCTCATTCCCTGATCAAATTGATGTGAAAGTAACCAGGTGGTTGCTTATTGTTAGAAATTGCCAAATCTAAAGTACTTGTTTTTTTTAACACAATCCAATCTAAATTCAAAGTAACTTTTGCTTATATGATTCCTCTTTAAACAAACCCAAAAAGCCAACTGGAAAAGATATTCTGGTTGTATATAACAAAACAGTTCATACTTCAAGAACATTTGTCAGATTCTGTGAAGTGAATCAAACATAGTCAAACTGATTTGTTGCAACTAAAACTCCTCTTAAATTTTTTGTAGGATACATAGTAGTCTAATTCCCCTTAGCAGTAAAACAAAAAAAAATTCAATTAAGGAGGTTCAAGAGATAAGATTTCTCTAAACAAAAACTAGTAGCATTAAAACAAAACAACAAAAATCATCATTTTAAATTCAATCCCAATTATCCTCTCAGGCTTCTTTTTGTTGCTCCAATGATAAACACCAAATTGAATTGAAGCTTCCAGAAATGTCAAATAAATTACCACTGAATCATGTTTTCTTTAATCCAGCTTCTCAAATTAACATTTTCCAAAGTTCTCATTAATAAGCAGACCGCAATTCAGAAATCTGGGTCAGAATCCAAATCGATACAAATATATAAATTTTGAGAGAGAAAGAGAAAAAAATAAAAAATAAGAAAAAAATAAAGAAAATAAAATCAAAAAAATCTAAATAAATTGTCAGTTACAGAGTCCCCACTAATCAAATGATATATTATGCCATTATTCTATGATCAGAACTGTTCTAAAATGTTTTAGGACATGTAAATTTACTCTCAGCATCAAGTAGACTAGCTAACAATTAATGAATAACATCTGAAAGATTAATCTTAAACTTTAAAACTAAAACCAATTCTTATTTGTCAAAACAAAATGTGCATTCAAATATATGGTAAAAAATTATTTCAATGTAGCTGGTCCAATCACATTTTGCTTCTACACGATCAGAATAAATGAATTAGAATTTACTTCTTACTTCTAAATTAAACCATCATTTCGATCACCGCTGATATTCATTACTTGTTCTTAAACAAATCTACCAAAGAATTTAGTTGTTACTTTCAATCCTTAGACCAATTCCAAATTTATCCCCAGCCTGTTTAAAAACAAACTGATGCCTTAAAGATGACTCTGTGTTTTAATGTTTTCCTTTTTTTCAAACTCAAACATTCAAATCCCACTAGTTTAGAAAATATGCTGGGTTACTCCTTGAGCCCCAGTTGAAATTTGATAAATCCAACAATCATTTAGTGTCCACAAAATCCTTAAGAATGTTCAATTGTGTAAATAATTTAACACCAGTCTCCTTTAGGTCATTCATTCAGAGACTAAGCTATATTTCTAAAGTCTATAGAGCCATCAGAAATAGGCCAAACATAATTTTAGCATAAATGATACTTATTCAAATCACAGACTCATTCTCTGTACCATTCAACACGGTGCTTATTAAAAATAATTTAGACCAGTTTGTTGCTTTCCAATTAACACCGTTTGCTTTTCGTTCTATTCTTATAATTACTGCTTATAGCTTTATCTTTATTTAGGCCAACTTAATCAAATCCTGCTTAGATCAATCAAAAAGCAACAAATCCACCTAATTAAAGATTCAAAAAAATGCAACTTTTATTTTGACTATAAACTCCCCTCTTTTTAATTTTAAAGATGAAATCAAAAATTAAAATTTCACCAAGTCAGAATCGACTCATGAATAACTGTTCTTAGTCATTTGCGTTTAATTGTAACATGCATCATTATCCCAATAAATGTACATGCTCTCCTCATGTGATAAATTGAGCCTTCTCTGGCAAAACCAGTTAACTAAATTCAGCATGTACTTCTTAATCTTTAATCTCCGTATTGTAACAGTTCAGTTAAATGTGAAACACCTTAAAATTGCCCTTTGTAGAAAATGTGCTAAAACATTGCCGAAGGGAGTCCAAATGAGTAGCAAACAAAATATATCTGAACAGTTATTTTGAGGCCGTTTTCTAACAAACGTCCAGTCATATCATAAAATATTACATCCTAATTAACCAGAAAAATTTAACAAAATCCAAATTCGTTTAAGTCTTAACAAGGCAATCGTCTGCAGGAGTCTGTAATCACTTTCTATCCAAAATCAACTCTTAGCTTACAACACACAGAACATGCAGTTATGTTTAACCACAAAACACATTTACACACAAAAGCAACAACGCTAGCATAGCACAGCAGCCTACAGCAACGTGCTACCGTTAGCTCTCTTTGTCCAACGAAACCTGAAACAGTACAAAACGTACGGCGAAAACACTCAAGAAAATCGCAACACACAGCAATGCCAGGTCTTAATCCGCACAATTTATACCACTTTACCAAACTTTAATTCGGCACGAACAAAACAATCTCCTGTTCTTCCAACACGGACTGAAACACATTGTTCCAAACAGCCGTCCCGCACAGAAAACACCGAATCTACAACGTCCGTTACAGCCCAAAACCATTAACAAAAAACACAACATTATAAGCGGTGACTTTCAGACCTTATTAATTATTTTATCGCGGAGGTTTACACCAATTATTAAATTATTTTATCGCGGAGGTTTACACCAATCTGTCACAATTTTCGTAGTCTGCTTTGAGAAATTTCCCGGCGCCGGCCTCCAGAAAACCACTCAAAAGACTCGAACAGATGGCAGAAAACCGCCTATTACCACTAATTTATTTATCGAAACATATAGTCAAAGCTGTTGTATGTTAGCCGTGCTATTAAGCAGAAAATAACGCAGAATTCGCTCCGCCATCTCACCACCTAGCTTGGGCGTCCGCTCTGATGGCCTGTTGTAAATGTTCACAACTAATTCTTATAGACTTTTTAATTTCAGTTATCCATCATATTTAGTTATATATTTATTTATCTATTTTAATTTATTTATTATACTCGAGTTCATTATTTATACTATAACATTTTAACACAAACGCAACATCTCCAGCACGTCTCGCAAAGCGCCTGCGTAAAAAACCATTTCACACACACACATACAGACACACATACACAAGCGTATGCGCCTCACACACCAGCTCGTCACCTCAAAACATCAAATACAGTACTTTTACAATATTTTAAAAACTAACCTCAATCGGACACACCAAAAGTCGGACCATTTCACAACCCAATTCACGTGGCTCAATCGCGCGTTTGGGGATACGTCGGCTTCAACAAGGTAATCCGTACAGATTAACAGAGGGCTCACCGGCTCTACCGCAATCTTTTTTTGTTTGCCAGCCTTGAAGAATCTACGACAGCTTCCTGTCGAAGTTGAGATGCCAATTCTCAAGCCCCGATCCGCACTTTGGCTCCGATTTTGAGTCGTTGAAGGGACCGCTCCATCCGGTCCATCTGCTCCATTGTCCTGCAGAGTAACAAACTCCATCTCCCAGCAGGCACCGGTGTTTCTCTGCGGAGCGCAAAGAAGGTCGCAATCATGCGCAGAACAGAGAGACAGACAGATGAGCAGCTTCAACTACGGGCCCGCAACAGTTAATCTGCTCAAAACAAAAAAACATATTTAACTTGCATGACAACATTTACCCAATGTTAGATTAACCAATCAACAGAATGAAAAACTACGCAACTCTGCGCAAATTGTCAATAGAGCAAATACATGTCCGTCTAATTAATTCAAAAATAACTGGATCTTGGTCCAAACTCTGCACACGTTCGAGGTCACCATTTGTAGAATTAAATTTTATCAAAAAGATAATTCAGTGCATGTTCAAAACAGAGACGAATGGAGCCAATTTCCAGTTCTCACTTTTATTTTAAACAGATTAACAGATATGCGGTTTTACAGAGAAACATGCCCATTTTCTCTGGGCCAGATTAAAGATCTGACAACGAATGGATTTCATGTCATAACTTTTATAGACACCAAAACTTTCCCAGGATCTAGGCGTCTCTTCTCCCTCGTTCTCTGCTCCAATCAGAACGTTTGTTAAAAGTGTCTTGACAACCACTGGTCCGTCCAGAATTAAGTGTCCTCCTCCTGGATCCAAGTCAAAAGTTCATTCTGAGTTTTATGGTTTTATGGTCCTTTCTCCCTGCATCTGGCATCCTAAATCTACAGACATCCTGTTTTTACAACATGCAGTAAATTACCCAAGAGTTTTATTGCTTAAAAGCTTACCCCAGTTAAAAATACTGGTCAAGGATATGTTTTACAACCATGCATAATATAAACAGACTTTTACCTTCTGAATGCTTACTAAAGATATAAAATAGCCCCGAAAACGTAAAATACAACAATCAAGTATTACAATCAAAAACAAGTATTACGTCCTTAATATCACTCTAATCTGTAGCTACTTCCACATACTAGAGTCAGGGCTCTGGCTGAGCTGCTCCAGAATGTTAGTATTCCTTCCACTCATACGAAACAAGTGAATGATTGGGGTCCAACCAGCTGGATTCTTGTATTGATCTGAGGTCTAGCCTTAACACCTCATTGTTTGATGTGTAGGTGGAGTCCACCCAGAGTATGATCAGGATCCTGGGACTGTCAGCCACCCTGCCAAACTACCTGGATGTGGCCGCTTTCCTGCACGTCAACCCTTACATCGGCCTGTTTTTCTTCGACAGCCGATTCAGACCTGTGCCTCTTGGACAAACTTTTGTTGGCATCAAAACCACCAACAAGGTAAATAAACACCCATTATTTATGTACAGATGTATGTCTACACCAGCTGCACTAAGAACTATAGAGCCATTGTTATTACTAAGGACCAGTTAGAACACTTGTGGAATGATATGAGGCTTTAGTAGCATTACTACCAGTATGTTAGATGATTGGTATTTAATAATAAAGATTACAAACGCTCAAAGGGAGCCTAACGGTATCCAAAATGTCCTTCATGAGGAAGCTGAAATCAGTCTTTGTTGTTTTCTTTTCTGTACAGATCCAGCAGATTCATGACATGGAGGAAGTATGTTACAACAAAGTTCTGCAGCAGATTAAAGCCGGTCATCAGGTGAGTCCTTTAGGTTTAAATTGAAATGTATTTGGCATTCATACAGTCGTCCAGTTCTGAAAATGTCAAGGATTCATTACCTGGAAATAAATATCTTGTGCTCAACACATTTTGCTTATTTATAGACATTTTAGCTCAATGTTTTCTTTTTTAGAAAAGAATAAAGAAATAGTCAGATTAGTGTTGATGTGATTGCTCAGGTCTTTGTTGGAGTTACAGAAATACCTTCTCTAAAAATAAAATAGGTGACAGTAATGCTAGCAGCTTTAGATCTCAAAATTCAGACTGATCCTTTGAAGAGTTCCAGGCATGAATATATAAACAAACTCAGAAAAGAGCGCACAATAATGGATGAACCATCAGCCTTTGATGAATTCAGGAAATCTGGTGTGACCGTTCAGAGACTTCAGGTATGGTTTCATTGCAGGATCTTTACAGGAACCACTGTAGTTTTCTGGGGTGCTTTCTCTGGATATCTGCAGCTTCTCCAGAGTTTCCATGGGTCTCATGGTAAAATATATTCCCTCCTTTCCCAACCTGTATGCTCTGGCAGAATCACAGCTGTAATTTCCTCTTCGTCGATGCTCAAAGCTTGGATCATTGTTGTGGAACCTAATGCTGCTTTAAACCGCTCCTCCACCTCCTCTCTGAGCTGTCTGCTGGGTTCCCTGGTCTCCTTGATGCTGCTTGTTCTCTAACAAACATCCGAGACCTTCACAGACCACTACATTTGTCATATGGATTTTATTGAGGGGTAGAGGAGTAAAGGGGGACTACAGAGTATTCATGCCAAACATTTCAGCTTTTTATTTGAAGAAATGGGTAAAGATGTCCTTTTCCTTCATCCTCATACTTATGGACTGTTTTATGTTGATTCATTGAATAAAATCGTAATAAGATCCATTTCACTTTATGTGACAAATAAAGGTTTAAGGTTGTGACCCATTTGCAAGGCACAGTGAGAGGAAATGAGGCAGGCAGCCGCTCTGCTCTAACTGCTGATGGCAGCATCACCCAAAGCAGATGTATTTGGACTGATAGAAGCATTGTAGTGGCTCAGTGTTTGAAATTCTTTAACACAAACCGAGAAAACAAACCCCTGGAAAAAGCCCTCTCCGCTTTTTCGTAACTTGTAGCTTTTGCAGGAAATATTTAGTTGAAGCTGCAAGATGAACCCCTGCTATCTTAAACCCTTATCTACCCCCTGCTCTTCCACATTCCCCCACTCGCCCCCCCCCCCACCAACTCATCCTGGCTCCTCTCTGCAGCCTCAGAAGGCCTGGTGGGAACAGGAGAATTGCGAATTCAGACTTTACCATTTAGCTCCCATCTGCTGCAGGAGTTTACCTCCCTACCAAGCGCTGTTGTTATCCCGTTCATTTTATTGTACATTCACAACACAGACACACACATAGCTATTTCCTTCTTCTTCCTCTCCCTTGCCCATCCTATCCCTCAGAGAGACTCTTATTATGAGCCATCTAGATCATCCACCACCGGGAATGTTTCCTTTTTTTTACCAGATGTTTTAAACACACCAATCCAGTCGACCTTAAAGGTTTGAGCTATGGACTCCACAGCTCAACTGGGGAGACCTCTTCCTCTCTGCTCAATATTAAATTGTCAAGAAATGGTGCTGACATATATTCATTTCATCAGGGAAGACGTGATGGATGAAATTTCCTTTCTGATTTTCCGAGCTCCCTCCTGGTGGGAAGCATACTGCCAGAACAAAGTTTAATAAGCTGAGAATCTGCCGCTTACGTTTCCACACAGCTCAGTGGTGCTGATAAAATGCCTCCAATAAATAACATTTGCTACAGCGTTCCCCTATGGACTCTGTGTGTTGGAACAGGCACATAGCTCACTGCTCCTGCTGCATGTATCTGCACTCAGACACTTTTTTTACTCTTCTGGATCTTGATCAAATACACACAAAAACTTGTAAAATTTGCACACACACAAAAAAAAAAAAAAGTATTATCATTTGCTGACATGAAAAATGTAAGTCATCTGCCTCCTTTCCTTCTTTTCCATTCTGATCCCACTGTACAGCTTAGTAAAACTGTCTGAGCTCTGATGTCGTCCTGTAGTTTGTGTGGTAGGAAACAGGCTGAAGATAAGTTTGCGGTACCAAACTTAGAGTAGATTTAAACACCACAATATTTTTCATTAAGCATTAAAGCAAAGCCATTTTTGATACATTGTCTTGTAAATTTAAAGTCTCTAACCCTTTCCCAATTTGGTCCCATTACAGCGTCGTTGTGTTTCCATGGTATTTTCATGCACAAATATTATGTACGGATCACAGTGAATTAGAAGAGAAATGAAGCATGTTTTTACAAATACATATCTGAAAAGTGTGGCATGCATTTTATTGTTGCCTTTTAAGTTTGCCTTTAATAATGAACAAAGTTTGTGTGTGGAAAATAGAAACATTTCTAAGTTCTAGTTCTAAAGTCCTGACACTGGCACCCAGTCACTCAGACAGTAGAATGTAAGATACTTCTTTTAGTTTAAAAATCATTGAATGGCTTGGCACCAAAATATGCTGAAGACCCACAGTATAACGCTAGTATGTTTTAATGCTCTTTTCTGTTTTTATTGTTGTCTTATTGTTGCTTTTAATTTTTCCCCTGACTCCCTCAGCACCTTGGATTGCCTTGTTGCTGAAGGTGTGCAAACACAATTAAACTTTCCTTGTCTTTGTGTACTTGAATGTCAGCAGAAAAGCAGCTGATCTGTGAAGACCTCAGAGGTTTGTTAGAGAACATAATAATAAGGTCAAGGAGTCTAGCTGACAGGTCAGGGAGAACATTGTGGGGAAGTTAAACCAGAGTTAGGTTTTAAAAGCTCTGAACGTCTTCCGGAGTTCAGTTCATCACCTGGACATGGAAAGAGAAAGACCTACCAGGACACGTCTAAACTAACATTCATGATTAATCAGATAAGCAGACAAGAGGCCTACGGTAGCTCTGGAGGAGCTGCAGAGATCCAGAGCTCAGAAGAGAAACTCTAACAGCCAAACAGAACTCATGCCTGATGAGAAAGAAGCCTTGATGTTTGAATGTCAGAGACATGTAGCATGACAAAATATTCCAAGTAGAAGAACTATGTCGGGGGGCCAGATGATTTTTCCTGCATTGTTTTTTTTTATTTCTTTGAATCAGCTGCTCCTCTTTCCATTGCTTTGATCGTAAATAATCCTACACTGTATGTTTGTTTAACAGGTCATGGTGTTTGTTCATGCTCGCAACGCCACAGTGAGGACAGCCTTCGGCTTGATAGAGATGGCAAAAAACAGAGGAGAAATCTGTTTCTTTCAGCCAGACCAGGGCCCAGACTACGGCCAGTGTGAGAAACAGGTACAACAAAAAAATCCCACACATTTTAAACTCAACTTAAATTATCCAGCACCTCAGTCTGAAGCAATAACCAGCTCCATAGTGTTGGTGTGAACTATATGTAAAATAGAATCTGCTGTTTTTTTTCAAATCTCCAAGATGGAAACACCAACTTTTACATCTCCTCAGATGAATTGATTGAATGTTATTGATTTATATTTGTTTTAAACAAATCACCACAATCACCACTTGATTGGCAGCTTTGACAGTCAGCAAACTGCATTTAGTCTCTGGCCTTGATGACATCTTGTATAACTTTGATTCACAAATGACTCAGTGGTCCCTTGATTTACATTTTAATTTTTAGAAACCTACTCATATTAAGTGAAGGGAACGTTCACAGATCCTAGAGGATATTTTCAACAGCTAGATGTCTGTGGGGTCTAATTATTGCCAAAACATGCCAACATTGTCATAAACATTGAGAATATTCAGTGTGATCCTGTTAAACATGGAGGAAGTAGAGAGAACATACATGGTGAAAGGACATTGGTGGACCATGAGAGAGATAACATCTGTGCATGTGATAGAGGGCAGGATTTATCAAAGCTTTGTCTTACTAAAAGTGGGTGCAAACCACACAGCAATTCAAAAACTGCTGCTGATTTACTAACCAGGCGTAAAGAGCATTATGTCTGTAAAACCCTCAGCAAAATGCACACAATCATTTTAGCACGTTTGCCCTTCATGAATATGAATCTTAAGACACAAAATATTGGGGGGAGAATATTGAACTAAGTTGGCGCAGTGGGATTTATCAAACATCAAACTCTTTTTACTGCCTCTGAAAGGCATTTTTATGTTTGGCCCACTGCATTCGACATAAGTTTAGTACTGATAAACAAAAAAATATAATTTACATACATTCTAAGCTAAGAGTAATTAACACTTTAATGGTCATAAACCAGACAGTTATTTTGATTTTACCATTTTTTTCCAAAGACGCATGAAAACTCACTGCGCACTCACACATCTGCACCTGCTGTTTATTTGTTTATTTATTGGGATCCTCATTAGTTTCCTATTGAGTGGTTACTAATCTTCCTGGGGTCCAATTAATAAAATAACATTTTTATGTACAATACCACAATGACATTTAGATATGACATTTTAAAAACAAGACTCATACTACAGTAGATTTCAGAACACACACAAAAGTCAGATGAAGTTATCTTCCTACCTATTTAGTTAGATCCAAAGTGTAAATTGAATTTTAATATTTTTTAAAGAATAAATCCCCTTTAGTTCTCTAATAATATGGGATAATTTATTACATTTCATGCTGTGGGACAGCAGATCTTTGCAGGAAGTGTGTGTTAGCAAATTTAATAGAGGCCATAATAAAGCAGGGTTTTTCCTTCACAGGGATCTCTACGGCGTTTGCCACTGTCTAATTTACTCATCGATCATTGTTTTATAATCCACATACGAACATCGTTCTCCACTTTGCACAATTTTTTCTGCATCTACACTGCATCTGCTCCAATCTGCACACCTGTGGTGCGTTCAAGTACCATTCGAAATGTATGATGAGTTCAATAACGTAGGAAATTTAACACATAACAAAAGACACTGAACATAAGCAGTTCTCTCAATATATCGTCCCTGCTCCCCTCGTGCCCTTGCATTTTCGTCACGTTTGGTCTTGTCTTCTCGTGTCAGAACTTCAATTTGATGCTTACTACCTTTGCCTGCTCATGGTTACCTGTGTATCTGTGCTGCACTGTACTGCTCACCACCTACAAAGGACATTAAAAGTGACTTTTCTACAATTTCACGTGTCTGAGTCTGAAACAAACCTTAAATCATGACAGCTAAGCACTTCTAATTATTTGGCTTTTCTGAGACCTAAACATATCTTAAAACTCGTTATTTTTATTTTTTTTATTTTTTTTGCACTCACGTCAGTAACGCTTTATATTTATGTAGTTCAAAGGTTTAGAAAAAGCCACAAAAGCAATAGCTCAACGGTACCCCAAGGCGACTTCAGAACCCCATCCTCATGTAGCTTAGTGTATTGTAGAGGCATGTAAATTAGTAAACTTGTCAAACTTCCCAAGAACATCCTAAGAATCTTCAAATGTCATAGTCCAAAACGAACAGGAAGTCGGTTGACCCCATTTTTGATGATTTCAGCCTCAGCTTGTGATTAAACTGCTCCTAGAGATTTTGACTGATCACTTTGAAAATCAGTCAGAATGGCTTTCTGGCATGGGGGATCCAAAATTATATAAAAGAACGTACTCAGTGTTTCCCACAGATTTGAAAGCAATGTGTGGGGGTGGGGTTACCGCACGCTTGTGACTATAGTTAACTTTCTAAAGATTTCGCAATCGCTTGTTTGCCAAGGGCCGGTACCTACAGTAACATCAACACTATGAAACTATTTTATTCACAATAAAATGTTTTATGACACTTTTTAAGCTGCGATTGTGTGTTAAAGCATACTTGCCAACCTTGAGACCTCAGAATTAGGGAGAAATTCAAACAGGCCAGGGAGGTTAAAAAACAAATATTAAATACTTGAATTTTAACTAGAATTTAACAGTATTTATTTATTTTACAAAATAACATTCCACAACAATAATGTAAGTTAAACTAAACAGTCCATCCACTGTTTTTGTGAAAAGTTGGAATGTTTTTGTGATTTTATATATATAATCACTTATTAATTATTCTAAAAATTGACTCGAAATAAAAGGAAACAACAGTTGAGGTTGGTTAAAACAGTTTTTAATCCTAAATAACTGAAGATTTAAAAAGTAATTGAAACTAAAGCTTCTTTCAGTCACATAAAGACCTTTCTAAAAACGTGCGGGTCGTTGCTGCAGATTGGTTTCCTGATCACGTATACAAAACAAGTGGATAACCTATTTTGGATTGAAAACTGTGAATTTCGCCCACTGGTCAAGGATTTTCATGTCATGAGGGAACTGTACCCCATTACACCTTCCTTGGCAAAATGCAAATGAAACATGTTATTCTCCATATAGGGGTGGGCGATATGGCAAAAATAGAAAATCTCGATTTTTCGATTATATTATCACGATTTCGATTTTATCATGATTTTTTTAAATGATCACCAAAAAAATCTTAAATTACACATTAAAGAAGAGAAACATTAAATAAATAAATTCATTCAAATTAGGGATAACCAACACAGGGCTAAAATACTAATATGTCTTTCCCACACCAAAGATCATAGAAATGCACAGAAAGTTCTGAATGAAACTATACACACACTGTATGTATATACTATATATATATATAAATATTTTTAATTTTTCAAATAACCTCAACGAAAAATACATCTAAATCATAAATGTATTTATAAGTAGTATATAAAATTTTAATCTTGACTTGTCTACTAAAAAATAAATCAAACATTAACTTACTTAAGTTTAAAAATATGATATTCAGAAAATAGAATAAAATCTAATCTTTAAAATAAAAGACTTAAATGTAGCTTCAAATATGTGCAAGATGTATTGTGCAATCTATAATACGGCAATTAATAATCCTCATACAAGAGGGTAAATGCAGCTTTAACTGGTTCAAAGGTTTGTTGCAGAATGCTGATATTATAAACAGGCACACATAAAGCTGCCTAATAACTAAGAAGAAGAAGCGCTAGCCACGGCTGCTGCAGTCGGCTTTATAGCTTTAGCTGCCAGACGGCTCATTGTATTGTTTGGGATACCTTCTCTTCAAGTGATTAAACAAGTTTAAGGTGTTGCGATCGCTTGCCTTGACGCTCTCCTTGCAAACTTTGAAAATTATGTTTATTTGCTCTTTGTTGTCTGGTAAAAAAAAACAGTTCCATTGAACGGATGAGGACTTTGGCTTTGGAACAAAAACTTAATTTATGCTTTCAGACGCTGCAACGCCATGCTTGTTTATAGGTTGCGCACATGCAAAGGGGGAGGGAGGAGAGGGGGGGTAATTCGCTTAGAGCAGGGAGAGAGCAGAGGATTTTATTCGCACACAGAGGCAGAAATACAGCAGCAGAACTGGGAATCGGGATAAAAACGATATCTCAAAAATGACAGATCGTCATACGTGTAGATCGCTTAACCTTCTTAAATCGTCAAATCGCACACCCCTATCTCCATACCTCTCGCATAAGAAACAGGGAGTGTGCATTATAAGCAACACCATCAGATGTCGGGAAAATTTTCGGGAGAGGCACTGAAATTCGGGACTCTCCCGGGAAAATCGTGAGGGTCGGCAAGTATGACCATGTTTGCTGTTTCTTATGGTTTCTCCCGCTTTCCTCCTCCTAACCCGGAAAAACAATTTAATATCCCATCCCGCTTGCACTTGGCTGAGGACTAAATCCCAACATCGGGAAAAGCCTGCAGAGATATCCCCCTGCTGTCACCCAGACACAAGCTGTCTGAGAAAGAGGAGTTGCAGCTGCAGTCGGGTATTATTGTAGGTGTGCGTAAAAAAGCGTAAAAAAGAAGTACAAACGCAATATGTGGCGGTCGGCGTTTAACTTGTGGTGCCCCGCCACACATTCGTCTATGTGTGGGAAACACTGGTACTTTTTGTATATGTTGAAGGAACGGGCTCAGGCCTAAAAAATTCACTAAACACCAAAAATATAAAAGCTGTTATCTCCCATTTAGAAAGTCACAGAGGCTGTGATGGATGGTTATCACGTTCCAGGCGAATCCCAGTTGTCAAATGCTAACAAGACTTAAGGGTGTTTTCACATTGGACTGGAGTCCATATTCGGGTACCGTATTTGTACAGCACTTAAAAGCACAACTATACAGTTGTGGCCAAAAGTTTTGAGAATGACACAAATATTAGTTTTCACAAGGTTTGCTGCTTAACTGCTTTTAGATCTTTGTTTCAGTTGTTTCTGTTATGTACTGTAATATAATTACAAGCACTTCATACGTTTCAAAGGCTTTTATCGACAATTACATGACATTTATGCAAAGAGTCGGTATTTGCAGTGTTGGCCCTTCTTTTTCAGGACCTCTTCAGTTCGACTGGGCATGCTCCCAATCAACTTCTGGGCCAAATCCTGATTGAGAGCAACCCATTCTTTCATAGTCACTTCTTGGAGTTTGTCAGAATTAGTGGGTTTTTGTTGAGGATTGACCACAAGTTCTCAATGGGATTAAGATCTGGGGAGTTTCCAGGCCATGGACCAAAAATGTCAACGTTTTGGTCCCTGAGCCACTTAGGTATCACTTTTGCCTTATGGCACAGTGCTCCATCGTGCTGGAAAATGCATTGTTCTTCACCAAACTGTTGTTGGATTGTTGGAAGAAGTTGCTGTTGGAGGGTGTTTTGGTACCATTCTTTATTCATAGCTGTGTTTTGGGCAAAATTGTAAGTGAGCCCACTCCCTTGGATGAGAAGCAACCCCACACATGAATGGTTTCAGGATGCTTTACTGTTGGCATGACACAGGACTGATGGTAGCGCTCACCTTATCTTCTCCGGACAAGACTTTTTTCAAATGCCTCAAACAATCGCAAAGAGACTTCATCTGAGAATATGACTTTGCCCCAGTCCTCAGCAGTCGATTCACCAAACTTTCTGCAGAAGATCAATCTGTCCTTGATGGGTTTTTTTTGTTGTTGAGAGAAGTGGCTTCTTTGCTGCCCTTCTTGACACCAGGCCATCTTCCTCATTGTGTGTGCAGATGCGCTCACACCTGCCTGCTGCCATTCCTGAGCAAGCTCTGCACAGGTGCAACTCCGATCCCGCAGCGGAATCCTCTTTAGGATACAATCCTGACGCTTGCTGGACTTTCTTGGACGCCCTGAAGTGCATGGCTCCCTCAAAATCTTTTGGGTACTTCGAACCCTGGGGCAAGCCCTTAGGGTACGTTCACACCAGCCCAAACGGCAGCGTCAGCAGCAGCAAAATTACATGTTAAGTCCACGGTTGAGGCCGTTGGAAAAGCGTTGCAGTCTCTGCGGCGCATTGTAAACGTTGGCTACGTCAACTTTTCAAGCTTTTCCGTTGTTTCAAGCTTCAAAACGCATAATGCTAGCAACGCAGAAGTTCAGCTAGTGGAACTTTTGACGGTCTTAACGCTCTTGACGCAGCACTGCAACAAATCAGAGTGTCTCACTGTAGTGACGTTGCCTGACATCAACGCTGCCTAGCCAACCTCGATCTGCTAGTGTTTAAAATATCCAGCAGAGAAAAGACTATGAGCTTTGCAAGCCTCAGCTTAAAAATGTATCTTCTGTCTATATGCATCGAACTAGTTGCTTTATGAGCGTTGCTTGACGCTGACAAAGCTTGCGGTTGATTGTAAATAAATGTACTTACTTTGGGATGGTCACTATGCTACCACATAAACATTCAGCCCCCACCTAACCTGAAGATCTATGGTGGTTTCCAGGTCCCCTATATTTTTTAAGCCAACTGCTTAATGGAAGAAACATACAGTATCATATTTATATATCCCGATTACAACAAAATGTAAAAGAATGGTTCTGTGCTAGGATTCCTTCATTTAAAAACAACTGCTTTGTCCTACTTGTTTAGAGTATGATGGACTAACCTGCTCCAGTTAGGGAGCCCAGGAATTCCTGATGAACATCATATAATCACTGTGAGTAAGGCTTTTCTCCTAGTTTTAGTTGTATTTTGCCTGCAGTGGGGGCATGAAGAGAGAACATTGGTGGAGAGTTTGCGTAATTAATGGTCTCTGTGCTGGGAGAGTACACAGAGGTGGAGCTTTCTTCTTTCTCAGAGGACAGTCAGTCAGATTCCAACTCCCATATTTAAATCAGAAGCCACAGTGATAAATTTAGTAACCTTTTCCTCTGTTCCCTGGGGCTGGGCCAAGATTGATGTGCCTCTAATCTCTTCTCTATTTAAATGGGATATGTATACAAATCAGATCACTTTTCATGCTTTGTACAACTGGAAATAGAGTCAGGAGATTAGGGAACTAAAAATGGTGCATTATGACCTGGTTAGTCTCTGAAACTGTACTTTAAAAGTACTTCTGCAACACTCCCTGCAGTCTATGTACATTAATGAATTTTATTTTATTTAATAACATGTATTATCCACTCCATTAGTTTAACTTTGAATGTGTTTTTTTTTCCTCAGTGTGCTCTGGCAGAGGAAGGGGCATCAGGCTGACTCCACTTTAAACCCACACAGAGATAATGTACTGCTTATTTGCACTCTGGAAATTGCCCCGCATTAATATTTATAGGTGTTTTTTAATCTCCAATATGCATGTGCAGTGAAATAATGCCCCTCTAAGGTCACTCAAATAATTTAGCATTTATTTATCCAGCTTTAGATTATTTATTTTTCTCCCTCCTATCCATGTTATTTAATTGGCTTTATCTCAGGAGTTGTAGAGTCTGTCAATCAAGCTTAGATATCTGAATTTACCCTCTAGAGTCACTTCTTATTAAAAACAGTTTTTCTCTCTGAGCTGGGAAGTAGAAGAAATTATCCAGACTAAGAGAAAAATGGTAACATTCAGAAAACAGACTGAAAAACAGCATTTTACTCTAGCAGCTCTACTACTCCCTTATATTTATACAGTTGATATTTAAATGTTGTATTATGAAGAGAAAACCTGTGTACAGAAATATTATTCATGGGAAGTGGTTGCAGATCCTTTGATGTTTACATATAACTTTTTCTCTCTGATGATTGCATATAGTTGCTATTTAAACTAAATATACAACACGGAAAAAATTCATTCAAATTGGAACTTAAATGTCAGAGATTAGTATGTGTTTGAAAAAAAAAGCTCATAAGACACTTGCCTTATCAAAGATCTGTGTTTACTGACTTAAAATCAATATACAACTGCTTTGTTGCTTTGATTCCTTTTTATTTTCTTTTTTTTTTTTTACTTTTTTTAACGTGTCCTGTCTAGCAGTTTGCCGCTCAAAGTGGTGTCTGAGTACCAAGTACAAGCCCAACAAATTTACTTTCCTAAGCAGAATATTACAGCTTCACTGTAATACTCCACTTCATGTATATGTATTAAAAAAATCTTTATTAGTTATTACTGAGGGTTCAATTTCCTGAAGTCATGGACACGAAACCGAGACAAGAAGGAAGAAAGGAAGAAGGTGAAGAAAAGAAACCGGACCAGCAGAGGCGCGAACTGACGACACAAGACAGGGAGGCAAACAATGAACACAAGAAAACATCCCAGTCCTCCGCCTCTGCCGGATGGCAGAGAAGCGGTAAAACAAAACAAACAGAAACAACGAACTAAACAGAACCACACCAATAGTTCAGATCAAGTGATAAAAACTAAGAATTACACATTCACTACACACAAGCATGGATTAATGAACACAACACTAATGTTTCTGGTAAACACCTGGTAACAACTAACTAATAACGATAACCTCAGGTCAAGATATGTCCTTACACACCAAAGTCCCCACACCTATGTGTGTGTGCGAGCATGCAGGTCTGATTAGTGATTGATAGCTGTTGTAAGGAACCGTCAATCCGTCTTACAGGAATCAACACAGACATGAAGGTGGCAGGAGACGCATGCATCCAGAGTCCCACAGAGCGCAGGAGCCGCAGGCGGACCAGCGCAGGGCCGATCACCCACCAAGAGAGGAACAGATGGAAGCCCCAGGGGAACACCAATCAGGAAGCCCCCAGCAGGGCCCCAACCAGGGACCCGCCGAGAGGGGTCCCCCGCTGCCGCCACCGGGCAGGAGGCGCCCGCAGTATCGTGTTTCTTTGGTGCCAAAATCTGTGCGCGCATAAAAACCGTAATCAGCGCGCATAAAGACCACACTCTGTGCGCTCGCGGTCTCTGTATACGCACGCGCCGTCACTCTCTGCGCATTTGGCGTCACTGTCTGTGCCCTCGCAGTCTCTCTCTGTGCCTTCTGCTCGCTCACCTTTAGTGAGTTTTGGCACTTTGGGGGCGGGCTTTGAATAGACGGACCACCAACCCTCCTCCTTTCTGATTGGCCACTACTGTCTCCAGGTCAGAGCCAATCGAGGTAGAGAAGGGCGGCAGCATTTAATTGCAGATCGAGAAAGAGGTAAGTTTACTAAAAAAGTAGACCATTTTGGTCCGTTTTGGAGCTGGTTGGGGGGATGGTGACTTCATCACACAGAAATAAAACTTTTAATATCTCAGAAACCAAAACAGCACAAACTATTTTACAAACATTTTAATTGCACAAATCAGCACAAACGAAGCACTAAAAAAGTAGACCACTTTGGCCCGTTTTGGTGCTGTCTGGGGGGATGGTGACCTTTGAATGACCTATAAAATAAAGTTTAATATTTTCCTTTACTTTTCAAGTGGGGGGGGGGACAGTTTCACTGAGGTAGAGACGTGTGCTGCTTTGGTTTCTTAGATATTAAACTTTATTTTATAAAGGGTGCCGCCAACCGCAATGATGACCCGCCCTTCTCTGCCTCGATTGGCTCTGACCTGGAGACAGTAGTGGCCAATCAGAAAGGAGGAGGGTTGGTGGTCCGTCTATTCAAAGCCCGCCCCCAAGGTGCCAAAACTCAGCAAAGGCGAGCGAGCAAAAGGCACAGAGAGAGACAGCGAGGGCACAGACAGTGACGCCGAGTGCGCAGAGTGACGGCGCATGCGTATATAGAGGCCGCGAGCGCACAGAGAGTGACAGCGCCGCGAGCGCACAGAGAGTGACAGCGCGCGTGGCCTTTATGCGCGCGGATTTTGGCACCAAAGAAACACGATAATATCGTCGCGAGCGCACAGAGAGTGACAGCGCGCGTGGCCTTTATGCGCGCGGATTTTGGCACCAAAGAAACACGATACCGCAGCTGACCGATGGACAATACACGCCGCCGCCACCCCGGACCAATACCCACCGCCAACAACCCGGCCCCCCCACACACACACCCACACGCCAGGGAGCCACAGTAAAAGCCACAGCGGATGTACGCCCTCCCCAGGAGGGCGTACATCCGCTGGACAAGTGCCGCGTCCAGCCAGCACTTGCCCCGGGTCCAGATCCCGCCCCATGCAGAGCGCCAAGATCTGGGACCCAGCCAATGCCGGATAGCCCCCGCAGATGAACCGACCAGGCAGTAGAACTCATGGAACTGGCAGGAGCTTGGGCGCCGGGCACGGTCCCCACCGATCCACCGGACGGCACCAACCTACTTTACAACCCCGGCACCCCCATAAGAGGTGCCCCAGTCAATCCAAGGAGGATGTCGGCCCGAAACAGCGGCCGTCCGACACATCGGCCCACCCAGGACCAGCCAGGCATGCACCGGGACCCCCGGTTGCGGCACGACATGAAGGATTCCTTTTATGTTAAAATAACCAAGTAATCAGCCATGTTTGTAATAAATTACAATGAACATACAGCATAGTTTTTAATCATATCAGTTTGCTTAACTTAAATAACAGTTCAGTTTAAGCTTTAACAGGGTTGTCGTAAATCCTCAGAATTTCTAAAGAGATTTTGCTCTTTACAAAATGAACCTTATTTTCCCATTCTCATTCAAAACATATGTTTTTGAAGGGCTCGTTTCTTTTTTCTTTTTTACTGGTTCCTGAAAGAAGTCTAAATGTTTTCTGTTAAAATATTTTTGGAATGACTGAGAATCTGTGATCATGGCCAGAACATTGTCCAGATATCGAAAAAAAACTCTACTTGCACAACTTCACCGAGACAGAATCAAAATTTGAACGAGATAGGCACAACCATTTGATAGAGTTAACTGGGCATTTTTATTTGCAGCCTTACATAAATTTGGCTTCGAAACTTATTTTATAAATTTGATGGAAATATTATGCAGTTCCCCAGCAGCATGTATCAGGACTAATACCCAAACATCATCTGGGTTTTATCATCAGAGGTACCAGGCAGGGATGCCCACTCTCTCTTGCTTTTTTTGTTTAACCATTGGCAGCAGTAATCAGGCAAACTAACAATATTAAATGTATAAAATGCAATAAAATAGAACATAAAATCAGTCTGTATGCAGATGACGCGTTACTTTTTCTCCAGCATTCACAACCCTCCCTCTCTCAGGTAATCGAGTTGATAAAATCTTATTCAACAGTTTCAGATTATTTCATGAATTAGTTAAAATCTACAGTTATTCCAATCAGTCGTTCTTTCCAGACTCCCATTGCTGTACAACTGCAGTCAGGGAATATCACATATTTAGGTATCAATGTCTCACCAAGACTGGCAGATTGATCAAAACTAAACTATGTCCCCCTTTTGAAAAATGTAGAAGATGATCTCGCTAGATGGAAATCCCTACCCAAATCACTTATGGGAGGAGTAGCTACAATAAAAATTATGGTTTTGCCTAGTATCATTTATTCTCATTGATCCCAAGCAAACCATCACCTGATTGGTTTAGATCTCTGGACTCTTCTGTCTCCAAATTTCTTTGGAAAGATAAACTCCCACGTATCATTTTAAAAACACTGCAGAAGTCCAAAGATAAAGGAGGTCTAGACCTACTAAACTTTTGTCATTATTTCTTGGCCGACAGGCTCAAATACGGCTCAAGACGGTTAAAACATAGCCATCTTGACAAGTCCTGGATAGGTCTGGAACAAACACTATGCAATAAGATAAAACTTTCAGACCTACAATTTATTAGCTCAAATATAAAACATGAATACTTTAAAAGTATTAGTATCAGCTCCTCTCTGACAGCTTGGTGGGAAGTTCTAAAATATAACAAAGAACTGTGAATTTCTCTTGGAGATGAATAAAGTATCTATCTATCTATCTATCTATCTATCTATCTATCTATCTATCTATCTATCTATCTATCTATCTATCTATCTATCTATCTATCTATCTATCTATCTATCTATCTATCTATCTATCTATCTATCTATCTATCTATCTATCTATCTATCTATCTATCTATCTATCTATCTATCTATCTATCTATCTATCTATCTATCTATCTATCTATCTATCTATCTATCTATCTATCTATCTATCTATCTATCTATCTATCTATCTATCTATCTATCTATCAATCAATCAATCAATCAATCAATCACAGAGTCCTCATTAGTTCTATGCAGTTGTACACCCATCTGGAATAACCCGGACATCTTGCACACAAAAAAAATATGATACATTTTCCAGACTCAATCCCCTGAAACTGCTGTCTAAAATTTACAAAAACATTATTTACATTAGATGAATCGATAGCCCTTCCTATTTCAAAAAGGGAGTTGGATTTGTCCATCAACTTTGACCAAAACCTCTGATCTCAAATATCTTTAAGAACCTATTAATTAATCATTAAAA
This sequence comes from Apricaphanius iberus, assembly GCA_028564705.1. Lineage (NCBI taxonomy): Eukaryota > Metazoa > Chordata > Actinopteri > Cyprinodontiformes > Aphaniidae > Apricaphanius > Apricaphanius iberus. Next base: position 590,630 of record JAPXFQ010001372.1, on the reverse strand, counting down.
AACGCAATTTACAATTAATAGAATATAAAATCCTAAAAAAAGAAGAATATTTGCTTTAAAAGTATTAGTATCAGCTTTAAAGTAAAAAAGAAAAAAGAAAAAAAAAGTACAATATACAGGTTAACGGATGTTCAAGGGTTTTATGCCATTTAAAACTTGCTTACAAAGTACAAGCAACATACCGCACAATTATTTTTGTGTGTTTTGGTTCTGTCCACCTGTTAAGAGATTTTGGTACCAGATATGTGAGGATCTATAAAAGTGTCTGAAATTAAATATTGCTAGGAAATTTAAATGATGTCACCATAGACACAAAGTCAATGCAAATTACTTCACATTGCCTTAAGCATCGCTAAGAAAACTATCCTCCAGAACTGGAAAAAATAAAAATGCTCTTTATATTAATTAGTACAGAGATCTCCTACTGGACCACATTGGTCTTGAGACAGCCTCTGCCTCCATATTTGATCAATCTCTTTGGGCTCCCTTGATCAGTTCCATCACTAGGTGTGAGGGGCCTTTGATCCGGTCATCCGGAGGGAGCTCAGAGTAGAGCCGCTGCTCCTCCACATCGAGAGGAGCCAGTTGAGGTGGCTCGGGCATCTAGTCAGGATGCCTCCTGGACGCCTCCCTGGTGAGGTGTTCCGGGCATGTCCCACCGGGAGGAGACCCAGGGGAAGACCCAGGACCCGTTGGAGAGATTATGTCTCCCAGCTGGCCTGGGAACGCCTCGGGATTCCTCCCGAGGAGCTGGCCCAAGTGGCCGGGGAGAGGCAAGTCTGGGTCTCCTTGCTTAGGCTACTGCCCCCGCGACCCGACCCCGGATAAGCGGAGGAAGATGGATGGATGGATGGATGGATGGATCGATCAATCAAGAGGACAGCATCACATAGCAAAAAATGCAGAATACTGACCTGTCTCAATTTTAGAACAACAGGCTTATATTATTTCTAGTAACCTTGCGTCTATCTATTCTACTTCATAAAGTACGACTCTCAGGGTAAGAGTAACGGACTTGACGGCGCCTTTCTTTACATCGTCACTTCAACCTCTGCTTTTCTGACTCATCTTCTGCTATTGTTAATCTGCTGGATCCTGAGGCTTTAGTCGCCTTTATTTCCTGATGACGCTCTGCTTCAGGGATGTTCTGTAATATGATTTGGTTTCCATCGAGTTCAGGTTTTTGGTGTTACTTTTCCTCAGCAGAAGCTGTTGGGTTTAAGCCATCAGTCTCCTGCTTCAGTACATCCTGGATGGGGTCATCAGCCTCTTTCTTTACCATCTGCTGAGGTTGTTGATGATCTTGCGCTCCTGGTTCCCCTTTGATTTCAAAAGTTCCACAGGTATCAGTCTCATGCTTCAACACATTCTGTTTGTCATCTTGACTAGTCCCTTCAACCTCCATCTTTACCGTTTGCTGAGATCCTGATGGACAAATATTTTCATTAATTTGTTGCAGTTCTAGTTTTACAGGTTCTGCTTTGATTTCAAGAGATCCAGAAATAGTTGTCATTATATCGCTGTCCTACCTCAGTAAATCCAGGTCCTCATCCTGACTGATGTCTTCAGCCTTTGCTGGCAGAGCCGGTGGGTCCTTCCCTGCGTTCTCCCAGGCTCTTAGCCGATGGATGCTACAAGGCCCCCTTGGGCTTCCATATGTTCCTCTCTTGGGGGGGTGCGGTAGGCCCTGCGCTGTTTCACGTGGGGCTCCTAGGCTCTGGGTCCCTCTGGATGTCTGTGTCCCCAACCTCCTTCATGTCTGTGTCGATTCCTGTAGGATGGATTGATGGCTCCTCACACCAACTATCAAACACTCGTATGGGGAAACCCTATATGCACCAGTATGCTCGCTCACACATGTGGGGACATTGGTGTCTACAGATATATTCTTATCCTCAATAGATATTAAATAATTGGTGCCAGTAGCTTTTCAGTGGCATTGTTGTTTAATTTATGTACCCATTTTTTTTACACTAAATTGTTATTGTTTATTTTGCAATTTTCCAAACAGAACACAACAGTTGGCAAAAGATGAAAATTGCAATTATACAAAGAGATACAGGTTTAAACTTGTAATCTGTTTTTAAGGCAGCAATTAAATTCCCAGTACCATAAAACAAGTCCGAAATTAGTTTTTATTAAAGTATCTGATCCATTTTCCCCATCTTAGTGTGTAAACGTTAGTGTGGAACCTCAGCATAAATGCTAATCTCTCCATTTTATGAGTTTCATCAACAATGTTTGACCAGTCCTCCAACAAGGGTGGGTCAGGTTTGAGCCATTTACAAGTGATTGATTGTTTTGGCTGGAGCGCTGCAAATTTTTAAATTAAATTAAAGTATTTTTCACTTGCTGTAAGTTCCTTAGGAATAGCTCTCAGCAATAGAATTAAAGTAGGTTATCGTAATTTAAAACCAAAAATCTATTCAGTTTTTGTTCTAACCTCTTTCCAAAAAGTATAAGTTTTTACACAGGACCAAAAAATGTGGGTGCGGTTTGCCTCTGTTTCCCCACAACCTCTACAGCACGTAGGAACACTTCCAGTTACTTCCAAATGGTTGTTTTGGTGTTATTAAAAACTGGACCAAGTTTTTCCACCCAAACTCTCACCAATAAACTGAAGAAGAGATTGAAGTGGCAGATTCACACATTATCCCATTGTTCACACGATATAGCAGAATTTAATTCTTTCTCCCTCCTTTTTTTATATAATCTGTTGAAGTACCCTTATTTTTCAACAAGCCTTAATACATTTTAGAGATGACAGATTTGCATTGTTTAGAATAAGCTTGCGACATGAGGTGAATTATCTCATTGCATTCTGAAATATGTTTGTTCAGCACGTTCGAAAAAAGATAGTCATAATTGTAAGTACCTAAAAAAGTAAATTTTTTCAAAATATTTTTTTTTGCTGTGTTTGGAAACTTGGTAAATTATTCTTAACCAGTATTTTGCAATATGCAGTTATTCCTTTATATGACCAGTTTTTAAAACTTGAATCAATTCGATTAGGTATAAACTCTGAATCAAAGGCAGCCCATCTGAAGATTTGTTTTTGGTTGGTCAAATTTGGTTTCTTCACAATCTCAAACAGTCAATAGTGTAAAAGAACGAGATATTTTTTTTTTTTTTTTTTTAAAGCCGCTGTAAGTTTCTTGTCTCCAATCCATCTAGCCTCACAAGCTACATGACACCACTGTATTACAGCTAATAATACTGCTAATAATCATAAATATCTGGAAGGGACAGGCCCCCTTTTTTTCTAATAATCAATGTACTATATTTAACTCTAGGTTTCTGTCCCTTCCAAATAATTTGAGATATTTCTTTATCCCACTTAGGGCTGCAGCTATTGATTCTCTATTTGTAATCGAATAATCTAGCACTTTACCAATTCGATTAATTGATTAATCGGATAATTTTTTTCAACCCTTTTAAACAACCAAAAGAAATCATGCATAATGACAATTTTGTGGCTGTAAAAGGATCATGGATTTGCCTTTTATCTTTAAAAAAAACAGAATTTCAACTCAAACATTTGGCTCCAAAACTAAGCCCATTTACAGTATTTATTTATGTTACAAAATAACAGTCAACAGCAATATTGTAAGTCAATATACTAAACAGTCCATCCACTTTTTTGTGAAAGGGTTACGGTAACAATCCCAAATTTTACACTTTTTCTGCTGTTTATGGGCATCTTTACTCCCGTCATGCCAACTAAATTCTAACTGTATCACGCGCTGCTGTTGTGCCTTGCATAGGTTCGTCCAAAACAACGGTCCGTGTAGAACAATCAGATCCCTGCACTATAGTGATCGTCATATGAATTTAATGATGCTTCGTGGCAGAGTTTTTGCCTCAAGCAATTTTTAGAATCGAGTAAATCGAGTTAATCAACTAATCGCTGCAGCCCTAATCCCACTCACAAAAATGAGAATGATGCATTTTAACAGGCAGTGACATAAATAACTATATAACCAAGATAAAACTGACATCTCTATAACCTCAATCATTGCTTTAAAGTCAAATATTTTGCCCATTCTTTTAGGTCTTCTTATTTATACTTTCAACAGTGTTTTTGTACAGGTCACCTAAATTGTAGGTCAGCCAACACACCCCAGTATTTAATTGCCTTCTGAGACCAATTGATAGAGATTTTGTACTTAAACTATTTCAAAGGAAAAAAATTAAAACACAGAATTTGTGTTGTACTTATTTAATCTGTATGCTAACGTATCCAACAACTTTAGAAGGGCCTGGATGGACTGTTATAAATTTGAAGGATATAAAAGGACGTCATCAGCAGCATATAATGCTATTTTGTGTTCTCTTTAATTATTTACAATACCATGACTGTTATTATTTTCCCTTATTGCCTGGGCAAAAGGCTCTATATACAAGGCAAACAGAGTTGACCACAATGGGCAGCCTTGTCGTATAGCTCTCGTCTTCTTTATCCAGTCTCTTAGATGGCCATTTATCGTAACTCTTACAGTAGGTGCTAAATACAATGCCCTAATACTATTAATTTAACTTTCAGAAAAAACAAATCTTTCCAAAACTAGGAATAGGTGTATCCAGCTGACACACTCAAACGACTTTTCTGCATCTGACAAATACTGCCTTATATTTATCTGTCTGAATAATATTAATTATATGAAGAGAACATCTTATATTGCCCTGAGTTTTTTTGCCCATTGACAAAACCAGTTTGATCGTTGTCTATCAATGCTGAGACAAATGAGTTCAGTCTGTTGGACATGATGGATGGATATCATTTATAGTCTTGTTTCAGAACTGATGTCGGCCTATATGAACTGCCCAATGTTTTATTCTTGCCTTTAGGTATATAACTGCTTCAGACCATGATGGTGGTGTTATCATTTTCGTGAGATATAATTAAACCCACAGCAATATCTAATAAAGCTTTTTCACACATATATCAAGTGGAGTACTATAGCAAAAGCTGGAATGCTCTGCCACAGAAAGTAAATCTGTTGGGCTTGTACTTGGTACTCAGAGTGCCACACTGCCAGACAGAACATGTAATAAAAATTTTTTTTTTTTTATAAATGTATGAGATAGGGACTCCAGTGACATTTGAAGAACTTGCAAAACAACTTCTTTGATAAAACGTGTTTTGGCAGGTGGCTTTCATCAGGGTAATTTAAAAACATGAAATACTCACAATTTAAATTTAAAAAAATCATACAGGAAGGAACACAAGTCAGCCAATCATACATTAACATAAAAAGATTAACCCATCAGTTCCATGGCGGCGGTATTAATCAATTCAAATACAGTATGTCATGGACTTGACCATTTAAAAGAAATAAAATTACAACTAAGGATGAATTTAGAATAAGAATAAAATTAAAATAGATATAAGAATAGAAGGGGGAAACAAACTACAGAACAGGGAGTGGAAAAAAAATACTTATACTAAAGTAAGTTCACTTTTAAAAGTACAAACAAGTTGAAAATGTTCTTATGCATTTCTTTGGATAAAACTAACTTAATTTAATTCATGTCTATCTTCCAAAGTAAAGACAAAACTAAGACATCTAACTAGAAAATATGCAGAGAAAATAGAGCATATCTCATAGAAACTCATTGATAGGCAGGTCTGCATTCATTCCTTTAGGAAACAAACTCTTTGACCATAAGATCCTAAATGAATCTCTCTCTTTTCTTAATAACTTACTTCCTATCTATATTTTTATGGCTTCAATTCCTATAAAAGATAATGGTCTGCCATTATTTATTTTTTTTCATTGAAGTGTCTTGCGACACGGCTACTTAAGTCGTTCCTCTTAATTGATGCATTCTTTTAGAGAATGGGAGGTTTACTCTATAACGATTTTAAATATCAGACAGCATTCACATGAACTGCTGTATACATGTTATTTTTAAATATAATAATAAATGTAAATCTCGTGTGTTTTTGTAAATTTGTTAGCATTTTCGTATCTTTGTGCCAACAACGTAACACGACTAACATCGTCTCTGCTCCTAACACTTTCTGGTTGCTTTTGTAACGTATAAACATGCCTTTGGAATAAAAGTTACCACAAAGACAAATATAATTTGCATGAAATATCCAACTCACTACAACGCTAAATTATTGGGAGCTCTGTGGCTGTTTCTCTGTAATGAGACGGTCCATTTGAGGCAGTTTTAAAGTCTTTGTTGCCTCATCAGAAAACTAGTTGCCCCATATTTAGCAGAGTATGAGTTTAGTGCGTGGAAACGGCCTGTCACAACAAATCCATATAAGACAAACACTCAAGTATTGTATCTTAAATGTAGCTTTCTCTGCAGTGCAAAGTTTTTGAGCGAGACAGATTGTTTTTGTATTCAATGTACCAATATATATTTTATTCTGATGGAAAAAACAACAAAAACTAATTTTCAATGTTTCATCGTATTTTTGTGCTGGCAATCATGAAACAGTTATCTTGATGTCAGCATTTTCTCAAGTTGTGAAAAGTGGATCTGAAATCTCAGTTACATTATGAATATATAATTTTAAAGCCCCTCTGTTCTCGCCACCATAAGCTGGATGTCTGTGCTTAACAGGCTTCTTAAGGATCCAGGACTCTGTTTTAAGTGTAAAAGAACGTTTCACAGTAAAATATGGAAAATCATTCTTTTCCAGCGAGTTCTGCTCTAAATAACTGTTTAATAAATTCATGCACTTGCTTACATCTAGTGCTTTGATGCCAAGTTTAGTTGAAAACACACCGTCAGACATATGACATCTAATGGGAAACATTATCGTTTCATCAGCAGGGAAGAAGTTTATCTCTGGAGAACTTCCTGATAGGGAGGTTTTACTTATTTACTGCGACGATTTGGATAGAATGTCATGGAAGTTGAGTTGTAAGCATTTTGAATCAGGTTAAAGTTTTCGACATTATAACTATGTTTAATATTATCCATGTGTTCTCTCTGTTCATAGTTATCTGCTGTGAAAGGGTGAGTAAATCCTGTGTAGAGATATATTGTAGGGTTAGGATCCACAGCCTGTTGAAAGGAAAGTTCTGGAAAAAATACTTTTGGGTCTCATAGCTTAATCAGAACATCCTCCAAGAACAACTTCTTCCAGCAACTCAGAAAGAGTCCAGGTTCATGATTTGTGTCACAAAGCAAGTAATAACAGAGAGACTCAAAGCTTGAATGATAGGAGAGAAACTCAGGGTCACGAGAATCTGTGGTCAGTTCTCAATAAGAACTAATGACGGGTGATGCTCATTACGTCCGTCCATTATTTCACGCCTTTACAGTTTTTGCCGTTTTGTACCCGACTGCTCAGGGTATGAAATGGAGCCGTCTTCCACGGGACGTTTCGTACCACCCTGTTTCAGTTTGTCCCCTCTAGGGAGAGGCTTTCTACCTGTCTTGACAAAAGATGATTTAAAGGCATTTTATTCAGTCTGGTCATGGTCCGCTGTGAGGATGTTTGGTTATGTTATGGCAATAATTAATATTTGCCAGTAGAGCTGTGTGATATTTCTATTATATATAGTACAGAGGGGGAAAGGATGCTTCACCCTTCTTGACTTCTTTATTTATTTTTTGTATATGTTACATCTTATTGCCAGCTTTAAGTAGACCAAAAGCATTTGGACTCCAGTGAACCACAGTATCTCCAGATGGTGAAAACATGGAAGAGTTTTGAACCTTCCCAGGAGGAAATGGCCGACCTTAATCATGCAAGGTACATATCAGTTTACTCATCCAAGAGGTCAGAAAAGACCTCACAACAACATCCAAAGAACTTTAGGCTTCACTTGCCTCAGTTAATTTCAGAGGTCAGTAGGCCTCCATAATAAACTGAGAAAAAATGGCCTGCGTGGCAGAGTTAGGGTTAGGAATGTCTCAGTTTTGCCAGAAACCATCTTGATGATGGTTGCACAGTGGCGCAATGGGTAGCACTGCTGCTTGGCAGTAAGAAGGTCCTGGGTTGGAATCGCAGCCCAGAGTCTTTCTGCATGGGGTTGCATTTTCTCCATGTGCATGCATCGGTTCCCTCCGGGTACTCCGGCTTCTTCCCACAGTCCAAAAACATGACTGTCAGGTTAATCAGTCTCTCTACATTGCCTTTACATTTGAGTTTGTATGTGCGTGGTTGTTTGTCCTGTCTCTCTGTGTTGCCCTGTGATGGACTGGCGACCTGTCCAGGGTGTACCCTGCCTCTTGCCCGTTGAACCCTGGATATAGGCACCAGCCCCCCCCCCCATGACCCTTTGAGGATAAAGCACTATAGATGATGGATGTATGGATGGATGGATAATCAGCAAGACTTCTGGGGAAATCCTCTATGAACAGATTAGACAAAAGATGATCTTTTGGAAGTGTGTGTCCAGTTACATCTGCTGTGAGAGTAATGTTGCATTTAAAAAAACTAACATAATACCTACAGTAAAGAATGGTGTTGGTAGTGTGATGGTCTGGGGCTGTTTAGCTGCTTCAGGAACTGGAAGCCTGTGATAAATGGAACCATGAAATCTGTCTAAATACCAAAATATCCTGAAGAAAAACATATATCCATCTGTTGGTGCCCTCAAGCTTAAACTAAACTGGGTCCTGCAGCAGGACAATGATCCAAAGTAATATAAGTGCACCACTGATTGGCTAAATAACAACTCAGTTTGAAGACCTACAAGTGACCTAGTTAAAGTGTTGACCTGAATCCTATTTGAATGCCATAGCATGACATTAAAAAGGTGGTTAATGCCGAAAACCCTCCAGTATGGTTGAAGTACAATAATTTTGCAGAGGTGTGGCCAAAATTAATCTGGAATAGACGCACTGCAAATGATCACAAATGTTGTTGCTGCTAATGCTGGCCCAACCAGTTATTTTGTTTAGGAGGAAATCACTTTGTCACATGGGACATCAAAATTTTGTTTGTTTTTCACTCCCTCAATAATAAAAAACCTTCATTTGAAAACAGTATTTAGTTTCTACTTGTGTTTTCTTTGACTAATATTTAAATGTGCTTAATTAATTGAAACTTAAGTGGGACTAACATGCAAAAAGAAGAAGAAACCAGGAAGGAACGAGAACCTTTACACAACATTTGTATTTATACAAAACAGAATTAGGTGGGGATGAAATGGGTGAGGGGTCAGTTGACCCAGAGGCTCTAATTAAACTGGAATATATCCTCATAAATTTCGATTAGGATGTGAAGTTTAAGGATTAATACTGTAAATATTGACTTTTCACATAATTTAAATGTATGTTCTTCGAAAAGCCTTTAATATTAATAATGTCAAGCCATTGGTTTATTCAATTATTTCTGTAATTTTGTTGTTTTAAGCATAACTTTGGAATACCAAAAATCTAAAACTGCTGAAGCCAAAAAAAAAAGCAAAACTGTTACGTTACTGCCAAAGCTGTTGGTGAGGATTTTTAGTCATTTTAATAATTCAAGTTATTTGAATAACATGGAGAACAGATGTATGAAAACACTATTGATGGTCGTTTCCTAGATTTACAAAAAAATAATATAATCCAGCCTTTCTACTGCTCTTTAGGGTCTCTGCATGAATCTTTTTTTTTATTATTATTACATTCCATTGTATTGAAAGTCAGTCAATGAGCTGCAGAACTTGCTGCCATGTACTTCTTGGCCAGAATGAGGCTTGGTGATACCGAATTGATTTAAGTAATAACTCACCCTTTTCATTCATGCTGTAAGAGTGAGCAAGGCAGGAACTGAAATTTTGCAGCAAATTTCTCTTTTCTCCTTATCCCTCATGTCGTTGGCCACCCACCTTCCCTCATTCTGCTGACCAGACTAACAGGGTACCTGAGAGCCTAGGCCTCACTGCCATAGGGCGGCACAGCTGGAATAATGGCATCTCCATCATCACCATTGAGTCTTCCACTATGTAGTCTCAGCAAATTGGACAGGCTTCCATTATATACAGCAGGGCTCTCATAGCTGCTGTCTGCTAGCCTCACGCAGACTAAAAGCTCCATCAGTGTTTCCAGAAAGATACCTTTGCTTCTGGATCCTTCAGCCTTTGTTGCAGCTTATTAGATCTTTGCCTTAAAATCAGTACATTATTTCTCTTTACATTAAAAAACCCTGCCTCATAATAATTAAAAGTACTTCTGGGTCCCTGCACTGCAAATTAGGATACTAACTGATAACATACAGCGCTGATAAGAAAAAAAGTTTACCACCTTGAACATCTGAAAATGTTTATTGCTTTCATAAATCAGCGATTATCAACAAAATTAGCCTTTTGGACAAAAAAGTACAAAAACAGCCTTCAATGTTAAAGTAAAAACAGATTTTTATGAAAACAATGTCAGTAAAATCTAAAAGTGACTGCGTTCCCTCACCCCCGTCAGAATTCAGTACATGAACCTTTGTCTGCAGTCCCAGCAGGGAGTCTGTGTGGACAGGTCTCAGTCAGTTTGAACATCAGGACCCTGCAGTTTTCCTCCATTGTTCCAACTAAAATGCTGCAGCTCTGTCAGGTTGGTTTGGATCTGCTGTGATGAAGGTCTGGGCTTGGACTAGGCCACTCCAGAACCTCCTCCTTGTTGTCTTTGGACCATCTCTATGTAGCTTCGCCTTGAGGCTTCAGGTCGTCTTGCAGGATAATAAATGTTCTATGAAGCTGTGGATGGAAACGATTGTCCTTCAGAATGTTCTATATTTTGGTGCTTTCGTTTTACCTTCTACCATTAATTAAATTGAGGCTGTTCCAAATTAACCCAACATTTTTTTTAGCTCTCATTGTGTAACAGCCCTGATATCACTGCAGATTGTTGCTCGTTTAATCATCATTCAACAGTTTCTTCTGATAGCCTGTGATGGAATTCTTTAGAACCCGTTTTGTTGTTTTTAATCAGAGCAATTTGCACAACCGGCAGCATAAAACATGATCTACAGATAATATGGGCAGTAGAGCAGAGAGTGACATAGATCAATAATCCTTCTACACTTTATTCTACTGCATGAGACAGAAACTAAAACTAAGCACATTTTCTCAATTATTTCAGTTTGTTTTAGTTTGCTTTGTGAACACTCATTACAGTTGTTAGTTTTCAATTTGTTGCAAAGTGTTTTTATTTCAGTAAATAAAAATGTTTTTTCTATTTTCCATAATTTCATTAGTTTTCGTTAACGAAAACAACCTTGGTTCTAAGCTTTGCATATGTTTTAGTTTACCCTTTGGAGACAGCTAAACTCCTCAGGGTTCTGGTAGGTTCATAAAATAGGTACAGTTCTGTTCAAACGGATGGACTCAGACCATTAAGGGCTTTAGAAACAAGTAAGGGATCTTACAATCTATCCTGAAGGCAACAAATAATCTATGTACAGTAGATCTGAAAACTACTGTAGTTGGTATTCATTTTGTTTTTTGTTAACAATTACTAAGCTGAATATTAGAGTTACTTTAACCATCCAAATTCCTATTATTGAGCAGCAATGCTCTTAAATATTAATTTTACATTTTTTCATTTTCTTTGGACAAGTCTTCATTGCCAGTATTTTATGTTACAGTTTTCACTCCATTAAAGCCAATGAAATCATAGGGTAGTATACTGTATATATTTGTGGATTAATTGAGTTTTTCCAGTGACTGGTCCTGAACAACAATCATAGTTTCTGACGCTGCCCTGTGGGACAAAAATTGTCCATCCCAACTTTTTACTATTCTGAAAAAGTAACTGTAGGTATGGAGAGAAAGCTTACATATTTTCTCTTTGTAGCCATGTCTGAGATGGAGAGATGGTGGTTTGTCTCCTGGGATGGTCAACTACTGGGGCTGGAGCTGGCTTTAATTTCCTCAGTCTTGCTGTCATCTTTTCCCCTGGGAGGGGATGGGACAAAAGATGTCATAATAGTAAACACTGAGCTCTGACAGCTGGAAGCACCCCCCCCCCACACACACCCCCCACAGTGAGCTGATTGGTCCATATCCTGATAGACATGGTGGTAGTGGATCTTCCTAGATTGGTCATGCCAGATGGTGCTTCCCATGAGACACCTGAGACACGCTGAAAGAGTGCAGAAATAAAGGGATGTGAGGATATTCATGGCAATGATGGAACGGTTCACCCAGATCAGTCGTCTGGCCTGCTAAGCTCCTTTTAATGGTTAAGGGGAAGTAAAGAAGGAGATGTGTAAGGCTGTAAAGATACAGCTACCCCTATTTCTTTCTAGACTTGAGTGTATTAAGAATTTGTCACCAGATTATAGATTATAGGTAATTCATGATCTAATATCCTTTTGTTTGCTCCATTCAGCCAATGAATCGACCTGCATTAGCCTGTAAGAATAAAAAGTGTGAATGAAGTTGTACATGTTGCCGGACTTAAAGGTGTAATGTGTTCAGAATCATGGTCACACATCGTGACTTTCATTTGGAAAGTATCAGGACAAAGCTCTCTCAGGCATTCTTTGCTGTCGCTCGCTTCAACCTAAACAATCCACCCTCTCTCCTCCTCCACTCTGTTCCCCTCAGCTACCTCCACACCCTTTTTCTATTCTCCAACACCCAATCAAAGGGAAAAGGCAGATCTTTTTTTGTGGAGGATAAGAGACACCTTGTGGTCCCATGGGTCCATTACACAAGTCGTTTCATTGGTCTGTCTCCGTTTACAGGGGGCTTTAAACCTTCACCTCTCATCGCTTCTGAGGGGCGGTAGACAGGATGCGTATGGCACAATATAACAAAGTAGAGTCTTGAACAGTAATGATTTCAAGATGCAGTGTTAATGTGTTTAAGCTGACAAGCGTTCATATTGCTCTTTTGGACACCATTCTCTCCAACTCTTTTCATTTATTTATTTATTTTTGTCTCTGGGCTTTTTTGAAGAGCAGCTTTCATGTCTTTCTTTTTTTTAAGATCCACCGATGCAGAGACTCTGATGAGTCTGAGTTCGAAACCCCCAGGGACTCTGCAGTATCACCAGACAAGGCTCATTAATGTCTTGGTTTGCCTTCAATTGATGCTATTTTTACAGATTGAGTCCACCGCCCATCCTTTTACTGCTTCAGCTTTGTGACATGTCATCTTTCCAAAGCCGCTCCTCAAAGCACTGATCATCAACAACGATCTACACCTCAATGGCTGCTTGAAACTGGAGTGACAAACACACCTACTGTACTACAAAACATGCTGCCTTAAATAGAAATTGGAGGATGGTGAAAGAGTGTGAAGAAAACTGTGTGAAGTGTGAAGTACTCCTCCATCCCGTCTGACGGTTCTGGCACGACAGCTCATCTGGAGTCTCATACCCTCAGGGAGCAGTCTTGCATGTTATCATGTTACTGCAAACAGTCGCACTTCCATTTTCTTCTTTCATTTCCGCCTCATCAGGATTAAAACTGTGAAGTGTACCACCCACCAAGATCTACAACAAAGGACTCTTGTCTTTTTCTTTCACCTTGAAGGTAAAAGCAGCTATATTATCAGCCACAAGCACCGTTATCACATCTGTTTTTAAACTATGACCTCACATCCTGCAGAAAGAGGCAGACCCGATTTTCCGAGTTCTCTGCGTCGTTAATCCCATTTCCCCCCACCACTGTTTGCATCCTTGTTGCACCTTAAATGTGCTTTGGAACCCTCCAGAAACTGAACATCTGCAGGTTTTTAATTTGTACAGTTGCATAAAAAAACTTTTCCTGCAAGTTTAAATCAAACTTATCCAAATTAAACCTATTTCTTCCTCCCTTCTTTGTCTTGTTTAGATTGACTGTATACAAATTCTTGAGTTATTATATTTGTATGTCTAGTTTCTAATTATATATACAGTAAAGTTACACTAGATTAGTTTTTTTTGTAAGGTAATACATTTAATGTAATCATGTAATCCTCTGACTATGAATTAAATTCTAGTAACTTCTAAATTCTGTCATTAAATTAGATATAGATTGAAAATGCATATATTTCTTATTTACACTGCAGTGTTAAAACTGCCTGCTACAATAATGTTACAAAACACTGCAGCATAGCATTATATTTGCATTATTTTATTGTTAAGATCGGTAAAATGCAGTACTCAAAAGCAAAAAAAATATTTTTTCTTTGACAATATTGTTTATCTATTTTATGTTTCAATGCAAAAGATCTCCTGCGCTAGTTAAGTAATCCTACAGCGTTGCCGTCCCGCCTCTGATACTGAGTTTTTTTAACACAGTTTAATCACCAGCTAAGTTGAATTTTTACTAATAAAAAAAATCCGCTGAATGGTCACCAGAAGTGCTGTTTAAATGTTGCAGCAACGTCCTGATATCAATAACTCTTAAGCTTATGCTGCACAATGCAGTCATTCTGTTTGTTCCAATGAAAATGAACTCAGCTCGCAAGTCAAGACACTTTTATTTTCATAGCACACACTCAACAACAGGGTAATTCCAGGGGCTTTATATGTAGGTGATAAAGCAAAGCCAGTAATAAAGCATAGATCCCAGACAAAACATATCATACATGAAAACATTACTCGCAGGTAGCTCTAAAAAGATGGGTTTTTAGCCTTCATTTAAAATAACTCAGTGTCTCAGCAGCTTTGAAGTCATCTGGGAGTAGGGCTGGGCAATTCATCAAATTTTAATCTAAATTGCTTTACCGTGGACTGTGGCCCAAGTACCGAGGTACGGACCGTACCGTGGGCTACCTGTACCGTTGCACCCCTAATCTATATATATTTGCCTATGAGTAACTGATATGATTTTCTTTTCTATTCTTCTCATTACTGTTCTTGCTTTTTATTCTTTTCTTAATGTTTGTACTCCGTGCTTTAAAATCATTTTTTAAATTACTATTATTGCTTTTTATTCTTTTCTTCCAATGCTTTTAAATGCTGCATTTTTGTTTCTTAGTCTCAAATCATCTAAAGCACCTTGAATTGCCTTGTGTTCAAAGTGTGCTATACGAATAAAATTGCCTTGCCTTGCCTAGATAAAATGAAAGTAATGTGTCAAAAGTTTACAGCTGGTGAAGAATTTTGGAGGAAAATGGACAACAGGGAAGATAATAAAGATGACCAAATTGTTGACACTGACCACAGTTAGCAGTTAAGGTTAGCACGCAGTTTTGAAAGGAGGTGATGTTAGCAACACAACAGGAGGGGGAGGCAAGATCTGTGTGTGACATTAATAGTGAAGGCTATTTTTAATTGTTTTATTGTTTTGATTCAACAAGAATCTTATCGAAAATCGAGATTGTTCAATATAGTGAAAATAATTGCAATTATTTTGTTTCATAATCACCGAGCCCAATTTGGAATTTTTTCCAGATTTGAGGAACATAGAAACTGAAAGCTACTTCTCAATGTCTAATTCTAAATCTGGGGGATGTTAAGTAGACTGGAATTAGAGGACCTGAGTGGTCTAGGTGGCTTCAATGACATTCTACATAGTCCAACCTAAATTAATACAACATATATTACCATTAATATGACACCATGGCTCGGGAATCCATACAGAATCCCACATACATTAAAGGCTGGCCAAGCGAAACTCAATTTTTATTTAATTTATTATTTTATGTTGTTGACATCAACCTCCAAAAGGGAGTAAAGATGGAACGTAGCAGTAGGCTATAATCTTCGATATTTACATGTACATTAATATGTATCATCCCTTTTGTAAATAAATAAGCTCAAACTCAATTTCCTGAGCATTTAAAATCAATAAGCTCGCATTCACAACCAAGAGTAGGAAACTAAGATCAAGTAAAATCTCGAAAATAAAAGCTGCTTTAAAAATATTAGTCAACATTAACTGCACCAAAGTATCTGAGAGCTTAAACAAGTTTTTCCCACATAATGTGCATTGTCACCATTTCATAAAAGATGCCAACAAGGCAAAAACGAGGTCCATGATTAGTCTGCATACTGAACATTTTTTCACAATGATGTGTTTTACACTCTATTCAAATAGACACTGACTTGAGCGATAAAACAGGATTTAGCTGCACAAAAGTAGAACTTAAAGGTTCTATTTACTTAGTACTTTAGAGTTTAGAAGACCACATAAATGGTTATGGCAGGCCAGATTTGGTCCCCCCACGTTTTTTACAATAGTCTCACTGTGATTAGATAGTTTAGCAGAGATGATACGTAAAAAAACACTGAAATGATAGGTTGACGCAATATGAATTACCAAAAGTTTAGAAATATTTAAACCTTTGCTAATAATTAAGTCCTGAGTGTGTCCTCGAATGTGTGTTGGTTTATTGAAATGCTGGGTAAGGCTGAAGCTATGAAGAGCATTACTTAATCTTTTTACTCGGCTATCTTGGGGGTTGTCAATATGGATCTTGAAATCCCCCACAATGATTAATTGGTCATAGTCGATGAATATTACGGAAAGAAGGTTGTGGAAATCATTAAAGTTGGAGTTAATGACTAATGCCTGGATGAGCTCCAACGGATGCACTCTGACCTAGTTAGTAAGTAAATAGGTTAATTATTGTATCATTGTTAGAACTATATAGGCTATTGCAATGATAGTTTTTAGATTATTAATAATTGTGCTGGTCAAATATATTCACCTCCATCAACGCTGTTCAGCACTATTTTCTTGTACCCTCCAACCCAAATGTTTCTATTTGATTTAGAAAAATCTAGACCTATGAAACTTTCTCTCTGAGAGATGATGTGCTTTGTTTTCCTGAATGGTTTCTGTTCTGTTCCGTCTCTGAGAGCTCTTATTGATTTTGTTTCTTATTTGGCTATTTAGGACAAATCTGACAGTTTCTCCTCATGCATTAAAATAAATATTTATAATTCAGCAAAAAACATGTATCCACTTCTTTTGCTTACTTGAGATGTTTAAAATAGGCCAAATCATGCAAATCACATTTGCAGTCAGAACGAACTAATTAAATTGTAAAAACTGATTACACAGTTTTACAGTCCTTCGCATAATTTTTTGTGTGTTTAGCAAATAACTCTGTGATGGAGCTGCAGCACAATGGCCTATTGAGAGACAGAGGCAGATTGTAATGGAGAAGTGGAGTAGGTATGAGTGGGAACTTATTCTCCCTGCTCTCCCCTGGCTTTCCAACATTAACAGCCTGCCTTTGGAGTAATAAACATTAGGACTATCAGGGGTCACTAAATGAGATCAGCAACAGGCAGCCATTGTGCCACAGCTTAACAAAGTAGATGGATATTTCTGGTGCTTATGAAAATCTCTCTTGATGGATACAGCAGACAATATTTTAGCCAAATTTTAGTGGCTTCTGAAGGTTTTTATGTGGGACATATACTGTTTTTCAAAACATCAACCTGCTTGAATTCTCTAAAGACAGCTTAGTTGTTTTGCATTGGAACTTGTGGAATAATTGGTTTTAGCCCTGCTGTTTGCTGATGTTCTATCCAAAGTCAGAGCCATGACACACTGTGAGTGGAGCTGGCAGCTGGCTGTCTCTGGACCGTGGGAGCCCTGCAGCAGGAGAGGCTGCAAGCTGCACTGCCTAATGGGACCTGATCAGAAGCTTAGGTCACTGCCATCTCAAATCCAGTCATGGCACTGCAGACATCAGCGCTAACTCACCTCAGATTAGAGGCTGGAAGCATGGCTGTAACACACTCTGACACCTCAAAGCAGAACCTTGGTTGTAGCATTTCAATTAGCTGCCTTCTCCAGCTCACACACATCTAAGCACCAGCGTGCGCACCTTGGCCCCGAGGGGCCCCACCAGGCCAGGGTTTGCCCTGCTTTTCCGACGTATGCCTGCTGACAGCTTGGCAGGAATGTTTTCTGTTCTGTTGCATCATTTTTATGGGATTTCCATCTGAATAACTCAGTTCACCAGGTGAGGAAGAGATGAGAATAACAACAGTGTTCACTGCCACCTGCAGTGGCTTGCAAAAATATTCGGCCCCCTTGAACTTTTCCACATTTTGTCACATTACAGCCACAAACATGAATCAATTTTATTGGAATTCCACGTGAAACACTGATACAAAGTGGTGTACACATGAGTATTGGAATGAAAATCATAGATGATTTCAAATTTGTTTTACAAATAAATAACTGAAAAGTGGGGTGTGCGTTATTATTCAGCCCCCTTTGGTCTGAGTGCAGTCAGTTGCCCATAGACTTTGCCTGATGAGTGCTAATGATTAAATAGAGAGTACCTGTGTGTAATCTAATGTCAGTACAAATAGAGCTGCGCTGTGACGGCCTCAGAGGTTGTCTAAGAGAATGTTGGTCGCAACAACACCATGAAGTCCAATGAACACACCACACAGGTCAGGGATAAAGTAATTGAGACATTTAAAGCAGGCTTAGGCTACAGAAATATTTCCCAAGCCTTGAACATCCCACAGAGCATTGTTCAAGCGATCATTCAGAAATGGAAGGAGTATGGCACAACTGTAAACCTACCAAGAAAGCCTTCCACCTAAACTCACAGGCCGAACAAGGAGAGCACTGATCAGAAATGAAGCCAAGAGGCCCATGGTGACAATGGACGAGTTGCAGAGATCTACAGCTCAGGTGGGGGGATCTGCCCATAGGACAACTATTAGTTGTGCAATGTACAAAGTTGGCCTTTATGGAAGAGTGGCAAGAAGAAAGCCATTGTTAAAAGAAAATCATAAGAAGTACCGTTTGCAGTTTGCCAGAAGCCATGTGGGGGACACAGCAAACATGTGGAAGAAGGAGCTCTGGTCAGATGAGACCAAAACGTAACTTTTTGGCCAAAATACAAAAACGATATGTGTGGCTGAAAACTAACACTGCACATCACTCTGAACACACCATCCCCCCTGTCAAATATGGTGGTGGTAGCATCATGCTTTGGGGGTGCTTCTCTTCAGCAGGGACAGGGAAGCTGGTCAGAGTTGATGGGAAGATGGATTGCCCCAAATACAGGGCAATCGTGGAAGAAAACCTCTTGGAGTCTGCAAAAGACTAGAGACTGGGGCGCAGGTTCACCTTCCAGCAGGATAACAACCCTAGACATAAAGCCAGGGCAACAATGGAATGGTTTAAAACAAAACGTATCCATGTGTTAGAATGGCCCAGTCAATGTCCAGATCTAAATCCAATCGAGAATAAGAAGAATGGGCAAGACTTTCAGTCTCTAGATGTGCAAAGCTGGTAGAGACAGACCCTAAAAGACTGGCAGCTGTAATTGCAGCAAAAGGTGGTTCTACAAAATATTGACACACACCCCACTTTTCAGTTATTTATTTGTAAAAAAAAGAAAATTGGAATCATGTATGATTTTCTTTCCACTTCTCAAATGTACACCACTTTGTATTGGTCTTTCACGTGGAATTCCAATGAAATTGAATCATGTTTGTGGCTGTAATGTGACAAAATTTGGAAAAGTTCAAGGGGGGGCTAATACTTTTACAAGCCACTGTATATGCTAATGCTGGACTTTTGGCTAGAGTGAAGAGTGAAATGACCTATTGCTTCATTACGCAGTGCTCTTTTACCATGTTGAACAACTTTTAGACTGAATTTTTACTAAACAACCTGATCTGAGCCGTTCTTAATGAAAGGCTTTTATGCATTCCAAGTGAAGCCATTAATGATGAACTGAATGCGCTTTCAGGCTGTTCTGTCATTATTTGTGCAACACTGGCTCAGCCACTTATTAGCCTGCCACCCTATCAGGCATTCACCTGCCTTTGCCTTTTCCTAATGTGAACATGTCAACCAGACGACCTTGGCTGTTTTTGAGTGTAAGAGCTGACCTCTGTTTACCCCCAGGTTCCTGTCATGGAAATGGAATGCATGAGGACACCTCAGACACCTCGATTCATTTGAATGGTTTTCAACACAAACATGTTAGTTGGGTTGGAGTGGGAGGAAAAAAAAAAACTCATCTTTGTCCTACTCCCAATAATTAGGAGCTTGACAGAGATAATATACACAGTGGAGTGGGGTATGCCCCTACACTGAAAGAGCATCACGGCAGCATATTGAATACACTCATTCAGCCTGTAGACGGGAGCAGGAAGGAGTTTTAACAGTTTATTACTTTCTAGAAAAGAGTAACCTTAAAGCCTTCCCTTCTCAAGCAATTTCAGAACATTAATATGTTTCTATAATAAAATAAAATCTCCCAAGGATGGGGAAAAAATGAAGACAGATTTAATTTTACTTAAAATAAAAATGTGCATATATTTGAAGCAGCAATATTCAATTTATTCATTTATTACCAAAAAATTAGCTATAATTTTACTAGCAGAAAACACTCTAACTTGATTTTGCCATATCAAGTTAACCATTCATTTCAAAAGAGCCCCTGTGTGTGTTTCAGCTAGAGACAAGCTGCACTCCTGGGTACTGCTACCGTTGTCCAGGTTTTGCATACAGATGGAGACGTCCGCTGCAAGTCAAACATCGGCTCAGTGGGTGTGAGGCAGACCGCTGCTGACAATAATGGGCTGTCTGTTTGTGCTGCAGAGGGTTGCTGGGCCCTGACCTCCATTTAGATGCCCGGAGAGAGAGAGATAAAGCTCTGTGATGAGGACTCACCTTAAGCCCAGCGAGGTCACAGGGCTTCTGTCAGTCAAAGCGTACATCTCAATCCCCCACACAGCGTGTATCTTGTTGTGTGTGCGGACTCTAAGCTCTCACTGCTGCCTGAATCTGCAGCATTGAACTTTCATTTCAAATCTTCATTTCATTCATTTCATTTCATTCTTATCTTCAGATAAGACAATACATGAACACTTTGGATGCCATAATACAAACCATGTCTTGTTGTCTTAAAATAATGTGAATTATCCCACAACACCATACAAACAATGATGTTAGGACGTGGAAACAACATGGTGAGGGGCTTTTTTTCAACTTGCAGTAGACTCTATATGAGGCAAGGATGAGTGGACAAGACATTTCTGATTAAGTGCTTCCATCTACCAAGAAAATAAAGACCAACTAGTCACCAGAATGGATCCACTAGAAAATCGATGGAATGAACTAGAACTTAGATTTCCCAGAAGGCAACCTTTAGGATTTGAGGACTATTCAAGTGGAAGAATGCCAAGGCAAATTTATTCATATTGCACACTTTCAGCAACAAGGCAATTCAATGTTCTTTGGCTGATTAGAGGAGAAATTTAAATAAAACCTTAAAACATAACATTAGAGACAAATAACATATAACACATTAAAACACGACATTCCAGCTTTTAAAAATCACTCAAAGGTAGTATTTAAGGTGCGTTGGACGATTAGGAGAAAATAAAAAGCAGCAATAACAAAGATGAAATCAGAACTTCAAAGACATAATGATAATTAAAAAACACTGCTGTTATAAAATTTCAGTTATAAATGATTTAACCAAAGTTGTTCTAAACAGATGGGTTGTTAGCTTTGATTTAAAGCAGCTCAGTGATTCAGATAGCCTGAAAAAATCCAGACCCTAATCTATTAAGATTAAGGGTCTGGCAAGAAGTAATGAAAAGGGCCTAACTCGAGGGGCGGAACCAAGCGTGCATATGAAACTCTCACTGCATGCAAATGAATAAAGCCACGACCAATCACAACAATACATGGTGTGATGTATCCAGAGCTACCAGCAGAGCTAAATAATTAAACTCTCGCTGTGTCCAGTCGCCAAAACAGTGTAAAGGAACAATTCGATTGCAGTTTTCTGTTCATCTTTTAGATAAAAAGCCAAGTCTAACTCGTTTCTTGTAGCAGCCAAAGCCGTTTTATACAACTGGCATTCATCTGTAGCCATCTTTCAAAGTTTACTAAATGATTCTGGACGTCTCAGCGATGTCATCATCTGCTTAGCTCACCGCTGAGCCGCCTACATCAGATACACAGATTTGATTGGTTCCCCGAGTTGCTCATCTAATGCAGTAACGTGCATCATTGCTCGATGGCATAGCGTCTTGCAGACACAATTCAAATTGTGCTCTAGCGACACCTCTGGATTTCCAGGGTATGATTCAGCAGCTTTGCAGTGGTCTGGGCATTTGTTCCAAATAAAGGGAGCATAGAAACGGAAAGCTGCTTCTCCACGTTTGGTTCTGATTCTACGGATGCTGAGTAGACCTGAGTGGTCAGATGGTTGGTATAGTGACGACTGTTCTTCAACATACTTTGGTGCTAAGCTGTTCAGTGATTTTTTTTCTGAGTTACTGGATGCCAGTGGAAGGACATTAGACCTGGATTGATGTTTTTTGTTTTCCTTGTTGTAGTACCTTTGCTGCCATGACTTTGGGCAAGACACTCGATTTGTAGTGTAAAACATTTTGGAGTCCTTGAACAAACATGTACAGGTCCTTTACCATAGCTGAGTGTTTAATAAAACTACATTTTTTCAGCTGTCTTAAAAGTTCCAATAAAGGTTTTTCTTCTTCTTTTTTTTACTGTTTTATTTCTGATCTTATTCTTTGACCATGTGTTCTAGATCCAGCGCTCCAGAAACAAGCAGATGAAGGAAATGTTCCCAGAAGGCTTTGGGATCCACCATGCTGGCATGCTGCGGTCAGACCGCAGCTTGATGGAAAGCTCCTTCTCTAAAGGTCACCTGAAGGTCCTGGTCTGCACTGCCACCTTAGCCTGGGGAGTCAACCTGCCAGCCCATGCAGTTATTATTAAGGTCCTTCATTTCAGCCGGATTTTTACTTATGTATTTCTTTTTTGTTACTTATGTGTCAAGCTGCTTCTAGCTGTTACTGTTAATATACACTCAGAACAAGCCCGGCTAAAACTGGAGAGAACAGCCCTGATATTTCAGGCTTCCAAAGACCCTAATCTACTTTTAATTTAGTTTGTCATGAAGTATTTTTTTAATGGTAACGGCCTTGAAGTTGCTGGGCAGGTTTGAGAGAATGTAAGTCTAATCTAGTCTTATGTTTATTTAGACATTGCATCCATCCATCCTTCCTTCTAAATGTAACATGCAAAATAATTTGTAGCTTGAACTCTTACAGAATGTGGTCCAGGAGAACAGTTGATTGGCTGAGCTCATGCCTGTGACGCTCTGTTTCCAACAGGGAACTCAAATCTATGATGCAAAGCGTGGTGCATTTGTGGACCTAGGAATCTTGGATGTGATGCAGATTTTTGGCCGAGCGGGTCGACCTCAGTTCGACAAGTATGGAGAAGGCACCATCATCACCACCCACGACAAGCTGAGTCATTACCTCACCCTGCTCACCCAGCAGAATCCCATCGAGAGTCAGTTCCTGGGCAGCCTGGCCGACAACCTGAATGCAGAGGTCAGTTTGTGGACAATTCTCCCTATTAGAGAATCGCTATTGATTCTCTGTGCCTTCTGCAAATAAAAACATTTACTGAACACTTTTCTGGAATAGCCTTGCCGTTTTCAGCCAAGTCTTACTATGATATCTGTGAGTTTCATCATCATTTGTAATGCTGGAGAGAACTCTCAGATTAAATTTATCAGCATAATGATGCTCCTTTATGGGCAGCAAGATCGCCTCTGTCCTCCATCCCATTCAGCCCAGGTAAAAGTTTACATACATTTATCAGCAGTAAAGAATATCTCCAAAATTTGGGGCCTAAAATGATGCATTATAATAATATAATAATCTTTTTAAAGTGCTGTCCTGTGACAGACCAGCTGATCCGTCATAGTGAATGGGCACATCTTCATTGGGAATGATGTCAGAAGTCTTATTTGTACCAAAGCAACTTTGTTGTGTTTATAATCCTTCTTCTGTTGGATCCTCCATCTGGCCAAAACTATCATCCTAACATGATAGAAAGTTAGTCAGAAACCCCAAAGGTTGAAGACTGCACATAGTCATTGTAAAAACGGATGTGGAGCAGCCCCAAACTCTCCACACATAGCTGACATTTCAGAAGCATTCTGCCCACTGCACTGGTAGCTTGGATGCATCTGCAGACCTCTAGCCAAAATGAGTGAAAATCATGTTTAGAATGAGTTTTTTACTGGAACTCTTCCTCGTGCTGTTAACCCCTTGCTTATCTTACATGCAGAAGGTTGCGTACCTCCAGGTCAAAACTGCCTTTTCTTTCTCAACAACCTTTTTATATTCATTAAAACATTATTAGCGATGTCCAGATCCTGATCTCCAGATTGGATCAGACTGATCTTTTCATATTTTTAGTGATTGGAAATTGGCTATGTGTGCTGATGAGAAGTGCAGATTTTTAGAAGTATGTTTCACAATAATTCAAACCTCGGTTGTGTTGTAAACCAAACATGTCATTTCAGTTATTGTTTTGATTTGGTTCAACCTTTCCAGAAATTGATGAAATTCTTATTAAATTCCTCCACTACTCTGGTATTGACTCAAAAATATAGTGAATGCAATCCTAATGACATTGGAGGGCAGCAATGGGAATGCCAGCATATAGCCTGCCGGAAATACTTTTCTTTATAATACTGTACAAAGTAAGTATTTTGTTTTTTACTTTTGTCTGACATATTAAACTGAAGCTGACCTTTAATTCTCTGTAAGATTTTGATGTCATGGGATTTACAACAATAATGGTAATGCTTAATAATGGAATTAGTCTTATACAAAGTTGAGTTTTGTAAATGTCAATACTAAAGGCAAAATATCTGATTGGGACCGGAAAAATACAACATAGTGGAAGCTTTGGAGCATTGCTTGAGAAGAGACAGCACTGATTCTGACCAGTTTGTTTTTTAATGATAGCTACGGTGATGTTTTATGCATTCACCCTGTAGAGGGCACATTTTCTGATACGCATATTAAACACAGATTTTATGGGCTCCTTGCTTGATATGCCAAGGTCTTAAAGTTATTTTATGAGTTCCTTGTAAAGTGTGTTAGTCATACATTAGTTCAACGGTAGAGAGATTGTCTACATTTCTTTGTTGACGCAATCAGTTCTGCATCAGATGTGTGATAGTTCACAGGTTTAGGTTAGTTTACATAGAAAGACTCAACTGATTTGAAATCCATGTTTTTGACTGCATTTTCCTGAAGCATCCAGAAGATGGCGACAGAGACCACTGATAATGACAGTGAGGGTGGGTGAGGCTGAGATCTTCCTCTCTGCTCTTGTCCTGCAGGTTGCCTTGGGAACTGTGACCAATGTGGAGGAGGCGGTGAAGTGGCTCAGTTACACCTACCTGTTTGTCCGGATGAGGGCTAACCCGCTGGTGTACGGCATCAACCACAAAGCCCTTCAGGTTTGGGAAACCTCTGCTGATCTCTGACATCTTAGCTAAGGCCTCCCATGATTATTCTTTGCTTTGATGCACAGAAGAGAAAGCCAACAGCAGAAACATGTTTTTATGCCAGCTTGAACAGCATTCAGTGAAGTTGTTAATTGTAGATATTAAAGAGTCCTGTGAGGTGAACATCAAATACAATGTGTCAAAAAAGTTTTTAGTCAGCCACCAATTGTGCAAGTTCTGCCTATTAAAAAGATCATAGGTATACCTCAACTAGGAGAGTCTAACTGAGAGAAAAAAATCCTGAAGATCACATGGTCTGATTTTAAAATATTGTTTTTGCTAATTATGGTGGAAAATAAGTATTTGGTCACCTACAAACAAACAAACAACCTTCTTTTGTAGGAGGCTCCTCTGTCCTCCACTCATTACCTGTATTATTGGCTCCTGTTTGAACTTGTTT
Source organism: Apricaphanius iberus (assembly GCA_028564705.1). NCBI lineage: Eukaryota > Metazoa > Chordata > Actinopteri > Cyprinodontiformes > Aphaniidae > Apricaphanius > Apricaphanius iberus. The sequence goes on along the minus strand of JAPXFQ010001372.1, from coordinate 565,055 downwards.
CACGATAAAAGACACCTGTCCACAACCTAAAGCAGTCTTACTCCAAACTCCACTATCTCCAAACAAAGAAACAAAATTGTAGATCTCCATCAAGCTGGGAAGACTGAATCTACTATAGATTAGCAGCTCGGTGTGAAGAAATCAATTGTGGGTACAAATATTAGAAAATGGAAGACATATAAGACCTCTGATAATCTCCTTCGATCTGGGGCTCCACACAAGACCTCACCCCGTTGGTTCAAATTGATTACAATTCCAGTGAGGAAAAATCCCAGAACAACACGGTGGGACCTGGTGAATGACCTGCCGAGAGCTGGGATCAAATTAACAAAGGCTACCATCAGTAACACACTACACCACCAGGGACTCAAATACAGTAGTGCAGGACTTGTCCTCTGCTTTAGGCCAGTACTTGTCCAGGCCCGTCTGAAGTTTGCTAGAGAGCATCTGGATGGTCCAGAAGAGGACTGGGAGAATGTCATATGGTGAGATGAAAACTTTTTGGTAAAAATTCTACTTATCCATTTTGGAGGAGAAAGAATACCTACTGTGAAGCATGAGGGTGGAAACATTATGACTTAGCTGTATTTCTCATTTTGTCCCTCATATTTGAGGTATACTTATGATAAAAATTACAGGCCTCTCTCATCTTTTTAAGTGTGACAACTTGCACTATTGGTGGAGGACTAATTCCTTGTTTTGCCCCACTGTAAATGTGTACCTTGTTTCAGATGGATCCAGGTCTGGAGCTGCACAGGAAGGAGCTGGTGGTAGAGTCCGGCCGGAAGCTGGATAAGACCAGGATGATCCGCTTTGACGAGCGCACCGGCTACTTCGCCTCCACAGACCTGGGCAGGACGGCCAGCCACTTCTACATCAGATACAACACCATCGAGGTACCCCAGCTTTGTGTCTTTGGAATGTTTAGCTTTACTGTGGAAAACTGATGCAGATTATTGCCAGCTTCTTTGATGCTGAATGTATAATGCATCCCAAAAGGCCAGCTGTAACTCCTCTACCCTCCTTCTCCTTCCTGCATGAAGACATTCAATGAAGAATTTAACTCTCAGAAGACCGAGGCAGAAATCCTTACTGTTGTGTCCAAAGCAGAGGAGTTTGATCAGTTAAAGGTAGGAGAATCTGTTGTTAAATACTATGCCCTGTTGGGTCTCAGCATTACTAAGATGGCGTCTGTCGGTAGATCCGCGATGAGGAGTTGGAGGAGCTGGACCAGTTGCTCCATAACTGCATGCTGCCTGTGGCAGGCGGCGTGGAGAACGGCTATGGCAAAGTGAACGTTTTGCTGCAGACTTACATCGGACGAGGAGAGGTTGATAGCTTCTCACTCATCTCAGACCTGTCGTATGTGGCACAGGTGAGGATCAAATCAATACACAGTACTGTGCCTTCCACTGAAGTACCTCCCTGTCTCAGAGGGGAATGTACAGTTCCTTTATTAGGAATCTTTTTAAAACAAAAGTCATGTGTCAAGGCATGTTTGAAGACAAATTGGTCTAGTTCATCCAGGTATATAGAAGCCAGTTTAACACAGCGCCCCCTATGAAGCTAGGGACTATTCATTTCACCTTTAACGATGAAGCCACAGTTATTACAGGACTTTTCTGTCTCTCCAAATCACCTAAACTGCAAATCTGAAGAAAAACTGTCACGATGGCGATTCAGAAAATGTGTCTTTAAATTCTTTGGACCACAGCATGAGATATGGAAGCCATTTCACATGCTGATGGTGGTAAGCTACATGTAGCCACAGCTGTACTGGGGCACACTGCCAGGCAATCGGTGGCATCAGCAGTCAAGGTGGGTGAAGTTTTTTGCCCAAAGACACGCTTTTTAAAATGAGGAAACATTTCTCCAATCTCCAAAAAGCATTTATGAAAGATAAGAAGGCCCAAGACCATTAAGACACTTAGAAACCATTAAAAGAACCTTAATATCCATCCTAAAACATACAGGCAGCGAGTGCAGTGATTTTAAGACGGGTGTAATGTGCTCCCACCTCCTCATCTTCATCAGGACACGAGCTGCTGATTTTTGTAGAAGCAGTGAACCTGAAATAATCTTTTTGGTAAGACCAGAAAGCAGGGCATTACAGCAATCAATTCTACTGGTGATAAAGGCATGCATTAGAGTCTCCGTATTGGCCCGAGAGAGAATGGGGCGGACTCTGGCGATGTTCTTTAGGTGATAAAAACCTGTTTTGGGAATGTTTTTAATGTGAGGATAAAAGTCAGCTCAGAGTCAAAAATCACACTCTTCTTCACTTGTAAAGTAGATTTAAAAGGCAATGATCATAGTATTGGTAAAGGTTTCTTTCTCTGAACCTCAGGACCGGTGACTAAAACTTGAGCTTTGTCCTGGTTGAGCTGGAGAACGTTTCTTGCCATCCAGGATTTTATGTCTCTCTGCCTCCCTAAAGTTCCTCGTAAGTTTTTTTTTTAGATCTTCATTTCTCCAAGGCATTGCAGGTCTTGAGTGCAAGAGTTTAACTTTAAGTGGACCCAGCAAGTCAAGAGCGGATTGAAGGCTTCTGTTAAAATCACAGGGGGCAGGTAAGAGAATAGGAGGAAAATTATGAAAAACTTCTGGAAAACCTGCAGCAACGGGTTAGATGACGCTTACTGACGGTTCTCACAGAGGTCTCTAATTGGATGGAACTGGTGATATTAAAAAACACACAGTAGTGATCAGAGAGTCAATAACAGATGAAACACTGGTGGACAGGCCATACATGATGACTAAGTCCAGGGTGTCCTCAGTTGTGAGTTGGCTGTGTGACATGTTGACTAAAATCCATACAATTCAGAATCTTTAAGAAATCTGTTGATAGAGGATCTTAAAGGTTATCTATATGTAGATTAAAATCACCAGCTAAAATGATCCTTTCAGAAGAGTTGTACAAAGTTAATAAAAGCTCTGAGAATTCTTGAATAAAAAGTGCATTCTGTTTAGGATGTAGTATATTCTAAGGTACTATAATGATCTAATTTTACAGGTGTTTGGCAGAAAGCATGGATGAGCTTATAAAAGCAGTTCTGCGTCTACAACTTGCTATTCCTCTTTGAATAAAAAAGTTGAAAGTATCTGTGTATTTAAGTAGTCAGTGTGAATATTAATCTTTAAAAATGGTCGACAGCCTTAACATTTTTCTCTCACCGTTTTAATAAACTGGTCAAATACGGAAAATCTTCCTTAGGCGTGACCCCTGATGTGTATGTACATTCTCATTATTGCGTTTATTTAGGTTTAGGTGCTATTTGTATTTTTTTATTATGTATTTAAAATGTATTATATTTACTGTTGCCCTAAAATCCAAAAGTGAATAATTTATTTATTACTTGATTGATCAGCTACATTATAGAAGTGTTCCGTTTGTTAACAGAATTGTTAAATTTTAAACCAGTGCTTCTCAAATAGTGGGGGGCGCCGTGACCCCCCAGCCAACCCTCGTGCCTCCCTCCCGGTTCCTGAGGCTTGTATTTATACTTTAACGTTGCTCAAGCCTCCAGTCACTAGTTGGCAGCAGTGCTCAAACTTATCAACAGGCTGCCTGTTCAGCACAGCAGACGAGGCCTGTACACAGACAGAGAGCTGATGGAGTCCACGGTATGGGAAGGAGAGATGGACTCACGGTAACAACAAAAAATGGACTGAAGAATTAAATGCTGTTGCCCTAGTCATCTGGCGGCTCCCGCGCTTGTAAGGCTGACTTCTTGCTGTTGCCAGAAGTTCGGCCCACCTCTCCAGGCAGACAAACTAAACCTGCCCGCCATAGCGAGGAAACTCACAGAAACACAGACGCCCCCCATCTCCGAAAAGAAAAGAAAAGAAAAACGAAAGACAAACAAGTGACGCTTAGTGTGAAGGTCAGAGATGTTTATGAATCAAGAGATAATCCTCCTATAATTTCTGTAAAATCACGGTGACGACCAGTGATGGAGAAGGGTTGCCTTAGAAAGGAGAAGGAACTAACCTGTTAGGGAATTTAAACGCAAAGGAAGCATAGCTGAAAGATTTCTAAAAATAAAAAAACACTGACATACATTTGTTTTGCTGGAGTCTGGGAAGGAGTAGGAAATAAAAATAAACACAGGCTTTGATAAATATGAAAGTAATACCAATACTTAGCTACTGGTTCCAGGTCTCTATGAGACTTGATTGGTGGCGAGAGATTTTCTTTTATAATATGAAAAATATGTGATTCTTCGTTTTGCACATGAGATGTTTTAATACTTTAAAAATGAATGGGAAATGCCTAAATCACAGCACTGTTAGATTTGTGAAAACAGTTGTGAATCACAGTAAATGTGGATCTCTTTGGTTATTTATCTGGTAAATTGTTTTCAGTCACCATAATTGCACACTTTTTGGTTTAATAAAAATTACTAGAATGGAAAAAGTAGAATTCAGAAAAATCTACATGGAAAAAGTGGAACTTTTGAAGTAAAACTTATCTAAAGTAATTCAATAGAATGTATATGGTTGCAGAGTTGAAAAGAAAAACAGTGAAAGTAACAGAAGAAGTTATGTAGTCGCCCTTTTTTGAAAAGTGATTTATGTAATTTAAATGTTACAGTTTAGACTATAAATGCACCTCCCAGTGAATCATTTCAACTTTCTCTGTTCTGAGCATCACACAGACTAAAACGTTTGGATTAAATGTTACCAACTGACTCCATAAACAAACTTGGAAAGACCTAAAACAGTAAAATAAGCTGCAACCATTGGAAGTAGTTGCAGCTTATTTAAAAAATAATCGTAATCAGTATATATTATATGCAGTGTGCTGGTGCCATTGGTTTGTATCAATAAATAATGAAAGATTTTCAGATATAAATCTGGCGGGGGGACGTGAAAAAAAATGTATGGATGGCAGAAAATAATTGAGAAGCACTGTGTTAAACTTAGGTAAATAAAAAAGGAACATCCTCGATCTCTTTCTACGCTCTTTATTCTTTTTTTTATGTATCCCCTATATAATTATCGGATCAGGACAGGTTTTGGTAGATACTCAAAATCAAATGACTCGGACTCGAGGGCAAAAAAAACCCTGAACTGGATATCCCTAGTTTTCTTCTTTCAGGAAAAAGAAACATTTTGACAGAAATAACATTCCAGGTAGGTCTACGCACTAAGGTGAAGTCCACTCCAGTAATATTAGATTTGGCTTCATGGCTGTGATCCGAAGCATGACTGCTCTGGTTGTTGTGGACGCTGGTTCTTTGGCTGTAGATCAGAGCGGTGTATCAGGGATCATCAGGATGGCTTTTAGGAGGTGTTGGATCTGCCCTGACTTCAGGCATCAGCTTTCACTTGTCCTCCTTCACAAGCGTATCCAACAGACAATCTGATCACATTAACACCTGACTAAATCAATCACAGCTGAGCACTTTATCAGTAAGCGCTACCATCTGACCTCCTCTCCAGATCCGACTTAAGCTATCCATCAGCATCCAGCTGTAGCATGTCTGAAGCAAAGAGGACCTCCCTCTGATTGCACATGATTAATCATGGGAGTCCAGGATCCTGGACCCTGCAGCAGCTGCATTCTGCCTGTTTCACATCAAACATATAACCCAGCTGTAAGGTTTAGTGGTAAATCTGTTGCTTCCTTTTTAAAAAAAAGAAAGGAACAGAGAAAGCTCGCCTGAAGTGCAGCATTAGTGTGTCTAGTTCTGTTGATTCAGCTTCTTCTCCTGATGTCATCCCCTCCCACAGAATGCTGCTCGGATTGTCAGGGCTTTGTTTGAGATCGCCCTGAGGAAGCGCTGGCCTGCCATGACCTACCGGCTGCTCAACCTCTGCAAGATGATTGACAAGCGGCTATGGGTGTTTGCCCATCCTCTCCGCCAATTCCCCAACCTGAGCCACGTTGTTCTCAACCGGCTGGAGGAAAAGAGGCTCACGGTGGACAAACTGAAGGAAATGCGGAAGGATGAGATCGGTAAAAACACGCCACTCTCCCCAACCTGTTTCTCCACAGCATGCACACTTTAGTACAATAAAACACATTCATTGGTATTTGTTTTCCATTTATTTTAAGTAATTCTAAAGCCAAACAAGCTGAACAGAGAACTACTTATAAAATTAGAAGGTAAACTCCATCCAATCATTATCTATTCCTAGAAGGGTTGTGGTGGGGCTGGTGTGTATCTCCAGTGGTGAATGGGCGAGAGGCGGCGGGCCCCCTGGATAGGTCGCCAGTCCATCTCAGAGAAAGTAAACCATTGGACTTAAAATAGGAACGTTTCAACTGCTCTCACAGCTTCCTCCTGCTCCACATGGAGGTGAAATGCTCACCCACTGTGGGAAATCAAAAGTGGGGTTGCTGCAGAGGTCATCATGAGGTTTTGGATTTTGGCTCAGTTGGAAGATTTTTTATGGGGGTTTAGATGTTCTTGAGGCTGGAATTAAGCACCTCTTCAACCAGATTGGCCATTTCCGAGCAGGACAGAGGGGAAAGCCGGCAACTTGCGGTGATCCTGCAGACTCACGTGTTTAAGTCTCCGGTGTATTCCACCTCTTTTGCCCCTTTTGCGGCATCCCTGCTTTGTCCCCAAGCCAAAATCCAAAACCTCATGATTCCAGAGGAATATTTGGCGGTGGCAGGACAGTACTTTCACCGAACGGTTGAAGTCTCATGAGTACCTCCGGGCTATAGGTAACCCTTGGGAGGGCATTTTGCCAATGCGAGTTTGCTTTTTTTTTCAAACTCTTGACGAGCACAGAGTACAAAATACAGTCCACAGAGCAGCAATAGCACGTTCAGTTTAAGTATCCACATTGTCATAGAATTGTGCTGACACACCAGTCACACACCACAAAACTCTCACTAAAACAACACTCTAACCAAGTAGCTGCCCGAGTCGCACACTGTGAAGCGTCCCCAGAAATCGCACACTGTGGCGTGTCCCTGGAAATCGCACACTGTGGTCCCTGGAAATCAATTGAGCAGGAAATGTTTGCACATTTGTACCAAGTGGTCATAGGTGTGAATACTAATCTGTCAAACTGACAGACAGCCTTCAAATTTTTCCGTTCCCATTTAAAAACAGCAGTCAAATATGGAAAATGTTCTGTTAAAGGAGAAGTTTGGCGGTTTCATCAGCCTGATGCTTTGGAGCCACTTGAGCCATTTTCAGATAGATGTTACGGAATATTTGCGGACAATTGCATCTGCTCTCTAACTGGAGTTTCCTTTTCAAACACACCACTAATTACTGGAACATTGCCGTTCAGATGCTTTCGACATCAAGAAATGTACCGGAGGATCCTGATGAATCCTCTGGGTGTGGGGGATACGACATAAACAGTGGGGCAGGCGTACATATCATTTCCCCAACTGAGCAATTTTTGCAAGAAGGCCAAAGAAACAGAATTCCTCACTGTGCTCGTCTTTTGTGTGCAATTATGCACACATGAACTTTTACAGCCTTAAAACATATATAATTGTAAAAAATAAAGATAACTACATGGCGGATTTTGATTGTTTTGAGTTATTTTTAGAACCTAACCCAGTGCTCCATCCCAGTTGTACTCTGAGCAGAACTTTCACTCTGTGCTCTACGACGGTTGGTAGAACTTGCTACTGCAGACACCAACATGGTTCGCACTTGCATGTTTACAAATTGCATAAATAAAATGGTGAATTGGACTGAGTTCAGCTTCCACAGGTTCCTTTTCTGCAACCGGCTCAAGCTACAGCTGTAATGGTGGACAGCTGCGACATCACTGAAATCACTGGGTGGTGTACGTTGGAATAAAACCGAGGGTGAAGAAAACACAGCACTTTAAAGGTGCTCTGAACTCACAGGGGAATAGTGCTAGTAATCCATAACAATACATTGGTGAAATGAAGGAGTTTTGTGGCAGATAATGCCTGATATAGAGGCTGTTTTTGGAATATGGCTATATGCTGATGGTGAATGGATAAAAAAGTTCTTCCAAAGGATACCATGTGGCTCCAAACTTGTCTGGGTGAGTAAATGAATGCGATCAACACTAAAAATAAGGTCTCCCTTTAAGGCGCCTCCTGCTTACAGGCATAAAATGGTTCTGTGTTCCAGTTGCTCTGTTGTTCAGTCATTTCAAAGTTAACTGTATAACTTGTTCTTTGCTTCAATACAGTTTTTAGTGCAAGTTTCAAACATCAAGTACTGTGATTAATCTATATATCAAATATTGAATGATTGTTGTGTTTTGACATCAATATTGTGATCATTATCAGTTGAAAAAATGTTGGCCATGGTGTTCCCAGGTCACATGCTGCACCATGTCAACATTGGACTAAGCGTCAAGCAGTGCGTCCACCAGATCCCCTCCTTCACAATGGAGGCGAGCATCCAGCCAATCACACGCACCGTTTTACGTGTGCGTCTCATCATCACTCCTGACTTCCGCTGGAATGACCAGGTTTTGCTCCTTCTGTTTCCTCATCATTGCTTATCAGTGCTTGTCAGTGTAAAGTATATTTCTTTAGTTTGAGTTCACATGTTTAAAGCATTGCTGTTACAGAAACTATATTAAATATTATATCTATGTGCATTTGATCCATACCCCTTTATTGTGTGGATTTATTGCGATATAAAACCAGAATGTAGCACATAGTTAACTGGATTTTGTATGGAACTAAATATCTAAAGATTGGCATTCATTTCAAATTACCCCCCTTTACTCTGAGTACGTTTGCAAGAGAAAATCGAATTATTACCTTAGTCCGACTTAAATCAGACGTTTGAAATGCATGTATACGTCTTAGTCCGGCTTGAATTCAACTGAACTGGAGTTTCAGAAGCATGACTAAGCTACCCAGATAATGTGATTGAGAATCGGACTTCTCGGCAACCAATCCCCCGCCTGTCTGTTTACTGCCTGTGTGCAGCTTGAATCTAACTGCTATAAGGCTAACACATAGGGGTGCATGTCGCCATCTGTCCTCGGGGAGTTGAACATACTTCTTTTAATAATTTCATTTTCTGAGTGAACTGGGACTCAGCTCTCAACGAGGGGCAAGCCATTAGTCTGCTTACTCCAAAAAGCTTCATTTAGATGGGTATGCACACATACAGTTTGATTCCCCTAAATAGACTCCATTGCAACCAGAAGTCGTCATATTAGTAAGCAGAGTGTGGCTATACGTTATTCAAGGTGAATACAGCTGTTCTGGGAAGGTCTTGGTTTATTTAACAGCATCCATGACTGGGAGCATTTCAAGGAGCGCTGTTCAGTCCATTATACAAAAAACATGAAAGAGTGGAGGACAAATGTAACCCCCCCGAAGACATTGGGCTCCATCTGAAGTACCCAAAAGGATATTATTAGAACACTGCAAACCCTTTAAATATACACTGTTATAAACCTGCAGAGCACCAGTCAATTGGTTAGTAATCAAAACCATTTCCTATGTGTTTCAGTTAAGTAAAAGTTAGTTTAGGGTTTATTCTTTCATGTATCAATACAGATAGTCTACCAATTGCTGTAGTTTCTGTCAGATTCTGAACTATTCCCTCTTTAACAGAACCTGCAGTATATATTATAGATAATGTTACATAAAACATTCAATAACAAAAGATGAGTTTGGTGGTGTTAAGGAGCGGAGGTCGGAGCTGGCAGGTCCAGCAAATTGGACCTGTGCAGGTTCTGACTCCAGTCTAGCTTCTAAAGCTATGAATACAGCATATATAGGCAGCAACACACTAAAGGCTCCACGTGTGTGTGCTGCTTTACTTCTCCGCCCCCCAGTAAGGAGTGTCAGCTAGCCGTTCATGCTGGGCCAGGTTCTAACTAATATGTTAGAAAGTGATGCAGTCAGAGTCAGAACTGTTCTTCAGTTCAAGTGACAGAAATGAACCTAAATCAGATCATTTCTCTCACTGCCACAGTTCCCATGGCTACTGTGTAGAGTGAGGCAATCAAATTAATAATAATAATTATGATAATAAAATAAAGATAAAACTTTCTTTCATTTTGGATTTCAGGAAAAGTGCGACAGCCTGTCTGTAACGTATCGTCTGTTTGACAGAACGCTTTAATCTCCAGAAAACTAATTGCTCCTTTCATTGTTTTATTTATAAGGACTGTAACAGTGCATATATTCATATTTTTCAGTACGGCCTAGCGCACTCATACTAAATGTATCTAGCGGTTTTCTACCTGAACACTTACAGAATGAACTCAAAGCACACAGAGCAGTGCGTTCCCCAGAACTACATTAAAAAGTGTCACCAAAGCCAAACAGAAAGAACTCCCAGCTATAAGAAAAACGCTGCTATGTGGAAACATAAATGGTTTCTCATGCAGCTACAATAGAAAAAGAAAGATAGACCAAACCAGGATTTCAGGAAAAAAAAGTTTTGTTTTTTAATGCTGATCAAATTAATAAAAAGTCATATTCACAGTTATATTTATTTTTCTTGATTAAAGTGTACTGAAAATGTACAGAACTGTGACTTTTATGTACCGGTTCATCCCGAATATTTATCAGTGGAACCCCTGAAAGATATGAAGGCGGGGTGATCGTCACAACAGAAGACAGTGGATATTAAAATCCGAAGTTTTTTAACCACCACAGATATGCATTGCTCTATCACTGGTGAAGGACTTGGATATAGATATTAATGGGCTGATTATTAGCAAACTCTGAAGGATGAATTGTGCTGTGAATCCAGGCTGACAACAGCTGCTGTATTTGAGGGTTTCAATTCACGCTTTTTCTCGTCCTCTCCTATAAACCACGCCACTCAATATTTACACAACTACTCAATAACCCAAGCAGCACAGCATGACCACATTTCATCAGAGACTAGAAGAGGCTCTGCTTCTACCTTTGTTATTCTTCCTGCCTTGGAATCTCCATCTGTGCTTGGGAGCCTGAATGCCTGCAGGCCTCGCCAAGATGTCTCACCTCAGTGGGCAGACAGGCCACGGGGGATCAGAGGAAGCTGGGTCCAAACGCTGTGATGGCATCTGGGGGGAACAGGAAGCCTATTGTAGCAGGGCTGAATATGAAGATGAATGTTTATGTCCGATTAGCAATGCATGCTCTAATCATGGGAGAGTGGTAACGGAAAACTGGCCGGCTTAGCCGTGATCCGGCTGCAGAGCTGGGACACATGTCCCAACACATGAGCCCTCGTCCCTGATGGCACCCTGAAAACGGACCACACCGATTCCTCTACAGACACAGTGACATCACGATGCAGCTATCATTCATTGTTGTCCATATCACTGCTAAGATGGTAATAATGAGCCGTTTTCTATCACAGAGCCTAACAAATGGATTCCTTCCCATGGATTTTCTTTGTATCTTGTTACGTAAATTTAATACATTTTATTGTTTTTTTCTATTCAAGCCATCGTTTTAGAGTGGAATAAAAATGATAGAAATTTTACTAATAAAACGTTGAATAAATGTTTTTGCAGTCAGTCGTCTCCAGGTCAGAACTTTGTAGATCCACTTTCACTGCGGTTCCAGCTGCCAGCCTTATGGGGATGTTTCTACCAGCTCTGTACATCTAGGTCATGTACACACGTAGCCGTTTTCTTTAAAACCAATATTTTCCTGAGCTTGCAAAAAAAGAAATCCCCACCCACATGTAACCAGATAAGTGTGTTTTTCATATATTGACATGGCAAACCTGTAGGGGGCAGTAGCTCTCCCAGATCCTATCCACTCAGAGTAACTTTCTACTCTCCAACTTCTACATACAGCAGTGATAGAGCTTTTGAAAATAAGCAAGCAAAAGTTCTTGAATAGTCGATAATGTCAATAGATCTGAGGGCATAAATGCTGTTTCTAAATCAACAAATGTCACACATGTGATGTTGGAGCATTTTTTGTTGTGGACTTCAACTCCTGCGACACTAAAAACTCGGGTTTTTCATCCGTCCACACACAGACGCTGAAAACCAGGAAAGCGGCTGGCCGGAGTTTTTACAAAGAATTGTTTGGAGCTGTAAATCTGCCCAGAAATGTGGATGATAGACCAAACCACAGAAAAATATCTGATTTGTGAAATACCCGTCTACTTAGCAGTTCAGCCTTAACCAGATCGGACAGAGTACCTGTGAACAGTTAGATTGAGATGAAGACACTTCCATCCTGAGCTTTCAGCTATACTGGGGGGGGGGGACTCCACACCAGTCTCAACCTTCATTTAATCCATCCTCACATCATCTCTGACTACTTTCCTTGTTTCTGCCAATGAAAAGTGTCCCCACAGCATGATGCTGCCATCACCATATTATATGGTATGGTGTATGGAGTATGGTGCGTTTATATATAATTTTCTTCAAAATGCAATTATCCAGCATGTTAACAAAAAGCGACAAACTGTGTTAAGGTACTGTAGTAACTTTTAGTTTTCTCAGTTTCATACACAGGTGAGCCATAACATTTGTAACATTTGCTTATTATCCTGGATCATAGAAACTATGAGACTTTCAACTTTTCCTTCCATACTGGCTCTCACTCCACTTCTTTAACTGTAGTTTGCCAAGTGTTTTTACACAAAACTAAGTGCAGCTCTAACAGAGCCTTGCCACTCTCTATTTAGTCCCATTGTAAGGAAATTTGATTGCAGTTCCACCAGAGTTCCACTGGGGGGCGATCGCCATGAGTGGAAGATAAATGGGAGTCTATGGAGCTAGACAGCTGGATTTTGAGGGGTATTCCTCCATAGACCTCCATTCATTCTACAGTCACCATGAGAGCGCCCTCATATGGAACCAAAGTGGAACTGTAACCAGTCCAGAAACCGGAAGTACCATAAGAGTGGTAGTAGAAATTCTCTGACCAAACCTAAAGTAACTTTTGCTGCTCGTCAAAAATCAGCATTTTCTCCGCTTCATAATGCGTCTTTAAAATTTGTGAATATCATATGTTTAACCCACGGTGCATTTAAAATGGTATCAGAAAATAACATTAACACTATCAATTCTCACTCATTTTTTTTAGCAATAGGGGACCCAGGGACCAGAAGTAGGGGGTGACTCCCCACGGGGTGTTCATGGGTAACCATGGCAACCACGAGGCAGAGAAATTCCAAAGAGACTGAAGCAAGCATGTGGGGACTTGGAAAACAACAATTTATTTCAGTCAGTCTATCAATCAATATGTGTATAGGGCCTTCCTCAGCCAAGGGAAACAAAGGTGCTTCACAGATCAATACAAAGATTTATTTACAAGAGAAAATGTGATTAGAAACAGATTAGAGTAAAAACACGAAACATAAAAGCAGCAGCACGTAATAGGTTTCAGCACTCCTAGATATTTGAACCATTACAGCAAAGGTGTGTCTACTTTAAAACATATAATCTGTGCAAATTGCAAAATATTAAGGGGGGGTCACAAATAAACAGAAGAGCTGAGAGTCACAGAGCGTTAATGCAGCGGTGTGCCTGGCAAAAATGGAGGAGGGTCGGGGGGGGCATGATGCATGTTTCAGCGGGTCAGTAGATCTAACACCAGGCCCAGTTCAGTACATAGATCTATTAGGACTGCTTTAGAGAATCTACATCTGCTCCCCCATCCAGCTGCTGCCAGTGGCTGATCTTCCTACAGCCTGCCTAAAGCTGGCCACATTTTCCACCATGTTTTTCTATAAATCTATCTTGGGGTAGAAAGTAGCTTAGGCAGTTTTCAGACGCTTTTTTTTTAAGCAAGCAGCTTCATAAATGTGACCCCAGTTGTTTTCCTGACCGGTATTTCTAAAGACAAGTTTATACTAGTTTGCCATTAAGACAAGTTTATATCATAAAGCTTGAACCATAATGGCGCTGCTAAGATTAACATTAATAGTGACCTATTTCTGATGTTTGTGCATGGCTCTTTAAACATTACATCATAGAGGAAGACGATAATGAATAAAGCACACACACACACACACACACCAGCCCTGAACAGTTCCAGATCATGTCTGAATCAGCTACCTAATTAAGAGTTGCTTTCTCCCTCTGGTTTAGGTCCATGGGTCTGTGGGTGAGCCATGGTGGTTGTGGGTGGAAGATCCCATCAATGATCACATCTACCACTCTGAGTACTTCCTTCTGCAGAAGAAACAGGTAAGTTAGAGATCTGAGCTTTAACTAGCATGATGATGAAGAGTGTGTTTCATTTAAATGTCCATGCATGCTGCTTCCTGTAAATAGGTGGTGAGCAAAGAGCCTCAGCACATAGTATTCACCATTCCCATCTTTGAGCCGTTGCCTTCCCAGTACTACATTAAGGCAGTGTCCGACCGCTGGCTGGGGGCCGAGGCTGTGTGCATCATTAACTTCCAGAACCTCATTCTACCTGAGAGACATCCCCCCCACACTGGTACAGACACACACACACACATTCTTCTTTTGCTGTTAGTACTGTGGACCTTTATTGACTTCCATTCATTTTAGTGACTGTACGATGCCTAAGCCAGATAAGTTTCCTAACCGTTATCAATCTATTCCTAACCCAAAGCCTAACTAAAACTTTATTCACACCATGCCTCTAAAACCACCCAGTAGAGCTCAGCAACAGTGCCCCAAAGTTAGGACCAGGCAACATTTTCTTACTTTGTATTAAACACTCTTCAGCTTCTAGGTTAAAAACCCAGAATGGTAAAAATTGGTCCTCAGTCTGAATTCTAGACAGGAGCACAGAGTCTCACCAAGCTAAAGAGAGACACTGGGTTTATTAAAGCCAGCAGGGAGCCTCCCTGCTCCACTGTGTTTTCCAAACTTCCAAGTTATTAGACACTGCATTGAAACTTCTTCTCAACTGCTTTGTTAACCAGTTCTAGTGTGGTCCAGATCTAACAAAGAGTGCTGAAATCGCTCATTATTGAATTTTCACAAATCACTCAGTATGTTTACATGCATATCCAAATCGAGCTTTTTGGAGAAATCAGACTAAGGGCGGAATCCCAGTTTACATGTCACTCAGTAAATCGAATTATTAGATGAAGTACGTTCGACTCCACGACAATAGATGGCGATATGCGCCCTTACGTCGAGCCTTTGAAACTCCAGTTAATTTCAATTTAAGCCGGACTAAGGTGTATGCATGCATTTCAAAAGTTTGATTTCACTCAGACTAAGGTAATAATTCGACTTTCTCTTTTTGCATGTAAACTTACTGAACGAAAGTTGTCACAAATCCCAAATTGGGTTTGACTGATTCTGCTATTATTAGGGAATAATCTTGTGCAGGTTGAAAGAGTCAAAGTATCGAACTTTTTTTAACTAGAGCAGATTTAAGCTGCTCAGGTTAGTGGAAATTGGGTGGAGTCGACTTTTAGCCATCTGACCATCCATCATAATTTATATTCTCCCATTCATTTTTTAAATTAAATTTTTAAAATTAATAATATATTTTGTATTCATCTTTATATTAAATCCAAACATGCTGAACAGAGAATTTACATCGTGCCGTCACACATCAGGCAGATAAACAGGCCTAAATGTAACTTTCTTTCAACAGTGACTGTGCCCACACTAAATACATATAAACAATGAAATTCAACAATTGCATCTAAAATATAATCACTTCACCTGCTGTGGCCTGAACACACAGTCTGACAACTTGATGTTCTTTAGAACAAATATGCGCTCTGTGCAGATCAGAAGTCTCTCTGTACAAGCCTGAGCAGCAAGCTATCCCTTCATTTGGAGGAAATACCGCAGCAACCGTTGGTTGGCATGACAACGGTCTCTTTGGAGTATAACAGTATAAATATTATATAGACCCAAGCAATAATCAGCTTACTATCAAGGTGTAAAGATGAGAGAGATATGACCATACCAGGAGTAATCTGGCTCAGGTTGTGGTTTCAGAGATCATGACACTAGATGTTCAGACATTGATGAGCCAGCACAGACTTCCTCCTTAAACCCTGCTGACACCTTATCAGACGTGCTGGAGAACTCTCTGCAGCTGTCCAACATCAACAACCACACACCCGTGGATGGAAATAAATGTTCGGACAGTCCATGCCTGTGTTCACTGGAATTCCATTTGAAGGTTGGCCAGAAAAGTTTTCATACGCTGTCAACCACTCATTAATCAGTGATGGAATTATATGAATTAGGTATATTTTGATCATAATGTTGTTTTCCAAAAACTTTTACTTTTCTCCACACATCGTTGTGGTCAGTGTGTGCTTCCCGTCACAGACAGGAGAGCATCTAGCTTGTTAAGAGTCCATCACGCAGCAGCCAGCTGCTGTGATGATATGGAGCAGCATTAGCCCACATAATAAGGCCAGCTGCCTGCTCCCAGCTAAAAAGGTTTTAAAGAATCTTCATTCAACCAAAAACTGCACATTATTTTGGGCATATGAAGTCAAAATATTCTTTATTGAATATAATTATTCCTCACAGGCTAGATTTTATGATTTGGTAAAATTATAATATTTTTTTGTTTATGAGCTTTGAATGACCGATGGGTCACAAAGTCAATGTAAAGTATTGTTCCACTGATGTGATGTACATCTTCAAGCTGAAGTCTGTAGTGTAGTTTTATTTTCTTGGATTTCAGTTGAGGATATTACTACAGACTCTGTTCTGTGACCCTCATTATATCTAGACGTTTTTGCCATCATGCACTACTTTTTGCTGCTACACTAACCAGGTGAAATAAGTCAGTTTCTTTCCCTTTTTTTCTACTCAGAGCTTCTGGACCTGCAGCCGTTGCCTGTGACGGCTCTGGGGAACCGAGAGTTTGAGAGCCTGTACAAGTTCACTCACTTCAATCCAATCCAGACGCAGATCTTCCACACTCTGTACCACACCGACACCAACGTCCTGCTGGGGGCGCCAACAGGCTCTGGAAAAACCATTGCAGCTGAGTTGGCCATGTTCCGGGTCTTCAACAAGTATCCATCCTCTAAGGTTAGACTGGTGAAGGCTCTTCATGCTTTGTCAGTTTTTTTTCATCAGTCTACTTTTGTTGGAGATTTCCACATCCACGTTGCTTCAGGAAATGTTTTAGAAGATGTATTCAGCAACACAGGAAGCTGGGTTGGGTCAAAAATATTTTTTAGACTGTGAAAAGGATCAAACTGCCCTAAACTGAAAGATTTCATGTTTTATTGCTAACTGTTGCTCTTTAGGTTGTCTACATCGCCCCTCTAAAAGCTTTGGTGAGAGAGAGGATTGAGGACTGGAAGGTCAGGTTGGAAGAGAAACTGGGAAAAAAGTAAGTGACACTTGAACCTTATAGAGGTGCAACACACTCATGAGGTTATCACTAGCCGGTAAGTCCTTCTCAGTTTTCCAGAGGTTACAGTTTTCCCCCATGTCCTGTGTGTGAAGAGTGGTCGAGCTGACAGGTGACGTCACTCCAGATATGAGAGCCATCGCACAAGCTGACCTCATTGTCACAACGCCGGAGAAATGGGATGGAGTGAGCAGGAGCTGGCAGAACCGAAGCTATGTTCAGAAAGTGGCCATTCTCATCATAGATGAGATCCATCTGTTGGGTAGGTAGATATACAGAAGGGACGCCCATTTTCTGCTGCTGACATATTGATTGGACTGTGTGTGTGTGTGTGTGTTCAGGTGAAGACAGAGGCCCTGTGTTGGAGGTCATTGTGTCCAGGACCAACTTCATTTCCTCTCACACCTCTAAGGCTGTGCGAGTGGTCGGTCTTTCCACAGCTCTGGCCAACGCTCGGGACCTGGCTGACTGGTTGGGAATCAGACAGGTGAACAACTCTGTCAGTAGCCTTAATATACAGTAACTCTTAACCCCACATCACAATACGCCCAATCATCTGTCTAAGTTCACCTGTTTTAGCTGTGGTGCGGGTGGCTGTGCACGACGAGCACAAAGTTCTGTCTCATTGATCATATCAGATTTAAATATACTAGTAACTGCAGTTAAGGGAATGAGGTGTTATTGAAGTGGTCATAATGTGGTTGTTCATCTTTTTGTTTACAGTTTGTGGGGTTTTAATCACCAGCAGCAACATGAAACACAGGACTGACTTGATTCTGGTTGCAAGTAACAACTTAAGCTTATGATGTCTGGCAACAAACTGAGTTTTTAGAATTTCCATCATATTCTGGTACAGATCTCAGGTTGCAGATTGTTCTCTTTCCTGTCTGACCACTTTAAGCGGCCTGGATCGCAGTTTCACTCCATGTTTAATGTAATATCCAGTATTGTGAAAATGTTAGGAGAGCCCGGAGCTCTTCCTCTGGACTCTACTGCAGCCTGGCTTTTACTGGCTATTCATTCAGCTGCTCTTTCTGATTAATAGATAAAGGAAACAAATGAACTGTGATGGCCTTGTTGGTGGTGTAGCCCCCATCTTCTCCCCTAACCCTCCCGATGGGAGTTTGAGGAATTATAAAGCCAGACCCCAGGTCTCTGGAAGGCAGCCTGTCAACATGGGGATTGTCAGGTTAAAGTTATGTGTTTTATTGAAATAAATTATTTGAACAAGCAAAGTTTTGGCTATGTAGCCTCCTCTTTGGTAATGACTTTCGAGTCAGGTTGGAACAAATGGGGGCTCGTCTGGGATACACATACTAGATAATGCTTTTAATTGCACAGTTGAATGTAAACACACAGTCTGTCTGTGCCTGGAGCATAAAACAGCAACATGAGGAGACGAGAGCAGCACCACCTACTGACGGTGTTATATGTTTAACCAGCTCTAGATAAAAGGTTACTAAGACTAATATCTTCCTTAAAGCTACAGTCTATAATTCATCTAGAAACGGAATGAAATCTTTAAAATATCAGTGTGCTTCTAGTCATTGTTTCCTTTGTTTTTTGGTTTATAGTTTGTCCCAGAATGGCAGATTTAGGTCTGAAATAGAATGAAGAACTCAAGTAACAAATTCTGTGCAACTTTCAATTAATTAATCAATTTAAAGTTTCTCACCTACAGTATTTCTGCAGAGCAGAACACTTTCACTGTTTATTGTGGTTCATGACAGTAGTCTGTTAGCATGTTGGCATGTTTCAGATTGCTGTGATGGGAGTCCCAGAGAAGCAGTTCTAGTAAACCCAGTGGAATATGTGCCATCCATAAACCTGACTGCTTGGTCCATGATCATCACCTTTAATGTGTTTCTAGACATTCTGAAGAGAACACTGTAGATCCAGCCTGTCAGAGGGCCTAGCAGTGTCCTGCTGCTGGGTGACAGTTCATGCTGCAGCCAGAGGGATCATCAGGTTTCATATTAAATGTCTCTTTCCTCCTCTCGTCCTGTCCATCCATCCTCTTCTCCCTCCCCGATGCGGTCTACAGGTGGGGCTGTTTAACTTCCGTCCGTCTGTACGTCCGGTCCCATTGGAAGTTCACATTCATGGTTTCCCCGGGCAACACTACTGTCCCCGCATGGCCAGCATGAACAAGCCCACCTTCCAAGGTCCAGCTGCACATTTACATTCATGACTTAATGTATTCAGAAGCAGTCCTTCCCTGTGGCCCATACTGTAGAGTAAAACTGTTTGGGTGACAGGGAAGAACAGCTGCTGAGAGAGAAATCATAATCATATAAATACATGAGAGCCAATATGTTTCTGAACATTTCTTTGTAGCGATACGCAGCCACTCGCCCGCCAAGCCAGTGTTGATTTTTGTGTCATCAAGAAGGCAAACCCGTCTGACCGCCCTGGACCTGATCGCCTACCTGGCCACAGAGGATAACCCCAAGCAGTGGCTGCACCAAGATGAGAGAGTGGTATGTGGACACCCTGTCCTGTTTCCCAGCCACACTCTTCACTCAGAGAAAACACAACAGATTTAATCCGCTAGCAGCTTTCTATCGGAGGATCTGATTACACTCAGCAGGACAGCTAAGCTGCTTACTTGAAGGTTTAGGCCTCTACTTACAGCTTTCATGTGGCAAACTTTCACAATAAAAGCCTTATCAAGGTTCATAGTTCCCTGACCTTCTAATAGCATAAAGCTATAGGCACTTAAGGTATAACTATTTATTCATAGAGATTTGGATTTACAACCGTAATGTACCACTGCAAGCCTTGAGAGGGCGACAGAGAGCAAATATCTGCAAAGTTCCAGAGTCTGCCTACAACCTTCTCCATGGGTGTTTCTCAATGCCCAGGAACCTCGCCTTGATGCCTTGGTCCTGCCCTGGTTGCCTAGGAGATACGTCATCAGGGACCGCCAAGGCGTGTTCCAATGTTCATGTTCTACGGAGGAATCTGTCCTCCGTTTGTTAGCCGTTTAGCTAACTAACCAAGTATACAGCAGACGTGTCTTGAGCCTGCTCTCGGTAAAAAATTTCCCAGAATACAGCGCGGTAGGAGCCGGCAGCACCTACTTCGGGGAAAATTTCTATTTTAAATGTAAGTCAACTATTTTTAACCATCGGGCTTATATCTAAAATGTTTGTTTTATTTTTTTATTATTATTATTTAGATCCAAAGCAGTTATATATGGTTCGTTAGTTGCTTAGGAGTTGGGGCTTCGGTGGCTACCAGGTACTAATTCGTTTGCACATTTGATTTAATTGACATATACAAAAAAAATTAAAAAAGTAAAACTCTCGTTATACATTTCCAGTTCCATGTTTGAAGTAATATTACTATGCTAAATGCTACTACGATGGGCGGGACGTAAACAGAGCAAATAAGCCGCCGCGGTCACGTAAGGTTAGTCTGTTCCAAACGTTCCAAACCTTTTTTTGACCAAGGAAGGACAATGTCCTCGTAGGCAAGGCGTCTTGCCTACCGAGGCACTGCCTTGGTAGGCAAGACGCCTTGACATTGAGAAACACCCCATGACTTTCTGCTGGATCTGTCGGCTCCTTCCTGTAGTCTTCATGGAGCTGTTTGTTCACTAATCTTCTTAAACAAACTACTGAGGACTGTAAAAAACAGGTGGATTAAACTACACTAATTAATTTCACTGATGTGTTGAATCCTAGGAATAACTGGTTGCACTGAATTCTACCTCAGGGGTTAAAAATAAAAATATTGTCATATTTCTTAAAGAAATCGACATCCATGTATTATGGTCATTCGATGTTATAATGTGCTACTTTGTGTTTTTCTGTCCCAATAAACGGATTACTACTGCAAGACAGTGTAGAGAACATCAGTGTGACTAGTCAAAGGCTGCCTGTTAAACTGTCTATTTACTGTAAAACAGCTTTTGAGTGAGCTGCTGCTATTTATTATCGTGCCATAAACATAAAAAAATAAAATCTAATTTTCATCAATCTTATAAGATCCTCTTGGCATAATCTGTCATTGGATTACAGTTTGTATAGACTATCTCTGAGTTTTCTTCTCTGCTTATCTGTATTATACCAGAGAAACAGAATGACGCTTTTAATGGGAAGTTCTTGATGTGAAACAGTTGGAATCTGTAATTGTTGTCTGCAGATTTCTTGCTTCAGAGTAGTCTGAGTGGCTGTGAGGCTGCCTGTGTATCAGGCACTCTGTGCTTTGCTGATATACTGCGCTGCCTGCTGCTTCGCAGGGCTAGCCCGTGTAGCAGCTCTGCTCCCTGCTGCTTGACTGGCAGCCTTCTGGAGCTAGCTGCCTCATTCTGTCTGGGGGTCTCCCTCAGCCCTGAGCTGACTGCAGGTTCTCTCCTGGGAGTCAGGGTCCCACTTTGGGTTTTCTCTGTTTCACCTTAAATACATGCCTGTCATACTGAAAACGTGAGTGGTTTTAAGGTGTTAGTCTTTCCATTGAAATACAAGCAGTTTAAGTAAATTATATCCGTCTAGTCTCTATCCATCTCTAATGGAATTAACCTTTTTCTGCCATGAAAGTAAAGAACTGGCTTAGAGCTTCTGCTCATGACTTCTTTTAGTGAACATCTGATCAAAGTTTCAGGGAAGCAGGAAGCAGCTGATTTATGCTGGAGTAATTCAATCAAAGCTAACATGTTTTTAAAGAAGATCATTATGGTTAGTGGTAGTATTCCTAACACATACATATTGCTACGAGCTTTAAATCACTTGTTTTCCACACAAGCATCAACATGAAACGAAGGACCAGTGTTAAGAAACAAAGTATTCCTGTTTCATGGTCTGATGTGTCTGCAGATTGAGGACATTATCGCCACGGTGAGGGATTCCAACCTGAAGCTGACCCTGGCCTTTGGGATTGGTATGCACCATGCAGGCCTTCATGAGAGGGACAGAAAGACTGTGGAGGAGCTGTTTGTCAACTGTAAGATCCAGGTAGGAGCTGCAGCTGCACACTCACCTACCCATCCGTATTCTAGCGTCTACAAGCAGAAGCATCACTCCTACAGCCTGTTAATCTGCTAGCTTGAATTCTCATTTAGACTTTGGGGTCATCTGCTGACCATCTGTGCTTCCCGTTAGCCTCTCGAACGTTTTTTGACTTGTATGGGAACAGAGCATTGAAATGATGACATCTCGGCGCGCTTGTCTTGTTTTTATGGCTTTTGTCTTTTTGTTCTATTTTTCATTCCTGCTAAAACATTGTCATCAGGTTCTGATCGCTACCAGTACTCTGGCATGGGGAGTAAACTTTCCAGCTCACCTGGTGGTTGTCAAGGGAACAGAATACTATGATGGGAAATCCAGGCGCTATGTGGACTACCCCATTACAGGTACACAGGCTTGAGTATTTCCTCTACATCTGGTGAAGTCCCTACTAGTGTACTACAGATATCTGCCAAATACACTAATCGGCCACTGAATGAGGTACACCTGTTCAGTTGCTCATTAACGCAACTAGCAAATCAGCCGGTCACATGGCAGCAACTCCATGCATTTAACCTCCAGGAGGTGGTGAGGACGACTTATTGGAGTTAAAAGCAAGCATCAGAAGATGAAGAAAAGAGGATTTAAGTGATTTCAAAGGTGGAATGACTCTTTCTGGCAGACGGGCAGGTTTGAGTGTTTCTGAAACTTTTGATTAACTTGGATTTTAACACAAACATCTCTTATGTTTACAGTAAGTGATCCAAAAGAGAAAAAAGTATTCAGTAACCAGCAGTTGTATAGACGAAATGTATAGTGATGAATAGATGAATAGCCAGACTAGTTTGAGATGATAGAAGGGATATGATCCATCCATTCATCCATCGTCTTCCACTTATCCAAGAGCGGATTGCGGGCCAACATTTCTAGAAGGATCCCTACACATCCTTCTCCCTGGCAACATCTTCCACCACATTCTGTATGATCCCCAGGGTCTCTTTCCAGTAAGATGTGCCTGTAAAACCACCAAAGGGAGGTGCCCAGATGGCATCCTGATCATGCTCCACCCACCTTTACCTCAACTGACTCTTTTCGAGCCACGTAGTAAAATCAACATATGCTGAATGCCATGTCTGAGTGAAGAACACATCCAGCTTAGTAGAAGATTGGAAACAGCAGTAGAAACCTCACACCAGGTGTCTCTTGTCACACAAGAACAGGAAAACAAGGCCATAATTCACACAGTTCTGTCAAAATGTGATAGTAACAGACCACATCAATCCCGTTATGCCCCTGGTAAACTCACCCCCTGATGAATGCTTCCAACAGCATAATACACCATGTCACAAAGATAAAAAATCTCACTCAGTTTCCTGAACATGATGATGAGTTTGCTGTACCTCAGTTATCTCCACAGTCATCAGATCCAACAGGAAATCGACATCATAGCTGTTCAGCCCAAAACATGTCAATATCGGGGGAATCTCTGTGAATGTTTTCAACAGCTTGTTGAATCTTTTCCACTAAGAGTCCAACCTCTTTCCAGGTGTACCTAATCAAATGGCTGATGGGTGTATTTGCTCGAAAGAAATGCATTTTTAAAATAATAAGAATAGATAGGCTTGAGTAGAATTATTGTCCAAGTGGGTCTTTTTAAAAGCCATGCAAACAAGTGAGCTAATGTTGTGTCTGTAGATGTCCTGCAGATGATGGGACGAGCTGGTCGTCCACAGTTTGATGACCAGGGCAAAGCAGTTATTCTGGTCCATGATATAAAGAAGGATTTCTACAAGAAGTTTCTCTATGAACCGTTCCCTGTTGAGTCCAGGTAACACACAACAGTTTGCTCCATTTATTGGCAACAAATACCTGCATCACTCCCTGTATACAGTGGTATTCACAGAACAGAGTTTATACTTCACCGACAGCAAGTTTGCACCTAAACACAGACGTATTGACATACGTTTTTTGTTTATAGTCCTGCGTTGATTTTCTGTGTTGCAAAGCAATTCTCCCCCCTCCCCTCAAGGAGCAATGATTGACAGAAAGTACGTTTTGATTGTGCTGTAAAGCTTTTACAAGATTTGCATCTCATAGAATACTCTAAAAAACATATGGAAACAAACACTGTAGTCTGTTTTGTTGTTATCCTACACCACCTTGGGTTCAAAATTGCCAAAAGACCAAATTCGATAAATTGTCATTTGAATATAAAGCATGTAGTGCCCAAATGCTGCATTAACTACTGATTAAAGCGACTGTTGATCCACGTTCTAGTGAAACATTTAATGGCTGTTGTTGAGCTGACCTATCAAAAAAACTCAACTTTTTAACATCAAGTCCAGCGCATTATATAGCAGGGGGAAAATCCACATTAGAAAATGATGTCTTGCATCTGAGGTATTGACTGAAGATAGCTTTTGTTAACCTTGTATTTGTTGATCTGGTTTCATATTTTGCATCCTTGTCATGTTGAAGGATGAGTGATTTCCTAATGGTGGAGTCTACAAAATCTCCATTTAAAGCAGGGATGTCCAACTTCAGGCCTTGGGGAGTTTTTTTCTTATAGAGTTTTTGATATGTCTCTGCTCCAAAACAGCTGAATAAAATAGTCAAATTACATCTTCAGTATGTCAAATGTCTGCAAAAGCCATCATTTGCTTGAGGTGTGCTAAATCAGGAAAAGAACCAAATCATGAAGGATACACCACTGATTTAGAGTCTCCTGATATTTCAAAGAGTTTATAATGCCCTGTTATCTAACAAGGTTCCCAAGGCAACAGTCTCTGATCCTCCATCATACTCAACAGTGAAACTCTCCCTGCATCCGAATCCTATTGTAGGGCTGGGCGATATGAGCTAAAGTTAATATCACGGTATATTGAGCATTTCACCTCAATAACGATAGGTGGACAATAACTATGACCACCCCCTCCTTTTTCTTTTTTAGTAGTTTCCTAGTGGCCCAATTTGCTTAATGTTCTTTAAAATATGATGGCTTCTTGCTATTGAACGGCTTCAAACCGCATTTTAATTCAGGGTTTGATTCTCACTCCTTTCTGTATTTCTGAGTCCAGTTAAAATTCTGAAGTGATCACACAGACCAGATGAGGTAAAGAAGGGACTCAGGGACTCAGCGAAATTAGGGATTTTAGTGTGCAGTCGTTTATTTTAGACAGAAAATATTTTACATTGAAGCACAGGTGGGAATACGCAGCGGCTTCAAGCGCTGTATCAAAAACAACAGCAACTCAGCAGAGTTAATATCTGCTCCTCCTGAACAGGACCTGGGTGGGCGGAGCTGTTGGACTAGAAACGTTCTGATTTGGCAGCAGTTCCATTGCTGCAGTAACAAACATACCTTAGAGTCTGAGTATCCAATAACACCATAAAAAGTCACTTTATTTGTTGCTAGTCGCATTTTTCTGAAAAACAGTTGGTAGATGAGTCTAAACTCTTGCTAAGTATAGCTACACAGTAGCTGCGTCAGTAACGCTTCCCTGCTCTGTCACATGACTGTGCGTAGTCACATGACTCAAGGCATAGCTGATTCCTTAAAGGGCCAGGAGCACCGCTAAACTAAAACATCTTTTTATTTTATTTAACATAGCGAATTCATGGGCAAATTGACGACGGTAATGTCATAAATTTCCATATTGGTACATTTTCGGTATACTGCCCTAACCTATGGTATGCACTACATGCTACACAGTAGCTACTACTTCCCCATTGATGCAGTACATACTGCGTAGCAAATGAGGGAGTAGTAGGTATAAAATCGGACGTACTGCTCCACCATTTTGCCAGGTGTTTACGTTACGTTACATTGCCTGTGGTCCCGTTAAACATTAACTTATCAAAATAAATGTTTAATCAGTTGTCAAAAAACAATTAAACTAATCAGTAACATCCCTACGCTTTTACATTTGCATGCCGAAATTGTGGTGGTGTCAATGGTTGATGGTTCCTCGGTAGCCGACGTCACTCTTCTTCTACGATTTTGGGGCTTCCGCTGCATTGTGGAATAGCGTAGCGTAAATCGGCTGCTTACTGTGGCAGTAGTATACAACCGGGAACTTTATGCCTAATACTCCAAAACATACTGGAGATCCGGATCTACTACATCGCTTGCATACTGCTTTTCGCCTACTACGTAGTAGGCGTAGTAGGGGTATTCACATGAGCTGAGGTCCTTCAAGGTTTGCAGCAAGTTGCTGCAAATCTTCTACAAGTCTGTTGTGGAGAGTGTTATCTCTTAGTCCATCATCTGTTGGGGGTAGCAGCATCAGAGCAAGAGACTTAAAACGGCTCAACAACCTGAAAAAGAAGGCTGGTTCTGTTCTGGGGACACCTGTGGAACAACTGGAGATAATAATGCAAAGAAGGATTCTTCATTAAATTAAAAAGATTATCGACAACCCTGAGCATCCTCTTAATGAGACTAGAAATCCTTTCTCCCCACAGCCTTTATGGTCTACAACAATTCCTTGAAAAATTAATTAGTAATGAGCTACAACAACACTTAATTTCCCTCTGGGATCAATAAAGTATTTTTTGAATTGAATGCAGGGATGGTCCTTTGCTTAACATTTTCAGCCTGTGTTCAGTGCCAGAGCCACCTGGAGTGCTTGGTACCAGAAAGCTTATCTCATTCGTATCAAAGTATTGCCACTTCTTAGGTGAGTTTCCATGATTGGAACTTCAGGGTAACTTTAACTGGATCTTTTTCTGGTGGAGTGATCAGTCGGGCTGCAACTTTAAGCGGTTGCTTCTCCACACAAAATTGTCCCTTGAAGGAATTTGCTAAGACGTCCGTATATCGCGTTTGTATCAGCAGTGGATCAGCGTTAAAAGGTGCCAGCAGTAGAGAATAACATTAGATCAACATGGAAGAAGCAGAGATGGTTGTCGCGTTTCTATTTGCTGTGTTGTTAGAAAGTGTTTTGCCAGCCGCTCTTCCAAATTTACAAAGCCAATTGGCAATGGTTGTGAATATCATTTCTGAGTTAAAGCCAATCAGCATGGGGCGTTGCGTGGCATAGTGGTTAGAGTGGGTGCCCCATGTGCAGAGGCCTCAGTCCCCAACGCAGCTTTCCCTGGTTCAAGTCATGTACTGAATCTGTTCATCTCAAAGTTTTAAATTACATTTTTATTGCAATAGCCTCTGGTCACTATGTCCTCTTTATTCTCATTGATCTGTCTGCTGCCTTCCAAACAGTCGACCATGACATTTTGGTCACGCGGCTGGAGCAGTCTGTGGGAATAACAGGCTCCGCTCTTGACTGGTTCCGCTCCCATCTTAGGGAACAAACCGTCTGTGTGATGCTTGATGAAACAGTCATCATCTGCACCTCTGCCGTAGGGGGTCTTTCAGTGTTCTGTTCTTGGACCCCTTCCTTATATATTCTCCTCCTTGGTGACATATTTAGGAAACATGTAATCCAGTACCATTTTTATGCTGATGACTGTCAGATCTACATCGCTTTTAAACCTCAGGTTTCTCCTCAGTCACTCTTGAACTGCTACAATGATATCAAGGAGTGGCTGACAGCAGATTTCCTCCACCTAAATGACTCCAAAACTGAAGTGATCCTGTTTGCTCCAAATACGAATAAGGATATTCCACCAGTCGATTTTTCCTCAATTTCTACATGTCTTAGCCAATCTATTACCACTCTATGACTGAAACTGGGTTCAGCACTTAACATGGACTTACAAATTAACTCCACAGTAAGGTTCTGTTTCTTCCAATTAAGGCGAATCTCAAAATTGAAGCCTAGTTGATCTAAAAAGAGTTTAGAAACAGTCATTCATGCATTCATTACATTCAATTCACTTTTATTTATATCGCGCCAGTTCACAACAAATGTCGTCCCATGGCACTTTACAACAAAAGTCATCTCAATACAATTATACAAACATTCCGATCAGTTAAAAGTTTTCTATGTAAGGAATCCCAGCAGATTGCTTTGAGTCATCAGTGTGAGGTTGTGCCCGGATCATGCCTGGTCCGATCGGACCAGTGACGACATGTTTAGCCGCATGCTGTCATTTCATCGATGGTTGTCTGAGTAGTGTCCAGCAAACAATGTGGACTACATTGATAATTGGAAAACTATTTGGGGAAAACCTGGTCTGATCCGGAGAGTAGGCATCCATCCCACTTTGGATGGAGCAGCTCTTCTTTCTAGGAATCTCGACAGATTTATTAGTCCTTCAAAAACACTGACAAACCAGGGTCCAGATCAGGAAGCAGAGTCGTAGTTTAACCCACCTCTCTGCAGCTTCTGTACTGTTACCCACTCAATACCCCATTGAGACAGTGTTTTACCCACGGCCAAAATCAAATAGACTAAAAGTTAACCTGACAAAAGCAAACTACAAAAATCTCAATAAAAAAAATACGACTCGGACCAAACAAGAAAATAGAGTAATTAGATGCGGTTTACTAAACATAAGATCCCTCTTCTCAAAGACTTTATTAGTAAATGACTTGATATGTGATAATAAAATTGATCTATTTTGCCTATCAGAAACCTGGTTGCAGCAGGAGGATTTTGTGATTATAAATGAGTCAATTCCTACCAATTATCAAACTTTTCACATTCCTAGAAGCACTGGGCGAGGAGGAGTTGCAACCATCTTTCATTCAGATTTGCAAATTTGCCCTAGACCAATTATTAACTACAGCTCTTTTGATCATCTAATCCTTAGTTTTCCTCATCCAAACTGCAAAACATTAAAACCACTTTTGTTTGTGTTTTTTTATCGTCCACCAGGCCCTTACTCTCAATTCTTGGACCAGATCTCAGATTTTTTATCTGATTTAATTTTAAACACTGATCAGATAATTATAGTAGGGGATTTTAAAATTCACGTGGACATTGAAAGTGATGGCCTAACTGCAGCATTTAATATTATCTTAGACTCAATTGGCTTTACTCAGAAAGTGAAGGGACCCACACACTCTGGTCGGTACACTTTAGACATTGTACTGACATAAGGCATTGAGTGTGATGAACTAATAGTCCTCCCACATAACCCAGTCCTATCTGACAATTTTTTGATAACCTTTGAATTTACTTTTCCCAACTTTCCCAAATCTGAAAGAAAATTTCATTACAGTAGAACTTTATCAGACAATGCTGTAACAAGTTTTAAAGAATCGGTTCCATTCTTGTTTCCGTATGTGTCTCAGAATACCACATTGGATGGCAGTAATTCCAACACTAACCCTTCAGAAATTGATGGTCTGGTTCAAAGTATTACTTCCTCACAGCGTTTGGCACTACACAGTGTAGCCCCCTTAAAAAAGAAGGTAATCAGCCATAGGAGGCTGGCTCCCTGGTTTGGTCGAGAGTTGCGTACTTTAAAACAGAATACTAGGAAACTGGAGAGAAAATGGCGCTCTACACACTTAAATGATTTCTTTCTAACTTGGAAAAATAGTTGACTACTTTATAAAAATGCCCTTCGAAAAGCTGGAACAGCATATTTCTCATCATTAATAGAGGTTAATAAAAACAATCCTAGGTTTCTTTTTAGTGCAGTTGCCAAACTTACACAGAGTCATAGCTCTGTTGAGACAGCTATTACCTCTTCTCTCAGTAGTGATGACTTTATGGGCTTCTTCATAAGTAAAATAAATTCTATAAAGAATAAAATCATTGGCATTCTCCCAAACATGACTAACTCTCTCTCAGTAACTGAGGCAGTATCAAAGAGAACTGTAGAAACATGTTTATGTCTGTACCTTTTTGATTCTGTTGAACTTTTGGAATTATCACAAATATTAGTTTCATCTAAACCCTCAACTTGTATGTTAGACCCAATACCAACCAAATTATTTAAGGAAGTGTTCCCCCTGGTTACTATCCCTATTCTAGACATGATGAATGTGTCTTTATTAAATGGATACGTGCCTCAGGAATTTATGGTTGCTGTAATTAAACCTATACTTAAGAAACCCTCCCTGGATCAAGATGATTTAGCTAACTACAGACCTATATCTAACTTTCCTTTCTTATCCAAAATTCTTTAGAAAATAGTTGCTAATCAAGTATGTGAGCATCTAAACAGCAACAACCTGTTTGAAGAATTTCAGTCAGGTTTTAGAGCTCATCATAGCACTGAAACAGCACTGGTAAAAGTTATTAATGATATTCTAATGGCCTCAGATAATGGATTTGTGACTGTTCTGGTCTTGTTAGATCTCAGTGCTGCTTTTGACACAATCGATAATAATATTCTCTTAGAAAGGCTTGAACATGTAGGGATCAAGGGAACAGCACTAGGTTGGTTTAAATCATATCTGTCCCAACAGATTCCAGTTTGTTCATGTCAATGATAAATCTTCTTCACACTCAAAGAGTTACTTGTGGAGTACCACAGGGTTCTGTGCTTGGACCGATTCTCTTTACTATATATATGCTTCCAATTGGTAAAATAATTAGACAACATGGAATAAATTTCCACATTTATGCTGATGATACACAATTATATTTATCCATAAAAACTGATGAAACCAATCAGTTAGGTAGATTACAAGCATGTCTGGAAGACATAAAAACTTGGATGACTCTGAATTTTCTGCTCCTACATTCAAACAAGACAGAGGTTGGGGTCTTTGGACCAGAACCTTTAAAAAGGAAACTGCTAGGTCAATCACTTCATCTGGATGGCATTAATTTGGCCTCTGTTAATAATGTAAAGAACCTTGGTGTAATATTTGACCAAGACATTACATTTAAATCTCATATTAGACAGGTTTCTAGGATTTCTTTCTTTCACCTCCGGAATATTGCTAAAATCAGAAACATCCTGTCCAAGAGTGATGCAGAGAAACTAGTTCATGCATTTGTGACTTCGAGGCTGGAATACTGTAATTCCTTATTATCAGGAAGTCCACAAAATGCAATTAAAAGCCTTCAGTTGATCCAAAATACTGCAGCAAGAGTTCTGATGAGTGTTAAAAAGAGAGATCACATTTCTCCTGTTTTGGCTTCTCTCCATTGGCTCCCTGTTAAATCCAGAATAGAGAGATCCTCCTCCTTACGTATAAAGCCCTTAATAATCAAGCTTTTGTTTTCAAGACTAGGCTTAAAACCTTCATTTTTGATAAAGCTTATAGTTACTTATATAGACACTAGACCTTATTATCCCTCTCCGATTTCTAACAGTAATTTATTAATTAGAGTAGATTAGATTAGATTAGAATTAGATTAGAGAATTACATCCTGCTTAGACTATTCCATCTCCTCCTTGGCTGGTATCAAGAAGGCCTTTGTCTACCGCTTTCTACTGGTCCAGAACACTGCTGCAAGATTTTGAACCGGTGTGGCTAGGAGGGAGCATGTCACTTGGCTTCCAGTGCACTTCAGAATTCAGTTTAACCTCCTTTAATTTGTTTTTTTGTCTCTAAATGGTCTCGCCCCACCCTACTTGTCCGAGCTGCTCTCTCCACATCGGCCCTCTCAGGCGCTCAGGTCAGCAGATCAACTCCTTTTGACAATCCCGAAAGTGCGCTCCAAATGTAGAGGTGAAAGAGCTTTCTCAGTGTGTGCCCCCAGACTTTGGAGTGAGCTCCCCATTCCCATCAAACAGGCCCCCTCTATTGCCATTTTTAAATCTCCTTTGAAGAAATATTTTAATTAGTCATAACTTGCCTCCCTTTTATTGTTCTGTTTTTTTTTTTTACGTATTTTATTATTCTCTTTTTAAATTGTACATTCTGTGTTTTATGCCCTTTTTATTTACAATTTTTATACTATGTATGTTACTTATGGTTTATTGTTGGCCCTTTCCTGTACACCACCTTGGTTGACTGTTATGTCATGTGTAAAGCACTTTATAAATAAATAGTGTATGGTATGGTCTGTGAATGCGTCTTTCAACGGCAATAAGGTCTATAACACGCTCTGCACTGAACAGAGTGATAAAAACCAAGTCAGTGGAATCCCTGTTAATGAGAAGCACTTTTCCCAACTGCCTCCATAGTAATTTAAGTTGGTTTATTTCTAAAATATGGGCTAAATGTTATTTAAACGTATCTAGCCATGAACACTGACCATTTTCAAATGGTTCCGTTTTCTACTCTGGCTATGCCTGATGTAATATTTTATTTATAAAACACAGAAAATTCTGCTAAAATCGTTTGCTTGGAATATCTCTCAGTTAATGGAACAGGATGTTTCCAAAACTGGTTTGACAAAGCAGAATAGATTCATGTTAAAGATGGATTGTACATTAATCAAATGTTATACCTATTGTAGCTGATAAAACATTCAGTAGGTGGGAGAGAGGTCCAAACATATTTTGGGAGCTGGTTAGTAAGGTACCTATAAGAGGACATACAGAGCCAGTATGATGTATACGTTATTTTAGATTCTAGTTAAATATTATAATTATCTTAGTTTTGCTTCCTGATGATTTCCTCCTGATTTTATTAAATCTTTGTTTAAGTCAGCCAGAAACTTGACAGTTAATTCTGAGGAAGAATGAGGTCAGATTAACATGTTTAACAGCAACATCCAAGTATCAGATTAACAAGTATCACAATTCAGTTTAAATGGGAAATCTAGCCTTCCTCTGTTGTCACAGATCTCAGTGAATTGACCTGATAACTCTGCTTGTTTCTTGTGTCCTTAGCCTCCTCAGTGTGCTGTCAGACCATCTGAATGCTGAAGTTGCTGCTGGAACCATCTCATCCAAGCAGGACGCCATGGATTACATCACATGGACGTATTTCTTCAGACGGCTGGTGATGAACCCCAGGTTTGTGGCAGCTGATCACACTGAGATCAACAGTAGAAGAAGGTCCAGATCAGACCAAAAAGCGAACACATTGCTTGACTAGACGTAAAGACATAGCCAGGTAGAGGTGTGCCATTGTTTTGTGTCCAACATCTGCTTTTTAGGCATACTTTTCCAGAACATTCCAGCCTGTTGGTATTTGCACGGCTGTCAGCCCACATTAACGGCTGGCTGACCAATCGGCCAGGAAACCTAAGTACTGATCATCTTGGAATTCTGTTGGCTCATTATTCATTATCTGAATATTTCAGCAAAAATGATGTTTGGAATTGTTAGTTTTACCTCCAGTCTGTTTTCCTAAAACATTTATGTAACATTTCTTTTAATCATCAGCTCAAACCAACCCTCAGGTTTTGACTTTCTGCAGGAATATTCAGATCAACCTATTTGTTCCTCTGTTGACTTTACTGGGAGAAATCCTCTAAAGCATTGGTTGGGGGTCCCTAGATATCACAGGGGGTCTGCATAATTTTGTCTGTGCTGAGGTTACCAAAATGTTATTTGTAAATATTACTTTTATAAACGACAAATAGAAAGTTGTCTATACAGCCCACAGTATAAAACAAGAATAAGAACAAATACCTACAGTTAATGGTTAGTTTTGGCAAATGAGACTTTGTAATTAATTCTATGGAATGCGTGTGTACATCAGTAAACACTGCTCTACAAGGTGCTGGTATCTGAATTGCTCCAATGCTGCATAACACTTTTTGTAAGAGTGCTGTTAGTGGGCAGCTCAAAGCAATATAAAACCTTTTATTTGATACAGCTATGAGATAATTTTATACATTTAAGCAGTGTAGTTTTATCTTGCAGCCTATCCTGAGCTTCTGTCACATCTCCACAAACACTGGTTCAGCATTTCTCCCACACAGAGGAAAGGACCGATCAGAAAAGTGTGGAATGTAGTTGAAGTACTTTTTTGGTCTGGATTAAAAGGAGAAAAGATTTATGAACATATACAGTTTATTTCAATTCAATTCAATTCAGTTTATTTATATAGCGCC
This sequence comes from Apricaphanius iberus, assembly GCA_028564705.1. Classification (NCBI taxonomy): domain Eukaryota; kingdom Metazoa; phylum Chordata; class Actinopteri; order Cyprinodontiformes; family Aphaniidae; genus Apricaphanius; species Apricaphanius iberus. The sequence continues at coordinate 531,075 of JAPXFQ010001372.1, read as the reverse complement.
ATTTCACAACAGATGTCATCTCAAGGCACTTTACAAAAAGAGTTATTACAATACAATGTTTAGTGTAGAAATTACAGAACCACAGAAGATTGCGTCGTGGAATTCTCAGCAATCCCTCATACTGAGCAAGCATGCAGCGACAGTGGGAAGGAAAAACTCCCTTTTAACAGGAAGAAACCTCCGGCAGAACCAGGCTCAGCACAAGCGGTTATCTGCCGCGACCGTCTGTGGCTTGGAGAATACACAACAGAGACACAGAAAGAGCAACAGAACCGATGCACAAGTTTGTTGCAGGACGTGGAGAATTTTCCGTCACTGCAATGCCATCTTAGTCAGGGTCGTCAAGCAGGGCTAATCCGGAGCACCTACTATAATAGAAAACAGGTTAGTGCTTGAATTGACAGCACATCATGCAGTTGGGGAGAAGTAGGAAAGAAAGTAGGAACAGACCCTAATAATGTCCTCCAACAGCCTAGCCTAAAGCAGCATAGCTACTAACATTAACCTGTCTCCTAGCTACTAGGAGACCTGGCTACCAACACTCTGTCTGAGTCCTCATGACCCGTGGACGGTGTAGGGCCGGTAACGGCCCCCGTCATGCCGGGGTCTTCTCGGAGTCGGGTTGTTTGAGAATGCAGCCCAAAGTGGGTGGTAAACTCCATCTAAGGCTAAATACCGGCACGAGACCGATAGTCGACAACTATCTTAAGGAAAAATAGACAGAACTGAGAGGACAGAGTTGAAGAGGGCGAGAAACGTTTAAGAGATAAACGGGTGGGGTCCGCACAGTCTGCCCGGGGGATTCAACCCGGCAGGTAATGGGCGGCCGCACTGTGCGGGAGGATCCCCTTGAGGGACCTCTCTCCGGCGCTGGCTGGCCCCTGTGGGGCACATTTCTTCCGCGGCGGTAAGCCGCGACCGGCTCCGGATCTTTACCTGGCTTACATTAATCTATCTCTACCTAGCTACTCTACCTCTTCCTATCTCTTCCTAACTTTTGACACTCTGCCTGACTACTAACATTAACCTGTCTCTTCCTATCTACCTGTCTGACCTGACTCTAACTACCTATAAACATATCTCTAACTGTAAGCTTTGTCAAAGAGGAAAGTTTTTAGCCTAGTTTTAAAGATAGACAAATTGTCTGCTTCACGAACCAACCCTGGGAGCCGGTTCCATAGGAGGGGAGCCTGATAGCTGAAAGATCTGCCACCCATTCTACTTTTAGAAATCCTAGGAACTACCAGTAAACCTGCAGTCTGAGAGCGAAGGTCTCTGTTAGGAACATATGGAACAATCAGGTCTCTTATGTATGATGGAGCTAGATTATTAAGGGCTTTATATGTCAGAAGGAGGATCTTGAATTCTATTCTAGATTTTACTGGGAGCCAGTGAAGAGAAGCTAAAACAGGGGAAATGTGATCTCTTCTTTTAATATTCATCAGAATCCTAGCAGCAGCATTTTGAACTAACTGAAGACTTTTAATTGTATTCTGTGGACTACCTGATAATAGACAGTTACAGTAATCCAGCCTTGAAGTAACAAAGGCATGGACTAGTTTTTCAGCATCATTCCTGGACAGGATGGTTCTAATTTTTGCAATATTCCTAAGGTGAAAAAAGGAAATCCTACAGACTTCTTTAATGTAAGTTCTAAATGACATATCTTGGTCAAAAATGACACCGAGGTTTTTTGCTTTATTACTGGAGGCTAATTTAATGCCGTCCAGGTGAAGGGGCTGACTAAGTAGTTTCTTTTTCAGAGCTTCTGGTCCAAAGACGACAACTTCTGTTTTATCAGAATTTAGAAGCAAGAAGTTTAGAGTCATCCAAGTTTTTATGTCTTCCAGACATGCCTGTAGTCTACCTAACTGATTGGATTCATCAGGATTTATGGATAGATATAGCTGTGTATCATCTGCGTAACTATGGAATTTTATCCCATGCTGCCTAATTATTTTACCAATAGGAAGCATATATATAGTAAAGAGAATCGGCCCAAGCACTGAACCCTGTGGTACTCCGCAAGTAACTATTGAGGTTGAGGAAGATCTATTGTTTACCTGAACAAACTGAAATCTGTTAGACAAATAAGATTTAAACCAACCTAGTGCTGTTCCTATTATACCGACACTTTGAAGCCTTTCTATGAGAATATTGTGGTCAACAGTGTCAAAGGCAGCACTGAGATCTAACAGGACCAGAATGGTCACCAGTCCATTGTCTGAGGCTATGAGAATATCATTAGTAACCTTCACCAGAGCTGTTTCAGTGCTGTGATGAGCTCTAAAGCCTGACTGAAACTTCTCAAACAGCTCATTATTGTTTAAATGCTCACATATCTGGTGTGCAACTATTTTCTCAAGAATTTTAGATAAGAAGGGAAGATTAGATATCGGTCTATAGTTAATTAAGTCGTTTTGATCAAGAGAGGGTTTCTTAAGTAGAGGTTTAATTACAGCAATCTTAAACTCCTGTGGTACATATCCATTGACTAAGGATAGATTCATTATATTTAAAATTGGAGCAGCGATCAGAGGGAAAACTTCTTTTAAGAGTTTAGTTGGGATTGGGTCTAAAACGCAAGTTGAAGGTTTAGATGAAGCTAATAATTTTAGTACATCACAAAGTTCGGCTGCATTAAAGCAGTTTAAGCATATATTAGGTTCCACCATTTTTGAGGCTGCCTCATTAACTAAGGAGGAAGCAAGCATATTGGGAAGGTTCCCAATTATCTTATTCTTTATGGAGTCTATTTTATTTATAAAGAATTGCATGAAGTCGTCACTGCTTAGAGCTTGGGGAATGGTTGGCTCGATAGAGCTATGATCCTGTGTGAGTTTGGCAACTGTATTAAAAAGAAACCTAGGATTATTTTTATTCTCCTCGATTAAAGATGAATAATATGCTGTTCTAGCTGTGTGAAGGCTCTTTTTATATAGCAATAAACTATTTTTCCATATTAAAAAGGAATCATGTAAATGCGTGGAGCGCCATTTTCTCTCTAGTTTTCTAACATTCTGCTTTAGGGTACGTAGCTCTAAATTAAACCAGGGAGTTAATCTTCTATGGCTAGCCACCTTCCTTTTCAAGGGGGCAACTTTGTCTATTGCCCGACGCAGGGAGGAATTAACGCTATGAACTAAAATGTCAAGTTGTGAGGGGTCACGAGTTAAATCACTGTTTTCTGTTCTGCATTTATAAACTGAGGAAATTAAAGTTGGAAGAGCTTCTTTAAAATTTGCTACAGCGTTGTCTGATAACGTTCTGGTATAATGAAGTTTTCTTTCAGGTTTGATATGATCCATTAGAGTAAGGTTATATTTCCCATTTCAGTGTCTGCATGAGTGCTCATGCACCGAGCTTTCAGAGCAGGAAGGGGAATGAATATATGATGTGACACCACAAAATATTGTTTGTTCACATGCGCTTTCAATAGTCTAATTGCACAGTCTGGTTAGAATATAACCACATAGAGTTTGAGCAAAACTGCTGGAAAGTGAGCATGTTTAACCATGTCACTAGCAAAAAAGAAACATTCATTCATTTCATCCATCCATCCATTCATTCATTCATCCATCCATCCATCCATCCATTCATTCATTCATTCATTCATCCATCCATCCATCCATCCATTCATTCATCCATTCATTCATTCATTCATTCATTCATTCATCCATTCATTCATTCATTCATTCATCCATCCATTCCTCCGTCCATTCATTCATTCATCCATTCATTCATTCATTCATCCATCCATCCATCCATTCATTCATCCATTCATTCATCCATCCATTCCTCCGTCTATTCATTCATTCATTCATCCATCCATCCATTCATCCATCCATCCATCCATCAATTCATCCATCCATTTATTCATTCATCCATTCATTCCTCCGTCCATTCATTCATTCATCAATCCATTCATCCATCAATCCATCCATCCATTCATCCATCCATCCATTCCTCCATCCATTCATTCATTCATCCATCCATTCCTCCGTCCATTAATTCATTCATCCATCCATCCATCCATTCATTCATTCATTCATTCATCCATCCATTCCTCCGTCTATTCATTCATTCATTCATCCATCCATCCATCCATTCATCCATCCATTTATTCATTCATCCATTCATTCATTCATCCATCCATCCATCCATCCAGTCATTTATCCATCCATTCATCCATCCATTCATTCATCCATCCATCTATTCATCCATCCATCCATTCCTCCATCTATTCATTCATTCATCCATCCATCTATGCATTCATCCATCCATCCATCTATGCATTCATCCATCCATCCATCCATCCATCCATTCATCCATCCATCCATCCATCCATCCATCCATCCATCCATCCATTCCTCCGTCCAGTCATTCATTAATTCATCCATCCATCCATCCATTCATTTATCCATCCATCTATTCATCCATCCATCCATCCATTCATTCATTCATTTATTCATTCATTCATTCATTCATCTATTCATTCAACTATTCATCCACCCATCCATCCATCCATCCATTGCATGTTCAAGAATCCAAGATGGCAGCATGTCCATTGTCTGCTCAGTGTCTCTCTCTGGACTAATTCGTTTTATGTAATTTTACTGCTTTTTTATTGTTTTAAAAGTGGCAGTTTAATGTTTTTATTGAAATTACTTAACAAGCTCTTGAGAATTGTGGACTTTTAATGAGTTTAACTTGCCTGGGCTAACAAGCCTGAGCCTGCTACACCCACCCAGAGCCTGGCCTGAGCCTGCTACATCCACCTCCACCTGGGCTAACAGGCCTGAGACTGTTACACCCACCCAGAGCCTTGGCCTGAGCCTGCTACATCCACCTCCACCTGGGCTAACAGGCCTGAGACTGTTACACCCACCTCCACCTGGAGCCTGGGCAAACAGGCCTGAGCCTGTCACTTCTACCTCCACCCGGATGTGGTACTCACAAACTATAGCATAACTGTTCCTGCTGATGTTTTTTCAACATGAAGAGGATGGCATTTCTCTTAGCTTTATTATGTGTGTTGAACATTTGGGACTTGGGACCAAGCAGTGCCCCATGGGTGAGTACAGCTAATAATATGCAGAGCATGTGTGATACTTACTATAGTGGCACTAAATCTAGTGCAGCAGGGCACCCTGAGCCACCACTGTCTCATTTGGTGTTAGTCTTTAACTTAAATCTGCCTGGGGTTTTACTTAAACTTCAAATTTTTCTTGCTTTGTACAATCTTTCCCTTTCACTTAATAAAAAGCAATGCCTGGCTTCAACATTTGAAACACATGAGACTGTTTCAAAATGTAATGTGAAACGAAGATTAATGATGATTGTTCTACTCTTACTTATATCTGGAAATGTGCAACCAAACCCTGGACCTGAGCTGAAATGTGTCCAGACCCCTGCTGATTTCAAATCAATGCCTGGGTTAAAATTTGTTCATCTTAATGTGCGCAGCTTATTACCCAAGATGGACATGGTCAGAATTTGGGTGAAATCGATGGATGCAGATATTGAGATCATTTCTGAAACATGGTTATCCAAATCAATTTCTAATAATGACATCAACATACTTGGGTACAATGTCCATCATGCAGATAGGCCCAAAAAAGGTGGTGGTGTAGCCATTTATGTAAAATCAAAATTTGATGTAACCATTGTTTTATCTGAGTCTATTTCTAAGCAAATGGAGTTTTTGGCTTTGAATGTGGAAATAGTTAAGTCCCTGTATATAACTGTCTTGGGGTACTATAGGCCTCCATCTGCCACCAAGGAAGCATTATCATCCCTACACCATCTTTTATCGAAATTCAATTATAATGAACTCTTATTGTCCGGAGACTTAAATTGAGACTGGCTGAATGCAGTTTCTGGCGAATTCAAATCCTTCTTTGACTCTATTAATCTTATTCAGTTGGTCAACCTACCAAAAAGGCAAATGTAAAGAGTCCTGATAAGTCTACTTTGATTGACTTAGTCCTAAAAAATGTCCCTCATAAGTTCTCTTCACTGGGTGTGTTCTGCAATGATTTAAGCGATCATTGTGTTGTTGCTACTTGCAGGAACATTAAAATCCCCAAATATGTTATTTGCAAGAGAAACTTAAAAATATTTAATGAGCAAGCTTATCATCATGATTTGTCTTTGGTTAATTGGGGGCAATTGAGTGTGTTGCCAGATGTTGAGCTGGCTTGGGCATATTTCAAGGAAAGTTTTATGAAGATTGTAAACAAACATGCTCCTATTAGGAAATTTCCTGTCTAGGGACGTGAGAACCCTTGGTTTTCTCCAGAATTGTCAGAGTCCATCCATCAGCGCAATGTGGCATGGGCCAAAGCCAGGAAAGGCGATTCTCCATCTGATTAGACAAAGTTTAGGCATTTAAGAAATAAATGTACTTCTCTTAACAAGAAGGCTAAATCCGAATATGACTTATCCGTCACAACAGAAAACCTCAACAATCCACAGAAATGTTGGAAAGTGATGAAGTCTCTATCTGTAAATAGAAAACTTCAGGCTCTTCCAAAATATGTCTTAACAGACTCTATCTCTGTCTATGATAGGACTGAGGTCTTAAAAAGCTTTAATAAGCATTTTAAAGCTTCCGGTTCTTCGTTTGAGTCCACAGGAGAAGCCCCTGTGACTCCCTGTACAGAACCTCCATTGTCTTCTGGAGAGCGTTTTCATTTTGTTCCTTTTACTGTGCAGGAAATGCATAAAGTTCTCAAAGAATTAGATCACAGGAAACCTCCTGGACAAGACCTGATAGACCCCTACTTCTTGAAAGTAGCAGCTGATTATGTAGCACAACCTCTTACGATTCTTTTTAATCTTTCAATCAAACAAAGAAAATCCACTCATTTAGAAGCCTGCTTTTGTTTCCCCTTTATTAAAAGGAGGTGATCCAGCTGTTTTAACTAACTACAGGCCAATATCAAATTTGTGTGTCTTGTCAAAGGTTCTTGAATCTCTTATTTGTGATCAACTAAAAGAGTTCCTGTACTCTAATGAACTACTCTCTAAACTGCTATCCGGCTTCAGGAAAAAGTACAGTACCATCACGGCTGCTACAAAAGTGATAAATGATATACTCATTGCTCTTGATAAAAAACAATATTGTGCTTCCCTTTTTATTGATTTGTCAAAAAAATTTGACACTGTGGATCATGCTATTTTAAGGCATAAGCTTCTTTGTTTAGGACTGTCTAATCAGGTTGTTTCCTGGTTCACAAATTATTTGAGTGACATGACCCAGTGTATTAAATGTGACAGTCTGTGTTCAAAATTTTTGAATATCCACAAGGGAGTGCCACAGGGTTCAATATTAGGACCCCTCCTATTCATCATGTATATTAATGATTTAGGACAAGATGTGTCTGACGCTAATATGCATTTCTACGCTGATGACACAATAATTTACTGTTTTGGATTGAACCCAAGGGGCAAACTCCACCCACAGAATGTGAAGCCAACGCGGAACTGACAAAAATTGCAGTTCAGCCCTCATCCGCTGGGGGCTGGCTGCAAAAAGGAGCAACTTCCCATTGACTCCCATGTTAAAAAGGCCAACTTTACAGCAAAAATAAGCATGTTTACAGTCTGGTTCAAAAAACATTTTAGGTTAGATAGTTCAGGTTTACCATCATGACAACTCTGAGGGGGGTGAATTTTTTTCTAACTCCTCCATTTATTTGTAATTTAATTCTGAAATTATGAATAATTAGGGGCGTGTCCTTTTGATTGACATGTCCGTCTAGGCTAACGCTGGTAGCTAATGGTGGCTAACTGTAGCTAATAGCTTGCTCCGCAGCCTGCTGACCCCCTCTGCTTGCGGGGCTCTTCACAGCCTGGGACTAACGTAAAGACTTCAGTCATTTGGTGTTTCTGAACTCCACTATCAGTTGCCTCTGCAGTTTTTATTCGGTTTTGGATGTTGATCTGCCATTATTGGGCAAAGACAGCTTACTGTGTTATTGATTACACTAACAGACCGTGCAAGAAGTTTATGCTTTCGGGGAGGCTTCATACCGGCTGAAGCTTAACGAGCTTTGGGGGTCTCTGTCAGGTGGCCGAGAGGAATGCTGTTCTGGTCGGAGCTTTTATCTCTTTCTACACGCGAGTTGGAGCAGGCGATAGGTCGGGTAGCAGCAGAGCAGCAACGTCGGCAGGACAGAGAAGCCACAGCAGACCCGGTCAGGTAGAGCACCTTGAGACTCAAGAGTGGGAGACAGTTACATCAGGCTGGAAGACTACAGAGTTGGACTCTAGACAAACTGGATGATTGCTGGTTAGATCAGTACTGGTGTGAGGAACACAGCTGGAGGCATAACCTAATGGATGTCTGAGATGTGAGGTGAGTCAAAAGCCTTTTATTTTTTCAGAGGATCTGAATTTTCATGATGACTTTTTGACTACTTTTTGCTGGATGTGTTAAGATAAGCCGACTAAGTCCTCACCCTCCTCCGATGGTAATGGAAATAACACAATCAGGCCGTATTGATCCGACCCATTTTGGTCTTATATTGATCTGTTTTCTCTACTCGAGATGTTTCTGCGTCTAAATTGATCGTGTTGAAAAAGGGGGTAAAAGTCTCTCAACCTTGGTCTTCTGGCTGAAACGGGCTGCAGCCTACGTTAGCTTCAGTTAGCTCCCGACTAGCTTCTGACTAGCTTGTAGCTACGTCGGCTTGGAGCGTTAACCCTCCGCCCCCAGCCTCACAGTGCCACTCTCAGCTCCACCTCTTTGCCCATTTTTGGAGTTTCTGAGACTGACGAGGCTAGTGACGCGGACAAGATGGCGGTCGGAACCGCCCAACTGGCCTCATTTTTGCTATTCAGAAACCTATGGGGGACGTACCGGAAGGTTAGTCCATTGTTTTATACAGTCTATGATTGAACCCTGCAAAGGCTGTAGAATCTCTGCAGAAAGCATTTGATGTGGTCCAGCACACACTTCTGCAGCTAAAATTGGTCCTCAATGCTGAAAAGACCAAACTAATGTAGTTTTCAAACCCTAAGAAGGTTCCTCAAACTATCCCCTTAGTGTCCACTCGTGAGGGAAATGTCATAGAGGTGGTTCACACTTACAAGTACCTTGGTATTTTGCTTGATGAGTCCCTGACTTTCAAGCCCCATATAGACAATCTTGTGAAAAAACTTAAACTCAAATTTGCCTTTTTCTTTTGAAATGAATGTTGTTTTTCTTTTGAGGGAAAAAAGCGCCTTGTTAATGCAACATTTTTATCCGTTTTAGACTATGGAGACCTGTTGTACATGAATGCCTCTGCTCAATGTCTCCATAACTTTGCTTCTCTGAGATTCATTACCAACTGTAGAGTCTTGACCCATCATTTTGAACTACATTCTCGAGTGGGGTGGCCTTCTTTGTCCTCCAGGAGGCTGGGTCATTGGTATATTTTTATTTATAATGCCTTGCTTTGTCTACTGCCCTCCTACATTTGTAACTTAATCTCACGGAGGAGTATTAACTCCTACTGTTTGCGTTCAAACGATCATTTGTTGCTTACTGTTCCATTTGCCCGCACAGAACTGGGAAAAAGGGCTTTTATTCACCCTGATCCTATTACATGGAACATGCTGCAAAAAGACTGGAAAATAACTGAACTTATTTCATTGAATGCTTTTAAGTCCAGATTGAGAGCACTTGAATCGATCTTTTCACATTGAAACTGTTTTTCATAATGTGTCTGTAATTGTATGAAATTTGTAACTCCCTTGCTGCCTCTTGGCCAGGACTCCCTTGAAAAAAAGGTTTTTAATCTCAATGGGACTTTCCTGGTTAAATAAAGGTTTAATTAAAAAAAATAAAATTTAATGGTTTAGGCAGATTGTGTTTTGAAATCCCATTCTCTCTAGAATTATCTGCAATAGTATTTGTAGTTAAAATGAGCTGCAAACTTGGCAAAATTGTGGCTGGGAAAGGATTATCATGAAAACTCTTCAGAAACCTTACATTAGCTGCCTTTTTTTGCATTTGTTAGAAATGGAGCAAAGGGATTAGTGTCTGCTGGATCTGTTGTTGCATTAGTTACCTTATCAGGAGAGACCTCAGAGTTAGAACAGAGATGTAATGGAAGCTAAAGGCTGTGGCCTAGAGCTCTCCCTCAGCCCTCTTTACTCAGTGATGGAGTTCTTCTCTGACGACAGAATGATTTTGAAAGCAGATAAATACAATGTGTGAACATATACACTTAATAGTTACTATTTTGCATCTTGCCCGGCATCAGATTGGGCCTCCTTGTTAGAGTTTCCGCTCCAGGTTGGAGGTCTAACCTCTCAGAGGTTCTGCATCTGTAAATAAATCAAACTTTTTTCTTCTTTTTTTTTATCAAGCTCAAAATATTCTCAGTGTCACGCTTGGCTGTAAGCCTCTGAATCAAATGATTGGAAGCCAACAGCACCTCTAAACATGAAATCATCCTACATGAATGTGGAACATTTGCTCTTTGCATTTAGCCTCTGACTGGGAAACAGCCCACTTTTTCTCTGCTGTTGTGTCTTCTTCCTCCTTAGGCCATAAATCAGCCATGCTTTCAGCTTTAATAGCCTCAACACAGAGAGCACAGCAGTGGAGTCCCAAGGGAATGATTAACCGCCGATGTCCTGCTCCATCAGGAGCCTGGCGGTGATAATGCTAATGGCAATGACTTAATCAGACAGGCCCTGTGAAATCTGTGTGGTAATAAACACATTCAGGCCTCAGAAGTGTACGCTGGTCACATGTGGGATAACGGGAATAATATGAATACTTTCCTTTAAACACACATTCATAGCAACTCTCACACCTCTCAGCTGCTGTTTCCAGCTGTGATCATACACTCCTCCAAAGATAATATTTTCTTGTTTTGTGGAGGCTGGGAGATAATTTATTCATACGTAACATCAATAATGGTCGGTTATCTGAATGATTTTACTTGATGTGAATAATGCTGACAACATCCATTATTTCTCAATACTACTCTGACCTGTTAAAACCTTTTGGTATTTAAACTGAACTCTGCTGGGCCATCTGTTGTTATCACTGTGAAATTAACACCATGAGAAGGTTGCAGATGTTCAGCTTTAACAACAACTCTAATGGTTAAGCTACTCTTTTCAGAACATGCCTACATTTAGGAAAAAGCGTCAGGGTATGGAGTACTGGACAAACCTTCCTCCCAGCCTATAGTTAATTTGATCCCTGGCAGTTTTAGGTTAGGAGCGAGGTGGGAGTTCGCCTAGTATCCACTGGGTTGCCAGTTCGAATCCCCACATCCTGGTTGTTGTCTTTGGGTAAGACACTTTACCTGCCTTGCTTGCTGGTGTTGGTCAGAGGGCCTAGTGGCACTGCTTACATGGCAGCCTCACTTCTGTCAGTGTTCCCCAGGGCAGCTGTGGCTACAAAGTAGTTTACCATTACCAACCAGCCTGTGAATGTGTGTATGTGTGGGTTGATGACTGATTGTTGTGTAAAGCTCTTTATGCCCCTTTTTGCACTAGGGCCGCTTTAGACCCGAACAGATCGGGTCAGCACAGCCTAGAACAGGATGGTTGTGTTTCCATTACCATCTCAGAAGAACGGTAGTGGGTATAGGACATGGGCGGGCTTAGCTTGACAAAAGCTCCTGCTAAAAGCAGTCATAAAGTCATCACTGCTACCAGCGGCCTCCAGCACCCCCACCCCCCCCCACCCCCCCCACCCCCAACACTCCAGGCTAGCCGGCCTCTCCAACCCATCATGCGCTGACTTTGTTGCTCTGCCACTACCCGACCTCCAGGCTTACTCCAACCTTCATGTGGAAGGCGATAACAGCCCCGATCGCAGCTCCATTTCTCTGGTGATCTGACAAAAATCTACTATCACTCATGGTTTTCCGATGTCCCAGATGCCGACGCTGCAGCTGGTATCAAGCCCATTCTCTCTCCCTCTGCATGCGAAGCTGCAGCCCGTATCAATGTAGATTCTTCCCGTCACCTTTCGGGTTTGAACAGCTTTATCAAGAACCGCAACACTCCCTAAACAATATAAAAACTCTTTATAAAGCACTCAGTTTTTAAAATATGGAACTACTTAAAGCAAAGAGAAATCGCATTACTTTACTGGACCAATCAGTCCAAAGGTTGGTATGTCGGGTCACTTCGGACCAAGACAGAGGTAGTCCAAAAATGGGGTCGACTTGGCTCGGACCAGAGAAAGGTAATGGAAACACGGCAGAAAGGTTCTGAAGCTGCCTGTGCCAGAACGTACTGGCCCTATTGTAAAAGGGGCATTAGAGTCCTCAGACTTGGAGAAAGCATTACACAAATGCAGCCAGTTTACCATTTACTATTATATTCTACCAGCTTTTTGTTTTTGTCTGGCTGAAAGTGGTACCCTTAGTTTTCCTATGGCCAGTGGGCAGGCTCAGCCCAGTTGCTGTTTAAAATCACCGTAATTCCAATCCAAATTCTGGCTTTTAACTTCAATGAACAGTTAACTTGTTTTATGTTATTATAAAGCTAAGAGTCTTCTGATTATAGTAATGGATGCCAGTCAAGGATACTACCTTAACTGTTGGCACAGCGAATGCTTTTGCCAACACCCCCCACCCCTCTAGAAATATATAAAATTTTCAATTCACCCCTTTGTAGTCCAATAAACTTGATAAAATCCATCTCATACAAAATGGCTTTTTTACATACATAAGGGTCCGCTTAAAGTCCAACGAATGGCAATTGAATGGAAATTCATGGTACTCCTTTTTTGGTGAGGGACTTATAACAGGGCCTGCAGTTTTGATGATTGACACATCGATTATCCAATAATGTCGGCTGTGGCTCAGTGGTAGAGTAGTTGGCTTGCAATCGGTGGGTCGTAGGTGGGATTCCAGCTTCCTCGGGTCACATGTCGATGTGCCCCTGGGCAAGGCACTTAACCCCCCAAAAAATTCTACTTCTTCATACTGAGCCATGTTGGCTATCGATGTATGAATGTGAGTGTGAATGTGGCTTCAGTGTAAAGCGCTTTGAGTGGTCAGTATGACTAGAAAAGCCCTATATAAGTTCAGACCATTTACCATTCAATAAAATGTTGTAAACACAGATATATGACACAACAGGGTGGCTTCACCGTTGCCATTGTTAAATGGTGATAGAGAATTTGTGGATGGAGTTGAAAATTAGGGTGATAAGAGACCTTCCAATCCTAAAGACTTGAAACTCATCAATAAAGAGAAATCATTTAAAATACCAGACTATCCATCTATGGGGAAGGGTAGACGGCTGTAACACCTATAAAGATTTTCCACTCCATATTGAGAAAGGCAACAGTAACTTTCATTTGGTTAAATGTTGGTTTTGGCTAACATTTTGGTTAAAATGTAAAAGAAACAGATGCATTATTAACTTCAAGCTTTGTACTTCATTTATATTGTTGTACCTTTTGATAGATCTCTGCATTGAATGAGAATAATCCGGGATCTTTGGTATCTGGGGAACAGGAAAAAAACTCCCAATTAGTTTTCTGTGATAGAACAGCAGAATCCTTCTGTCGTCCCACATCTATAACAGCAGCAAAGTGACAGGTAATAGAAGCATTTAGATTCACACAAGAAACGTATGAAAAAACAGAATTAAGAGTAATATCTTTACATTGAGAATAGAACCAAAGTACTCTGCAGTTATTAAAATTAAAATGTAGCAGATTGTTGAGCTGTTCCTACCATCCTTCTAAGATGTATTTTCTCTGATCTTTAAACACTACACACAGACACTGGTATTTCTAACTAATAAAGCCTCCTACTGAGGCTCATCTGGTAACTCTTACATCTGAGATTTGAACATGGAACCCATTTTGGCCTCTGCTCATGTCAGTTAATGATAGACTACCCTGGGACTCATTTTCTGTTGTTTTTCCCCCCCAACAAGAGTCTAAAAGCTACCGCCATTGAAGTTTTTATTTTTATTTTTGCCAGAATCTCATAAGGTTCCATCAGCAGGAGCCCTTTTGACTATCCTTAAAATGTATTTAGCGTCATACAGCTCTCAATACTCTTGTTTTTTTTATCCAATTATAAATGATCAGTTCTGGAATTTCTGCACCATAATCAATAAAATATGTAAGGGATAACCCCCTGAGCCACTGCCATCCAATATTTTAGCATCCATGTGAGGTGTGTCAGTAAGACATTATTTATCTCTAGGAAAAAACATCAAATCCAGACTGAAGTTTGCCACAGAGAATGTAGACAAAGACCAGTGGTCCCACTTCTAAAGCGTGCTTATAGCAAGGCGAGGCAATTTTGTGTAGCACACTTTCAGCAACAGGGTAATTCAAGGTGCTTTACATGATTCGGTGATAAAGAAACAAACAAAACATATGATACATGATTAGATTATGAAAAGCATAGAATGCAAAATTAGAGGAATTAAAACAGCAATTAAGCATGAAAACATACAACATATGATAAACAACAGAGTATGAAAAAAAGTAACAGAACAGGGTCCATATTCAATTCTGAAACTATCAGCGTATGTAAATGCTACAAACACTTCGTGATTTATTGAAAAAAACTGAGACAGCAAAATGTGTCGAACTTTAAGCACTCTGATTCTTGCTAACACACATTTCGAGCATGGAATTACAGCAGCGCAGCCAGTAAGATGGAAACATTGTGAATTTGATTCACGGTAAGGTATGTAGCAATAGATGTGACTACTGATTAAAAATACAAATACTGTACTGACAGTCGTGCATAATACTTCTTAATACATGCCTCTAACTGTGGCAGACACTCTGTGGTGGTAGCATGCCACCTTCCTCTTTGTCTCCACCTTCAGATCTGACCACTTCTTTCTATTTCCACCACAGATCGGCTTTCACTACTGCAACAACGTTGTTCCACCAAAAGGCCTTTTATTTATTTGTGATTTATTTGTGATCTATGAACCCAAATAAAAAGTTTTTCCATGCCTCTACCTTACCCACAAGTACCTCCGTTTCAGTCTCTGTAAAATTGTATTTCCTAGACCTCTTGGTTGCCATGGTTACCCATGAAAAGCAACAGATCAGCTGGCTTAAGTTGATGCAGAATAATCATGAAGCACTTTGTATTAGTCGTTTATGACAGAATATGGCTGTGTAGGGGGCTGGATATGATCCAAAATCACCCGATCACATTTATATGAAGGGTGTGATCTTTAAAATGGAAATTGTGTGTAGCGGAACGTACTCAAAAATGTTTTTGCGCAAGTAAACTTTATTTAACTGAGTTTGGCTTTTAATAAGGTTTCTCCATCAAGTTTTATAAATGAAGTGACCAGACCTTACAAGGCCTTGAGCTGAGGACTGCCCATCTGCCTGTGTTGTAGAACTTGCTTGTGAAATACAACCCTGACTAAAGCTTGCTCTTCTGATCTCTCCCCTCACAGCTCTTTTCACAGTTAAACTTTTAAAAAGCTGATATTATTATTGTCTGTGTTGAACAGTTACTACAACCTAGAAGACATCAACCATGAGTCCATTAACAAATATCTGTCCAACTTGGTGGAAAGAAGCCTGCGGGACCTGGAATGCTCTTACTGCATTGAAATTAAAGAGGTGTGTGAACGTGTGTTTTTGGTCGAACCAGGTGTTTTATCAACTGTTATGTTTTTACCCTGAGATTGTTTGCTTTTTCCTTCAGGATGATCAGACAGTTGAGCCGCTGACATACGGTCGCATTGCCTCTTATTACTACTTGAAGCATCCGACCATCCGAATGTTTAAGGAACGAATGAGAGCTGAGCTGCCACTGAATGACCTACTCTCTGTCCTCACTGTGAGTTTCACTTCTCCTGCAGGACACTCAGAAAACCTCCAGTCTAGTTTTAAGTGTGAAATTAGTTAGAAGTTAGTTAAGAAACCAAGTTAACAATCAAAATAACAGCAAGGTATGCAATTTAGAATATAGTAGAAGAGTCCTCCAACAGTCTAAGCATATGGCAGCATAACTATAGAGATAGCTCATGATAACCTAAGCCACATTAACTATATTTAAGCCTAGTCTTAAAAACAGACGGAGTATCTGCCTCACGGACTAAAACTGGGAGCTGGTTCCACAGGAGAGGAGCTTGGTAACTAAAAGATCTGCCTCCCATTTTTCTTGTAGAGATCCTAGGAACTACAAGTGAACCTGCAGTCTGACAGCAAATTACTCTGTTAGGAACATATGGAACAATCAGATCTCTGATGTATGACGGAGCTGATTATTAAGGACTTTATACATATAAAAGGAGGATCTTGAACTCTTTTCTCGGTTTAACAGGGAGCCAAACAGCAGCTACTTTTAGGCTCTTTGCACACAGATTCACACCAAATCATGACTGATGACTTCCCAAACAAAAAGTTCTGTGATTGGCCAGTTTTTCCTCTGCCCCTTTATTCCCTTCATTGGCTACAAACCACTTGCTTTCCTTGAGTGACTTCTAATAGTTGCAGTGTGATGACTAATGGAGAAGACCTCCAGCTGGTAAATGCTTGTTTAACCATCAGAACATTAGGCTAACACTCAGCCTACTGTAGTCAGGCTCTGCAGTTAGCCTGTAAGTTAACTGCAGGGTTAGTGACTAGTATCTACCCTGCTACTTTACCTGACACACTTCATATTACTCTCGGTGGAAGTATGCATGTTCATCTTCATAATATCCAAATGGACCAGCACTGAAACCCACATTCCTTTGGACAAGTTTTCAAACCACAAACTTGAATGTATTTTATGTAAATTGTCTGTGCTCGATCTAGATGTAATTATGAGGTAGAAGCAAGAGAATACCTGGTCTTGTTTTACAAATCAATCTGACAAGTGGATGCATTTCTATTCAGCGCCTTTACTCTGATACTCCCAAATAAAATCTATCATTACTAGTTGCTTCCTAAATTATCCAAATGAATGACTCACACTGTCTATTTATCTTCTGTATCTTCTACAAGTCTTTTGTGGCCAGTCTAATCTCTTCAACCATCACGTGTCAGGGCAGCTGCATTAGAGCTAGGGATTTAGAATGGCTCAACAACCCGATGAAAAACGCTAGTTCTGTTCTGGTTCTGTTCTGGGGACAGCTGTGGAACCACTGGAGTTTATGATGCAATAACGGATTCTTCATAAAATCAAAAAGATTATTAACAACCCTGAACATCCTCTGCATAATATTATCCTACAACTATGTTGTCTTCAGTCAGAGGCTTCTTAAATTTCGCTGCAACACAGAATGCTACAGGAAATCCTTCCTGCACGCAGCCATCATGATCTACAACAACTTGAAGAATTGATCAGATGGTATGAGCCAGAGCTGGGAAGTCAACACCATGCCATGTTTTTCTTCTGCTCATAAAATAAACCAGGTGAATTCACCATTCTGATTGGAATCACCTGGTTCAGTGGCTGAGAAGAACATTAAACACGCCATGGATTTGACTTGTTGAAGCCACAATTCACACCACTGGTATGAGCTAAAACAACACTTAATTTCCCTCTGGGATCAATAAAGTATTTTTGAATGAAATTGAATAAAAGCAGGGTTAGGCCTCAGAAGCTCTGAACGTCTCCCCAGAGCTCTTCTCAACCCATCATCTGGATATGGAGAGAAGATGGAGCACATGCAGACCTACCAAGAACATTGACTTCCACCTAGACTGACATTTGGAACAAAAAACATAATCTAACTTTTTGCTTTTGCATTTAACAATATATGTGTTGGTCTACCACATAAATATGTAATAAAACAAATGACTCCACCCTCTGTGGCTCAGTGTGAAGTTGGAGGTCATGAGTCTTACGAGTTGTTTCCACTCTTGCCTAAACTGAGCGGTTCCCTCTAGAACTGGTGTCCCATCTTGTCCCCCAGCCCAGCCCCCCAGCTCTCTGTAACAATGGTTTCTCTCTGTGATGGATGGAGCCTCTAACGGCCCAGGCTGTGGGATGGCCTCAACACATTAAAGCTCAACATGAGTAAATTACAGGAACGGAGCCATCCGTGCCCACGCATCTTTCAGTATAACAGCCAGCAGTCTCATCTAGACAAGACTGATTGACCTAAATATTCTCTTGACTTCCCAGAGTATTTACTACTCTGTGTTTTAAACTCTGTTTTTTATTTGTCCTAACCTTCCTGCAGAACTTTTCTGCTCTTTTTTTTTCTAAAGGTGATAGTTTGGGGGGCTGAGGTCAGGAGTCTGCGCAGGGCATTTCTTCCATACCAAACCGGCTTATCCATGTCCTTGGGGACCTTGCTTTATGGACTGGAACCATGATGGAAAAGGATGGGACTGTCCCTAAATGTCAGCACAGAGTGTGGAACATAAAAAAAGTTTTAGTATGGTGAAGCATTAGGATCACTGGAAGGAAGGGGCCAAGCCTGGAAAAACACCTCCACACCAAACATTCAACTTGACACCATGCAGTTGGGAGAGGGCTGACTTCCTGGCAGCCTCCAAACACAGACCTGTATCTGACATTGCCAAACAGACAAGTGTGCTTCTTCCTTCTAGAGAGCATGTCTCCACTGCTCCAGAGTTCAGCTGTGTTGGGCCTTAGACGCAGGCTGAGCACACGGGCTTCTGGGCAGGACGTAGAGCTGTGAAGTGGACGGCTAAAGCCTTTCTTGTCACCAGATCCTGCAGCTGATTTGGGCTCACCAGGGCTGACTTCCTTCTTTCATTTGTGATGTTTTTCAGGATGCAGAGGAGTACGCCGAGATACCGGTCAGACACAACGAGGACCAGCTTAACAGCCAGTTGGCCCAGCAGCTCCCTCTGCAGGTCAACCCCCACTCTTTCGACAGTGCACACACAAAGACTCATCTCTTGCTGCAAGCACACTTCAGCCACGCCCAGCTCCCATGTAGTGACTACACTACGGATACAAAGACAGTGTTGGACAACGCCATCCGAATCTGTCAGGTAACGTACTACAGCCATTTGGCCCCAACTTTAGCAGAGAGGGTACTTATCGGAGTTGTTCTGGTTTTATTACATTTATAAGCTGGTTTCCACTTTTTGGACACAACAGCAACTCCATTAAAAGACAATATGGTTGGTCAGGCATAAATGGCATAAATGTACCAAATTTGCTAGTTGATCATAAATATTTTCTTTGTCTTCGTCTGAACTTTCCCAGTCCAACAGGCCTCTGAAAAGAGAATAAAACAAGATAAAAACATAAAAATTTAATTTTTTATTTTATATTTTGTGAAAGCATGGCATGTCCAATTATTAATATTTTTATTTATTCATTATTAATATTTATATTTTAATAATAGTTGTTTATTTTACATATTTCAATTTCTGTTTTGTTGATTTATCTTGGGTGATGAGCTCTGAGTCTTTTTAACTGATAGGCCTCTATGCCATCGCCCTGATCATTAGCCCTCTACACTGTTTCTCTGTTTGATTCAGGTTGGGACTCTCACTAGGCTAATCCAAAATGTTCACCTGTATGGAAATTAAAAGAGGACTTAAATTAAAGGACTTAATTTACTACTTACCTGGTCTAATTGTCTACAGCTATGGAGCTGCATTGACCTTTTGCTTTAAGTTTGTGTAAAAATTCAACAGGGCTTTATGTTATCACCAGCCTGGCTCCAGCTGGTAACCCCATCTGACATGTCAGATAGAATTATGGTATGCATAAATATCCTGGATGTCCACAGAACGAGGATTTCTGATTAATCGAAAATGTATTAATCTACATTTAAATATTTCTAAGAACATTTTAAGTTCAAACTTGGATCCATAATAAGTTCAACAAATTATATTTTTAATTTTTTTGGACCCCTCTAACAATTCTTTTTGAAAAAAGCAACTAGCGACAAATCTGTTGACTTTTTATGGTGTTATTGGAGACCTTTGGAGACTAAAGTGAAGAATGTATCGTTATTACTGTTCTCGCTGCGCAGCGCTGCTGCAGTAAGCCCAGAGCACTCGCAGCATGCTGCCAGCCCACGTGCTTCTGCTCAGCCTGCCAAACTAGACTCATAGAAATAAGTGGGAATTGACCCTGAATTAATAGGCTGGTCGAAGCAGTTTTTTAGAGATGTTACATAGGTCTCCTCTCTGTATTGTAAGGCTGATGTTTTAGTGAAATTAGGGATAAAAAATATGATGACTCAAAAACATACTCAAAAGCCAAAACCTTATTACAGTTCCACCCCAACCATAGAGCCATTAATGGTTTAAAAAGAAAACTATTCTGCAAAGACTATTATTTAAAAAAAATATACCCTTCTCCTACAGCATCCGTTACAATTTCATGCACATTATGCAAAAAAGGCGACCGTTACATATTGAGGGGGGGTAGAGTTCGTTGAGGAGGAAAAGAAACCACAGCCCCATCTATTGAACAAAATGTTGGTGGGGTAGTTATCATCCATTTTATCGTTATCAAGGTGGACTGCTCAGTATGTCATGATTTTGATTTGAGGCCATATTACCCAAGATGTATTAAATCCAATGCTTCCCAACCAATGAATAGACTAAGAACAGCAGTGCAGTAACACAACAGACAACACAGACTTCATTTAGGCTTCCTTAGGTATTGAGAGTTGCGTGTTAACTTACACCCTTGCTTGGTTAACAACCTTAACCTAGGAAATTATTATTTCCAAATTGTTATCAAGGTAAAGGCATGATGATCATGAAAAGACACACATATATGATTCAAATATTATTGAGAACAGACAATAGCGTTATATGTCTCTTATTTTTGCTGTGTTAGCTACCAGGACACACCAGTAGACACACATTGAGCAGAGGAGTGTGCTGCCAGTCTTCTTGGCAAGGCAACACTACCCTTTTTATCCTTCCCATAGCTGTGTTCCCCTAGGATGATATTTCCCAGTCAATCATATGACAGCCCTTCTAGCCAGTCAGAGTCAAGAAAGGCAGGACCTTCCTACATATACCCTCCATTTTGCAAATTTGCTTACAGGATAAAGTTTCTAGCTTCTGGGGTGTTTCTCAATGTCAATGCGCCTCGCCTACCGAGGCAATTCCTGGGAGGCGAGGCGCATTGCTTATGAGGACATTGTCCTTCCTTGGTCAAAGTAAATGTTAAATGGAACAGACTTACCTCACGTGACCGCGGCTGCCGGCTTACGCTCTCTGTTTACGTCCCACCCGTCGATGTAGCATAGTAGTGTAGCAACGTTACTTCAGAAATGGAACCGGAAATGTTTAACGACCGTTTTACTTTTTTTAAACTGTGTACAGTATATGTTGGTTAAATCAAATGTGTAAGCGAATTAGTATCTGGTAGCCACCAAAGCTGCAAGTACTAAACATCTGACCAACCATATATAACTGCTTTGGATCTAAAAAAATCTAAAACAATAAAAAATAAAACAAACATTTTAGATATAAGCCGGATAGCTAAAATTAGTTCAAAAATGGAAACCCAGTTTTTCCATTGTGGGGCTTTTTATGGGGTTGTACTTAACCATTTAACAGGGCTACTGGGCCATTTTCGGCCCCAGTATCGTTTCATATGCTATTTAGAGGTTCAAAGGACCATATTCAATGCTCAAAAAACATTGTTCTAAAACCCTTTTTTGGCAATAGTTTCCTTGAAGATAGTTTTTTCTCTAAGTTTACCTATACAGTCAGACTTTTAATTAAGTAAAGAATTTCCAGCAGAAAGTCATTAAACAAACTTTCCAGCTATGCAAACTCAAGGTGTCACCTAGATTGATCACAGACATATTAATAAAACTAGAAAGGTGTGTTGGTGAGCTACAACATTGTGGGCTGTTGGTACTAACTCTGAAACAATATTGAACCAATCCAGAGGCATCTTTTTTGTCTTTCTTTTTTTCTCCTAAATGAAAATTAGACGTTACATTGGCACATTTAGATTGAGAATATTGTGAACTCCATTTCCTGTCTCTAAATAATGATTGTACACACAGTAACTACCTCTGTCAGTGTGTTTTGCCATCTGCTAAACAGTTTGTACAGAAATTAATGCAACATGTACAGTGATTTGCAGAAGTATTCATAGCCCTACATTTTTTTCTTATATCACAAAACAGATTTCATCTGGTAGACCAAAAAAGTATAACTAGGAAGCAGCAGTAGAAATCTAAGGTTTTTTACAGTCTGAAAACCGTTACTTGGTTGTGTTTAGCTCCCCCTTGTCAGTACTTTTTAGCACCACCTTCCACTGCAGTAGGAGCTGCAGTCATTTGGCGTATGTCTCTACTTTATCCCTTAGTCTTTGCAAAACGGCTCACATCTCAGTCAGATTGGATAGGGAGTATCTATAAGCCTTTCCACATATTGTCTATTGGATGTGGTCTGGACTAGGCCAATCTAACACATGCATCTGCTTTGATCTAAACCATTCCATTGTAACTGGCTGTTAGGCATTGAATGCAATGAAGAGGTGTTGTTTGGATTGGTAAGCCCAACATCAGCCCCAGATCATTTCACCAGAACAGTGCTTTATAGTTGATGTAATTAGTAGGCAATGCAGCTTTTGGGCACTAGATGCTTTGTGTTGGAAGGCCAATTTATCTTATATGGTCTTTGGGGGATTTTGAACACCAAGAGGTTTAAAGAACAAGACACTGCGTTTGATTTCATGCATTTTTAGAGCAGAAAGCACCAAACTAGCTATCTGTTGGGCATTACTGAGTGGAGGCAAAATGAGCTTTGGTTTATCCCCATGATGTGTCTGAAACATTAGCAAGATTACAACTAGATTATTTTATTTAGCAAGATTATTTAGTTATGGTAAAATGGCCTGTACTTGGATAGCTCTTTATTTAGTCCTGCGGACCCCAAAGTGCTTTGCACTACATTCAGTAATATCACCATTCTCACACACATTCACAGACTGATGATGGCAAGCTAAGATGTAGCCACAGCTGCCCTTGAACACACTGACAGAGGCGAGGCTGCTGGACACTGGTGCCAACAGGCCTTCTGACCACCACCAGTAGGCAGCAGGTGACGTGTCTTGCCCAAGGACACAACGACCTAGACAGCCAGAGCTGGGGCTCGAACCGGCAACCCTCCAGTTACAAGATGAACTCCTAACAACTAAGTAACTGGCTTACAAGTCACAAGTATGTCTCAACTCTTTCCACCCAACTCCTGAGTCGGGTCCCAAGGAAAGGCTTATAAATCCAAGTCAGAACACACAAGTGAAACTCGAAAAATTATATTTTTTTTTTTTTATTTCAACAGTACATGTCCCAAGTTGAGTAAAAGTTCTTAAAACTGCATTTCAAGTCCTAAACAAATCGTGTTACTAGAAGTAAATGAGTCACAGAAGAATGATGAGTAGTTATGTTTTACATTAAAAATTAAGAGAAACAAACAAAAAAATATGATAAATTAAGCAAATGAGAAAACTGATGAGTATTAAAAAAAATTGTTTTTTTTGCAAAATGATGTTCAAGTCTCAAACCCACTACTGTAAAACCGTAAAAACCTGCCTGTAAGAACCAGTATTATGCGTAACATCAGATAAGAAAAAAATCTAGTCAACTGTGTAAAATCTTATTTTCTGAGCAAATGGAATAGACATGATTATGACCTGGAGAATTGGGTTGATTACAGTGGGGAAAGCAGTATTTAGACAGCTGTTCTGGCTATTTGTGCTACCTCGTCAGAATGTGCTACCGTAGCACGCATTGCTATCTATGTCTATCAGTCGGTGCTACCTCGTCAGAATGTGCTACCGTAGCACGCATTGCTATCTATGTCTATCAGTCGGTGCTACCTCTCAGAATGTGCTACCGTCATGTTTACATCCCAAACAAGAACAACTGTTAGCTTTCATGTTAAATAAAATCATTGGAAACGATTTTATAAATGACGTGACTGAAGTGGCAGTTTAGCAGCAACATATATGAATATCAAACACTTTTCTTTCAATCCACAGAACATGCTACCTGTTTAATATAAAGCTGACACTGGCATATAGAAGTACTAAAAACTGTGATCAGAATATCCTTATCTTTTAAATGTGCGTGGGTAGCACATATAAATGAACAAAAACATGGTTAGAATAACCTCTTAAAGAAACATTGGAAGCACATAGCTATACATGCTCTGAAAACCCTGATCACAATATCCAACCTTTGAATTGCTTCATGTGGGTAATGTAAATATGTGTACATATAGCCTAGTTGTGCTACAGACATCAGAATATCATACATTTTATATAAATGTTGGTAGCACTTTTAACTTAAGTTAAAAATCTTGATCTGAATATCCTACCTTTTAAATATAAGAGGGTAGCATATACAAATGAACTAAAAAGCATGATCAGAATATTCTACCATTTTAAATATTCATGGTTAGCATAGAAGAAGGAAATTCACTCCGTCCAGTAGTCTCTCTCTCACAGACACCCACACAGGTGTGTTTTACTATCTTTGTGGGGACTTCTCATTGACATAATGCTTTCCGTAGCCCCTAACCATCACAAATTAATGCCTGACCCTTACCCTAACCCTAACCATAACGTAATTATAACCCTCACACTAAAACCACATTTTGAGCCTCAAAAATGCCTTCAAAGTTGTGGGGACTGGGATTTTGGTCCCCACAACGGCTGTCGGTCTCCACGAGGATAGTAAATCCTGACTTTTGGTCCCCACAGAGATATTAAAACACACACACACACACACGCAATAAACATGGATCTCTTAATCTACGAGATCGTTCACTGCAGCTGCTTCTCTGGCTGGTCAGGACATCATGGAGGGGCTGTTTAGTATTACCCAGAATGCCCTGCAGTTTCCTCCTCATCTGCCTCTCCACCACAGTTCTTACAGGGTCCAGGTCCTGAATTAGCACAGCCTTTTTGATCAGTTTGTCCAGACGTCTCCAGTCTTTGTCCACAGTGCTACTGCCCCAGCACACTTTTGAGTCTATGTGGTAGAACATTTGTAGCATGTTATTGTAGACACTGAAGGACCTTAGCAGTCTGAGGAACATAAAGTGACTCTGTCCCTTCCTGTATGCTGCATCCATTTGTGGTCCACCCCAGTTCCTGGTCCAAAACCATCCCCAGGTATCTGTAGGACTCTAGTCTCTATTTCCTCCCCATCGATGCAGACTGGCTGTCCTGGTGGTTTGGATCTCCTGAAGTCCACCACCAGCTCCTTAGACTTCATGGTGTTCAGGAGAAGACAGAAAACAACCATGATCTGCACAACATAAAGGTTTTTAGTGCATCCATGTTCTACCCACATATAAAAATATTCAGAATGTCTAACCTTAGAGCACTGTAAGAATGAGAGTATCAAAAAAGGGGAAACAAAATAAATGTATTGTAATTACATAGATACAACAAAACATACAGATTAAATCTGCAAACTTGTTTGCATTAATAAGTTGTGTGTCGGTCTTTTCCATGCAGCATAGTCAGAATGTGCCCACCAAACCTGAGAAGTCACTATGGACCAGAAAAGATCATTGTTTCTGAGACAGATACCAACTAAAAACAAATCTTCAACATCACTGATCTTAGAGAATCTTTAACATTATGGTGGTGATAAAAATAATCTAATATTGTAACGAGGACTAATATTTCAGTGGAAACACTCCCTACTACAAATTTAGATCATTTCTGCTTAACTCTGTGAGTAAATAGTGTTCTGAGCATCACAGTAAATTTTTATATTAAGGTGATACTCTGGAAGAGCTCAGGCTGTTTCCATCCTTAAGGTCATCTCATCATTTATTTTTACCCTGAGCAAGGCTCTGTAGCTGTCAGTATGTTAAAAAACATCCATGAATACCATGATAGAAACACAAGATAATCATGTATTCTTAATGTTAAAGTCCTTATTCTGTCAACATTAATCAACCAACTATTCCATCAGCTTTGGATTTGAGTTTTCTTTGCTTCGCTCTGGATTCATAGTGAGCCTCTGTAACATGCTGTTAATCTCAAATGTGTTGAATCGTCACAGATAAATACATATTTATATCATACATTAAAATGGTTTTACCAAAACGCATACCAGGAGCCTCCAACAGCCCAGAGTTTAAGCACACAATCAAACCTCTTCAGCTGACATATTCTTTTGATGGATTGTTTATATTCATCAATATTTAAGAATGAATGAGATGCAAAAACAGCTTCTTGGTCAATTCACTTTTCACACATCTCTGTTAATGTCATATAAAAAGCTTCCTGGATATCTCTCCTGATACCAGAGACACAGGATTGTGGTAAAAAGACCACACGAGTTTAAATACATTGAAAATAAAGCACATGACCAAAACACTCCACAGGAGTGTCAGATTTGTCAGATTTGTATGATGATGAACTGATATTAGAGCTGATTACATTAATCTTAGTGTTCCAGCATGATGTACAGATCGCTGAGGTAGAAAGTAAGGTTATGTTGCATGATGCCCTTAAAAGATCAGCTGAGATCCTAAAATAGTTTGTAGCTTTATTAAAGTTTAAAATTCCAGACTTGAAAACAACATTCATGTTCAAACAATAAGACATGCATTTATAAATTAGCCATCTCGATGTATGTGGGCAACAAATAACACAGCGTTTCTCTCTCTCTTCTCAGTTGAGCAACAGGTGTGTTTTTGATTCACCAGATCTTTGCTCCTATTCCAATGACCCACACATCATTGTCAACAACGTCCTCTCAAATTGTTCTGTACCAAATGTTAACACAGATGTTCTCAGGTGTTCAAATACTTTTGTGCAGCAATATAACAAATCATTTAACATGGTGCAACATCATGCAACATGATTTCCTGAGTTTGAAAAATTCAGTCTCTCACAGTGGAGATGCTCCTATAAAGTAAATTTTAGACCCCTCCATAATTTCTGAGTGGGAGAACTTGGAAAATCCCAGGTTGTTCAAATACTTATGTTCATAACTATATAACTAGATTAAGAGAAGAATAAAATATTTATAAGATGTTAAGAATCCATTAAATTAGTTATTTAGAGGTGCTAAACAGCTTGCATCACATAACTGCTTCTACCCACCTAGCATCACTTGAAACCAGAGCTTCATGACTGTGCGCCAACATAATATTCAATTCACTTGTATTGATATAGCGCGAATACACAACAGATGTCATCTCATAAAAAAGATACTTACTTACTACAACATTAAACCGTGATATTATTTATCTGGTCTTTATCTGTATGGTGGAGAAACTTTGGAAATATGTTACTGTAAATAGTTAATAAATATTTCCCCTACCAAGCCAATAAAATGGGAACACAGGAAAGCTGAAAAAAAATTCAATTTGTTTCCAAACCTTGAAAGAAAATCTGCTTCTAACTAATAATGAACGCACGTGGTGACGCCACACAACCAAGGAAACAGCTTATCTTTCTCCTCAACAGGCAACTTCTAGCATGTATTTAGGATGGTTTAAGAAAAAGGTATTATTACTCCAAAATATTGTAGAGTAGTATTAGGATAGGCACAAATAGCCTGAACAATAGACCGTATTTGTCGCAATTGACGCAGTTCACCCTTAACAATGGAGCGAGTTTAGTTTACATTACACAATTTAACATGATCAAAGACGTGAAACTAAAGCCATTTACATTCTGACAAGGGTTGTCGTGTAGTACTAGTATTGATGTAAAAGTTTAAGGAAAGCCAGTTAGAAAGTAATTTGAATAAAACTTACCTTAATCATCCACAAATTAAAAAGACAAAACACAGGTAGGATGATCTGATGACAGCTTTGCTGAGTCAGCAGTCTGTGACATAAGATTGAAAGAGTAGCCTAGATGCGCAGTGCTACAGGGTAGCATGGAATGTGGGGTAGCACAGAAGGTGAGAACACAGCCACCAATTATCCAAGTTCTCCCACTTAAAAAGATGAGAGAGGCTTGTAAGTTTCATCATTGGTACATTTCAAACATGAAAGACAAAATGAGGGAAAAAATTCAAGAATTCACATGGTCTGGTTTTTAGAGAATTTATTTACAAATTATAGTGTAAAATAAATATTTGGTCAATAACAAACACACCACCCAGAGTGGTGTGTTTGGAACGTTGTCATGCTGAAAGACCCAGCCGCGTTTCATCTTCAATGCCCTTGAGGATGGAATAAGGTTGGCCCCATTCATTCTTTCCTTTACACTGCTAGGCCTGGTCCCAAAGCATGATGTTTCCACCCCCATGCTTCAAAGTAGGTATGGTGTTCGTTGCAACTCAGCAGTCTTTCTCCTCCAGCTAAGTTTTTACCCCAAACGTCTATTTTGGTTTCATCTGAACGTTTAACATTCCCCCAATTTTCTCCAGGATCATCCAAATACTCTCTAGCAAACCTCAGATGTGCCTGGACATGTACTAGCCTAAGCAGGGGGACACATCTGGCTCTGCAGAATTTGATTTCATGTTGGCACAGTGTTACTAATGGTGGCCTTTGTTTCAGGTCTCCCCCCGACCCCCCCTCCGTATGTCGGTGTTCAGAGCTTAGGAACTGTTGGACATTTTATGTAGTTTGTTCTTAAAGTTCCTCCCACATATAATTTAGAACATTAGGTTTGAGTGAAATTCCACATCCACACATTTTTTGGAGTAATAGCTTTTTTTCAAGTAGTCACAATTAGTCACATTTCCAGTTTCTGGAAGAGATACTCCAGCATGGTTGTTTAACTTTAACTGTAGTGTGTGATATACTGCTAACATGATTTCTCCGTGACCACATCGGAAAATCTGTAAGCTATTGTCCAGAGCTTGGAATGCGTGTGTGTGTGTGTGTGTGTGTGTGTACGTACATGTGCTTGTAATTTTCCATCGTGTGCGTGTGGCTGATATGGATGTGCTTATTTCTATGCAGTCCTGATGCTAGCGCTTACTGCATTAGCTCTACTTTTTACTGCATTGTTTTTGGGTTGAGGTGAAAGAACCGTATTCAGTTTCTGGTGTTAAATAGTTACATTTATCTGTCTGATCTGTTTTATCTGTCTACAAACTTCCTATCTACACTGTAGATGTGCCTGTACATACCCCAGACACAGACTCTCCGGACTGGTTTGTTGTTGTCTTGATTAGATTACAAAGCTGTGAATTGTATCACATTCAGTTAGTATCAATGACCATATCATGAAATTGGTATGATTGGCATGACATTAGAAAAAATTCAGTTATTAACTTTAAGTACTTTATCTGAAGCCTTAAATATGTTTAAAGCTGTTACGTAAAATTATCAACCCATGTTGATCCTCCTACATATTAGACATATGCCTAAAGAGCTGTTTTAGTATGGAACCCCGAAGTGTTCAAAATTAAATAAATAAATGCAACGCCCATTTTTTGAAATATTTTTCATAATTTTTATTTATTTTAGATTATACATTTGTATAATATATATATATTTCATTACATTTTATTTCACTGCAATTTACTTCATAATAATATAAATTATTTGAAGACATTTTTATTTAATTCCATCAGTTTTTATTCCAATGTCTCTTTTTCCCAAAGTCAGGTTTTATTTCATAATGAGGTTTTTCATAATGGTATTAATTTCAAAAAGCCATTTAAGAACTGAAGTCATCCGTCAGCCAATCAGAATCAGCGGTTGAGACCTGGACGCTGATTGGCTGGAACTAAGATTAGTCTTCCTGCATAGCCGTTGTTGTGGCTCTGTGAGCAGCTAGCAGCATGCCAAGTAAAGGAACTTTGTTCAGCTCTGGTTGCTCTAACAGCTCATATTGAGAGGAAGAACTTATCATAATGATCGTAACAAACAGCCGACCTGAGTCTCTTTCCCCAGTCTAATCACAGGCATGGTGCCCTGAGCAGCTTTACACCTAGAACACTTGAGCAGCACCGGCTGTTTGGATTAGACATCCCCATTACAAAAGTGACCAAATATTCTGCCAGTATTATAAGAATTATAAAGCCATACTTAAAATCCTAAAGGCATTAAATTCAATAACAGTATTAAACGACTTTAGCCGGTCCTCGCCATTTTCCTCCTGCAGGAACATCATGTTTGAAATAAATACATTATCAAAAAACCCTATTATGAAATAAAAGCTATCTTTGTAAAAAAAAAGAAGAGATTTTTGAATAAAAACTGATTATATTAAATAAAAAAACTCAAAATAAATTATAGTATGAAAAAAATGGCAGTGGAATAAATATTTATTTAAATATATATAAAATAATACTAATATATATTCTAAAATTAAAATATATTATATAAATATTAGGCATTGCATTTTAACAGAATTCCTTTTTTGACTATTTCATTGTCAAATTAAATATTTACTTAATATTAATTCATGCTGATATTTATTTCATAATGTTTTATTTATTCATTTAATTTTGAACACTTTGGCGTTCCATATTTTAGTTGCCCTTCACTTTTCTTCATAAAATCCTTTCTTCTTTCAAACAGCTTCTACCTTTTTCTGCTCAGGGGGACGGTAAGAAACGGATGGGTCCTCTCTGTAAAAAGTCTGTTGCTTTTAGACCTTATCGTTGCTCTCATTTCATCACCTTATGCCTTTAATTTGCTTTAGCAGCAATTGTTATATGTAAATCCCTTTGTTAATTTGTACTGCATTAGCATTTTGATTACCTTGTACCTCCTCCTCTATTCACCTCCAGTCATTTTACCCTCAAGAAAAGACTTAAATTAATGATGTTTGTCTAAGATAAGCCCAGCAACTTGGAGGAGAAAATAGGCCACCCTGCTCTATATTCTTCAGTCTCTTTTCTCCTTGTTCTCTTCAGGAACTTCATTATCTAAGTACGTACTGTAAATGTCAGAGCCCCTTCTGCCAAAATAGGGAACATCTACATTTCAGCCACAGTCTTAATCTTTTTCTACCAAAGGAACTATCTGTTGTTGTGACACAAGGAGGGCAGTAATGTTTT
Organism: Apricaphanius iberus; assembly: GCA_028564705.1. Taxonomy (NCBI): domain Eukaryota; kingdom Metazoa; phylum Chordata; class Actinopteri; order Cyprinodontiformes; family Aphaniidae; genus Apricaphanius; species Apricaphanius iberus. Next base: position 500,205 of record JAPXFQ010001372.1, on the reverse strand, counting down.
GTTTACATAACAATCAATAATAATGATCAATATTTTCACATTATTATAATTATTGATGGCATTTATGTTTTAATTAGGTAATCAACGGTTTGGGAAACCATTCCTTTTATGAGGAAAATTAGAACCAGACAACCAGTCTCTTCTGAAGGTATGAATTTATACTTGGTGAAACAATAATTGCACGCATCCCCCAGAATGAGCACAGACAGCTTCTTTCTAAGGTATGAGAATTTATTAAGAAAACCTTTTAAGACCAACCTTTCAGCCAAAGACAAAGCATTGTGTCAATAATTCCTAGCTATTCTACAAGCATGCAAACTAAACTACTAAAGGATCTAAATGAATGAATTGTATGTGACTGGAACAAACAATAAACATAGGGAAATGATTTTGAATCAACCATCTTTTGTGGGGCTGGAGTGTGAGTGTGTTTGCATGTGCAAGAGTTGGACTGATGGTGGATGAGGCGTTCAGCACAAGAGTGATGCTAGAAAGTTGGTATCACCACCTGGGTAGTAGCTAAGAGCTGGTGTCAGTATCTAACAACGGGGCTCATGTGTAAGTAACAGGGCATGTCCGCTAAACAGAGTTTAGTCCTGCTCGGGAGCGTGGGCTAATCCTTTGCTCTAGTAAACTGGAACGAAGGAAAAAGATGTGGAGAACAAAGAGTAATGGAGTTAGCTTTGGCCCAATAATGCAGGATGAGAGAGAGAGAGAGACATATTAAGAACTTTATTTTCTAAATGGTTTAATCTCCTTATAATTTATATATTTTTTTATTCCTTTCTCTGTATAGAAAAACTACTAGTTTCACTGTGTTTATCAGTATTTAATCCATGTCTGATCCTGTGACTCCATATCAGTCACAGCATCAATGTCACCACATCACCAGGCTCCTGATTGGTTAACGTGGTGGGAATCGATGCCAAAGTTCAGATTTGGCAACTTCAGTGGTAGACGCAAAACGCTGGTGACACGCAAATGCACCACATAAAAAGCCTCACTCATAAAATTGACGTGCAGATTTGGTTCAGACGTTATGCAGGACCCCCCGATGTGCGTGAGCGCACTTCTACATTCACTTTACATGTAAAGCTGACACCCACAACGCTTCAAACGCGTTCAGTGTGAATGCACCATTCGGCTTGTCCTGGGGAGATTTAAAGGGATGTTTATTCGAGCTGTACTCTACATCACATTTACAGTTACCATAAAACTATGGACATTCATGTTTGGTCTTTTTTTTCTGGTTGTGACAATGCTGGACTCTTAGCACTGTTACCTTGCAGCAAGTAGGTTTCATGTTTGAATCCTAGTTCTCCAGGAGCATGCATAGCCCCTTTAAAACAGGCCATGAAAAGCGTTAATTTTCCAGACTTTGTGTGTTTTACTTATGAGTCTGAAAGCAACCCTCCAGGCTCTGTCCGGATAACCTTTGCCAGTATTTTTACGGATGAAGACATAGTAACAAGAGCAGACCTGTCGTGGTAGGGTGTTTGCATTCAGATTATCAGGTAAAATTCTGGAAAAGCTGGTGGGGGTGGGGACAGGGAAAGCTGTCAGCGCACACACTGATGACATGTACAGGTGCTGGCCAGTAAATTAGAATATCATCAAAAAGTTGAATTATTTCAGTAATTCCATTCAAAACGTGAAACTTCTATACTGTATACTTTCCTTCCACACATAGTGATATATTTCAAGTGTTTATTAATTTTCATTTTTATTATTACAACTGACAGCTAATGAAAACACCAAATTCAGTATCTCAGAAAATTAGAATATTCTGAAAAGGCTCAATATAGAAGACACCTGGTGCCACTCTAATCAGCTGATTAACTCAAAACACCTGCAAAGGCCTTTAAAAGGTCCCTCAGTCTTGTTCTGAAGGCTCCACAATCATGGGGAAGACTTCTGACTTAACAGCTGTCCAAAAGACGACCATTGACACCTTGTACAAGGAGGGCAAGACACAAAAGGTGATTGCTAAAGAAGCTGGCTGTTCGCAGAGCTCTGTGTCCAAGCACATTAACAGACAGGCGAAGGGACGGAAAAAATGTGGTAGAAAAAAGTGTACAAGCTCTAGGGATAACCGCACCCTGCAGAGAATTGTGACGACAAACCCATTCAAAAATGTGGGGGAGATCCACAAAGAGTGGACTGCAGCTGGAGTCAGCGCTTCAAGAACCACCACGAAGAGACTCATGAAAGACATGGGATTCAGCTGTCGCATTCCGTGTGTCAAGCCACTCTTGAACAAGAAACAGCGTAAGAAGCGTCTCGCCTGGGCCAAGGACAAAAAGGACTGGACTGCTGCTGAGTGGTCCAAAGTTATGTTTTCTGATGAAAGCAATTTTTGCATTTCCTTTGGAAATCAAGGACCCAGAGTCTGGAGGAAGAGCGGAGAAGCACAGAATCCACGTTGCATGAGGTCCAGTGTAAAGTTTCCACCGTCAGTGATGGTGTGGGGTGCCATGTCATCTGCTGGTGTTTGCCCATTCTGTTTCCTGAGGTCCAAGGTCAATGCAGCCGTCTACCAGGAAGTTTTAGAGCACTTCATGCTTCCTGCTGCTGACCAACTTTATGGGGATGCAGACTTCACTTTTCAACAGGACTTGGCACCTGCACACAGTGCCAAAACCACCAGTACCTGGTTCAAGGACCATGGTATCCCTGTCCTTGATTGGCCAGCAAACTCGCCTGACCTTAACCCCATAGAAAATCTATGGGGTATTGTGAAGCGGAAGATGCAATACGCTAGACCCAACAATGCAGAGGAGCTGAAGACGACTATCAGAGCAACCTGGGCTCTCATAACACCTGAGCAGTGCCACAGACTGATCGAGTCCATGCCACGCCGCATTACTGCAGTGATGGAGGCAAAAGGAGCCCCGACTAAGTATTGAGTGCTATACATGCACATTCTTTTCATGTTCATTCTTTTCAGTTGGCCAACATTTAAAAAAAAACATTTTTTTTCATTGGCCTTTAAAATATTCTAATTTTTTGAGATACCAAATTTGGAGTTTTCATTAGTTGTCACTTATAAATATCAAAATTAAAAGAAATAAACATTGGAAATACATTGGTCTGTGTGCATTGCATGAATATAATGTACAAGTTTCACGTTTTGAATGGAATTATTGAAATAATTCAACTTTTTGATGATATTCTAATTTACTGGCCAGCACCTGTATGTCATACATATTACAAGCTGCTTCACACTCCTTTCGTTTCACTTCTGTTTTCCGTTCAGCTTCCTCTTTTAAGCTTATGTGCGCAGAATTGCACACAAAAGACGAGTGCTGTGAGGCGTTATACTGTATCGTCGGCCCTCTAGCAAAAATGATTTTGTTTGGGTAAATGACATGTACGCCCACCACACTGTTTACATCACATCCAAATACAACCCCTCCCTGGACAGTCATCAGGGTCCTCTGGTACATTTACTGCAGTGTGAAAGCAGTGAAAATGCAATGATCCGGTGAAATAGTGGTATATTTGAAAAGACAACTAAGGTTAACGACCGGTTGGAATTGTACACGAATATTCCAGAACATATATCTGAAAACGGTTCATGAGTTCTCCGGTACTCTAAAATCTCTTTTGTCAGAAGTGCTTTGTTGTGCTTTGTTGCTTGTTTGTCTATGTGATCAACTGATGGTGCAGTAAATCATGTGCTGTTGGAACTCCGGTTTATTTATCTTTAAATGGAGCCACATTTGGAAGGAAAGTGCATTTGTGGATCAAGCAGCGAAATTAGAGGAAAAGTATTGTTTTTTTATTTATTTTGCAACCTGGATATTTCCTTATATAGAGGCTTCATTTCCATTGACCCATTAACACCCTTTATATGGATATATGCTGATCACAAACTTCTCCTGAAGGACTCAAAGTGGCTCCAAACTTAATTTAATACATACTAAAAATAAGTTTGAGGTTGCAAAAAACAGTATGTTTCCTTCAACCATGTGGGTTATACCCATTAAAAATCAGCCAGTGCTGCACAGCTTTGTTGAGGGAATGGATGATATATATTTTGACATTACAGCAAGCAGAATTTGCATATAACCACCCCTAAATTATCAAATCCTGCCCACCAATTTAAATTAAAGGCCATTTTAATGTTTCTCAAACCCGCAGCATAATAACAAGATGCATGGTCTACAACCGCTAATTTGCATAAAAGTGACAAAGCACTCTAATCATTCTGAAAGGGACTGAAATCATCAAGGATTAAGCAGGTGAGATCGTTTATGTGATAGGGATTTTGTGCAAAGAACTTCATTAACATGTTTTGTACAGACCATAGACCTATTATAACTTGTCTCCTCTTTAATATTGAATCACTTAGCTCAGTTTCTCAGGGATGATGTTAGGTCTTTTTTTCCATTATTTCCTATGTATTTGAGCTAAACTGAACTGCTGAGTAACATTCTCTGAGTAGTGAGTCCATCTGCTTTTTTTCTGGGGATCCAGGTTTGAAGAGGTCTCACTGAAAGGTCTGTGTTAGTCATCATATGTAGGGTTTCTTTAGAGAACCAGCAGTAACTCAAAACCAGATGTATTGAACTGAGTCTGATCTGGTACACAGGGCCTTTAGGTGTAATAATTGGAACTGATGATTGAGGCTATGATCGTCTGCATCCTGTGACATCTGTGTGTTTGATTTTTTTTTATCCTTTTTGTTTCTGTCCTCAGGCGATGCTGGATGTAGCTGCCAATGAAGGCTGGCTTGTAACAGCCCTCAGTATCTGCAACCTGGTTCAGATGATTGTCCAGGGCCGCTGGCTGCACGACTCTTCATTACTGACACTTCCACACATTGAACAGCACCACCTCCATCTGTTCAGGTACACGCCATCACTGCTCCACAGGTGCTTGTGGCTCTCCTGCTCTATGTGTTCTTTTTTTGGTTTTGCTGTAACAGAGAGGACCTGTAATGGAAGCAGTACTGGAATTTTCTAGAAGTAATACAGCAGATGGTTTTGGAACCACTGGTAGATTAGGGCTAATGATTCCCAGCAGGAGTTTGTGAAAAGCTAATGTTTGTTTGGAACCTCCTTAGAATAAAATACAAAACGGTAAAATATGCTAGACGTCCAGAACTAAAGATACTGTTATTTTGATGGTGGGGCTTTTTGGTTAGACATCTGGATTCATAAGTCAGGGAGGCAGAAACTATATTCTGTAACTGTTTAAAAAGTCCAGAATAAAAGGACGAAAGTTACATATGTCACTACAGTTCTATGAATCCTGGATGAACGGCAGAGCCTTAAGCACTGAATGATCCATCTCGCGCATGTGCAGGACGAGTGTTTATACCAACAGTGTCACGTCTGACCCCTGTTGACCATGAAGACTCATATCTTCCAGTGACATCAGAGGATCTGTTCCTGCAGAATTTTCTCGCGAGCGCACAAGGATTTTGAGTGACAGAACACTCTGGCAGTCATCCGGGATTCATAGAACCGTAGTTACATAAGTAACTTTCGTTGTATTTCATCCCTACTGACCGCCAGAGGCAGTGCCTTAAGCACCGAATGACCCATACCAGAAAAGTCACGAAGAACTCCAGAAAATACCTCATTTGGAGGAACCCACAGAGTCCGGCACCAGGACCATCCCCAACGAATGGGGCGGTGCAACAATCACCAAGTAAAACCTGGAAAGGGTACTCAGGCAAGGGCAGCCACATAGACCCTCAGAGCCCGCACAGGGCACAGCAATTGTAATCTGTCTTTTCCTCCTGGAAGTTTAAATTGTGCTAGGTGGATAGGTCAATTGAGGGTCAACGCCGACAGAACTTTCGGGATAAAAGCCGAGTTCAGCCACACGGTAACCCCTGAGCCATCGTAGTTCCACCTCAGACATGAGTCACTCACCGACAGAGCATGAAGCTCCCCGACACGCTTCGCTGACGCGATGGTGAGGAGAAAAGCAGTTTTAGTAGAGACCAACTTCAGCTCCGCCTGAACCAGTGGCTCAAAAGGGGGCAAACAAAGCATTGAGCACCAGGTGCAGATCCCATGCTGGGGCGCGTTGTACTCGTGGGGGGCGTAACCGCCATGCAACCTTCAGAAAAAGTCTGTGACACCCCACCGTGTTATTATCCACCCAAGCATGTCGAGAGGAAATGGCTGCTACATATACCCTCAGAGTAGCAGGGGACATGCCACCATCCAGGAGTGACTGGAGGAACTCCAAAATCTTTGGAAATGAACAGTGGACACAGTCCTCACCTTTGTCTGAACACCATGCAGTAAACAGCTGCCACCTATTCGCATACTGCACCCAGGTGGAAGCCGCCCTCGCATTCAATATGGTATTGCAGACACCATCTGAACACTCAATCAGCAGTGGATCGGGCCCTGCAGTGGCCAGACCCACAGCTGCAGGCGGAAAGGGTCGGGATGCCAGATAAGCCCCATAACTGATACAGGAGATCCCTCCTGTCGGGAAGGCGCAGTGGTTGCACTGCTGCAGAGCCTGTACAGCAGTGGAAACCACGTTCTTCCCCGCCACAAGGGGAATACCAACAGCAGCCTGTGACTCTGATGACCCAGGCAAGTACATTACCTTCAAGCTGGCCAGGCATGGTGCTGCTCATAGCTGGAGGTCCTGGGATGCCTGCAATAGCCGTGCAGACCTGGTGCCTCCTTGGTGGTTTACGAGACATTGTCTGACCGTAGAAGGATATGCCGTCCACCCAGGAAGGGAAGAAAATCCTGCAAAGCCTGATACACAGCCCACATCTCCAGCTTACTTTCTGTTGTCCATTGCTCCTTGAGGGGCAAATGTGTTCACAGGCTCAAGACAAAAACTGAAACGACTCTACAATAGTAGGCAGATAGTATGCATAGGCGCCATGAAAAGTTAGCACCCTCTTTTTTGCAACACTGAAAAATCAATGGAGAACGGAGAGAAAGAAACTCAGAACCATAAATGAAAAACGTTTCCGGCAATGCGTCTGCGTCTTTGTTCAAATTTGCTGTTGGAGAAGTATAAACTAGGCTTAAGTTTCGGCTGAGCCAATCACAGCACTTTGTGTTTGTAGAGACATTGGGTGCGCTTAGCACCATTAAAGCTGTGGTGAAATGGAGCAAAACAACAAAATGGTGGTGGCTAGGAACGGTCTGTTATAAGTCCACCAGACATTCTCATATTTTTCTGACAAAAACAGGTTGGTCTCATTGTTCTTAGACGTTGTATGGTGGACTACCCCATTGACTGGTTTCCGATGCTACGATACATCACGTCATTCATTGCTCTGATTGGTCCTAGTGCTGTCCAATTATATCCAGGGACACCATAGATTTCACTCCTTGGACTGTGTTTGTCAATGAGTCGTGACCACGCTATATATATATATATATTTATAACCTTAGGGATGTTTTATATCTAAAACTTTATTTAAAGCTTTCTTCCTTTTAAATCCATTTCTTTAAGTTCGATGTTTATCCAATCATTTCCCAGGAAGTGGTCGGTTAGAAAGGGGAGGAGTGATGCTAAAGACTTCTGTGGTCCAGTTGAAGGACTCCCAGAGCTTATTGCCGCCTGCAATGGTAAAGAAAATGTTCTCTCTGCTATCGTCGGCCAGGAGATTCACCCAAGTCAAACGCTCCAGGTAAGCTCACATGAAAAAGGAACGTTGGTGTAAATCACTTGAAGAAATTTAAATACATGACTGTTCTCAAACCCGTACACCTACATGTGATATGATCAGAGCAGGGTCATGAGCACACGCGTCTCTTTCTCCACTTACAGCTCCAGTTACTGGGCTTATTGTTGCTGTAATGACAGAGCGTGGGTGCAGCAACAGACCCTATGAATTCAACAAATCATTGGGGCTCCTTCCTCCCTCCCCCACATCTCACCCCCCACTGAGTGGCAGGTTCTTTTTAATTAAATAATTAGACGTGTGGAAGTACTACTGCTCTAAGAAAGTAATCCTCATATAAATAGCCTTTCTTGGCTGAATTAGATTTTCCCACATAGACCCCTATAAGCACATTCTTCCTTTCCATGTTTTTTCTTTGTTGTTCTCTTTGTGCATTTTTTGTACCATACCGTTTGTTTCTTGGTGTGGCTTTTAAGATGACAAAACGTTACACTCCCCTTAAAATCCTTTAAAGGCAGAGTAAAGCCTGATGTATAGATTTACCATAACTAGCTGTAATGCCTGTTGTTCTGGTTTCCAGCAGTATTGGTAAACCTCAAAGGACATTTACAGTAAACTGCCGATTATTCTTGGGGTCATCAACATCCATACTGACAAACCCTAAGATAGAAGAGCAGGACACAGCATGTCAAACAACCAACACACAATCAAGGAAATACCTGACTTCATTATTAGCAAAGGTTTCAATATTTCTAAAATTTTTGCCAATTGATATTCCATAATCTGATCTTTTCTGCATTTTCTTTGAAAGGATCATCTCTGCTAAACTATCTAGCCACAGTGAGACCACTTTAAAAATTTTGGGTTTTTTGGGGACAGTTTAGTTGAAACCTTTAAATGGCTTTACTCTCCTACCTCACTCCTGTCCCCTTCATCCCCCAACACAAACTCACTAAACAAGCTGGTAGATTACTTTCTCTCTGAAATTTCAGACATTGATACCATTGCTCCAACTAGGGTTAGTTGTCTCAGGAAGAAAGAAGTTTCTGTGGACTAGCAATCCATTAGTACATAGTATATGGTAAGTAGCCTGCATTTGTGTAGTGATTTTCCAGCCAGAGGACCAGAAAGCATTTAACTCTACATTCAGTCATTCACCCATTCATGCACAGATTCCCTCACTGTTGGTGGCAAGCTACTACATTGTAGCCACAGCTGCCCAAGGACACTGCCAGAGGCTTAGGTGCCAGATATGGGCGCCACGAGGCCCTCTCCACCATTAGTAGGCAAGGTGGATAATGTGTATGCCTAAGGACACAATGACTGACATGGACTGAGCTGGGACACAAACTAACTTACTGATTATGGGACAAATTCCTACCACCTGAGTCACTGTCATCCCAAGTAGTGAACAAAGGGAGTGTCGGCGAGCTGAGAGAAAATGGCGGAAACTCAACCTGAGGTTCACTATGAGATCTACAAAGACAGACTGAACAGATATCAGTTAACTTTGAAAGATGGAAGGGAAGTCGTTCTTTTCTGAAATTATTAATAGAAACATTAATAATGCAAGGACTTTTTGCAACATTTGAGAGACCAACTATTCCTCCTTTGATAGTAGCCCCTGAGCTAACTTTCACCCGGGCTTGTAATGAATTTGACAGATTCAGACAAGTAGAAGCTAAATCTGTACATCAGTACCAAACCCACTACTAATGTCTGAATCCCAAAACCTAAAACAGTTTTTGTTGACTAATCTGTGCTGCAAAGCTTATTATTAATAATAATGGTGGTAATAATGCTGGTAATAATGCTGGTCCAACACCCCTGATGCTTTGAGGCCTCCACTCTGACTGGACCTGGAACGAAATTGTCAGTAGCAGATTCTTTAAACCATGCACGTTTTCAGGCGGGGGTCTCCATTTGTTCAACACATCAAGTGGGAATCAACTTGGCAATACTCAATGTCTCCACTTAGACATAATGTGGGACAGCATTGTCCTCAGCATCACACTGTATTTACCAGGTTTCCTTCACCACGTAGTAGAGGTCCTTGCTCCGCTGTACTGAAAGGAGTCGGATAAAAAAAAATGTTGGAATCTGATCTGGTATCATTCATGTACCTTCTGGCCTGGAAGGACCTGGAGAGTATTCCACCTGAACCTGTTACCTTTGTTACCCACTAAGTGGGAGATGTTAGACCTTAGCAAGTTCACTCTGAACAATGTAACTGCAGCCTGATATAACTGGCAGCGTTTTCCATCATGCCGCTCTTTTTTCCCCTTGCTCCTCGTGCCAGGCATGGTCCTTCCTGAGTCACCTCCCAGTGCTGGAGGTCCAAATGAGTGTGAAGGGCTGGTGGGAGCAGAGCCAGGAGCAGATGGAACGCCCCCTCCCTGCAGGTGGCGCTAACCTGAGAGAGGAGAACAGCTGGTTGGATGTCCATGCAGACCAGGAGTACGTCCTGCAGGTTTGCCTGCGTCGGATTAATCTGGGTCAGCAGAGGGTAAGTAGGATGAATGCACTGCCATGTCAGGAAGCTGACTATTCTAACGGAAGGTTCAAATTTTATCAGAGAGATGCTTAATTGTTCAGTATCAGAAAAAGTTTAAACTCATCTGAAGTTAATCTGAAGTTGAAAAGAAAGTACGCCCTCTGTAATGCCCTTCATATAAATTCCACACTGCCACTATCTATTTAATAAGGATGTCACTGTACAGAAAAAAACACAGTTTGGTATGTTTTCAGTACACTTTAATCTAGAAAATAAATACAAATGTGCTTGTGATAGTGGGGAGTCCTTTCTATTTTGTTTTTGTTTCACTTTTTTTAAAGTTGCGCTGCAGAACGTTGCACTTAAAATTCCACACATTAAATGTTTTCAGGTAGAAACCAGTTGGATTAGTTCAGTATACGAGCTGACGTGTCTGTATCAAAAAATCCAGCTACATGTACTGTTACAGTCCAAGTATTTAAAAAAAGGTATAATCTAAATGGGAAAATATTTGAAAGAATATTTACAAATTAAAACCCTAAAATTTAAAGGGATATAGTTTAGTTTTGTTTTTGTTTGTTTTTTTGTTTTTTGCTAAAGCTGCAAGTAAAACTTTTAACTAATTGGAATGTTTGTATGATCGTATTGAAATTAAAGTAAATTGTTGCTATATATATAAAAGTGAATTGAATTGAAGTGAAATCGTGAGTAAAGACCAAGGTCTTTGTGTTATTACAGAGAAAGCAAGACAGTAAGGCCCAGGCTCCCAGGTTCCCAAAAGCAAAGGATGAAGGCTGGTTCCTCATCATGGGGGAAGTGGATCGCAAGGAGCTGCTGGCTGTCAAACGGGTTGGATATGTCCGGAATCACACAGCTGTTTCTGTGGCCTTCTACACACCAGAGAAGACTGGGAAGTAAGATTTAGATCCAGATCAGAAAGAACTGAAGCCTTACAGATTTCTGCTTTTCTCCACTGGCTCCCTGTTAAATCCAGAATAGAGTTTAAGATCCTACTCCTTACCTACAGTGCTCTGCATAAATGAGTACACCCCACTACGTTTGTCAGAAAACCTTCGGCTTCCTTTCAGAATCAACATTTTGTATGATATACTATACTAAAAGTACTCCCACAAATGTGGGCCATTGATTGAAAACAAGATTTATTCATTTGCACACACAAAAAAGTGATTTGCCTAACAAATTCATTCAAGCCCATGTTGCAAAAATGAATACATCCCAATTATAGTCCTAGCAGAAAAGCCACACTTAAGACTACAAACTTCTAATTAACAGGCATTCAACCACAGGTGAGTCTAATGATTCATTTAAGAGGTGTCCAGCAGACAGGTGTCAATAAAAGGGCATTACTTATCAAAGAAAAGGCCTTCCCGGTTCATGCTGTCAGTAATGGCTCCCCATGGAAGAGAAATCTAAGAAAGTAAATCATTTCTTTACTCAAAAAAGGTGGGGGCTACAAGAAGATCAGCAAAGCTTTACATATCAGTCAAAATACTGTAGCAAAAGTGATCAAAAAATTTGAGAAAGATGGAAGAGCAACCATCTTACAAGGCCGTCCACCGAAGTTAACATCTCAACAGGAGTGTCTTCTGATGAGATTGGTTGAAGAAAATCGACATGCAAGTTCACTGCATTTAGCTAAAGCAGTAGAAAGCCAAACTCAAGTGACCGTTTTCCAGGACACCATACGGCACACACTGCAGAGGAATGGCATGCATGGGTATCGTCCATGAAGGAAGCCTCTCCTAAACCCATGCACAAAAAAACACCTAGAATTTGCTAGGGCCCATGCTGAAAAACTGAAGACTACTGGGACTCTATACTCTGGAGTGATGAGACCAAGATCACTGTTTTTGGAACTAATGGTTTAAAAACTGTATAGTGACGTAAAGGTGAGGATTTCAAAGAAAAATGCATGGTGCCTACAGTGAAACATGGTGGTGGTAGTGTAATTATGTGGGGCTGCATGAGTGCTGCTGGTGTTGGGGAGCTGCATTTCATTGATGGTATCATGAACTCAACAATGTACTGCTCTATACTGAAGAAGAAGATGCTGCCATCACTCTGTGCATTTGTAGTCATGCACTTTTCCAACACGACAATGATCGAAAAACACACATCTAAAGCTACTGTTGCATTTCTGAAGCAGAACAGGGTGAAGGTGATTGAATGGCCAAGTTTGTCTCTTGATCTGAACCCAATTGAACACCTGTGGGGAATTCTGAAGCGACAAGTTGAGAATCCCTCTCCATCCAGCATCCAGGCTCTAAAAGAGGTTATTCTTGAAGAATGGAAAAAGATGTTGCCTAGATTGCCTAGACCATTCCTAGAAGACTTGGTGCTGTTCTTAAAAATCATGGTGCTCATACAAAATACCAGATGTAGTAGTTTTTGTTGCAGAGTGTATTAATTTTTGCTTCAACCAATTTTAGTAAAACTGAAGATTTTGTGATCTAAATTAGATTATTAACCTTAATTTCATGTTATGGAGTTAAATAAGTGTTCAATAAAACTCGGCCTTGTGGAAAGTTTGGAAATTGTTCTTTTGTTAATTGAGCTACTGATTAAATTCATACTTTTTAAAGGGGGTGTACTCATTTATGCAGAGCACTGTATAAATCCCTTAATAATCCGCTCCATCTTACATCAGATATCTGATTGTTCCATATGTTCCTATCAGAGCACTTTGTTCTCAGACTGCAGGTCTACTGGTAGTTCCTAGGATTTCTAAAAGTAGAATGGGAGGCAGGTCTTTTAGTTATCAGGCTCCTCTCCTGAGGAACCAGCTCCCAGTTTTAGTCCATGAGGCAGATACTCTGTCTGTTTTTAAGACTAGGCTTAAAACCTTCCTTTTTGATAAAGCTTCTAGTTAGAATGGCTTAGGTTATCCTGAGTTATTTTTGTAGTTATGCTGCTATAGGTTTAGACTGTTAGAGGACAGAATGACCACTTTTTTTCTCTCTTCTTCTTTTCTCTCCTACTACTCGTCAAATGTATTTTTTCCTGTTATTTCATTTAACCTTTTTTCTCTCAGCATTTTTCTCTCAATAGAAGCTCCACCTGGTCTGGTATCCTGTTCAACTACAACGCCATATTGAAGCATTGATTCAGATAATGCTCCAAGTGACCAAACATTCTCCATGTCCTGTTATCAGCTTTTTACTTTCTTTAATATAGAAAGTACTCTTACATCACTTCTTTTGTTCTTTTTGTGTCTCTTCTCTGCCTTCTCAAACCCCCAGACGGTCATGGCAGATGAGTGCTTGTACTGAGCCAGGTTCTGGTTCTGCCACAGATTTCTTCCTGTTAAAGGGGAGTTTTTCCTCTCCACTGTCGCTATATGCTTGCTCAGTATGAGGGATTGCTGAGGGATTGCTGTGGTTGGAGTCTGCATGTTCCAGGCACATCACATCTATGACTCAACGTAATCTGCTAGGATTCTTCACATAGAAAACTTTTATTTGATTGGAATGTTTGTAGAATTGAAATGACTTTTCTTGTAAAGTGCCTTTTTCTAAATTGGCGCTATATAAATTAAACTGAATTGAAACTGAAAAGAAACACTGACTACTCCAGAGATGAGCAGTAGAAAAACTGTCATTCTGTAATCTTATAAGAGTTTGAAAAAAAAAAAACTCTGCAAAAAGTTTGAATTGTAAACCAGGTCCTGAGAGCTACAGTATTTCCTGGTTGTGTATTTTTCTACTTACTATTCAGCAAAACAGAGATGCATATCATACCATTTTTTTAGAAAAAAAGACTGACATCTGGAGGAACAGTGATTGGTTACTATAAAAATCTGTTTTGACTTTCTGATGCAATATTGAGCAGATTGTAATGGTGACATGCTGAGGGAGAAACATCGTGTTTGAAAGGGTTTTCGTCTGCACACAGCCTCTTTGGAAAAACGTTCTGTTCCTTTAAGTAGACACGGAGCTTTCCTGGGAAGCACATCAATGAGAAGGAGGAGTCACATTTCCTTTGCTGCGCATTATTTCTCATGTCTTAATGTATTTCTTAAAACAGCAATTAGAACATTATGAGGTAAAACTGTCAAAGAAAAACTGATAGCTGATAACAAAAACATGCAATTTTAATTTATTTACAAAGTTCATAAAGCACTGATATTAGCAAAAACTGAGGAAATTTGTTATTCTGTCGTTCAGTAAATACAAATGAAATTTGTCATCTTCCTTGACCTAAAATCGGAAACATTTAGTTTGTGCCAGTTATGTTAAAAATGTGGATTACAGTGGATGTAAATATATGGTTTCAAATGTAGCTAAAGTACTTATTAATGTGCAGATTTGCAGAAATGTTCTGTGCATCTTCACCACTGGACACATTTGATGGTCAGCCTGTGGCTGAGTGGTTGTTGAAGTGGATTGATCTGAGTTAGCCTGTGGTTTGTCTGTTTCAATAGCTGATAGCTGTATCCTGCCAGATTTAGATAACTCACCAATTTTTATTTAACTACCAGATTATCTAGAGATTTCAGTTGGAAAAAAATGATACGGTCTTTTGTCTGGCACTCTCTGTGAGTGAGCTAACAGCAAACATTAAACATTTTAGGACATCCTCAGACATCAGACCATTTTTATTTAAGAAGTTGTTAGAGCTCTGAAGATCTCAGACTGAAAGGCATCAGAACGAAAGGACTTAGAAAAGACGTCATACGAAACATGCGTCCTGTAGGTGGCACCAATGTCAGATCTCAGCTAAATTGTTTTGTGATATGTTATCCAAGCGTAGCAGCGGCAGAGTCTCCGTCTTCTAACGACATTACAGTAAAATATGCGTTTACTCCATTTTCTCTAGTTTAGTTCAAGCTGTGTTTCTAAATATGTATTGTTAATCATAGAAAGAGCAGCATATATCAGAGCAGCTCTAGTTTTGTTCAGCATTTTGATCGTGACATTTTGGAGTCAGGAAGTCTCCATGACAACGCACCATGCTATCTACAGTCAACCTCTTTAGGATTAATACCAGCAAAACCTTTTTTCCACCATCACAAATGTAAACATTTAAAGTCGGTGTGAATTAATTAAATTAAATTTAAATTAAATTTGAAGCATCTCATACTCTGTTAAGCATGGTAGAGGAACCATGATCCTGCGGGCCTTTTTTCCTTCCCATGACCATAGAAACCTGCTTAAAATCATCCTGAATTCTGGGATGCAGATCTTGTGGACTTATTAAACAGAATTAAAGACTATTGTGTGTGGGATTGATCTCCTGTACTACAAATTTAATGAATGTATTGTTTTTTTAAGCATTAGCCAGAGATGCCAGTAGTTAAGGTGTTTTAGATCATCCAGCCACATCTAGTCTCATCATTTTCATTCTCATCTCTGCTCTCCATGTATAGTTTGTTTCTGCATAATTCAACTTTTTTTCTGTGTGTTGTTGCTGATTAACTTTCAGGGAAGTTTCACTGTGTCACATTTTACAGGGTGAGCATTAGCACGGTGTTAGCTCTAAGGAAACTAGGGGCTTGACTTAAGCTTCAAAACTGCTTTGCTGTGATTTATTAGAAGCCTAACTCACCACTGAACCTTGTGCTTGTAGGTGTATCTACACGCTGTATGTGATGAGTGACAGCTATCTGGGCCTGGACCAACAGTATGACATCCACCTGAATGTGACCCCTGCCAGCATCGCAGCACAGGTCAACACAGAAGTGGTGGAGCCAGTGAGCAGATTGTCCCTCAGCTAAAGAGCGGCAGCTCAGCTCTCAATAACGCAGAATCACAGTGGATCTGAAGCGCCAATGTCCTTTTTGACCTGACATATCTGTCCTTCATTATTCATGTTATTAAAATCTAGTTCCATTGAGAAAAACTGTGGTCTGAATTATTTGTTTAGTTTGGGTTTTAAGCTAGACTTGAGGAGAAACTGAGAATAAAGTCAACTATCTGACATCAGGGACATCCTCCAGCTGATCTTTTCTCAGGAGGCGGAGCTCCGGCTGATCTGTTCTCAGGAGGCGGAGCCCCGGCTGATCTGTTCTCAGGAGGCAGAGCTCCGGCTGATCCGTTCTCAGGAGGCGGAGCCCCGGCTGATCTGTTCTCAGGAGGCGGAGCTCCGGCTGATCCGTTCTCAGGAGGCGGAGCCCCGGCTGATCCGTTCTCAGGAGGCGGAGCCCCGGCTGATCCGTTCTCAGGAGGCGGAGCCCCGGCTGATCTGTTCTCAGGAGGCGGAGCTCCGGCTGATCCGTTCTCAGGAGGCGGAGCCCCGGCTGATCCGTTCTCAGGAGGCGGAGCCCCGGCTGATCCGTTCTCAGGAGGCGGAGCCCCGGCTGATCTGTTCTTAGGAGGCGGAGCCCTCACTGAGTAACATTCTCACTGTCATTTCATCATAACATCTTAATTCTAAGGTTTCCTGTTTCTCAACTTTAAGAAGCTGAAGGATCTGTGGCTCACACTTTAGAACATAACAGAATGTTATCAGTTCATTATTCCTCTATTAAATCAGTGTATAGTACAGCTTTGAAAACTTTCCACTAACAGCAGGTTGGAGGTTTACACATTCCCTGCATAGTTCACTGAATGACAATGAATTAAATGAGTTTGATTTAAAAATCTGGTTAGTTAACTATAAAGGAGAAGCTTTGTGTTTTCAGATGTTTAAGGTGCTGGTGGCAGAAATCCTTCATCTTAGAACCTTTTGTTGCTTGTGTTCATGACCAGATTTTGTTTAAAAGTGTTAATTTCCTGCTTCAGAATCATTCCTAAAAACACAAATTATTTATGTGACTGTTATTAGACTGCAGAGATTACCACACACTTATGAAAAGATGGGTGATGAATAGTGTTATGTGTTTAAAATGTATCGTGCCAGGAGCAGGTACTGAGCAGTCCTGTTCAAGACACTGTGGCATTGTGGGAAACAGATGAGGTACATGGGAGTAATATCAGTTCAAAAATCATCTCACTTGAGAGGAGAGCATGAGTTGAAAAACAATTTCTAATATATATTTAAGTTTATGCCCCTAATTGATATAAATGCATGGTTTGTTGCAGCAGTAATGAGGACGACTGTTTAATCTACTGGAGTGGATTTAAAGTAGAGCGGTGTGAGACAGCAGGTGTGTTCCTAAACAGCTGATCTACTCACGACTGCTGGTCTGATCCATCTTCATTAAAACATTGCCTCCTACAGAGTAACCCAGAGAACCAACATGCTAGTATCTGTGCTGTTTGTGACACTGTGAAACAAGCTGAAATGGAAGGATTTCCCAATAAAATGTCACTTTGTGATGACATCCTAGTTTTGTGTACGTGACAGTATCCTGAAGTCCAATTCCTCTCTGGGGAAGCTTCGGCCTCAGTTTTCTGTTCTGAGGTGGAGTTTAGATCTCTGCTTCCACGTCTTCTCTAACAGCCGTATGCAGAACCTTGAGCCAAATAAACCCCAGAACCAACCTTTCCGACTACACTTCATATATTTATAGACAATTCCTGTGTATCAATACATGCTTCCTAGGTTGTATAAATGTTTCTCTCTGATTTCAGTGATGTTGTTTTCACTTTTTCCATGGCTCCAAAATGAAAATGGCCTCTCTTGAGATTCTGAAATATTTTAATCATGAAAGAATGTACCTGAAAACATAAATGCTATAGCTGTGGAGGAAAAAAACACAAATCTTCCTAACTTGGCATAAATATTAAGGTCATTTGTTGTAAGTCTGCTTTTGCAGAAGCTTCTGCTGGAAAGTCTGTTTATTTGCCTTTAGATGGGAAGAAAGAAGTAGTAGTGGGTTAAGCAGCAGAGTTGATTGTGTGAGCTGTGAAAAACCTGCCAGATCCTCTAGGCTAATGCAAACAGCTTATTTACCTATTTACTCTTGTTCAGTTCCTTTTTTTGGATTGGATGATTGAAGGAAATAATATTCTGTAGTATTTGGTAATCAAAGAATCTCTCCTTGAACACATCCTACTCAGTCCTGGTGTCTGGCCTGCAAACACATTACCCATAAGTGTTTGCAGCATCCAATCCCGCATCGGTCGACTATAGAAAGATTCGACAGTACTGATTCAAATGTGTAAATCCTTGGTCAGCGACTCCGCTACTAGATACTTTTTACTAAGAGTGAACTAATCAATTAATCCTGATTAGAAATGTTCCCACCATGCTGCAAATCTGTACAGCAGATCAATAGAAGGTTGTAATGTTCCTGAGTGCTAACAGGGTAATGAAACAGCCATCTTGTGCTGTCTGCTTGCTAGCTTTTCCATGACATTCCCAGTTAAATTGGACTTGACCTTCAACTTGGAGATGCAGAGGGCTCCTTCATATAATGCCACCTGAATGAAATGCTGTGGTAGGACCTTAACTGAGTGGTGTGTAGTAAAATCTCCACTCACCTTATTGAACTGAAGCAACATTGGAAAGGTTCACCTCATTTACCCTCATGGCTTTTTATGTCTGGATCTCTCCAGAAATCTAAATGTTGTTGGCAGGTGAACTTTACGTTACAGTTAAATCTGTCTAGTTTCTCCGGTCAGCTGGAAGTCACCATCACTCACATAATTTGTTTTATTGATATAAGGTAGCCCTATCTCACAATAGATATCATCTCAGGGTTCTTTAGAAGACAAACCGACCCAGTTTATGTTCAGTCATTTAGAAATGTATTCTCAAATTTATGAAATTCAAGCCCATTCTAAAGAGGCACCATCTCCAATCAATTATTCACGCTTTTATCACATCCCGCATACATTTAGTAAATTCTGTACTTTACGGCATTAACTACACCATTCTGGCTCGCTTCCATTGGTACAGAACGCTGCTGTCAGATTTTTGACCAGTACTCGACACATCGAGAATATATTATACTTGTCCTAGAAAGACTGCAGTGGCTTCCTGTTTCCTTCAGCTTGATTTTTAGATTCTGTTATTTGTTTTTAAATCTCTAAATGGCCTTGCATATATCTGTCTGAGCTGCTCTGTCCTTATGTCCCACCACGGTCTCTCAGGTCAGCTGACTCTCGCTGTAATCCCCTTGGTGACCGTGCCTTTTCAGTCTGCACTCTCACGCTTTGGAACCGTTTACCTCTCCCAATCAGAATGTCTCTATCACTCGCTATTTTTAAGTCTCGTTTAAAAACTCACCTTTATTCTTTGGCTTTTGATTCTATTTAATTTTTTTTGTTTTATTACTGTTTTATCTTATTGTTGGCTTATGATTTAATGTCGAGTTCCATTTTTTATAATACAACAAGAGTCACACATGTTGAGGGAACCACTACACTATATGTTGTGGAATATCTCAAGGAAATTTCAATAACCATGACCTGGATGAATGAGAATATTCACAAGCTTATGTTGTGGAATGATAAACCCAGCAGCTCTAGGTTCAGAACTTTCTTACATTAGTGCTGCAGTAGTGGTTCTGGTTCCATCTGGTGAATGACTGAATGTAGTCTAAAGTTCTTTGGGATCCATATGGACTAAAAGTGCTATACATGTACAGGCCATGTAACATTCAATTCAAGCATATTTTTCTGTTTGTTCTCCAAAGATCAGTTACACTACAGGAGCGTAGGTTAAATGTGGTGAAGTACCTGGTACCGTTCGCATGTCCTCAGTTTTTTTTTTTGGTTGCCTCCTTGCATGTAAACTTCTTCATCTACAAAACTGATTTTATAGCTCTTCTCTAATGAAATGTTTTGTTTTCAAAGGATTTAAGCTGGCAATTAAATAACTAACAACACCCAAGAGTGAAGCAGGAGTTTTGTTACTTTGCTGGTCTTCAGCACACGTGTGTATGTAAACACAATGTCAGGATGGAAAGACAGCGATGACTGTTAAGGCAACATGTTGGTGTTCATTACCCTGGGAAGTGTTCCAGGCTATTCCAAGTCCTCCATCCAACAGAGGAAATGATTACATTTGGAAAACGCTGAATACAGTTACTAATCTTCCTAGTAGTGGACGTCCCAGCAACTTCACCCCAAGATCGGATCTGCTGTGATCAAATTACAGTCTTCAGAATGTTTAAAAGTTAAACTAGAGCAGTAAAACCAGAAAATCTCTGAACAAGACTGCATTATTTTGAGAAGGTTGCCAGGGGAAAAACGTATCTCTGAACTACATGGCAGCATCACTTGAGGTTTCCGAGTTGCATATGAATGTAGCTCAAGACTTCTGGGACGGTATATTTGGTAAAAATCTCACCAAAGCAGAGATATTCGAACATTGTGCCATGGTGGGCAAAGACCCAACATCTGTACAAACAACTTAAGTCACATAGGCTGTACATGTTCTTCACATGTGATCACATGTTATCCCACATGGTACCTGATAAACCACATGTGGCATAAATGAATTTCCCATGTGTTACACAGTTTTTTTTTCACATTAAGGTTTTGATAAAAACTATAAAGGATTTGGAGAGCGCAGACCCCTGCCCAGGCCACTCAACCCACCCCCCCCCCCTCCCCCATTGCCATGTTATGTAATTTCATCTTTTGGTATTTTTATAACAAAACGTCTGTTAATGAGACAAATTGCAGTGTTTGTGTTGTGGCTTTGCTCCTCCAGCAGAGAGGGGAGATTTGCGCGTGCATGATTAATATGCTGTGCATATGGTCCAACCGTAGCGCGGCTGCTGCGTGAGCTCAGCCATCTGTGAGCTCTCTGAAATAGGGGGAGTCCAAGAGAGCAACACAAAGCCACAATCAGTTGTTCCTGTTCCATTGCAGACCTTTCCTGAAATTTTTATTGAAATCCATCCAGCAGACATGAAAACATACTCTCTGGCAGAGGCAATAACATGTTTCACATGTGGTTCAAATGTTTTCTCATGGGCTTCACATGTGAAAGTCCATGGGTTTTACAAGTTATTACCATGAAAATGTTCCAAATTTACTTAGAAAAGGTGTGCAAAACACAAGTGATCACATCTTTTTCACACCTTTTTTTTTTTTTGAAATATTGAAATATTTAAATATATATTTCATGTGGGTCAAATATTTTTCACAAAACATGATTTTGCCCACGTTTTTTTGTTTTGTTTTTTTCATACGGGAGGCAAGCAGTTATAGATGGATAATGATTTAGGGTTCCGTTTTTTGAGAGCACAGGACCTGGCAGCTTTCAGTCATTCTGTCAGCCATCAGCTTCCATTATACCAAAGTATCTCTCCATCCATTGTCTATACCTGGGGGGGTCATTGGGTAAGAGGTGAGGTGCACTGTGGACAGGTTGGTAGTTCATCACAGTACAACACAGGACAAACAGCTACACACACACACACATCAATACATCACGCCAAACTGCAGTTATCAGTTTAACCAACAATTATGATTTTTGACAATGGGACTTTTCTGCCAAGCAAGAGTGCTACCAACTGTCCAGCTGCATGCTGCCCTGTAAGTATTGAAGGGATATTAATTGTGAGGCCATCTGGTTGGTCGGCTGAGGCTTAATCAGAACTGGATCCTATTTTATTTTTTTGGCCAAGTCATGTTTGTGAATGAAAAGTGGTTCTCAAACAGTTTACCTCGATAAATAAAGGTTAAATAAATAAAATAAATATAAGCAAAGTTGTAAGGAAGAGTGGATCAAAATTCCTCTACAACAATATAAGATGTTTTCAGCTGAAGGAAGCTGTAGAAGATCTGGATTTGTGGGATACTTCGTTTTTACACTCTTAACTTTTCCATTTCTGCATCTTCTTTTTGTATTGAAACATTGACCGTTTAAAAATCTGAATCAATTTTGTTCCCTAGAGGTAAAATTTCGATGATTTTAGAATCTGATAAGTTCCTAGATAATCTACTGAATCATGACAAAAAAAAAAATAAATAAATAAGTGATTTTTTTTGGCTAATGCATGTGCCAGTTTGTCAATCATTCAGTTTTCAGTTGGTCTCCGCAAAAAGCAAAGATTGTACGCACATACTGTATGCTCTGTCTTTCATTGTGGATTGTTTCATTTAAGAATCTGTAAGTATTTAATGTCCATGTTCTTTTGGAGAGCGTATCAATTTGATGATAAAAACTAATGGATGCACTGATTTAATCAAATGAGCAGACTGACATACAGCTTAGTTTGGTAAAAAATCATGCCGGGCTCATTTTAATCTGGGGCCTACCACTCTGACCGTCTGTCATTTATGAACAAGACACGCGGTAGCAAACCTTCGTTCTGCCTCGAAACATAATTAGATCACAGCAATAATTCCTGCCTTTGAGTTCTTTTTATTTATCTGTGCTTGTTTTATTCGCTAAAGGAAAATTAGTCTTTTCACATTTTGCCTGCTGCCTGTCCGTCCTGACTGCATGCAGTATTCTCGCCAGTCACTTTCCACATGTGCTTCCTGATTATCTGTAAACATTTGAACTGAAACTATTTTCGTGCGCCTCCAGCAATCTTTTTCCTTTTCCTTTTTCATTTTTTTCCTCTAATAGAGCTGGATCCCATTACCGAGATTCTCCAACACACACACGCACGCGCGCGCGCGAGGAATGAGCAACAAGGTGTGAAAACACTCCAACACCATCACCGCTGTTTATGGGTTGGATAGAACAGTTTTCAAGAATTTCTCAATGTGTAAAAAATTGATAAAGCCCTAGCAAACTGGCTTATAATCATACTAATAACAACAATAATTTCTATATTTCTAAATAATAATAATAATAATAAACACCCAGTGTGGACAACAGAGAATATATATATATATATATATATATAATATTATATATATATATATATATATAATATATATATATATATAATTATATATATATATATATTATATGTATATATATATATATATATATATATATAATATATATATATATAATATATATATATATATATATGTTCAGCATACCGTTTTATTCCAAGAAACCAGTGTGGCCGCTTTCGGTGGTCTTTCTCACCCCGAGCAAATATTAATGTCTCCAACCAATCACGGGCGATTGCGTTCCAATCTTTTTAAGAATGACCAGTAGACATTCGCTGAGCGTAAGCAATTGTCCAATAGCAGCAAGGCTGTTCTCAATGGGCGTGTCTCTCAGTGAGCAGCAGAAGAAAGCTGGAGCTGCGCGGCTGATTACAGAATCCTTCAGGAGGGCCAGGGATCCTTGTGCTGTAGAGACCAACGATACTGTCTGCCTTAAGGAAAACATCTTGGGATATTATTTCATTCAACCGGCCGTTAAGGTATAATATGTTTACCTGTAATTCTACATGCGGTTCGACCGGTTTATGTTCTTGCAATAAAACAACCAGCATACAAGTGTAGGCCTACATTAGAAATGAATTTGTATTTATTTTTTCCTCTTCCTACAGGCATTTACTGGGCCTGTCCGTGCTAATTGTAACACCAGATTTGAAGGATCCCAGTGGGTGTTGAACTTGTGTGGGGAAACCAAATCCTGATTAATAACCCTTAGAACTTCAGGAAGTAGCTGGCTCCCATGGGCCGGAAACAAGTGGAACACCTGTAAACATGAAGAGGTGTCAGCGCGCGGGCTGCTGTGGGGTTTAGGCCGAGCTCGGGGAGACAGCGCGCGCCTCTTCCACATCAGGAGATGGGAGAACCGAACGCGCTATAAGCGCGAACCGACTCAGAGGGGAGAGGACCGGACTGGACCGAGCAGAACCGGACCACGTCGCCAACATGAAGGAGAAATCCAAAAATGCGGCTCGGACACGTCGGGAGAAGGAAAACAGTGAGTTTTATGAGCTGGCCAAGCTGCTGCCGCTTCCCTCTGCCATCACCTCCCAGCTGGATAAAGCGTCAATCATCCGCCTGACAACCAGCTACCTGAAGATGAGAACCGTGTTTCCTGAGGGTAAGAGGCCTGGCTGCGGCACCCCCACCCTAAATAGGACTACTACAGAACAAGCAAAAGTAGCTAATATCTCAAGTAACTGTTGAAAAAAACTTTTTTTTTTCTAAAGAAAGCTTTCGACACTCGTGCAGGTCATCACCAAATACATTTTATAAATAGAAGAAACATGCTAAAAACTGTTAAAGCTCCTACAAGCTGGTCGGTTGGAAGAGACTGAATGTAGCAAGGCCGGGCAACGTTTCTTTTCCCCCCAATTATTATTCATATGGGTATAAATAATTGTTTTTTTCTTTTGTAAATATTTAAATTAAAACTGCTACTTTAAATTCATTCACATAGGAAAAATAAACCGGTCTGTGTGTAAAAGCTATTCGTATTCATAAAATAGGCTCCATATGACTGTTGTTGTATTAAAAACAAATAAAAACACGCACTGCCCCCAGGAGGGTTTCACTTCGTTGCTCTACATTCAGACGCATCTGCTAGCTAGAAATTCTATAAATAAAATATAAAATCGGATCTAGACTTGCGTGAGTTCCAAATACTCTTTGTGCGCTCTCCCACATTCACACTCGGCAGAGGGAGAGTTCCTTCCCGATGAACCACAGCAGGGTTGCCGTCTGTCCCAGTTCGCAGCCTGCAGTGGAGTGGTTCCTCCCAGGCGGGCTCTGCATGGCAGCACATTAGCAGCAACGATGCTCCGTTCAGCGTGACTTTCTGTTACTGTGGATTCGGATTCTGTGTGATCTGTTCCTCCAACATATGGAGCTTCTTGTGGCAGCCAGGATGGTGATAATGAACCAAGAGGATAAACACAAAGAAATCCGAGGCTCGGCCTGCTGCAGTATGAGGCCTTCATATAGGGAGAGATTCCTACAGGATATGTGTGATCTTAGTGATCGGGAAGATCGTTAGATGGAATGCGATGCTATGATCCTGGAGCACAGCCTTGTTTTAACATCTTGCCGATGTGAAATGAATGCTTCCAGAAGAATAAACTGTTTACTGAAGGCTACTGATGTAGTATAATATATATAAGTTTTTCTTATATAAAACTTGATAAATAGTGAAACAGAGCTACATGTAATGTGACCAGTCCAAATGTCCAGTTATCTGAGGAAAAATACCAGCCATGCTCCACACTGCTGTAATCAGCCTCTGTAGCAGAACAGGCGGAGTCTGCTGCTGCTTCCAGACTATACCTGCACAGCTCTGAATAATGGAGGCGATAGATAGGGCGGCTCATCCGCGCTGCAGGCATCCACAGTGTCCTCAGTCCTCGGCCCTCCGTTAAATGACCTCTGCAGGTTTGTGGCCAGATCTCCAGCCAGACTCCTCACAGCTTCTCCCCTCATGGTTAGCAGGCCTGGTTGGAAGAATCCCGCAGAACCGCACAGAACAAAGGCAGAAAAGAGAAGGGACCTTAATTCAAAGCGTGTTTGGTTTTTTTTTTGTGTGAAGATTTTATAGCATCGCCTAAATTGGATTATTCAGACTTGTTGCTTTTCAAACATGTCAGATTTAGTTGACCGAATGAAAGTATTCCATGATGTATTTATTGTTCTTGTTCATTTGTAATTGCAGCACTTTTACTGACTCAGTTGTTTGATTAGGTGACGGTAAATGACGAGTTCATTAATAATAATGCGTGATCGAAATAGTCCAGTGATTATTTGAGAAAGAGAATGAATTTGTTCTTCTTCATCATCGATCCTTCTTTATTTCCTGAAGTTCCACAACATTTTGGACGTAAATGGTTTTATCTAGAAAAGACTAAAAGGCTCAGAATGTTTGACCTCCTCGGTTATTTCTACCGGTCAGCGCTGAGCGCTCCTCCCGCCTTCTGACTGCCGGCTGCCCTGGCATTTATTCATAGTAAATAATTAGCAACATTATAGTTATATTGTTCATTCAACTCTAACTAAAAGTTAGGGATAATACATAAACATTTCTCTTAAATCAGCTCAATTCAATTTCTAAAGGATTTACTGGGCTTTATTCATTTCTATCGTGTACGATACGGTTCCCCCAGTAGTTCTGTAATTAAAAAAAACACACACACACATATATATATATATATATTTATAAATATATAAAGCCTACAGTAGGCCTACTTTAATTTTTCGTTCCCTCGTTTGCTTTTGGTTTTAAAAAGGTCTTTTTTTAAACATTTGTGGTTTATAGTAGGCTAGCGGTAAAGTTGCGTCAATTTTTTGAGTAGCCAAATTTTTTCCTTAATGAATTAAAACAAATGTACATGAAAAAATTTCCTTTCAGACTTTTAGTTTAATCAGATTGTTCTCATAGGCGATGATGAGTTCAGCCATAAATAAGTTACTGACGTTTTACTATTTGTTACTTCATGGGCATGCTGGGAGTGATTTATTATTATTATTATTATTATTATTATTATTATTAACACGTCAGTGTTTCTCTTCCAAATGAAGACCTTAGCTGTCTGGCCGTGGTGTCGCTGCCGGCCTAGTTCTTCAGTCCGCTGTGACCGCGGCACGCCGCTTGTTTACTCTGCAGAGCGGGATTTGCATCTCAATGCGCCGCCGCCGCTGCTGTACTATGAAAGGCTCGGATCATCTTCCAGGACTTTCTCTTCCTGAGATCTCGTTTTCTTTTCAGACAGGGTAATTATTGCGTGTTTACGCCGCTGAATTATCTGTAACTAAACATTCACAACTATTAAAACAGCTCTTACTGAAGAGTAAAAGCTGACAGGCTGACTTTACTACAGACTCTCTTGATACTTTATTGATAATTTGACATTTTAGTTTGTTGCGCTGCTGCTTTAACAGTGCATATAAACTCAATAGACTCCGGCAGCGACTTACCGAAGGCTCTTATTTATTTTTCTATCCATTTTCTCACCAACGGTTTGATTTCTGACAGCTGCTGAAGGTTCATAGACAACATATCGATCCATTAGTATTTATTTGGTCTTTTTGTCCAATCAGAGAGCTGTCTCTCCTGTTCTTATATGTGCTAACTTGTTTTCCTGCAGGTCTTGGAGAGTCCTGGGGTCATGTGAGCCGCAGCTCTCTGGATGGTGTCAGCCAGGAATTAGGCTCTCATCTCCTACAGGTACCCTACCAGGACTACCCGTCTAGTACAGCGGAAAAACCCTATTATTATTATTATTATTATTATTATTATTACTGAGCCAAGCTGGATAGACGGTGTGTGTGTGTGTGTGTGTGTGTGTGTGTGTGTTAGTCGCTGTCACCATCTGCCTCCTGCTGCCTTCATTCTCCTTGCTTTGAGAGTGAAATGAGTTGAACACATTCCTGGTCACGCACAGATCCTGCCTGTCCTACTCCCCCTCTCAAATCAGCAGCAACACAATGGAGCGCGTCTGTAGGGCTCCAGACTAGCAGAAGGGAAAGATGAAAAGCAGAGTTTGTCTGGTACTGATCAGACCGATTTATCAATAATACATTCACACCATAAACATTCAACCAGACTTCATTGCTGGACGGACGGGGCCTCTGAGGGAGGTGAAGCGAGAACACTGATGACTGCACTAATCTACATTTTTACAAGCAAGGAGTTAAGTCAGTAATAGTGTAATGAATTTCCATGTCAAACTATTTAATATGAACAATTTTCACAGGTAACTAATAGTGACATGAAAGAACGGCTCTAGCTTGCAACGAGAAAATCATATCAGAAATATGAAACAAATTCAACAGTTGGATTCTTAAGAAAAAAACATTCCTGATATAATTTTCATTATTTTTACAGGTAAAAGCATAATTCTAAATAATCTGCAAATAAATCTGTTTGAAATAATGTGCGTATGGTAAAATGTGATATCAGTATTTCTGACAGAGCAATTTTAACTTGAGTGTTTTAAGCTTAATGCAGACCAAACCTGCTCCGAATGGTGGAGTTAACAGGAAGTGTAATAATTTGCAGAGAGTCAGTGAAAGTTTATTCTAATTTTGATTTAGTCTTTATTTAACCAGAATAATCACATTCACATAAAAAGCTTCTTTTTCAAGGTTGAACTGACCAGGATACATCAGCAAGTATCAAGCACATTTACAGAAATTGGGAGCGAGGAAGAACCCTAGAAATGATCAGCTAACAAGAAGACCTGAAAATATGAATGATGGACATGGGATACCAACACAGTGGTGTGGTTTTATCAAGATATATATATATATATATATATATATATATATAAAATAAAAAACATATATATATATATATATTATATATATATATATATATATATATATATATATATATATATATGTTTTTTATCAATTCTCAGTCAACAAAAATGTTCTGTTAATGTCAGTTTTCTGTCATTTCAAATTAATTATTGCTTTACATTTTCTACCATCTAAATTTGCTTAACTGATTCTACTTTGATTATTCCTATAAAATGTTACAATACTATTACTAATAATAGTAGTACGAATAATAATAATAATAATCAGGATAAATATATTTCTAAAAAAAGATGAAAAAACCGTTATAAAACGTTATTAAATAAATAAATGTGTTTCCTGATAACTTTGCACTTCCCCACTCTTCGATGTCTTATTCTTTTGACAGATGTGCAGCTGTAAATCCTTCTCCTGTATGCCTACTCTAAAATGTTAACATTATGTAATACATGTTACTGATAAAAAGGCACTTATTATTTTTCTTTTTTTCCTTTCAGACACTAGATGGATTCATTTTTGTGGTTGCTCCAGATGGGAAAATAATGTACATATCTGAGACAGCGTCAGTGCACCTGGGTCTGTCACAGGTTAGTTTTTATCAGTCTGATGTGATGTCCAGTGGCCCTGTCACATCCTAGCTGTGAGTCCAATGTTTCCTTCAACAGGTAGAGTTAACGGGAAACAGCATTTATGAATACATCCATCCAGCAGACCATGATGAAATGACAGCGGTCCTCACAGCCCACCAACCTTACCATTCCCATTTTGTGCAAGGTAATCCCTCATACAACCCTGCAGCTCTGCTAAATGTGTCATGAACTTTCTGCACAACATAAATAACTTCACAGTTTCTACTTCTTTGCAGAGTATGAGATGGAGCGGTCCTTCTTTCTCCGAATGAAATGTGTCCTGGCTAAGAGAAATGCCGGTCTCACCTGTGGAGGCTACAAGGTACAATAGTCCCACTGCTGAGCCAATCACAGCACAGCGTGCTTGTCTGTTCTTTCCTCTAGCTGCCAACCTGAAGGGATGAGACAGACATCTGTCAGGAGATGATGGAAACTATGAAAAAACAATTTATCTGATTTTCTATATACTTCTTATTAAAAGGGTCATGTTGTAAATGATTCATATCCCTCTCAATAATCAGTGGAAAAGTATTTATTTTGTAAGAATCAAACCATTCTTACAACTACTATTTTTCAGTTCAGTTTTATTTATATAATGCCAATTCACAACAAATGTCATCTCAAGACACTTTAAAACAAAAGTCGTGTCAATATATAATTACACAAACATTCCAATTAGTTAAAAGTTTTCAATGTAAGGAATCCTAGCAGATTGCAATGAGTCATTGACGTGAGGTTGTGCCCTGATCGTGCAGACTCCAACCACAGCAATTCTTCAACAATTCCTCATACTGAGCAAGCATGTAGCGACAGTGGAGAGGAAAAACTCCCCTTTAACAGGAAGAAACCTCCAGCAGAACCAGAACCTGGCTCAGTACAAGCGGTCATCTGCCACGACCGTCTGGGAGTCTGAGACAGGATAGAGGATGCTTGGTGACTTTGAGCTACTAACTACTTTTCTACCTGTTCCCACTGCTGTTTTGATTATTTATATTGTATGATGAGCTCTTGACCATTACCCTAATCATTAACTCCCCCACAGATCCTTTATCAGATTCACAGTGGCTGTTCCATTCCAAAGCAGTATCATGAATCCCTCACTATTTAAGAAATTTTGCTTTAAAAGTATGTAATACCTAGTTTGATGTGTATTGATTGATATCCTTTCATATTCTTCTCAGAAAGTCTAAAATCAGGAAAAATGTATTTTATTGCATTTTTATTTCTAAAATGTAGCGTCATAAAGAACTCATGTAATCTTCATTTTACATTGTTCAAAAGTATTACCTATGTGTGATCTATACACATTTATTGTTGACATACTTTATATTAATCCAGTTTAAAAGGTAGAGTGCTTAAAGTCTGCTCCTTTATCATGGCTGTATGCCATAAACTACAGTCTCTGTCAGTAAAATGATCGAGCTTCTATGTGTTTCCACAGCATACGAAAGCTTTACTTCATGTCTAACTAGAGACAGAGAGAAGGGTCATCAGCAAGGGAGAACTTAATTTTCATATTGGATGTTCTCAGCAAAGTCATCCGAATATTGATTATTATCACAAACAAGCCCCTATTTTTCTCACTGTTCCGAAGTAAAGGTTCCTGATGTCTGTGTGTGTGTGTGTGACCTCTGTGGCCCAGGTGATCCACTGCAGCGGCTACCTGAAGATCCGTCAGTACAGCCTGGACATGTCTCCGTTTGACGGCTGCTATCAAAACATCGGTCTGGTTGCAGTCGGTCACTCGTTGCCTCCCAGCGCTGTGACAGAAATCAAACTGCACAGCAACATGTTCATGTTCAGAGCCAGCCTGGACATGAAGCTCATCTTCCTGGACTCAAGGTACGCCCTGTCTTCTGGTTAGGAGAAGCAGCAGCTCCCTGAACGCTGGATCATTCCCTGTAATCAAAGCGTCTGGGTGGTGTGTCTTCCTCAGGGTGGCAGAGCTAACAGGCTACGAGCCTCAGGATCTGATCGAGAAGACTCTTTATCATCACGTCCACAGCTGTGACTCCTTCCAACTTCGCTGTGCTCATCATTTGTGTAAGTAAGTTTGGATTTTATTTTCTGTAGAGAAAAAAATACCTTACAGCTTTAAAAAACAGTGTTGAATGAATTTTGCTGCATGAGCATGTTAAGATGTGTATGGATCATCTGTGCTGATTACTGCTGGGACTAGAAGCGGCAGCATACCAGCACACTGATGATGAGTCAGCATTTTCTTCTGTTTATGCATGTTTGTGTGTCATTTGTAAACATCTCCAGCCAGTTCAGATGCATGCAGCATGTGAATAATGAAGATCCTCACCACATGGCTGACTCTTTTCTCTTCTCTTTGTAGTGCTGGTGAAAGGTCAGGTCACAACAAGATACTACCGTTTCTTGGCCAAACATGGCGGCTGGGTCTGGGTTCAGAGTTATGCAACCATTGTGCACAACAGCCGCTCATCCCGACCTCACTGTATCGTCAGCGTCAACTATGTCCTCACGTAAGACTGTGTTCCCACTGCTGGAACCATCAGTTCTGATCTTTTACATGTTCTTTTAGATTACATTTTCTGTTTAGTAGCTGGGGAGATGTATTACCTTGTGCAGGACTTGATGAAATGCTAATTTATGTTAATTTGATCTTGAAAACAGCTTTTGCTGAATAAAACGATGCAGAAATTTAGAATGGAGAAGTTAACAATCTGCCTGATGTAGTTTATAAACATCTATTCCTGGATGAATGTGGACCGAAGAATGGGCTGACTGAGGAATATCTTTGAGGCTTTAAGGTCCCCCTTGAATTTCTAAAATAAATATGGTAAATGGCCTGTACTTGTATAGTGCTTCATTTATTTCCTACAGACCACAAAGCGCTTCACGGTACATTCAGACACACGTTCACACACTGATGATGCCAGGCTACTCTTTAGCCACAGCTTATCATCTGGACCTCTGGCCTGTAATCTGTCAGAGGGCTGCTACAAATAACTCAGTTAAGTCACTGTTATTATCAAAGTATTCCTGATGAATCAGAAAATGAAAGATATCTTTCTATTGCAGATTTAAAACTGTATAAATATGTATAAATTAACTGCATGTT
Source organism: Apricaphanius iberus (assembly GCA_028564705.1). Lineage (NCBI taxonomy): Eukaryota > Metazoa > Chordata > Actinopteri > Cyprinodontiformes > Aphaniidae > Apricaphanius > Apricaphanius iberus. Next base: position 468,359 of record JAPXFQ010001372.1, on the reverse strand, counting down.
TAAGTATGTATAAACTATAGGACCAGCAGTGTGGGGAAAGCAGAGGTAGGTTGGATACCCAAAAATTATACCTCATGTATGAGAAGTGCTACTTCAACAATGTATTTTTACTCAAGTCATAGTAAAAAGTAACGAAAAGTATTTGGTAAAAAGGTTACTTGCGTACTGAGAAACATCTTATTTAATGTTTTTTTCGTTAAATCAGACAGACAAAAATATAAAGTGATTGGGAAGTTCTGGTAATTTAAAAACCAAGATACAGAATTTATATAAACAAATAATTACAAAAATAAAGTCATGCAGAACAATATCCATATGTATTTAAACAAGGTAAACCATACTTACAGTCATAATTTATGATGTGTACTGCATATTTACCTGACTGCAACATGCAACAACAAGCTCAGCAGAGAGAAAATGACATTAGAAGAACGTAGAACTTTATTTATCCCCAAAAAAGGGAAAATTCAATTTGTCAAGTGCTACCAATAGATCTTGGATTGGGGAAAAAAGAAAAAAAACATTAATAATAACAAAATCATTTAGGAAAAATGTTAAATTTCTCTGTTGGATAGTCTTATGGCTGCAGGAAGAAACAATCTCCTGAAGCTCTCAGTCCTACATCTCAAATAGATCAATCTTTCACTACAGCTGCTTCTCTGGCTGGTCAGGACATCATGGAGGGGGTGTTTGGTATTAAGTACGCTGTAGCTAACCTAATCTTTATTTATTTATTTTTCTCCAAAAAGTTACTCATGTAAATGTAACTAGTTAGTACTGAGCTGTGGTGTGAAAGCACAAACCTAGAAAAAAACTAAACAAACCTAAACCTATTACCTTTTATATAAATTATATTATTACCCTTGTTTAAGACTAAGTGACTAAAAAAGGGAAAATGTCTGATTTTTTTTTTTTTTTTTTTTTGTTCTCCCCTTTTCTTAGCCTGCTGACATTCCTGCGCTATCTAAAAGTGCAGCCTTTGTTACAAAGTTTGCTGTGCATGCTCCTGTGTTGGCTTCCACATTTGGTGGCAAATTCTCCTGGCAGCTCAAGATGCAGACTGTAAATATGGGGGCAGAAGCTGAAGCCTGTCTGTCTGTAGACAGAGTCTGTATTTATACAGCAGCAGGAGTTCAGTTGTAATGTCGTGTTTTCAGTCGGATCGAAAGCTGAACCAGTAACCTCAGCAGAAAGGGCCATGCTGTTATCTGTGGAGGAGATACAGTTTTCTGTAATGTTACTCCAGTATTTTATCCCCCTCCCAAAGAGCATATTTCACAGATGTACAAGAGAACACAAGGACGGATAAAGCCCATAAAACCCTCCATTAAGTAGCATGGCTGACTGCATTCAGAAGCAGTGAACAGCTTGGGACATATTTTCTCCACCTCCAACATTAAATCCTAACAGATTTGTGTTTACAGCCTTCTAATTGATAGGTTGTAAAGTTGAGGAGCATTTATGGGATCCAACTTACTGGACTGGGAGTGGATCCTTATTTTCCTCCCTACACTGAATATTTCTGTAAACATTAAAAGTCTCTCCCACTCGCTTGCTCTTTCTGTCGCTCGCCCTCTCACTTTTTCTCTCTCTCTCTCTCTCTCTGTGATATCTGAAGTAGAGCTAATTTGCTTAAGTGTATGCAGTGATGGAAAATGCAGGTGATGAGGGCGCTTCAACTGCATGTGAACTCCTACTGTGTGTTCAGTCCTGATAGCCTCTGCTCCTGGTGGAGATCTCCTGTTTCCACCACAGGCCAGCAGTGATATAGTAATGCTTACTTTCTTACATGTTGGACTAAAGACACACTGAACATTTCTTAACTGTTAAAAATGACATGGATATTGCAAACTCTTTAGGTATGAGTCTTCCCCTTGGGCATTTTAAATCAGCCGTTTAAAGCCCCATCTGAAGAGCAGCAACCTTCATATTAGATTACAAAAAAATCATAATCATATTTGATTAAAATATAAGGTCCAGAATCCAGATCAAAATGTTACAAAAGAGTGCATTTATAATCTGGAAATGATTTCCAGAGAGCCGCTGTTTCTCTCACAGTCCTTGCAGAAACTTTAGTTCAGGCTTCTGGAGTAGGTAGAATAGGTCACTGTGAGATCTGATTTTAGCTTTATTATAGCTGCTTAGAAAGGAGCTGCAACAGCGCTGATGAGGAACAGGAAGAGTGCTCACATCACACTGGTCCTAAAGTCTCTACACTGGCTACCTGTCTGTATTAGAAGGGATTTTAAGGTGCTCTTAGTGGTACGATAAATAATGTAGTCCTGTTTAGGCAAGGCAAGGCAATTTTATTTGTATAGCACACTTTCAACACAAGGCAATTCAAGGTGCTTTACATGATTCAGTGATAATGAAACCACATGATTAGAAACAAAACATATAAGTTTAACAGTAATCAATCAGTAAGAAAAGATAATTTAAGGAACAAATTTATGTAATTAATACACAATCACTTAAAAAAGGAATAAAAAAGTAAGAATAGAAATTAAACCACAACAATAAAAAATAATTTAAGGAACAAATTTATGCAATTAAAACAGATTAAAACAGATAAAACACAATCAGGTAAACAAAACAAAAAGTGATCAGAAAGCGCAATTTAAGATTCAAATGCAGCTCTGAGTAGTAGAGTTTTTATCTTTGATTTAATAGAGCCTAGCGATTCAGCATTTTTGCATTCGTCTGGAAGTTTATTCCACATTTGTGGAGAATAGAAGCTGAAAGCTGCCTCTCCCTGTTTAGTTCTGATTCTAGGGATGATTAGAAGGCTAGATTTGGAGGACCTGAGTGGTCTGCTGGGTTGATACAGTTACAGCATATCTCCATCATACTTTGGTGCTAAACCGTTCAAAGATATATAAACAAGTAGGAGTATTTTAAAGTCTATTATCTGAGCTACAGGGAGCCAGTGTAAGGACTTTAGAACTGGGGTGATGTGTTCTACTTTCCTGGTTCTAGTGACAACACGAGCAGCAGCGTTCCGGATCAGCTGCAGCTTTCTGATTGATTTTTTAGGTAGACCTGTGAGGACGCTGTTGCAGTAATCAATCCGACTAAAGATAAACGCATGGATCAGTTTTTCAAGGTCCTTCTGTGACATCAGTCCTTTAATCCTAGAAATGTTCCTCAGGTGATAGAAAGCTGACCTTGTTATTGCCTTTATGTGACCCTGGAGGTTCAGGTCTGAGTCCATAATTACACCTAGATTACGAGCCTGATGAGTAGTTTGTAATTGTATTAGCTGAAGCTGTGTGCTGACTTTGGATCGTTCCTCCTTAGGTCCAAAAATAATTACTTCTGTTTTGTTTCTGTTTAGCTGGAGAAAGTTACGGGACATCCAGTCGTTGATTTGTTCAATACATTAATTTAAGGTCTGGATAGAATCAAAGTAACCTGGCGACAATGTAATGTATAGCTGTGTGTCATCTGCATAGTTATGGTAATTTATCTGATTGGCTGCTATAATCTTGGTTTATCAGTTTTACTTTGTGCTTATATTTTATATATATATACATTTATACATCATTCCCCTCTAGCCCACTGTGTGCGTGTTTTTCCTTCTTCTATTTCAAGCTCGGGTCCTCTACCAGAGGTATGGGAGCTTTAGGGTCCTGCGCAGTATCTTTGCTGTTCCAAGTACTGCACTTTCCTGGACTGAGATGTCTGAGGTTCTTCCAGGGATCTGCTGGAACCATTCCTCCAGTTTGGGGGTCACTGCCCCGAGTGCTCCCATTACCACAGGTACTACTGTCACTTTCACCTTCCAAGCCTTCCTCTAGCTCCTCTCTGAGCCCTTGGTTTTTATCAAATCTTGGAGGCTGGAATTCCCTGTGGGACTTCCAGATTCACAGAGACAAATGGTAATGGCAAACTAACCTGACATTGTGGTGGTTGATAAAGAGCAGAGGAAAGCTGTTGTGGGGGATGTGGCAATAGCAAGTGATGGTAATATCAAGAAGAAGGAACAGGAGAAAATTGGGAAATGCCAAGGGCTCAGATAGGAGCCAAAGAAGGCTGGAAGGTGAAAGTGACAGTAGTACCCGTGGTAATCGGAGCACTCGGTGTAGTGACTGCCAAACTGGAGGAATGGCTTCAGCAAATCCCTGGAAGAACTTTAGACATCTTAGTCCAGGAAAATGCAGTACTTGGAAGTCACTTCATAGGACCCTAAAGCTCCCAGACCTCTGGTAGAGGACCTGAGCTTGGAATGGATGGGAAACTGCCCACGGATGGATGGATGGATGGATGGATGGATGGATGGATGGATAGATAGATAGATAGATGTTTTTAAAAGCAGGCTTAAGACTCACTTTTTTAACCAAGCTTTTAATTAGCTATTATTTATTAATATCTGTTTAAATTAGATGTTTTTCCCAATCTACTTTTTAGTTTAGCTTTTAATTGTTTATTCATTAATCTGCTTAGCATTTTATCTTGATTATATCTTATTGTTTTATACTCATTGTTTTACACTTTATATACTTTATATTTTATAAACTTTACATTTTTACTTATTTTAATCTTTCTTGCCATTGTTTCCTCTATGGGATCCCTCTGCATCGGGGGCGGTGATCTGCTGTGGGTGCCTAGGTGCCCCCCAGGTAGTGCCTGGGTGGAGGTGGGGGTATCATCCCTCACTCCTCTGGGCGCCCTGGGTTGGTGCCTTGGCTGCTGCTGCTGATCTGCTGCCGATGCAGATGGCTCTATGATGGCGTTTCCTGGCTCATCTGTACTCAGCCCACTGTTTTTTATTTATTTAGTTATTTTTTAAGCTTTTAAGTGTGTGTGTGTGTGTGTGTGTGTGTGTGTGTGTTTGTGTGTGTGTGTGTGTGTGTGTATGGCTGATGGGTTGGGAGGTGGGTGTAGTTGTGATGATGATTTTATTTTTGGTTTTTGAACGGGGGGTTGGGGGTTTGTGGGGTCATTTTAAATCTGTAAAGCACTTTGAGAAACCATGTTTGAAAAGCGCTTTATAAATAAAGTTTGATTTGATTTTGATTTGATGGAAATTATTAGGAGATTGCCACTTTTAATAATATGTTTTCAAAAATTGAAAAAGAAAACCTAAAAAAAACTCAGATTCCAAAAAACAACAACAACAACAACAACAGACAAGCTAATACAAAGTAAGGATTTGGGGGGTTTTAATCATTAGTGTTCAAGCATCTACTAAATAACCAAATGGAGGTGATGCAAATCTTTCAATCGCTTCAGCTTATGAATATTAGTGTTTATGTGGAGAGATATTGAAACAAAGAGCCAATGTACATGCAGAGCGGATCACTATTTGTCTCAAGTAAACCTCATCCAGGTTTTTTGTTGCCTCAAACTTGATTCATCGTGGATGGTAGGAACAGTTAGGCAAGAAATCAATTCCCATTTCCCAGTGGTGAGACTGTGGGCCTGATTTAGCCAGACACAGCCTTTAATCTTCCTGTGTATTTGATAGGACAGCTTTTCTTCCGTAGTGTTTGTTAAGGGCCTTGCTCTGATCCATCTGGTAAAACAAGCATCCCAACAGCCGTTACAGCCTTCTTAACACACCCCAACTCCTCCCAGCAGTCATACTCATACACACACTGCAACACAGCTCTCCACATGCTGTTCCTTTAAGCTCCATGATTAGGCTCTAATTTCCGACAGACGGTGATGATTTTCTTCACCTGAAGGATAAACACACAGGTGTACACGAACTGTTTATGGCCCTAGATAAACTGCCATGATTCTGGGAACTCTCCTGATGTAGTTACTGATCAAAATCTTGTGCTTCTGTTTTTAGGGAAACAGAATATAAAGGTCTTCAGCTTTCTCTAGATCAGGCTACATCCAAGGCCTCCTTCCCATTCAGCAGCAATAGCGCCACCAACAGCCTTCCAGAGAACTGCAAAACCCTCAAGAGCAGAGTGATGCGGCCCAAGACCAAATCTAGACTTTCACCATATACACAGGTGAGGATTTCTGTCTCTTGCTGCAGTGCCATTCAGATTCTTGTGGTTTCTGCTGCAGATAAAATTAGTGAACTGATGGAAAGGAGGTCATTGTTGTAGACCAGTTTCTGAAAGCAAATAGTCTGCAAGCAGCATTTGCAGCAAGACAGAAGTTGTTGTCTTTGGACCAGAATCTTTAAAAAGAAAAATGCTAAATCAATCCCTTCATCTGGATGGCATTAAATTGGCCTCTGGTAATAATGTAAAAAACCTTGGTGTAATTTTTTCACCAAGACATGACATCTAAATCCCATATTTAAATGTGGGATTTAAATGTGGGACCTCACTTATAAATCTTAGCATTAAACTTAGAACGCAAATTTTGCTTTATAAATCCCAGTCTTTCTAGACATGTATTTAGGTAATTTTAAACCATAACCTGCCTCCTACACACCCACTTTATGCCAAAAATGGTCAAGGCAAAGTAACTAATGAATATTCGGCTTAGATGTAATTATCCATTAATTAACCATCTATGGCAATTCATTGGTAACCATAGCTACCGACAAGACAAGAACACACACATCCACTGAAACTGATGTTTGTGGCTGATGTGGAGGCACAGAAAGGCATCGTATTTTAATCAATCAATCAATCACTGTTTATGTATACAGGGCTTTAGAGCCAAAAGGTGACCAAAGTGCTTCACAGTGAAAGACAAAAATATGCTTGGCAATAAGAAAATGAGTAAAAATATTCAAAAAAATAATAGTTAAAGCAGCAGCACAACCGATAAAACATATCACAATAAGTATAATATAATTATACAATTACTTTTTTGTAGCAACAATAATATGGAGCTAGAATTGGGACTTAAGTTTTGTACCTGTAACTTTTATTTTTGTACTTTTAACTTAGTATTTGTACCTGTAACTTATGTTTTGTACTTGTAACTTATATTTTGTAACTTACACATTTTAAAAATACAAGTTTCAAATTTCAAGTTTCAAGTTACAGTTTTCAAGTTACGGTTTTCAAGTTCCAAGTTTCAAGTAACAGATCATTTTTGACCATATTTGGCTTGCCTAGAAGAACCAATGAGTGGCTTGCTGATTTTGACCAACAAATCATGTTTTGGGAATTTCTATCCAATCATGGCAGAAGGAAGGTAGGGCTCTGCACAGCTCACAACCAAACATGATTACATTCACACTATTTACCAGTAGGTGGCCATAATCCACCTCAGTAGTTTTGAATTTGAACACCGACCCAACATTGACAGGTTAGTTGTTTATATAAGATATATATACATAGCTAAAAATATCAGGAGTAATAACAGTTGAAATAGAAAAACCTAAGTTCATATTGACCAATTCTGGCGATTGCAGACACTCAAGCATGTGTGTGTGTGTATGTATGCGTGTGCGTGCGTTTGTGTGCACACAGTTGAAATCTAGTGAGGCAAATTACCTTCTTCTTCTTAGCAAGTGGCTAAAAATTTTGGTGCATTTCCGTTGCTTACTATGCTGGAGTGCAGGTCGGGCTAAAGAGCTTTTACTAAATTATCTCACCTGCATTTATAAATTCTATTACTAATTTACATGTCTCTCTCCACTTAATACATTTCTTTTATTTAAATCTCCATCTTTCACTATTTTTCACTATTTTTGGAATTTCCTTCTATTCTTTAATTTTTTAACACAGCAACACCAGTTCTGTTTCTTTATATTCACTACTACTTCACTAATACTTGAGAGATGTTTTCCTATTAAATATAGTGTAGTATTTAATCATATATGACCCTTTCTCAAACATTGTATTATTTTCTGATCCCTACTACTCAGTCTCTTAATATTCATTTTCCCTGTTTTTTAAACAAATGTAATCCTTTCTTTCCTTTTTATTACAGCCACCTACTGGTAAATAGTGTGAATGTAATAAAGTTTGGATGTGAGCTGTGCAGAGCCCTACCTTCCTTTTGCCATGATTTGATAGAAATTCGCAAAGCATGATTTGTTACTCAAAATCAGCAAGCCACTCATTGGTTCTTCTAGGCAAGCCAAATATGGCAAAAAATGATCTGTAACTTGAAACTTGTAACTTGAAACTTGTAACTTGAAACTTGTAACTTGAAATTTGAAACTTGAAATTTGAAACTTGAAACCTGTAACTTGAAACCTGAGAATGGAAACTTGTAACTGGAAACTTGTAACTTGAAATTTGAAACTTGAAACCTGTAACTTGAAACCTGAGAATGGAAACTTGTAACTTGAAACTTGTAACTTGAAACTTGTAACTTGAAACTTGTAACTTGAAATTTGAAACCTGTAACTTGAAACCTGAGAATGGAAACTTGTAACTTGAGACTTGAAATCTGAAACTTGAAACTGCTAACTTAGTTTTTTTAATTTGTGCAAGTTACAAAACATAAATTACAAGAACAAAACATAAGTTATAAGTACAAAATATTAGTTACAAGTACAAAAATGAATGTTACAGGTACAAAACTTAAGTCCCAATTCTAGCTCCGTACAATAAGATTGTTGGTTAACTGTGTGTGTGTGTGTGTGTGAATGACAATGACACAACCATTATGTCCATGACCGTTTGTTTTAACCATTTACATAAACCATTCCTGTATCCATGGTGTAGTGATGATTTCTCTAATCCATACAAAGTTAATATTATACGCACAGGCTCAGATATATACATACATGAAGAAGTATTTAAAATAGGAGATTCTGAAGGCTCTAGAAAGTGAACACACTCAGACTTAATGACTTCGCACTGGTCACCCTTTGTTTTTGCTGTTAAGCCTAGTTTATAATATTTTGTTTTGACAGAGATGGATTGACAGGGGCACCATTAAACGTCGACACAAGGGCTCTCTGTCACATATGCAAGGATGGATGGAGTTGAGCCCCATTTTCTAACTATCTGTGTCTCTAAACGGAGAGAGTATGCCTGTGATTGGTCAGTTCAGCAACAGTCAGAGATCGTTTCACCAGAACGGGGCTCTATAGTCGCTGTAATCAGCAGTTAATGCAGCGTTTGAACACTAAAAGACTTATTTTGAAAGGATAATTGATCTAATCTGGTCTTTTGGCAATTTTGAGCATATGTAAATATAGAGAAACAACAAAAAGGTTTCTGTGTTTGTTTACATGCGTTTTTAGAGTATTCTGTGAGCTGCACCTCTAGTAAAAAGTTTTATGGCTTAATTAAAACGTACTTTCTGTCATCCATTGCTCCTGAGAGGGGGATGCATTCACAAGCTGAAGAAAAAAGCTATGAAACAACATTGCAACGATAGGCAGACGGTTGGTAATTGCTTTGCAACACAGAAAAAATTAATGGAGAACAGAGAGACAGAAACGTAGAACTATAAACGAAAAACGTCTCCGTCTGTATCTGGGTGCAAAGTTGCTTTTGGAGAAGTATAAACTAGGCTTTAGTCATTTCTTTTTGTCTACATAAAAACAATTGATTTGACAACAAATCCACTCAATGAGTTGACCAATGCATAACAAGACGAAGTAAAAACGAGTTATATAAGAATGAAAATTAAAGATTTACACAAGTTGGTGAAGTGTTTTGAACCATTTCTGAACAGCTTCAGACAGCTTGAAAATCAGTTATTAAGAGGTGTCACCACTTTACCTAGGTGGAAAAGGACACCAAACCTTTCTAAGCTCTGATGCGAAATCAACACTTTAAAGCTTAACTGAAATTCAATCCTGCTCATTTAGGCAGCTTTCTTGGTGTAGAAACATTTCAGCCATTTAGTTTCAACCACAGTAAAGAAGTTTGGATTAGTCACCATGAGCCGTTTCATTGTTTTAATTCTGTAAACTGTCAAGCATGTTTTTGGTAGCATTATGCTGTGGGAGTGATTGCCATCAGTGACACTGGTGCATTGCACAAGGTGGATTACCTTAAATTAATAGCAAGCTGGATAAAACAGGAACATTCTGTCAGAAGACGGTGAAGAGCAGGACCTGAACAATTATACTTTAAAAAAATGATACTTAAAACTCACAAAGTCCAAAGAATATGAAACGATATCTTACAAGAAGAACACAGGCAAACAGGCTGGTGGCAAAAACCAGAGTATCCGACCAAGAAATGACAGAGAGGTAATTAGGCTGGAGAGATGAGTACTGGACAAAGAGAAGGTTGATGAGTAGTAACATCTGTGAGAGAAGGAAAGGAACTGAGGTTAAACTTATGAAATGAGAAACAAAAAGACTCATGCTAGGAATCAAGAAGCAGAAAATTATTCAAACTAGAAACACAACCCATCATAAAAAAGAATCAAGATTCAAATGAAAGCAATGACAAAAAGCAAACGAATCCAAAAACATAAAAAACAAAAAGACAACAGCAACAACAAAAACTGGAGCAACAGGAGAACACAACACTAAAGATATTAAGTATCTTTAAAATATGTTTAATATCAACGTCCCAAAGATTAGGAAACATCCAGTTATGTTTAATATCTCCGCCAAAACATACACCCAGACTGGTTTAGGAATAGACGTTTCTTGGAATTCTCCGTCAGATCCCCAACATTAGCCTCATTAGCCGCTTCCTTTAAAAGGTCTAGTAAAAAGGATGGGAATCGATTCCTTCAGTTGTCTGAGAATTTACTGCAGCTTTTTGATCAACAAGGAGAATCCCTTCACACTATGGTTTGCCTTTTGTAAAGTTTGTGAGAAATTAATAATATTTCAACTGTCATAGGAGAAATAAATGGGGTTTCACTTTGAAGTCATGCTGTTTCTTCATTTACAAATATCCCAGTTATAAACTACATATTTAGTTCACAAATTAAGTATTTAGCTCCAAACTAAATATTTCGCTTTTCAACTAAATATGTAGTAGACAAACTAAGTATTTAGCTACGAACTACGCTAACTAGGGTCAGAGTTACATAGTTGACTAATATGCAAATGTACTTTCCGAAAAGCAGAGATGGACTAAACTGTGCTGACGTCCATTATCAGCAATCCAATATATACAGTATTTATATAGTCCATCATGCTAAAACATAATTTATGTTCTCTTTAACTTGACATCACGTTATTACCCTTTTATATAATTTAATACCTGCTTACAATGCAGAAGCAATATACCGGACGATTATATTAATTTGTTTTGGTTCTGTCCACCTATTAAGAGATTTACATGCCAGATATTTGAGGACTTATCAAAGTGTCTGAAATGCAATAGTCCAACTTCTGCCTTAGTTTGCTTGCTAGGAAATTTAAATTATATCACCATGGACACAAGGTCAGTTTAAATGGTTCGCTTAGCCTTATGCATCTCTAAGAAAACTATCCTCCTGAACTGGAACAATAGAAACGCTCTCAATATGAATCAGTATAGAGAGCTCTTGCTGGACCGCATTGGTCTTGAGACGGCCTCTGCTTCCAAATCTGAACAACCACTATGGGCTCCTTTGATCGATTCCATTGCCTAGTAGCTCAAACCAGCTTGAACTGGGTGTCTAGTGTCTTTTGTGTTTTAATAGTAGACAGAATGTTGGGTTGTGTATAGCTCTTCTTCTGGGATTGGACCAGAAATTTGGCTCCATCGGACTTGGAAGTGCTGCAGCAGTGGTGCACGGGGTGGATGTGCCAAGGCCGGGGTGGATGTGCCAAGGCCTCCCTCCCCTGGATCTTGTTGAACTGGGGTGTCTATAAGAGTCGTTGGAGGAGCTTATTTCCTAGGAAGGCATTTTGTCCCACAGTTCTTTCCTCTTCATCCCCGGATGCATGTCCACCTACTCCATCATTATACCACTAATATAGGGTCTTGGGGCATGCACATGTCACTGCGGTGTGGGGAGAAGTTTCCATCTTTACTATCCCGTGGCGGCCTGGGTACCAATATTATTGTGAAACGTAGACACTTATAACTATTAGTTATAACTGTTCGCTACTGACCATCAGGGGTTGGGGTCCAGAAGGTGGAACAGGTGGTCTGGTAGGGGACCTGGGCGGTGGACTGCTTTGCCACTGTGGAGGTTTTGGCGGTCTGCTTGTCTCCATCCTAGAGGATGGGGGTCCATCTCCGGGGTGTTGGCGCTGGTTGCTCGGGGGTGACTGTGGCTAAGGAGTTGGGTGTTTGCCTTGTAATCGGAAGGTTGCCGGTTCAAGCCCGGGCTCTGACGGGCTCAGTCGTTGTGTCCTTGGGCAATGCACTTCACCCGTTGCCTACTGGTGGTGGTCAGAGGGCCCGGTGGCACCAGTGTCCGGCAGCCTCGCCTCTGTCAGTGCGCCCCAGGGCAGCTGTGGCTACAACGTAGCTTGCCATCATCAGTGTGTGAATGTGTGTGTGAATGGGTGGATGACTGAATGTAGTGTAAAGCGCTTTGGGGTCTGTAGGGACTGAGTAAAGCGCTATACAAATGCAGTCCATTTACCATCTGCTGGTGTATCGTTAACTGGACCTTGGAGTATAGTGTGCATGGTATGAGTGAGTGTCCTTCCTTGGTGTCTTGGTGTGCCAGTAAGAGAGTATGTGCATAAGAGTGAATAAATTGTGATTATCTGGAATTTTTTTCCTCATTTTGTCTCTCATAACTGAGCTATACCAATGATGAACATGACAGGCCTCTCACCTTTTTTAATGGGAGAACTTGTACAATAGATGGCTGACTAAATACTTTTTTGCCCCACTGTAAAAAATTATAGCTATTCTGAATTACTACTGCTGTAATTCTCCTCGTTATCTTTATCGCAGGAAGCCATTACGCTGCCGTGCTTACTACTGGGCCTATATTCCCCTCCCTACGATGCCTTCTCTCAGCAACCTTAGGCGAGTGTTTAACTATTTCCGTCATATTTTTGTTTATTTTTTTCCAAAACCTTACCTCACTTTCTGTTCCACAAAGTTTACTAATGCTATAAATACAAAAAATAAAGGGGTGCATAGTGATGAGAAAAATTCACTGTAGCCGTAAACTGTTTAATTAGTGATCTCTGCTAATGTACAACTCAAATAGATGATAAAAAAACCAAAATAATTACATCTAAGGTGTAATGATTTTATGTAAACTTTTACCCATAACTCCCAAATTTCCTCGAAGCTATTCTGTCTTAATTTTAAAGAGCAACTGTAGCCTCCTCCTTTTTTAAAGGATCCTGTCAGGTTCCTTTTCCTCTGTGACTTATCTGGGTGTTTCCTTGTACCCTAAGTAAGGGTGGGCGGTATGGCAACATTTTCATATCACTGTATTTTTAAAAAACATAACGGTATTACGGTATTAAACTGTATTTTTTTGCCATACAAGACCGTACATATCCACATTATCTTATAAGAATGAAGAATATAAAAATGTGCTTTAAATAGCCCATTTTACTGCCATATGGACTGATTTATAACCTTTTTTTCCAGACACAGGTGAATGATATGAAAATAACTAAAATGATTATGATTCTCGTAGTCAATCTTGATGTTCAAAGGCTGAATGTATAATTTTTTTAAAACCTCACGTCAGCGCAAGCAACAAATTGACATGCTTGACATCTAATTCCTTTGCATGTAGTACTGAAGAATCCTGCTAGGGGGCAGAGTATAGACTCAGACCGTAGGTGATTATTAGCTGGTTAATATTCAGATAACAACAGAAAAAAAGACGACAGAAGTATCATAGATGCTATGTAAAACATATTTTCATTTATTTTTGATGTCTTTCCTACTGGTTTCGCCGCCGTTGACCGCGTTTACCTACAGACGGTCAAATAGTTCTCAACCCTCCCCCTACTGGTTACTCTCAGTAGCGTTTGTAAAAGGTATGCCGTTCGGTTCTCGCCTGACATTTTAAAGCCGATAAACTTTTTAAACTATTGACAAGGCTTTTTGGAATTACTTCATCAGAATTGTGTGCTTCGCTCCTGCCAGCAGCTGTACTTAGTTAAAAACGTTATTTTCTACAATGTGGTGAAGAGCGTGTAGCAGTGAAATCGGTCCTGGCTGAAACACTTCCCCTCATTAAATGTTCCAGAAGTTGTCCGAGGTATTCACCGGTTTAGGGATATATTAAAAATTCATATCGTAACGAAAATAAACACCAGTTGTCGGTATGAGCCGGTATACCGTCCAGGCCTAACCCTAAGATCATAAATTGTCTTTCACTTGTGTCTCTTAGAGATATGTAAAGAAGTTATTAATAATAAAAGTTGGTTCCAACACGGTCAAGACTAGGGATGCACCGATACTGGTATCAGGGCCCATACCGTCCTTATGTATTGTATCGGTTAAAGTTAACCAATACCATGAACCGATTGTTAAAATGTGTAACCTCTGCAATAATTTCACAAAATTGTTTATTTTTCACTTGAAACTTTTGTTTTGTGGCTATTTTCATTGATATATATTTTTTAAAAATCTAATTCACCATCATTTGTTGTAACAAGCAAAGAGTTAAAAAAAAGTTTTAAGTTTTCCAAATCATTGCATTTTTTTGTGTGGTAGAAGTATCAGTATTGGTACTCAGTATTGGCAAGTACTCAAATCAAAGTATTGGTATTGTACCGAATGAAAAAAATTGTATTGTTGCATCCCTATTCTAGACCGCACCTTCACCTAACCTACAATGGGGGGATTACACATATGATTTCGGTGGCTTGTGTAAAGCTGACTCCTTTTTGAGTTCTGATTGTTACTTGAACCGGCAGGTTATGTACTATAGAAGCAGTTCATTCTGTACGTCCAGCCAGCAAGACAGAAATCTAGCCATAACAACTGAGCCATACATAAACCTCACTAGCTCGCTATGATGGATGGATGCTGAAGACTAAAAAACTGATCTGGTTGGGTTTTCTAACTTATATCTTTCAGTGAGACATCTAAAAATAATTCAAAGTTCAAATTCAAAGGAATTCTAACTTTGTAAAAAGTTTTGTTTGGCAACTTTTACTTTATTAATTTATACAACGCCATTCTCCAAATTATTTCACTATGTTTATGTATTTCCTCTTCCCCTTTCTCTCTCTGTCCCAGTATCCTAGCTTCCACACAGATCGATCAGAGTCTGACCTGGACAGTCCATGGGGTAGCAGTCCCCTCACAGACTCAGCTTCTCCTCAGCTGGAAGGCGGTGAAGGCATGGATGCCTCATACTCCTACAGGAACTTTTCTGATCCCCACGGTCTCAGCTACAGCTTATCTGAAGAGCAGCATCACACCACTTGTGATGTCCACACACACTTAAACACACACAGTCAAGGGCAGGGTTGTGAGAGGGGTCGATGTGATGCAGGAAGATATTTTCTCGGAGCTCCACCACCCAATAGGGATTCGAGGTTCGGTACAACCCGGCCTTTCATACCACTGACTAAAAGTTCCTTGGACAGCCATGATGGATACAACAGCAGGATAACACACATCTCAGCAATCCACAGCAGCCAAGGTGAGGACCTAGAACCTGGTTCATATCCTGGCTAACATGTGGGCACCACATTGCATGTATAAAACTAGAAAGAAAGTTGTTGTGAACGTTTTATCTGCTATCAGTATTATTGAATCATGCTATGTTTTTATTGTTTCTCTTTCTGCAGGCCGAGCCCACTGGGAGGAAGACAGTATAGTCAGTTCCCCAGATGGAGGCTCAGCCAGTGACTCCGGGGATCGGTACCGAGCAGATCACCTGTCCTGCAGCCCAGAGGAGCCCAGTAAGATCGAGACTCTGATCAGGGCCACACAGCAGATGATCAAGGAGGAGGATAGTCGGATACAGTTGCGCAAGGGTTTTGAAGAAAACCGTCCAGGCCTAGCCAACAGACTACACAGGGGCGCTGCTTCGGACTTCCCTTCAGAGTACACTCAGGGGCCCTTACAAACTATGGTGTGTCGAAGTTTAAACCAAGTGATGAGCACTGCTGTTAGGCCCACCCCTCTATCCAGACTCAGCAGTCCTGGTGCTGAGCGTTTGCACATGCCCAAAGACTACCACCAGGCTGACCCCAACCCCCTTTCTTTGCAGTTACACCACCCATTAGGTCAGCTGGGTGCATGCTCAGCTTCCCCCACACCAGCCCCTGCTCTCTACCCCCACCACAGTCACCCACGGTCCTATGTAGATAAACATCCTTCGTATTCTTTGACAGGCTACACCCTGGAGCACCTGTACGACCCTGAGAACCTTCGGGGCTACTGCACCTCTGACCCCGCCCACTATGACCACTTCCTCGTACCAGGAGAACAAAATCTTGGACATAAAGGGCATTCAGTCATTATCACCAACAGTAGCTAGCACTCAGTGACTCCCACACAGGAACCAGAGTCTGCTCTGGCAGAGGTCAGAGGTCATTTTGACTCTGAAAGGAAGCAGCAAAACAGGCAGTGATTGTAGGGTGATCTAATATGTTTCTGAGTGTGTTATAAATATTCAAAAGATTAACTAGTATTAAGATGAATATCCCAGTAGAATCCCAGTGCCTGAGATCATAGCAGATCATTTAATTTCATCCCAGATTGTCTTTATCTTTTATTTATCCCATTTCTGATAAACACACATTTATTAAGACCACCCTACAGTAGAGACAGAGAGTCTCAAAGAGACTGAGAGTGTTTCCACTGTCGGAACTTCAGGTTATGTGTGTGTCTGTGCTTCACCAGGCCAACATGTCAGGAACCTGACCATGTGGGGCTATGTGTGTGGAAATGACACGGTACAGTCACTGGGTTGCAGCTGTGGTAAAGTCATGCTGATTGGTTGTAAATAGTGAATGGTAAATGGCCTACATTTGTATTGCGCTTTACTCAGTCCCTACAGACCCCAAAGCGCTTTACACTACATTCAGTCATCCACCCATTCACACACACATTCACACACTGATGATGGCAAGCTACGTTGTAGCCACAGCTGCCCTGGGGTGCCACCGGGCCCTCTGACCACCACCAGTAGGCAACGGGTGAAGTGTCTTGCCCAAGGACACAACGACTGAGACCGTCAGAGCCGGGGCTTGAACCTTGATCCTGATCTACAGTCAGCATAATTCAGAGGGAAAAGAGCAGGTGTTTTCAAACAACTGGCACTGTAAAAATAAGAAGAGTTTCTGGTCAAACTGTTAATAAAAACATAGCAAACAGAAACACAATAACAAGCACTGCTTCTGAGAGGACTGATCAAACAAATGTAGGCTAGTATATGAAAGTCTGGTAAAATGACCCTGAAGTTCTGATAGTGGAAACTCCAACTTTCATCCTAATGTCCTCAGTCACTAAGGTCAAAACTACACCTGTTCCAGTTTTTGTAGTGAAACTTTTTATTGATTTCATCCTGCATTGCTTAACAGCTCACTGGGATTAGATTCTGATCTAGTTCTATAAAACAGGTGTGTCCTGGTCCTGGACCTGAAGCAGCCAATCAAACAGCTGCAATAGGAAGCCTGTTATGTATGTGCGACATCAGCATGCACTTACATCGGAATGTCAATAAAAGGTTTTTAGGTTTAATATTTAAGATGATACAGTAGATCAATGCTACACTTCAACTACACATTATAGGCAACATACCTTTGTGTTAAACATGCTTTTTAATAGCTTGCCCAGAGCTTTTCTTAAAACCTTCCACTATGCAGTCATACATATCATATAAATATGTTATTGGATTGGATAAAGTAGCTGTGGGTGGGGAGTTATCTGAGAACTGAAAAACTGTTGGTGTGTTAATGAATCCTGGGCCCTGACTTTTCTTACATTTGGACTTGAAATGATGGAAAGTCTGGTTCCAGCACCTCTTTATCCTGTGGATGATTCATTTTACCAAGTGTTTGAGTTTCTTGTCAAACAGAAAACTACATTGGAAAAATCTGAGTTCTGTCCACAACCTCTACCTGTTTGGGCACACTGAGCTTCCTAAAATGTTGCACTGTAACTAATAGATAAATAGATATAAAGTTATCTCTCTTTGTTTTGGTTCAGGATGATTCTGACAACAATAGAGTATCATTTTTAACCTTACAGACCAATATGCAAAACCATTCTCTGCACTTTCTCTATCATCCTCAGAAAAGGGTAAATGAAAGGACAGATGCACTCATGATGGCCATAATACTATTTAACCATGACCTGACTTTGAGATCTCCTCGTACTAATAAATAAATAAATAAATAAAATAACTGGGCATTTCTATCTAAGATCTAACGTAAGTAGTTCGTCTAGTAATCAGAAGTGGCTGTAGGAAGATTGGATGTGTCCATATGCAATTTGTTGGGATGCCAGGCCAGGCAGCTTACCACGATGGAACCCTAAAGCAACTGTTAATAAATCTTATGTTGGCATGTTTGTAAAACAGAATTCAAGTATCAATATTTCCTTGTCTTCTCAGCTTCTAAATGAACCTATATTTATACAAGTTTGGATTTTTTTTTTTTTGGTTTGCCAAAGCCTGAAACATGTTTCATTACTTTGTTATTTATAGTGTTACTGTAAATTTGCTCTGAAGAGGAAATCCTTTCATATGTAAGCACATGTGCAAAAACTGTATTTATTGAATAAATGTTTCTTTATGAATTTGAGAAATGATTTTGCCATAACTGAAGTCAGATCCAATCTAATAGCCTGTTTATGAGTGTGTGTGTGTGTGTGTGTGTGTGTGTGTGTGTGTGTGTGGACAGTTTCTAAAAGATCATTAAATAAACCTTTTTTCAGGGATGGCTCATGTTTCTTTTTCCTTTTGTGTCTTTTACTGGGGTTCATAGGCTAAAACACTGGTTGAAAAAAACAACCTAAAGTTTCATCCAGTATTTACTAAATCTTTGACATCACTGGTAAAACCTGATCAAAGTTTCCTTAATAGGCTAAACCCGTCTAATCATCAAGTCTTTTTAATGACTCACACAAAAATAAATTATACAGTATGATATAATGTTCATCTTGAAATTATAGTCAACATAATGTCATGGAAATACAATTTTAGTGATTTCTTTAATGGGGATGTCTACTATACACAGGTGGGTAGCGTACCAAACAATTGCTTTCCTGTAGGAGTAGTGCAACTTTAACATAATTTTAGTCAAATAAAAGTAAAAATTAGCATTCAAAGAATTTATAAAAGGCTGCCTACTGCCTTACTGAAAAACTCATAACTTCTGATGTAATATTTTACAATGTCACAAGAACAAATAGTGTAAATTGTGGGATTATAAAGACAAAAAGGAAAAAAGAATACACAGATAAATAGCACAATAGCATAATTATCTAAATAGACCAGACGAAAATAAGGAATAACTTTACAAAACAATATTTTTCAACACAAAACATCAAATTAATAAATTAATAAAATTCCCTCTTGTCCACCGTGGGCGGTTTTTCCCATCCTTTTCAAGCTCGGGTCCTCTACCAGAGCCTGGGAGTTTGAGGGTCCTGCGCAGTATCTTTGCTGCTCTATGAGCCCTTGGTATTTCTCAAGTTTCTCATGTTCCTTCTTGATGTTACCATCACTTGGTATTGCCACATCCACCACAGCGGTGTTCCTCTGCTCTTTATCAACCACCACAATGTCTGGTTGGTTCACCATTACCATCCTGTCTGTCTGGATGTGGAAGTCCCACAGGATCTTTGCTCGGTCATTCTCCACCACCTTTGGAGGTGTTTACCAGTTTCACGTTGGGGTTTTCAGCCCATACGCCACACAGATGTTTCTGTATACTATGCCAGCCACTTGGTTATGACGTTCCATGTATGCTTATCCTGCCAGCATTTTACACCCTGCTGTTATGTGCTGGATTGTCTCAGATGACTCTTTGCACAGCCTACAGTTGTGGCCATAAGTTTTGAGAATGACAAAAATATTAGTTTTCACAAAGCTTGCTGCTAAAATGCTTTAAGATCTTTGTTTCAGTTGTTTCTTTGATGTACTGTAATATAATTACAAGCACTTCATACGTTTCAAAGGCTTTTATCGACAATTACATGACATTTATGAAAAGAGTCAGTATTTGCAGTGTTGGCCCTTCTTTTTCAGGACCTCTGCAATTCGCCTGGGCGTGCTCTCAATCAACTTCTGGGCCAAATCCTGATAGATAGCAACCCATTCTTTCATAATCA
The DNA here is from genome assembly GCA_028564705.1 of Apricaphanius iberus. Classification (NCBI taxonomy): domain Eukaryota; kingdom Metazoa; phylum Chordata; class Actinopteri; order Cyprinodontiformes; family Aphaniidae; genus Apricaphanius; species Apricaphanius iberus. Next base: position 448,353 of record JAPXFQ010001372.1, on the reverse strand, counting down.
CTTCTTGGAGTTTGTCAGAATTAGTGGGTTTTTGTTGAGGATTGACCACAAGTTCTCAATGGGATTAAGATCTGGGGAGTTTCCAGGCCATGGACCAAAAATTTCAACGTTTTGGTCCCCGAGCCACATAGGTATCACTTTTGCCTTATGGCACAGTGCTCCATCGTGCTGGAAAATGCTTAGTTCTTCACCAAACTGTTGTTGGATTGTTGAAAGAAGTTGCTTTTGGAGGGTGTTTTGGTACCATTTTTTATTCATGGCTGTGTTTTGGGCAAAATTGTAAGTGAGCCCACTCCCTTGGATGAGAAGCAACCCCACACATGAATGGTTTCAGGATGCTTTACTGTTGGCATGACACAGGACTGATGGTAGCACTTCGCCTTTTTCCAGATGCCCTAAATAATCGGAAAGAGGCTTTATCTGAGAATATGACTTTGCCCCAGTCCTCAGCAGGCCAATCACCATACTTTCTGCAGAAGATCAATCTGTCCCTGATGTTTTTTTTTTTTTTTTGAAAGAAGTGGCTTCTTAGCTGTCCTTTTTGACACCAGGCCATCTTCCAAAAATCTTCATCTCACTGTGCGTGCAGATGCGCTCACACCTGCCTGCTGCCATTACTGAGCAAGCTCTGCACTGGTGGCACTCCGATCCCACAGCTGAATCCTCTTTAGGAGACGATCCTGGCGCTTGCTGGACTTCCTTGGATGCCCTGAAGCCTTCTTAACAAGAATTCAACCTCTTTCCTTGAAGTTCTTTATAATACTATAAATTGTTGATTTAGGTGCAATCTTAGTAGCCATAATATCCTTGCCTTTGAAGCCATTTTTATGCAACTCAATGATGGCTGCATGCGTTTCGTTGCAGGTCACCATGGTTAACAATGGAAGAACAATCATTTCAAGCATCACCCTCCTTTTAACATGTCAAGTCTGCCATTCTAACCCAATCAGCCTGACATAATGATCTCCAGCCTTATGCTCGTCAACATTCTCTGCAGTGGAATTTTCATAGCAAAGAAGGACTATACAATTCATCTGATCACTGTCCATAACATTCTGGAGTATATGCAAATTGCTATTATAAAAACTTAAGCAGCATATTTTCCAATTTCCAATATTTATGTAATTATCAAAACTTTTGGCCACGACTGTACACCTTGGGTCTTGTCTGGTGTGGTAGATCTGGGCCTCTATTGCTCTTGTGCTTACAGCATTCCTGTGCTGCCAGGATGAGTGCCTCTGTGGTGTCCTGTAGGCCAGCCCTCTCTAGCCATTGGCAGGATTTCTTGATATCAGCCACTTCAGTTATATTCCGGTGGTACATCCCATGTAGGGGCTTGTCCTCCCATGATGGTTCCTCCTCTAGCACCTCCTCATCTTGCGATTGTCTCAGGTTGAAGCCTTGTCCTTGATGTACTTATGGAATTTCTATTGTTTCATCCTGGATAGTGGCTCTCACGCTTAACAGTTCTCGGCCTCGTTCCTTACGGCGTGCATACAGTCTCAGGGTGCTGGATCTGGGATGGAACCCGCCATGCATGGTTAGGAGCTTTCATGTCTTAACATCTGTAGTCTGTATCTCATCCTTTGGCCATCTTATTATTGCCGCAGGGTTTATGATCACTGGCAGGGCGTAAATGTTTATTGCCTTGGATTTGTTCTATCCATTGAGCTGGCTTCTTAGGACTTGCCTCACTCGTTGGAGGTATTTGGTTGTTGCTGCTTCCCTTGTTACCTGTTCAAGGTTGCTGTTTGCTTGTGGTATTTCCAGGTACTTGTAACTATCCTTAATGTCTGGTATTGTTCCCTCTGGGAGTGAGACACCTTCAGTGTGGACTACCTTTCTTTGCTTTGTGACCATCCTACTACATTTGTCAACCCTGAATGACATCCCAATGTCATTGCTTTAGATTCTGGTGATGTGGATCAGGGAATCTATGTCCAATTCGCTCTTTGCATACATCTTGATGTCATCCATATAGAGGCGGTGGCTGATCATAGCCCTGTTCTTGAGGCGATATCCATAGCCAGTCTTGGTGATTATTTGGCTTAGGGGGTTCAGACCTAGCCTGTAGGACAGCAATGGGGACAGAGCATCACCTTGGTATATGCCACATTCAATGGACACTTGTACAAGTGACTTGCCATTGGCCTCAAGGATGGTTCTCCACAACCTCTTCTAGTTTGCAAGGAATGCTCTAAGAGTCCTGTTAATGTTGTACAGCTTCAAACATTTGTTGATCCATGTGTGGGGCATCAAGTCGTACGCTTTCTTCTAATCAATCCAGACAGTGCACAAGTTGGTTTTTCAAGATTTACAGTCTTGGGGAACTGTTCTGTCAACCAGGAACTGGTGTTTAGCACCTCTGGTATTTCAATGAATGCCTTTTTGAGCTTTGCTCATGTATTGATCCATGTGCCTGATTATGTTAGCTGCGAAGATGCAGGACTTGGGCGACAAGATACCTGGCGGTGGTAGGTGCAGGGTGGGAGAGAAAGAACAGGAGGTGATGCCGTAGCAATCGAAGGATATTTGAGTGTTGGGTAAATATTTTCTTTTAACTTTCGTGTTGAGTTAGATAACCTTATCCAATTCCAGTTAGGGCAACTACAGTACTCAATATGAATTACTAGGAAGAGCAGAGCAGAGGGAGGTAAATTTCAGAAATAACAGAGAAATAGCAGCGAAATCCCCGCTAGCCCACTGACAAATTGACGTGATGCGCCAACGCACCGACACAGTCTACAAAGTGTGCAATCAGCTGAATTTTATTTTAAAGCATCAACTTTCATCACTTTGAGCGTTTTGCTGCATAGACGCGCTGGCCGGTGTGAACGTAGCTTTAGAGTTAAGGTGCGTTCACACCAGCCAGTGTGTCAAGGCAGCAGGCCAGTTGGATTACGTTATTATTATTACTTACAGTATTTTTCAAAGGTGCTATACAAATAAAGTTGCCTCGCCTTGCGACAATACATGTTGTTTAATGTATATTCACTTGTCCTCCAAACAGCTCAGCAGGTTCAGCAAATGGAAAATAAGATTGGAATAATAAAGCTGGTGAACAAATAAGATGTCTCACTTTAACGTTCAAATTTTTGTCGGGGTATTTCTGGTTAAAATGTATTTGCTCCTCATTCGGTAAAGTTACTCACAGTAGGTAGAGTAGCCTGAAGGTTTTCTCTAGTAATTACAGTGATACTTCGTAGTAATATTACGCAAGTAAAAGTAAAAAGTAAGCTGCAGTAAAATTCATCCTAGAAGTACCATCCGTCCATTTTCTATGCTTCTGATCCTTGTAGGGTACCAGGAGCTGCAGCCTATCTCTTGGGTCATTGAGTGAGAAACAGGTACACCCTGGACAGGTCACCAGTCGATCACAGGGTGTTCATAGAATACATTTTTATCAAAAGTTACTCATGTAAAAGTAACTGAGTAAATGTCACTACCCAATGTGACCTCTTACTATGACAAGTGATCCTATTTTATCTATAGCCAAAGGGTAGAAAATGAAGGCTTTATGATTATTCGCCATTTAGGACTGGCATCAGGAGATTAATACTTTTGAGTATACGTAGAAGAGCTATATTCCATTCTGAGACATCTCCCTTATGCTACTTTGAGTACCAGAGTTGTAAATGTTTCTTTCTGACTGTATTCTCCATGGAGACCCATCAAGGGCCATTGATGCTGAGCAGTAAGAGTTCCCTCTGCAATGCCTGCTGTACTGAGCTGTAGATAAATGTTGTTCTAAAATTATGTCCCATATGTTCTAGAATTGCGCTGCTCTGGGTGGCTGCATATTTTGTTTTGTTTTTTCGGGCATCGGTTCCTCAGTTTTCTTGAGGAAAAATAGTTTTTTTTGCACCTGTATACTTTTTAAGTTCTGGTGCTGTGAAGCTAGAGGGATTTTTGCTGTTAATTCTTCACATTTTCATAACTTGCTAAGATGATTAACCATGGCAACAAGGTGGTTCACGGCAGGGAGCAGCTGATTATCACTAAAAAAGCTGATTGCAGCGGGATGCATTTGGCACACAGTTGAATGAGATGCATTTTTATAAATAACAGAGTAAAAGGCACAGGATCTTTGTGACAAGCAGACTGAGTAACATACTCTTCCTAAAAGTTGATGCTAATTTTGATGCTATTTCTGTTGACCTTACAAAAATAGGGCAGGATCCTTTAGAGGTAGTTTCTCCTCATCTCCTCTATTAGGAGCAGAAATTAGGATAAATTAGATCTGTTGTCAACAAATTGTACACATACCGGTTTAGCTGCTGTTTTGATTCAGAACATAAACCTGTTTATTGCAGAGGTGGAGTATAGCGGTGAACTCATTAAATCTTTAAATGAGAGTGAACTGCTTCTGCTGAGGTGAAAGTATACACCCAGCACGAGACAGAAACCAACCTTGTTTCTGTCATACTTTAGGTAAAGATAACAGTAGATGTTTTTTGGTCTTTTTAACGTGTCCTGTCTAGCAGTATGCTACTCAGAATTGGTGTCTGAGTACCAAGTACAAGCCCAACAGTTTTACTTTCCCAAGCAGAGTATTACAGCTTCGCTGTAGTACGCCACTTGATGTATATGTATGAAAAATCTTTATTAGTGATTACTGTGGGTTCAATTTCCTGACGTCATGGACATTAAACTGAGACAAGAAGGGAGAAAGGAAGAAGGTGAAGAAAAGAAACCGGACCAGCAGAGGCGCGAACCGACGACACAAGACAGGGAGGCAAACAAAGAACACAAGAAAACATCCCAGTCCTCCACCTCTGCCGGACGGCAGAGAAACAGTAATACAAAACAAAAACAACAAACTGTACAGAACCAAACCAATAGTTCGGATCTAGTAGAATAAACTAAGAATTACACATTCACTACACACAAGCATTGATTAATGAACATAATACAAATGTTTCTGGTAAGCTCCTGTGAACAACTAACTAATGATGATAACCTCAGCTTAAGATATGTCCGTCCTCACCTATGTCCCCACACCTATGTGTGTGCGAGCATGCAGGTCGGAATAAGGTTTCCCCACGCAAGTGATTGATAGCTGGTGTAAGGAACCGTCAATCCGTCCTACAGGAATCGACACAGACATGGAGGAGGCAAGAGATGTATGCATCCAGGGTCCCACAGAGTACAGAGGCCACAGGCGGATCAGCGCAGGGTTGATCACCCGCCAAGAGAGGAACAGATGGAAGCCCCAGGGGAACACCCACCAGCCGCAATGCTGGGGCCCGAGAGATCGCAGTGACGAGCCCACGGGCTCCGCCGGTAACCCGCTACGCCAGGGCGGGCCCGGATCAGGAACCAGCGGGGCCCCAACCAGGGACCAGCCGACAAGGGCCCCCCGCCGCCGCCGCAGGCAAGGAGGATCCGCAGCCAACCGACGGACAACACACGCCGCCGCCACCCCGGACCAATACCCACCGCCAACAACCCGGCCCGCCTCCACACACCCACACGCCAGGGAGCCACAGCAAGAGCCACAGCGGATGTACGCCCTCCCCAGGCCGCGCCCAGCCGGCACCTGGACATCCAGATCTTCCAGCTCCCGAGTCCAGATCCCGCCCCACGTAGGGCGCCAAGATCAGGGGCCCAGCCAATGCCGGACAGCCCCACCAGGTGAACAGACCATCCAGCAGAAGTCCTGGAACCGGCAGGAGGACTGGGCGCCAGGCACGGTCCCCACCGATCCACCGGACGGCACCAACCTGTTCTACAACCCCGACACCCCCAGAAGAGGTGCCCTAGTCAATCCAAGGAGGACGTCAGCCCGAAACAGCGGCCGCCCGACACACTGGACCACCACTGGACCACAACGGGCCCCTATAGGGGGCCCCCCATGAGGGGTCCCGCCCCCAGCGCCAATGCGCCACACCGCCAGGTCCCTACATGTGCGTTCCATGTAAATGTTGCAAGTGTAAGTGTCTAAGTTGCTCAATAAAATCGGGACCCAGGCCGCCACCGGGTAGCGAAGACGGAAGCTCCATCCCGCACCCCAGTGACGTGCCCACGTCCCAAGGCCTTGTGAATGGTAGAATGAAGGAGCAGGTGGACAGAGGCATGGGGATGGGGAGAAAATAACTGGGGTGACCATTGCCAACCCCAGGGAGCCAGCTCCCCTGCTGACTCCAATAGGCACCCCCGTTCGGCCCGATCCACCAGGGGTGGGAGGCCCCAGCACGTCAAGTCGGGGCCCACGGCAGCGGCACCCCCGAGCCCCATGGGGGCCCCGGCAATCCACCAGCCCCCATGCCAGGGGCATACCTAAATCCTTCCCAACATTCACACTGCTAACAAAACACATGTCACTAGACACCCAGGTTGAGTTTAGCCCCCCCTCCCCCTCAACGCCCTCCCCCCTCCCGTCCCAAGCGCACCCCGTTAAAAAGAGCGCCTGTGCTAGATGGTAAAAAGCCTCCCCGCCAATAAGAGACGCCCCAGGCACCGCCAGCGTCCGAGGGCCCCCGCGCCGAGGCCGGAACCCGGCGCACCACCGACTCGGGTACCCCGGACATGCCGCGCCAGGCCCGTGAGCAGACCGAAGTCCCGGGCGGCCAATCCCCAGGCCGACATCCTCCAGCCTTGCTACTACCGCCCGATGGCCGGGTGGCAACAGAACCCAGCACCTCCACCCACCAGCCCACACCCCACCAACCGGTCAGTCACCGTGGAGGCCGACCAACACCGGCCAGAGGCCCCCACCTCAGCACCCCCGCGAGGGCTAAGACCAAGACCCAGGAGCCATGTCCAGTGTCAATATAGCCGATCGGGCCCGGAGACGCCGGCCACCCGCCGCGCACTCTCGCCGACGCCCGGACGCGGCAAGCGGCCACCGGGGAGCAAGCGACAAGAACCAGCCCGGGGAGATGGAAAGGGCAGCAGCGCCCGCCAACCATCGGCCGACCACAGCCCCCCCCAGCCGGCACCGACGGCAGCGCCCCCCCCCGGCCAAGCCCCAGCCAGGGCCCCAGCCGGGGGGCACGCCGCCCCAGAACCCCGAGCCCCAGGCCCAGCCCAGACCCCCCCAGAGCAGCACAGCACCAGGCCAGTAACCCGTGTCCGCCAGCACGACCCCTCTAAGGCGCCGCATGCAGCCACTAGGAGTCACCACACAAAGCCCCCAAAGTCCCACCCCAGGCGAGGGTCACGGCACCTACCGCCGAACCGCAAGCGGACCCACCCCCAAGGACCTCCCCGCAGTCACCACCAACCCTTAAGCTCCACATCGGCAACCGTGTCCCACAGAACGGAATCAAGGGCCCGACCCCACTAGGTGATGGAACTGATCAAGGGTGACCAGAAAGATTGATCAGATGTGGAGGCAGATGCCGTTTCTAGACCAATGTAATCCAGAAGGAGATCTCTATATTGATTAATATTCAGAGTATTTTTATTTTTCCAGTTCAAGAGGATATTTTTCTTAGCGATGCATAAGGCGATGTAAAATAATTGCATAGACTTTGTATCCATGGTAACTTCATCTACATTTCCCAGCAAGCAAACTGTGGGAGCAGGTGTGATATTACATTTCAGACACTTTGATAGATCTTCACATATCTGGTACCAATATTTCTTAACAGGTGGGCAGAACCAAAGAGCATGAATATAATTGTCTGGTAGATTGCTTGTACATTGTAAACAGGTATCAGACGGCGTATAACCCATCTTGAACATCCGTTGCCCTGTATAATGCACTCTATGAAGGATTTTATATTGTATTAATCGTAGATTAGGATTTTTAAGAAATTTAAAGGTTCTTAATGAAATTTGAGACCAGAGGTTTTGGTCTATTGAGATGGACAAGTCCATCTCCCATTTTGAAATAGGAAGGGCTATTGATTCATCTATTCTATTTAATGTTTTGTATATTTTAGATAGCAGTTTGGGAGGGTTAAGATTAAGGAAGTCTAAAACTTTTCCTGGAATTTGTAAATCAACTGTATTGAGCCTAAATTTATTTTTTATAATTGATTTAATTTGTTGGTATTCTAAGAATTTATTCTTGTTAATTCCGAATTGTGTAACCAATGTATTAAATTGGATAAAGTCTGTTCCATCAAATATATGCTCCAGGTATTCAATTCCTTTACAACTCCAGCCTGGAAAGTTGATCATGCATTTTTTTTGTAAGATATCCGGGTTATTCCAGATGGGTGTACGCCTGCATGGGACTAGTGAGGTCTTTGTCATTTTAAGAAATTCCCACCAAGCTGTCAGAGAGGAGCTGATATTAATACTTTTAAAACATTCATTTTGTTTTATATTTGAGCTAACAAAAGGTAGATCTGAAAGTTTTATCTTATTGCATAGTGTCTGTTCTACATCTACCCAGCACTCATCGATATAACTGTGTTTTACCCATCTTGATGTGTATTGGAGTCTGTTGGCTAAGAAATAATGACGAAAGTTTGGTAGGTCTAGACCTCCTTTATCTTTGGACTTCTGTAGTGTTTTTAAGCTGATACGTGGGGGTTTATCTTTCCAAAGAAATTTAGAAACAGAAGAGTCCAGAGATCTAAACCAATCAGGTGATGGTTTGCTTGGGATCATTGAGAATAAATAATTGATTCTAGGCAAAACCATCATTTTTATTGTAGCTACCCTTCCAATAAGTGATATTGGAAGGGATTTCCATCTTGCCAGATCATCTTCCACTTTTTTTAAAAGTGGGACGTAGTTTAGCTTAGATAAGTCTGACAGTCTTGGTGAGATATGGATACCTAGATATGTAATATTTCCCGACCGGAGCTGTAAAGCAACAGGACTCTGGTAAGAACAGTTGATTGGAAGGACTGTAGATTTTAACCAATTTATGGAATAGTCTGAAACTCTTGAGTAAGATTTTATTAACTCAATTACCTGATACAAGGAAGTTTGTGAATGCTGTAGAAAAAGTAGTACATCATCTGCGTATAAACTGATTTTATGTTCTATTTTGTTGCATTGTATACCTTTAACATTATTATTTTGCCTGATTGCTGCTGCTAATGGTTCAATAAAAATAGCAAAGAGGGAGGGAGAAAGTGGACATCCCTGCCTGGTACCTCTCTGAAGAAAGAACCTTGATGATGTTTGATTATTGGTCCTAATACATGCTGTTGGTGAGCTGTATAATATTTTTAACCAGTTTACAAAAGAATTACTGAATCCGAATTTATTTAAGGCTGCAAATAAAAATTTCCAGTTAACTCTATCAAATGCTTTTTCTGCATCTAAAGATAATATATTGGTTTGGACGTTTTTACAGTGGGAATAATCTATTAAATCTATTAATCTACGTGAATTTGTTGAAGAGAGCCTACCTTTTATAAAACCTGTTTGATCAGGGTGGATTATTAGAGGTGTTATTTTCTCTATCCTTCTTGCAAGAGCTTTGCAAATTATTTTCAGATCCACATTGATAAGAGAAATGGGACGATAACTGGTAGGAGACATAGGGTCTTTTCATAGAAGATTGATGTAGGCAGAATTCATGTTTGGTGGTATTCGACCATTTTCCTTTGTTTCCTGCAACATTTTGTAAAATGTTGGTGCCAGAATATTCCAGAATTCTTTATAGAACTCTACTGGAAATCCATCTGGACCTGGAGCTTTATTATTAGGCATAGATTGGAGGGCCTCCTGGAGTTCAGACACTGTTAGCGGTGAATCCAGGGCCTTTGCTTGACTGTCTGAAAGTTTAGGAAGAGTTATTTTATCCAGAAATTGTACAATATCATTATTTGAAGGGTTTATCTCTGGTGTGTATAACGTCTCATAAAATTCTTTGAAAGTGTTGTTTATTTTTTCAGGGTCATATATTATATTCCCAGTTTTGTCTTTGATTGCAGATATAGTTGTTTTTTCTTTATTTATTTTTAACTGATTAGCTAAGAAGCTACCTGATTTATTACTATGTTCAAAGTTTTCTATTCTAAGTCTTTGGATTAAGAACTGCGTCCTTTTATTAATAATTTCATTTAACTCTAATTTTGCTTTCCTTATTTTACTTAAGCTCTCTTTATCCAGGGAAGGTTCTAATGATTTAATAGTTTCTTCTAATTCCTGAACATGTTTATTTTCTGTTCTCTTTTTATTTGATGAGAATGAAATTATTTTACCTCTAATCACAGCTTTCCCTGCTTCCCATAGAGTGGATGGCGACATACCAGGGAGATCATTAAATTCCATGTATGAAGCCCATTCTTTTTCAATATATTTAATAAATTCTTTATCCTTAAGTAATGATGTATTAAATCTCCAATTTTTATATTGAAGGGTTGCAATTTTATTTGCTAAATTTAAAGAAACAGGAGCGTGATCGCTGATCACTATAGGATGTATCTCAGTGTCTGAAATGTCATTCAACAGTGAGCTGCTGACTAACAAATAGTCCAATCTAGAATAAGAATGATGTACGTTTGAGTAAAAAGTGTATTTTCTGTCGTTGGGATGAAGCGATCGCCATGCATCGCAGAGTCCATAATCGCTCATGTACTGTTTAACTATATCTATGGATTGCCATCTGCGCTGAGTCCCTGCTGTACTGAGCCTGTCTATTTCTTCATTTAGTCCAAAGTTGAAATCTCCCCCAAGAACAAGTGAGCAATCCATGTGATTAGCCAGAACCGAGAAGAAAGTATGAAAGAATGAGGGGTCGTCAACATTTGGACCATATATACTAACTATACATAACTTTTGGTTATTTATAAATAGTTTTAATATTATAAATCTACCTTCTGGATCTGTAGCTGTGTCTATTACTTTAAAATTAGTATTTCTATTTATTAATATTGCTACTCCTCGTTGTCTAGAGTTATAGCATGAAGAAAATATATTAGGATACTCTGGTGTTTTTAAATCATTAGCTGTTGAACTTGATTTATGAGTCTCCTGTAGTAAGACGACATCTGCCTTCAATCTTGTAAGATGGTTGAAAATCTTAATGGTTTTATCTCTGGAGCTAGCGCCGCGAATATTCCATGTTATAAATTTTACAGGATTCATAGAGCTAAGATAAACCTTAGACATGTACTATCGCCAAGGATGAATATAGGTGTAATTTTGGTTTGTCCATGGGGTTGCCAGATTGAAAAAAAACAGAAGCAGAGATAAAGCGAGGCAAATAATGCACCATACAGGTGTGTACAGAATGAAAGTATGATGGAAAAACATGAATATGCCATGATAAAAGTCTGTGTGTGTGTGAGAGAGAAAAAGGAAAAAAGGTGATAAAGAGATTTGGTGGTACAAATGTGAGAAAGAAAATAGAGAAAAAGAAAAAAGAAAAAAAAAGAAAAAGCAATCTAGTGCACAGCCCTGCCCCTACCCACATTAACAAACAAAAACAGCCTGCTGAGCTGTGCTTTTTTTTAAACTATAGTTGTCTGATAAAGCTAATTCTGTCTTGGTTCTGTTAAATATGACTAATAAAGCCAAGGAGTAACCTGAGGGTCCCTAAACAGCTGACCGTTAACATACAGTTTATCCACACTAACCGTAGCCCTACAGCCCTCACTAATATGTTTTTTTCTAATTGGAAATAACACGCGTCTTCTGTCCAGGATTTCTCTCGGAAACTGATCATTAACGCTGTAATTCGTCCCCCGTAGCTCTCTTCCGCGTCCTTTGACATGTTCTTTTTGTTTAAAATGTTCAAATTTTGCTACAATTGGTCGCGGGCGGGTGTTGTTGGGCTTCTTACCTCCGAGTCGGTGGACCCGATGGAAGGTTATGCTTTTAACCGTGTCGTCTGGCAGTTTCAGCTGCTGTTGAATGAACTTTCGCACGGCTACTTCAGCATCTTCCTCAGGCTGCTCTGGTATCCCCGAAAAAACAAGATTGTCCCTCATTGATCGGGCCTGGATGTCTAGAATAGACCCCTTGAAGCTTTTGTTTTCTCCCGACAGCTGCTTCATCCCCTCGGTGAGTTTCTTAACATCTTCTTTTAGTGTTTGGTTTTCTGTAAATAGTGAAGCTACTTGTTGTTGGCTGAACTCCAGCGATTCCCTCAGAGCCTGAAATTCTTTATGCAGAACCTCCACCAGCGCGAGACGGGAGTCCAGGCTGGTTAGCTTCTTGTCTATTGAGTCCAGGATGTCGCCGTAGCTTCTATCTGGCGAGTCGTAGGATGTGCTAGCCTCGGAACGAGTGCGCTTCTGCGACGGTGTGCTCGTTGTTGTATCCGAAGCAGGTTTTCGTGACTTACCCATAACGATGTTATCAAAGCACTCGTCTAGGTAGCACTCCAGCGAATCCAATGTTTCCTCGTCCAGGTTGTTTAGAGGGAAAAAAAAAAGTAACTTGATGGTTAGTTTAGAAGCTGCGTTTGGTTCAAAATGATTGTCTTATTTTACCTGACTTTGATTGTATACTTTACCAAATAACCGCCATGTTCACCTATGCACAGCTCTCGCGAGAACTCAGCAGCTCATCCTGAGTTCTGGGCAATCAACAGTAGATGTTGATTGCCAAGAAAGGCAGAATATTTCTTTGTCTTGTGTGTGATGCGTTACAGTAATTACATTGCAATTTATGGTAACTCAGTAATGTAATGCATTACTTTGGTGACCCCTGTAATATATTAATTACTAGTTACTAAGGGAAACCTGCATTCGTTTCTTGCGTTACAATCAATTACACTGTTATCTTTGTGGTGACATTTGGGGAGAAATTAGCTTGGAGGATGCCAAGCAGCCAGGGAACATGATCTAGCGGAGCCATTGTGACAGGACCTCCACACTGTCACAATAAGCTATAAACTTGATATTGAATCTCTCCAAACCCTTAAAAAGACAATATGGGGCCCCTAAGCTGGTTGCTAAAGAGCCCCAGAGTGACAGTGCCGACATGTAAGAAGCCTACACTGTGAAAGCAGCAACAACTTGAATTTAACCACCAGGCAACCATGAAGGCTGAGGTAAAAAGACTTCAGCAGCGTTCATGGTGGCTTTAACAAAGTTTGACCCATTATCTGTAGCAGCGTTCATGGTGGAAGAAAAGTTACCCATTTCAGAGGTCGCTGTCTTTCCGGGCCATTCTAAGCTAAATAGAGACAGGAGGTGAATTGGTACCAATGGACAGAAAAACCTTTACTACCTGGACCAGTGTTACGTTAAAATGGGAAATTAATTAAAAAAGACATATGAGAGCCTACAGTACGTGTCTACTGCTGCTGATATTTGGACGCATCATAAGAGTTATTTGGGAACGACAGCACACTGGACCAACCAAGCAGACTTTAAAAGAGAAAAAGCTGCATTTCCTGCAAATGGAGAAAAGGCCGACATACATATGACATGTAGCAAGTGAAACTGAGCAGATCCATTTAGCCTTTGGACTAACACACAAGGTAACAGCCACTGTTACAGATAATGGGTCAAACTTTGTTAAAGCCTTTAAGATGTATGAAGCAGCAGCAGCAGCAGATTCAGACGGGTAAGAGGGTGGGGAAGGACATTACAAACGTCACATGTAATTATGGATGTATGGCTTGTGTCCTAATTAGACCTAATTACTAGCAATCTATTTTACATGATGTTGCTCCAGCTTTGTCTGCAAAGTGAAGTAACTCAGGGATGTTTGTATTTTGAACAGATTTGGACTTTTGAGCAATTCATTTTTATTGAGAAGATGAATTTTGGCTTTATGTTAATTAAGAACAGAATTATGAACTCTGTAGTCAGGTTTTGTATGCTAAATTTTGTATCAAAACTGCCTTTGAACCTGAAAAGAGCCTACATGTTAAAAGTTACACTGGTCCAATTCAATTCAATTCAGTTTATTTATATAGCGCCATTTCACAACAGATGTCATTTCAAGGCACTTTACGAGAAGAGTTATTACAAGTGGCTGGTTGGGATTTTCCTTTTGACCTTGAGAGCAGGTCAGAAACATATTAAAGGATTCTACTGAGAGGTTGGAACTCAACATGTGTGGTGAGGGTTAAGATCATCCCCAGAAATTAAGATAATTCAATTTAAAGTGTGCCCATTTTTATGTAAAAAAAATCCTAATAGAAAAAATGCATATATTTTCTAATTATACTATTTTGGGTATTGTTATACAGCTCGTTTAATTGACTGAGTAGTCATGCTTGCGCAAGCTACCCAAATATGTCATTTTGTAGGTTGGAGCACTATATAATGATAAACACCCATGAAGCTGTGCAGGAACCACATCTCTGCAGAGCTGGAACCAAATAACTTTGAATTCATCTGAAGTGACAACTGGTCTGCTGCTCTGCTCAGCTGTGATGCCTTGTTGGAGGGGGGCATTACCTATGATGATGCTCCCTGTAACTGAATTTTTTCAGTTTCCTCTTATTAACTTTTTACTTTCTTTAACATAGAAAGTACTCTTTCATCAGTTCTTCTGTGTTTCTGCTCCATCTTCTCAAACCCCCAGTCAGTCATGGCAGATGGCCACTCATACTGAGCCGGGGTCTGGTTCTGCTGGAGGTTTCTTCCCGTTAAAGGGGAATGTTACCTCTCCAATGTCGCTACATGTTTGCTCTGGAGGAGCGAATGCTGCGAGTCAATGACTGGAAAAAATCTGCTGGGTTTCCTTACATAAAAAAACTGATTGGAATAATGAAATGAAGGATTCCTTAGAATTTATGTATGACACTACATGTTATGAATTAGTGCTAAATAAGATGAATTGAATTCCTACAGATGCACTGAAGTTTTAACTTTTCTCAACAGAACTACAATATTCCGTAATGCTTATAAAGTCTTATTATCCTCCATCAGCAAAACTTCAACAGCTATTCTTACTAAAGTTGAAGCTCCCTGCTGGCACAAAAGCTTTTCTGTAGTGTAACATACAGACGTGGACAAAATTGTTGGTACCCTTCATTAAATCAAAGAAAAACTCCTAATGGTCACAAAAACAACTTTAATCTGACAAAAGTAATAATAAATAAAAATTATATAAATGTTGACCAATGAAAGTCAGACATTGCTTTTCATCCATGCTTCAACGGAATTATTTAAAAAATAAATGCATGAAACAGGCCTGGACAAAAATGATGGTACCCACAACTTAATATTTGGTTGCACAACCTTTTGAGGCAATCACTGCAATCAAATGATTCCTGTAACTGTCAATGAGACGTCTGCACCTCTCAGCAGGTATTTTGGCCCACTCCTCATGAGCAAACTGTTCTAGTTGTTTCCGGTTTGAAGGGCGCCTTTTCCAGACAGCACGTTTCAGCTCCTTCCAAAGATGCTCAATAGGATTGAGATCAGGGCTCATAGAAGGCCAGTGTTTTCCTCTTAGCCCTTCTTGGGTGTTTTTAGCTGTGTGTTTTGGGTCATTTTCCTGTTGTAAGACCCGTGACCTGCGACTGAGACCATGCTTTCTGACACTGGCCAGCACATTTCTCTCTAGAATCCCCTGATAGTCTTGAGATTTCATTGTACCCTGCACAGATTCAAGACACCCTGTGTCAGATGCAGCAAATCAGCCCCAGAACATAACCGAGCCTCCCCCATGTTTCACAGTAGGGACCGTGTTCTTTTCTAGATATGCTTCATTTTTCCGTCTGTGAACATAGAGCTGATGTGCCTTGGCAAAAAGTTACATTTTTGTCTCATCTGTCCACAGGACATTCTCCCAGAAGCTTTGTGGCTCGTCAGCATGTAGTTTGGCATACTCCAGTCTGTTTTTTTTAATGATTTGTCCTCTGGCTCAAACAGCGAAGGATGTTCCGATCTGACACTGATGTTCCTTGAGCATAAAGTTCAGCTTGGATCTATTTTGAAGTCTTTCTAGGCTCTTTTGTTACCATTTGGATTATCCGTCTCTTTGATCTGTCATCAATTTTCCTCCTGCAGCCACGTCCAGGGAGGTTGGCTACAGTCCCATGGATCGTACATTACTGAATGACATGTGCAGCTGTAGTCACAGAAACATCTAGCTGCTTGGAGATGGTCTTATAGCCTTTACAGTTAACATGCTTGTCTATGATTTTCTTTCTCATCTCCTGAGACAACTCTTTCCTTTGCTTCCTCTGGTTTATATTGAGTGTGGTACACACCACGTCACCAAACAACACAGTGACTACCTGGAGTCCTATATATAGGCCCACTGAGTGATTACAGGATTGTAGACACCTAGGATGCTGATTAGTGGACATACCTTGGATTAACATGTCCCTTTGGTCACATTATTTTACATTCTTTTCTAGGGGTACCATCATTTTTGTCCAGGCCTGTTTCATGCATTTATTTTTTAAATAATTCCGTTGAAGCATGGATGAAAAGCAATGTCTGACTTTCATTGGTCAACATTTATATAAATTTTATTTATTATTACTTTTGTCAGATTAAAGTTATTTCTGTGACCATTATGAGTTTTTCTTTGATTTAATGAAGGGTACCAACAATTTTGTCCACGTCTGTACAGCATCATGACTCAGAGGGTTGTGCTTAGTAAAGTATGAAAAAGTATTTTTTTCCTAGTTTGGCCCATTTCTCTTTGATTATCCTTAAAACAAATGTCTTCAGTCAGACTGAGGTACTGCACTTTAGAAACATTATTTCTGGACACTGAAATCTTCCAGTGTTGGTTTCATGCTTTATGTTCTAAAGATGAATATTGATATATATTGAATTGAATATTGATATAATGATAAAGTTCTTATAGATGTCTGCACAACATCAAGGTAATTCTTTACATTATTCATGTAAAACATTTAATTGTCTTTGTAAGAATTACATGTAAAACTAGAGAAGAACAGGCAGAACATTTTACATGGGGCTGATGTGCGCTAAGCGTGCATTCAAACAAAGCATGGTTGTTCTAATTAGATTAACTTATTGGTTTTTAACGGAGGTTCTGTCTGTTTGTTGCCTCTTCGCCCCACCCCTTCCCATCCCCTCTGTTCCAGCCTGCCTGCAGTTAGAGGTAGCAGTGCATGTCTAATGGACGTTCCATGAGGTTAAATTCTACACTCATTTGTTTAGAAGCATTTCCCTGTGGTTCCCTGTTTATGTCCACACATCCTGCACCTTTCACTGGCAAATCATTTACAGATGCTTTTTAGCTCCACACACTCACCTAATAAGCATACAACAGCAGCCAGGGCCCAGGAAACGTGCAAAAAAGAGCACACACTCTCAAAATGAAAGATCCAGATCTCTCCCATAGCTGCATAGCTTTTTTTAAATGAGTGAAACACATTAGATTACAGATATGATCAGGATAGTAAGCCGGTGAGCTCCACAAGCAGATTTGTGGGTGTAGGCTTCCTCATATTCTTCCTTCTCTGTTCCTAATCTTCATATAAACTCTCAAAGATGTTGAGCTCAGGGCTCTGTGGGGGCCATACTTTTACTTCCAAGACTTCTTGTCTTTACACTGAAGATGGTTAATAACAACTTTGGTTGTGTTATGATCTGATGATTTTGTGTTTTATTTTTAGTAAGTTCTCCTTATTTACGAGTAGGCACATAGCTTCAGCTAATACAACTAGAAACAACTGATCAGGCCCGTAGTCTCGGTGTTATAATGGACTCAGACCTGAACCTCCTGGGTCACATAAACGCAATAAAAAGATTAAACTTCTACCACTTGAAGAACTTTTCCAGGATTAAAGGACTAATGATGCAACGGAACCTTGAAAAGCATGCATTTATATTTATTCGGATGGATTAGACAGGTACTTTATTTAGTATCTATATCTACTGATTACTGCAACAGGGTCCTCACAGGGAGGCCTAGAGTGGCCAATCGGGTGAACCGGGACATTTCTGGTGGGCCAGTCTAATATTTGGGCCACAAGGGCCGGTGCTATGGCAAGCAGAGTTTTACTAGTGTGCCAACTGCAACAGCATCCTCAAAGGTTTGCCTAGAACGTCAATCAAACGGCTGCAGCTGATCCAGAACGCTACTGCTGGCGTCCTCCCTAGAACCAGCAAAGTAGAACACATCACCCCACTTCTAAAGTCCTTCCACTGGCTCCCTGTAGCTCAGAGAATAGACTTCTAAATACTCCTACTAGTTTATAAATCACTGAATGGCTTAGTGCCTAAATATGTTGAAGACCTGCTGTCATTGTACCAACGCCCCAGACCACTCGGGTCCTACAACTCTACTAACAATCCTTAGAATCAGAACCAAGATAGAGAAGCAGCTTTCAGTTTCTATGTTCCCTTTATCTGGAACAAACTTCCTGATGACTGCAAAGCTGCTGAGCTGCTTTAAAACAACGTATCTGTTTAAAGCTGCCTTTGAGTAAACTATTATAATTGCTTTGTAATGTTTTCTTTTATTAATTATCATGTTTTATGCTTAATTGCTGTTTTAAATGTTCACACTCCTAATTGCAGTTTGTATTTTTCATTCTGTTATTGTAAATGTTATCAGGCTACCGACTCATGTAAAGCACCTTGAATTACCTTGTGTTAAAAGCGAGCTTTACAAATAAAAATTGCTTTGCCTTGTTTAAAAGATATTTTTATTATTTCTTGGTGTTATTATTTTGGCACTTCTTTGTATTAATATTTTGCCCTTCCTGGTCCTAGATGTTTTCACTCCATTGTTTTATCTTTTATTAATGTTTCTCTAGTTTTTCAGTCTTTATTAGTTCTTAGCTTCGTCTTGCAGAGACATGGTTGCAGGAAGAGCACCATGTCACAATAAATGAGTCAACTCCCCCTAGCTACTTAAACTTTAGTGTCCCTCGAAATACTGGTCGAGGAGGTGGTGTAGCCACCATCTTTCATTCAGATTTACTAATTAATCTCCAAAAAAATAATAGCTACAGTTCCTTTGAGCATTTAATCTTTAGCCTTCCTCATACACATAACAAAGCAGTAAAGCCACTTTTCCACTATTCATGGTCTTATATCGTCCAACAGGCCCTTATTCTCAATTTTTAGATCAGATCTCAGATATTCTATCTGACTTAGTTTTAAACACTGATAAAGTTATTATAGTTGGAGACTTCAATATTCATGTTGATAGTGAAAGTGATAGTCTAAACACAGCTTTTAACATTATCTTAGACTCAATAGGCTTTACTCAAAATGTGCAGGGACCAACCCATTCTTGTCACCACACTTTAGATCTTGTGTTGACTTATGACATTGACTGTGAAGAAATAACAGTCTTTCCACATAACCCTATCCTTTCTGATTATTTCCTCATCACTTTTAAAATCACTCTAACTGACCATTTCATCCCCTTGAGGAATAAGCAGTTGGATGGATGGAAATAGTCTATTGCTATATAAAGGAACCTTCGAACAGCCAGAACAGCATATTTTTCATCTTTAATCGAGGAGAATAAAAATAATCCTAGGTTTCTTTTTAATACAGTTGCCAAAACTCACACAGGATCACAGCTCTGTTGAGCCAACCATTCCCCAAGCTCTTAGTAGTGACGACTTCATGCAATTCTTTATAAATAAAATAGACTATAAAAATAAAGATAAACGGGAACCTTCCCAATATGCTTGCTTCTTCCTTAGTTAATGAGGCAGCATCAAAAAGGATTTAACCTAATATATGCTTGAACTGCTTTAATGCAGCCGAACTTTCAGATTTACTCAAATTATTCTCCGACATGTTAAACCCAGTCCCAAATAAACTTTTAAAAGAAGTTTTCCCTTTCATTGCTGCTCCAATTTTAGATATAATGAATCTATCCTTAGTAAATGGATATGAACCACAGGAGTTTAAGATTGTTGTAATTAAACCTCTACTTAAGAAACCATCTGTTGATCAAAACGACTTAATTAACTATAGACCGATATCTAATCTTCCCTTCTTATCTAAAATCTTGAGAAAATAGTGGCCCACCAGATGTATGAGCATTTAAACAATAATGAGCTGTTTGAGAAATTTTAGTCAGGCTTTAGAGCTCATCATAGCACTGAAACAGCTCTGGTGAAGGTTACTAATGATATTCTCATAGCCTCAGACAATTGACTGGTGACCATTATGGTCCTGTTAGATCTCAGCGCTGCCGTTGACACTGTTGATCACAATATTCTCATAGAAAGGCTTCAAAGTGTCGGTATAATAGGAACAGCACTAGGCTGGTTTAAATCTTACTTGTCTAACAGATTTCAATTTGTTCAGGTAAACAATAGATCTTCCTCGGCCTCAATGGTTACTTGTGGAGTACCACAGGGTTCTGTGCTTGGGCCGATGCTTTTTACTATATATATGCTTCCTATTGGGAAAATCATTAGGCAGCATGGGATAAATTTCCATAGTTACACAGATGATACACATTGTTGAATTAAATAATTATCATAAGTAATTCAATGCATGTTCAAGCAGAGACAAAATGGAGCCAATTTCCAGTTTAACATTTATTTTGAACAGATTAACAAATTGCAGTTTTACAGAGGAATTTTGCCCCCGTCGTTCCTCTGTGGTCCAGATTTAAAGAAATCTGAACATTGAATGATTTTCATGTCAAAACTTTTATAGACTCCAGTATTCTGCCAGGGTTGTAGGCGTTCCTTCTCCTCGAAATCTTACTCCAATCCGATCATTTCCAAACAGTGTCTGAGCCATGATTTGCTGTCAGAGAATCCTGGAGTCAGAAGATGGGTCGTCTCTGTTCTGGGTCAAAGGTTCATTATAAAGAATTATGGTTTTATGGCTATCTGCTTCTCTAAAACTTTTCTCCCAGTTTCTTATCTAAACATCCTGCTTTTACAACATGCCATAAACTTTAGCCAAAAGTTTTACGACTTAAAAGCTTAGCCCCATAAACAATACTGACAAACATATCTTTACCATCATGCAAGCTAATTAAAACAGACTTTTACCTTCTGAATAATAAAAGTTTAAACCTTATGCAGAATTACCACAACATCTATATCTATCCATAAATCCTGATGAATCCAATCAGTTAAGTAGACTACAGGCATGTCTGGAAGACATAAACATTTGGATAACTATAAACTTCTTGCTTCTGAATTCTGATAAAACAGAAGTTGTTGTCTTTGGACCAGAAGCTCTGAAAAAGAAACTACTTAGTCAACCCCTTCACCTGGATGGCATTAAATTAGCCTCCAGTAATAAAGCAAAGAACATCGGTGTTATTTTTGACCAAGATATGTCATTTAGATCTCACATTAAAGAGGTCTCTACGATTTCCTTTTTTCACCTTAGGAATATTGCAAAAATTAGAACCATCCTGTCCAGGAGTGATGCTGAAAAATAGTCCATGCCTTTGTTACTTCAAGGCTGGATTACTGTAACTCTTTATTATCAGGTAGTCCACAGAAAACAATTAAAAGTCTTCAGTTAGTCCAAAATGCTGCTGCTAAGGTTCTAATGAAAAAAAGAAGAAGAGATCACATTTCCCCTGTTTTAGCTTCTCTTCACTGGCTCCCAGTAAAATCTAGAATATAATTCAAGATCCTCCTTCTGACATATAAAGCTCTTAATAATCAAGCTCCATTATACATAAGAGACCTGATTGTTCCATATGTTTCTAACAGAGCACTTCGCTCTCAGACTGCAGGTTTACTGGTAGTTCCTAGGATTTCTAAAAGTAGAATGGGTGGCAGATCTTTCAGTTACCAGGCTCCCCTCCTATGGAACCGGCTCCCAGGGTTGGTTCGTGAAGCAGACAATTTGTCTATCTTTAAAACTGGCTTAAAACCTTCCTCTTTGACAAAGCTTACAGTTAGAGATAGGTTAATGTTAGTAGCCAGGTAGAGTAGCTAGGTAGAGATAGATTAATGTAAGCCAGGTATAGAGTGTTAGTAGCTAGGTCTCCTAGTAGCTAGGAGACAGGTTAATGTTAGTAGCTATGCTGCTTTAGGCTAGGCTGTTGGAGGACATTATTACAGTCAGTTCCTACTTTTTCTCCTACTTTCCCCCAACTGCATGATGTGCTCTCATAAGCGCTAACATGTTTTTCTCTTAGTCTCTTCCTACAGTAGGTGCTCCTGACCCGCCCTGCTTGACGACCCTGACTAAGATGGCATTCCAGTGTCCAGTGAAGGAACGTTCTCCACATCCTGCTACCAACTTCTGCTTCTGCATCAGTTCTGTTGCTCTTTCTGTATCTCTGTTCTGTATTCTCCAAACCCCAGACGGTCTCGGCAGATGACCGCTTGTGCTGAGCCTGGTTCTGCTGGAGGTTTCTTCCTGTAAAAGGGAGTTTTTCCTCTCCACTGACGCTTCATGCTTGCTCAGTGTGAGGGATTGCTGAGAATTACACGACGCAATCTTCTGTTGTTCTCTAATTCCTAAATGAAACATTGTATTGTAATAACTCTTTTTTTTTTTTTTTGGGCCAAGGTGGCCTTTATTTGACAGCGGGTAGATGAAGGGGAGATAGATGAGAGAGGCGGACATGTGGCAAAGCACGCCTGGGACGGGAGTCAAACCAGGAGAAGCCGCGTTGAGGACAAAATCCTCAGTACATGGGGCACCGCTCTAACCACTGCACCACACAATCCTCAATTTTTCCTGCTTCGTTGTGCTTCTACAAAACAGCATGCACTCGAACTACATGGTGTCTTGTTGTTGTGGTCAAACTGGCCATGACATGAAACTATCTTCACAACCTCACCTTAGTAGCAGAGTTTAGCTGTTCCTCACCCAGTTCTAAGCCTCATACACAGCTGTTTCTGCATTTCAAGGTTCATGCCAGTTTCCAGAGCTCAATCCCTCCAATCTCTGTTGGGAGTTGAAAGTCCTTGTTGCCTAGCGACAACCCTAATACTATCACAGCTGTAGAGAAGAACTCCATGAAAGAACTGGCCAAAATACCAGCTACTGTATAGTGTGTGCAGATCTGGTCAAGACCTACAGAAATGTTTGACCTGTCATTGCAAACCAAGGTTAAATTACAAAGTATCAATGTGAACTTTTGTTACTAACCAAATACTTATTTTCTGCACCATTATACCAAACTCTCAATGTGATTTTGGATATATTTTTTATTGTCTGTCTCTCACAGTTAAAGTGTACTTATCAAGATTCTCTCATCTTTTTAAGTTGGACAACTTGCACAATCAGTAGCTGCCAAATACTTTTTTGCCCTGCTGTTTATTTTTTAAATTGTAACATTCCTACTACACAAACATGAACTCTGTTTTTTGAACTCCACAATAAATCAGCACAAGGAAGACTACAAATATGATTCTGCTTGAAATATGAGTAAGGTAATGGGGAGCTAAAAATGAAACATTTCTGACTGAAATTGAGTCATTATGAGGAAATATTGGCTTATTGAGGGACCACATCCAATTTTCTAACCCATAATTATTAAACTCAGGCTCACACACAAATCCTGTTTTTTTTTTGCTATGCTGAACTGAACAGAATCCAAAAAACAAAAGTGAAATTACCATGACATATGAAGACAGTTTTGCAATGTTCAAAATTCTGCTTTAATATATATATACTGCTCACAAAAATTAAAGGAGCACTTTAAAGAAACACATTAGATACATCAGATCTCAATATGAAGTTGGATATCTATACAAATAAAAAACAGGGCAATGTCTTAGGAATAACAGGATGCCAAGTCTTTTAATGGAAATCAAAGTTTTCAGCCTACAGAGGGATCAATTGTGTAGACAGCCTAAAATCAGAGTGAAATGAAGATATGGCAGGCTAGTCCATTTTTTCAAAAACTTAATTGCTGCAACTCAAAATGCTTTTCAGTATCTTGTGTGGCCCACACGAGCTTGTATGCATGCTTGACAACGTTGGGGCATGCTCCCAATGAGACGACGAATGGTGTCTTGTGGCATTTCCTCCCAGATCTGTGTGAGGGCATCCCTGAGCTGTTGTACAGTCTGAGGAGCAACCTGGCGCTTCCTAATGCACCGAAACATAATGTCCCACAGATGTTCTATTGGGTTTAAGTCAGAGGATCATGAAGGCCATTCAATTGTTTCAATTCCTTCATCCTCCAGGTACTGCCTGCATACTCTTGCCACATGAGGCCGGGCATTGTCGTGCATTAGGAGAAAACCAGGACCTACTGCACCAGCGTAGGGTCTGAAAATGGGTTCAAGGATTTCATCTCAATACCTTATGGCAGTCAGAGCACCATTTCCTAGGCAGAACAGATCTGTGCATCCCTCCATGGATATGCCTCCCCAGACCATCACTGACCCACCACCAAACCTGTCATGTTGAACTACGTTGCAGGCAGCATAACGTTCTCCTTGTCCTCTCCAGACTCTTTCACGTCTATCACAGGTGCTCAGGGTGAACCTGCTCTCGTCTGTAAAAAGTACAGGGCGCCACTGGCGGACTTGCCAATTCTGGTGTTCTTGAACAAATGCCAGTCGAGCTCCACGGTACTGGGTAGTGAGTACATGGTCCACTACAGGACGTTGGGCCCTCAGGCCATCTTCATCAAGTCTGTTCCTGATTGTTTGGGTAGAGACATTCAAAGCAGTGGCCCTCTGGAGGTCATTCTGT
The DNA here is from genome assembly GCA_028564705.1 of Apricaphanius iberus. Lineage (NCBI taxonomy): Eukaryota > Metazoa > Chordata > Actinopteri > Cyprinodontiformes > Aphaniidae > Apricaphanius > Apricaphanius iberus. Next base: position 423,940 of record JAPXFQ010001372.1, on the reverse strand, counting down.
AGGGCACGAGCAGTGCTCAGCCTGTTCCGCCTTCCACAAAGGAGCAGGTATCGGCCCTGCTGATGGGTTGATGACCTTCTACGGCCCTGTCCAGCTCTCCGGGAATAACCACCAGTCTCCTGAAATCTCCTGCATTTTCTTGAGATTGTGCTGGGAGACACATTAAACCTTCTTGCTGTAGCACGTGTGGATGTGCCATCCTGGAGAAGTTGGACAACCTGTGCAACTTCTGTAGGGTTAAGGAATCGCTTCATACTGCCAGTAGAGATAATAACTCAAGCCAAAACCAGCCAAAAAAGATCAAGAGGGAGAAACTGAAATGACCTCCACATGTAAAACCAGTCCTGTTTTGAGGGTTTTCTAATTGTTGCCACTGTAGTGCACCTGTTGTTGAGACCATGAACACCAATACAGTTGAAAGTGATTAACGATGCCCTCAGCTGCTTAACCAACCCGAAAATTATGAGACAGGTTTAAATTGATTTCATGCCAAGCCCAATAAAAAAAGTGTTTCTTTAATTTTTGTGAGCAGTTTATATATATATATATATATATATATATAAATATATATATATTATATATGTATATTATACAGTGCTCTGCATAAATGAGTACACCCCACTACGTTTGTCAGAAAACCTTCGGATTCCTTTCAGAATCAACATTTTGTATGATATTATATACTACAAAATATTCCCACAAATGTGTGCCATTGATTGAAAACAAGATTTGTTCATTTGCACACACAAAAAAGTGATTTGCCTAACAAATTCATTCAAGCCCATGTTGCAAAAATGAATACACCCCAATTATAGTCCTAGGAGAAAAGCCACATTTAAGACTACAAACTTCTAATTAACAGGCATTCACCCACAGGTGAGTCTAATGATTCATTTAAGAGGTGTCCAGCAGACAGGTGACAATAAAAGGGCATTACTTATCAAAGAAAAGGCCTTCCCGGTTCATGCTGTCAGTAATGGCTCCCCATGGAAGAGAAATCTGAGAAAGGAAATAATTTCTTTACACAAAAAAGGTGAGGGCTACAAGAAGGTCAGCAAAGCTTTACACATCAGTCAAAATACTGTAGCAAAAGTGATCAAATAATTTGAGAAAGATGGAAGTGCAACCATTTTACAAGGCCGTACAGGCCATCCACCGAAGTTAATATCTCAACAGGAGCGTCTTCTGATGAGAATGGTTGAAGAAAATCGGCATGCAAGTTCACTGCATTTAGCTAAAGCAGTAGAAAGCCAAACTGGATTGACCATTTTCCGGGACACCATACGGCACACACTGCAGAGGAATGGCATTCTTGGGTATCGTCCATGAAGGAAGCCTCTCGTAAAGCACATGCACAAAAACCACACCTAGAATTTGCTAGGGCCCATGTTGAAAAAGATGAAGACTACTGGGACTCTAAACTCTGGAGTAATGAGACCAAGATCACTGTTTTTGGAACTAATGGTTTAAAAACTGTATAGTGACGTAAAGGTGAGGATTTCAAAGAAAAACAAGTTGAGAATCCCTCTCCATCCAGCATCCAGGCTCTAAAAGACGTTATTCTTGAAGAATGGAAAAAGATAGATGTTGCCTAGATTGCATTGACCATGCCTAGAAGACTTGATGCTGTCCTTAAAAATCATGGTGCTCATACAAAATATCAGATGTAGTAGTTTTTGTTGCAGGGTGTATTCGGTTTTGCTTCAACCAATTTGAGTAAAACTGAAGATTTTGTGATCTAAATTAGATTATTAACCTTAATTTCATGTTATGGAGTTAAATAATTGTTCAATAAAACTCGGTCTTGTGGAAAGTTTGGAAATTGTTCTTTTGTTCATTGAGCTACTGATTAAATTCATACTTTTTAAAGGGGGTGTACTTATGTCAACCTTTTTTTAAACATAAATAATCTCATTCTAAAAATGGCACCATGCTCAATTGTTTTATAGATTAAACTCTTTCAAACATCCATTTTAGAGTATTCCTCTTGTGCAAAAAGTCATTTAACATCTTTCCCTATGAAGCTTTGTGTACAGTATATATATATCGACCTACAGTCAAAAACGAGATGAAAACAAGTTCCAAAAAAATGTTCAAAAAGCATCAGTGTCAGCGCAAACTATCCTTCGATGTTTAAACAAAACACTATGGCAGGAGAACCAGGAGGACCCCACCGCTGACTGACATAAAAAAGCAAGACTACAGTTTGCCAAATTGTACTTGAGTAAGCCAAAAACCTTCTGGGAAAATACCTTATGGACAGATTAGACCAAGATGGAGCTTTTTTGGAAAAGCACATTAGTCTACTGTTTACTGAAAATGGAAAACCTACAGTCAAATATGGCGGAGGTTCAACAATGTTTTGGGGTTGATTTGCTGCCTCTGGCACTGGGTGCCTTGACAGTGTGCAAGGCATCATGAAATCTGAGGATTACCAAAGGTTTTCGGGTCGCACTGTACAGTAGGGCCGAGTGTCAGAAAGCTGGATTTGCGTCTGAGATCTTGGGTCTTCCAGCAGGACAACGACCCCAAACATACTTCAGAAAGCACCCAGAAATGGATGGCAAGAAAGCGCTGAGTCCTGAAGTGGACAGCAATGAGCCCGGATCCAAATCCCATTGAACATCTTTGGAGAGATCTTAAAATTACTGGAGGGAAAATGCGCCGTTCCGATATGAGAGGCCAGGAGCAGTTTGTAACTAAAAGTGGTGAGAGGTGTAAGAAGCTTATTGATGGTTATGGGAAGCTAAGGGTGTGTAACCCAATATTAAGTTATGGGTGTCAATAATTTTATCCAGCCCACTTTTGGAGTTCTGTGTGACATTATGTCAAATTAGCTTTTTTCCTCCTTTTTTTTTTTTTTGTTCCAATACGTACAAAGACACTAAACATGTATATAGCAAAACGTGTTAATGCAAAACCTTTCAGTGAGAAATACTTGATTTTCTGGAAAAAATTCAGAGATGTCAACAACTTTGGCCATGACTGTACAAAGACATATTCATTCTTCTTTATACAGAGGGTATATCTTTCACAAACACTTATAAGCAAACAAAAACAAGAGGTGTATTGTGGTCAATCATTTTTTTATGATATAAAGAAAGAATTCAAGTTCAATCCAATTCAATCAATATCACAGAGATTGGTTGCTAGGGTAACAGGCCCAAGAGGGAAAACACATATTTGGGATGTGTTTTTAAAATGTTTCCTCTGTAAGAGGACCACAAAGCGTTTTACACTACTTTTTTACGTTTTACACAAATTTTGCTGTACACTGGCGCCACCGGACCGGGCCCTCTTACAACCACCAGCAGGTAAGGCCAATCAAGTTTCTTGTCCAAGAACACAATGACCTACTCCTACTGAGCCCGCCCATGGCTCCACTACAGGAGCAGATCACTCTGCACGCTGAATGTCATGGCCTGAAAATCAGAACAACACCATCTGCAACGACCCAACATGGAATTCTGACATCTCCAGGGCTACCGTATCAGAACCTGTCCATGAAGATTAGGAGCTGGATCACAGACATGGAGCTGCCCTGGCAGAGAGCAACTCTCACTAGGAAGAAGTCTGACTTTGAACTATTTAATATGATTTAAACTAAACGTTTAAAGATAAATATAACAGAAAACTAACAGACTGAGCACCAGGAGAACACAAGCAGCGCAATGGAAGGAAGGAGCAATCAGCAATAAAAATACAAAAAATATTAATATATTATATACAGAGGACATGTGATAAATGACAGCTGAGACTGACACAGAGACTAACACAGAGAGAACAGCGGATAAAATAAAATAGAATATCCTTTATTGTCCCAAACTGGAGAAATTCAGACATTAAAGCAGCAAAGTTATAGATTTACAATGAGATAAAAATATAAACTATGTGAAAAATTTTTAAATAACACTGTACAGTAAAGAGAGAATTAAAGCACAAAAATTACGTGTAGTTATTAAAAATAGCATATTCTGATCCAAAGGAATTTGTTACATTGTATAACTATTTTTATTAGAAAGTGTATTTGTGCATTTAAAAAAAAACAAAAAACTAAATAATATTTACAAGCAGTGAAAATATAAACTGCACAAACAGATCTGCAAATAACAAGCGGGCATGCAAACATTCAGTGAGTTTGTTGGGAGTAATGATGTTCTAGATTCTAACAGCTCCTGGGAGGAAGGAGCTGAGAAAACGCTTCTCCATGCATCTAGGATGCTGCAGTCTGTGACTGAATGAGCTCTTCCATTCAGCAACATCTTCATGCATGGAGTGGGAGACTCTGTCCATCAGTGATGATGAACTGGGCCAGAATCCATCCGTCTCCCCCCACCTGCACTGGATCCCAGGAGAATCCTGGAACATAGCTGGCCTTCCTGATGAGCTTATCCAGCCTCTTCCGCTCAGCTGTAGATAAACTGCTGCTCCAACATACAACATGAGAAAAGATGATGGATACCACTACAGAGTCAAAGATCTTTTGGAGCGCTCCCTGGACTCAAAAAGAGCTCAATCGCTTCAGCAGTTAGAGTCTGCTCTGACAATTCCTGTAGAGAGCTTTAGTGCTCTCCTAACAAAAGTGCAGTGAAACATCAAAATACAAAAAGAGTTGTCCTCAAAATGGTTGGCTCTGTTTTGTGAAAAGCTGTAAGACAAATTCACAAAAATCTATTGTTTTAATAAGAGATTTCCAAGAGAAATGAAAACTCAGGACTGAGGAAGAGCGTCTGGAACAGGCTGCCGGAAGAGGGAGCTGAATCAGCACACAAAGGAATTACAAGTCTAACACGAGCATGAAAAAATATAAATGCACAAAGAGAACCTCAGAAATAATGAAGAGACTAAACACTAAGAAATGAGCTAAAATTACAGGACCTAAGCAACCATAGTAAACAGAGAAATGAACTGGATATGGAAAGCCCTAAACAATAACAAACAACTCAGAAATGATCAAAACACAAATGAAAACCCAAACATCCATATTTCATGAGAATAATATGATATGAAATAGATGTGTCTCTCTTCTGAAGTGCTTTGAGATAGTATTTGTGATAAATTAAAATGATACACCATAAGTGAAGGTATAACAAGATGTGGGCCTGCAGACTCTCTGTGTGCTCTCAATCCTCCAAGGTACTGCAGGCTGGTAAACACAGCAGTGTTTGTGTTCTCCAGAGGTGCGTACCTAAAAACCATACACCAGCAGGAGGAGCACTAGTTCGACATATTTTACTTAAATATTAAAAGTAGATGCCCAAGAACTTATTCAAGAGTTAAACTGCATTTGGTCAAAAGATCAGGTACTGAGAAACTGATTTGAAATCTGATGTAGTGTTTTACTGACGTCATTGTTAAAAAAAATTATAAAGTTATTTGCAAATTCTGGAATTTTGAAGACTAAAATTAAAATATTAACAACTCCAAAAAGTAAGCAGAAAAAAACAATTGTTCAAATCAGACATTTTCAATATGAACCTTATAATACCAGTACTAAGAGTAGCTAATTTAATTTAATGCAGTTCATGTACATATTAGAAAGGGGGTAAAATAATTCCAGTGACAAAATATGGTGAATATTCGCCTTACCTCCAAATAGCACAGCAGGTTCTAGATTAAAATACTGAAACAACAAAGCTTGTGTAAAAACAAGAAGTCTTACTTTAACAGAAACTGTAGGTTTGTGTCTGTATCTAGTGTATCATGAGCTGAAATACATTAGTTCTTCATTAAGTAAAGTTACTCACATTAAGCAGACACTTTATAATAATTTTACCAAAGTAAAAGTAAGATTATGATGAATTAAAACTAGTCCTAACAGTAGATTTTTCCCCTGAAAAATGACTGAAGTAAATGGATCTCGGTAAATGTAACCAGTTACTACCAACCCCCGGTGTTTTTTAACATTGAGCTCTGCTCTGCTGATTGTAGTGACATTTTCTGACATTTAAGCATATGGCTACACATCTGATATGGGACAATAATATCAAGGATGGAACGGGAATCGAGATAATCCCAAAAACTAACACTGAAGTCTGTTGTCTGTTTATCAGGGATCAATAGCACAGACATGCTGCTCTTTCTGATGCTGAGCTCCAGGTAGCAAAAAACAAAGAAGGCTTACAGTAAAGTCTGACAAGAATCTGACTCCACATCTCCACGCATTTTGCAGTGTGGGGGTGGTGATTTACATATGTTTGTCCAGATGAGTCTAAATGAATCTGATGAAAACCAAGACACTCCAAGATTGTTCACTGAAGAGTCTATAGCTGGATTTCTATGAAGTGGTCTGGACTTGAAAAAATGTTCCTGTTCCTTCTATAATTCCTTCTGTTGTTATCAACTTTCTATGAATATTTCTGGATACAATACTTTGGGAACAATAAGCCTCTATAGCAATGACCTTGTATAGATATGTGTGGTTTCAAGAGTTGTGCTTAATAAATGAATGACTCTTTGAGAACCGGTTCCGCTCTTTCAAATATTCCTCTAGGTCTGAAAACACATCGGCCTTATCACCCTCTCACAGTGAAAAAGACTTTGTATAATCTGAGCTTCCAAGTCCTCAGAACTCTCTCTGGAACAAGCCTATCTAGAACATTCTGTAACCTGCTCTGGAGCTGGTTATGTTGAAAGAGTCGCTCATGTTGGGTCTTACCGTCTTTTTTAATGACCTTTAACACCTGGTATAGGGAAGCATACCGACAGCCTTCTTAATTACAGACTTCTATTCTTCCCATAGAATCACAACCGCCGCAGATAGCGCCCTCTACCTGGATACGCAGATCATTTTCCAAGTGTTTTTCATATGGGAAAATAATTACTCATCTCTATATAGAATCCTGCTTTTAAAAAAATCTAAATTGTTCTTTTAAGTGTTAACCCACCTCACTTTAGAGCAAACCTTCGTCCATAGTTTTCTGAACTAATTATTCTCATTGACGGACTGCCTATTTTGATTAAGACCTCCTGGCAACTCCCAAACATTTCTTCTGAGATAATTGTTGATCTGTTTCATTACTGAGATAGTATTAGCACAGCAAAATGCTTCAAACTTTCAAAAAACCTGCTCTTCTAAAGGTCCTAATAGTTGCTGAGGATTAGCTGAGAAAGTGTTTTTAATCCGAGGCACCTGGCTGCTTCTCACCACCATAATCTCTCAACGAAATGATAAAGTTGGACATTTTTCCAAAACTGCTTTTGTTTAGCTTAGCTTATATTTGTTGTGTTGTGGCCACTGTAGTTTTATATTTTCATACTTGGCTCCAAGTGGATACTTTTCTTGTATGTCTGGATATAGTCACAATTGCATATTAAATGATATACTCTGTTCTTGAGTGAAAGTACAAAACAGCTTTTCCTAATGTTTATTTCAAGCCTTAATTTACCATCTAAAATAGTCTGTATGATAACGGCTCAGCCATGGAATGCTGCAGTGTGGTCAGACACCATCATCACACTCCATCACTCTGGTTTTCTCATTAATGTTGTAAAATGAGATGGTCTCTATCCTTCTTACTTAGCCCCCTTCCAAAGATGCACACAAACACTTCTTCAAGCAGAGTTGTCCCACACAGACATGTGTGAAGTGTTTTTTTTTGGGAGGGGGTGGGCACTAATGCTCCTTTTACAGTCACATTAATCCCTCTGTTCACAATTTCACGCACAGCTTGGGCTTTGGTGTTATTTTCACAACGTTTTACCGCTAATTCCTGTGAATCCTGAAACACTATACCTTCCCTTCTCCTACTCCGTGCTCACTGGGCATCTCTGTTTTCTCCAAAGGCAAAGAGAACTTCTTCTCTATTTCGATTCCCCGAAGTCAGGCTACAGTCAGAAGGTGGAGTGAAAAGCTCCATCATGTGTGACAGAATTTCACAAGGTTCTGGCTGCCAGTGTTGGAGACATAACCACTGGCCCACTGGAGTAATAGTCAGCAGAAAGGCGATGTGACAGATTATATTTCTGCTAATGCTCAAATGAGTCATAAATACTTTTCAGTTTAAAGTAATAAACACCAGATACAGTATAAGTATGTGATGCAGGAATGAAATACTGAATATCTGCCATTTTTTAAATATTAAATCTAAAAAAATAAGTGGCTAAGAATAACTCAGAAATTGGATAGATTTATTTTGCATTGTTGTGGATTTTGAATTGCTGGTTTTATTTGTTAGATGGATCCAGAAAAATAACAGAATTTTATGGAAGTAGTAACAAAGAGTTTCCACATATATTTCTTGAATTAATTTGACATCTGTCTTCTGCAATTTATCCAAATTACAAGCACACATGTTAGGAGATAATAAATAATCTGCAATAACTTGGTTGCACAAATATGAACATCTTTGAATTTTCAATTACCTACAAGCATTTCCTCTTCAACACATCCAAATCAAATGGATGTCTGGTTAGCTGGCCCCTGCAGAGCAGAATGACTGAAGGGTGATCAGGTAATTCAGTCTTTTGATTCAGCTATGCTGGAGATGAATGTATATAAAGGTCTTACCAGGGGCCAGAACAGGCGACATCAAATCCCACCTGAAGCTGCTGGTTAAGGATAAATGTAAATACAGTAAGATTGTTATTCACACTGGCAGTAATGACACATGGTAAGGCTAATCGGAGGTCACTAAAATTAGTGTTGCTTCGGTGTGTAAGTTTGCTAAAAAGATGTCGGACTGTGTAATCTTTTCTGGTCCCCTGGCCGAATGGACCAATGACCACATGGTTATCCGCATGCTGTCATTTCATCGATGGTTATCTAAGTCAGTGTTTCCCAAGCCTGCTCCTAGAGGCATACTGCCCTACATGTTTTAGTGTTTTCCTACTTTAGCACACCTTATTTCAATTGATGGACATTTAACAGGCTTTTGCTTAAATGTAACTGATAATATTACCTAAATAAAGAAAAAAAAAAGAAAGGAAGAATATAACTAACTAAAACTCAAACACAAATTCCCAACATCATAAAATGTTTGCTTTATAGCAAAGAAAGAATGTGTGATTGAACATGATGGGGACCCTTGACCATCTGTCCACTGTTGGGACCACCCAAACAAAGATTGCCAGACCAATTTGTGTGTTTAGGAAGATAATGAAGAACAAAGGAAGAAGCCTGCATGCTCCATGCTGAACTCAGCATGTACCCATTATTCACCAGGCAGTAGATTGATGGTGAAGAACACCACATTCACCCCTAACTTAATGTCCAACCACAACTTCTCCTTTCTACTTCCAGCCTACTTCTTTAGAATTTAAATTGTCTATTTTGTGCAGCTGAATGGAAGATTAATGGAACACTATTTCTCAAAGTGTTCTCAAAACGGCTCCAGCCGGTTCCCCCTGCTTCTTCTGTGATTAAGGATAGAGATTATGCACTGAGGTTACATTTACAGCGATCTCTTTGTGACAAAGAGAGGATTACTTTTTAAAATCTTCTGAAGCTGATCCTCATTGGTCAAAGCCAAGCAGGAACTCTAGCTCTTTGCTATGCATCCTACACAAACTCCCATTCAGGAGCAATGCACAACTGTTATGAAAAACTAAAGCTGGGTATTGATTCAAATATGAAGAACCAATTCTATTTTGTTTCTCAAGAGTTAGAATTTATTATCACAATCGATCTGGTTTGATTCAATCCAATCTTTTCCAATTCAATATTGATATGGGTCTATGGTGTCAAAAGTTTTTTGGAACCCCCCCCCAAAAAAAAAACAAAAAAAAAAACATTTGAGCTGTAACTCTAATTATATGGGTGTAATTCAATGACAAAAAACACTGGGTGAGTAACAGCTGACCAGGGGAAAACTGTTTTAACCCTGTCAGACACAAGCCTGGACTTTTCTTTCCCATTTTAGCTGTAAAAAGAACAAACAATGTTAAACAATTAAATAGATTTTTGGAATCTTGAATCAATCCAGTTGGATTATGGAAACTATGGAAAACCTAAATAAAGTCTGTACATGCTTGTAAAAATGTGCGTAAGATAGCAGATTTATAAATATATCATACAGAAACACAACCATTATTTCCCTCTCTGTATGATATGAAATAAGAATTCCTTTTTATATTTTAGGTCAATTAGAATTACCAACATTTTTATTTTTCCCAAAACCCAGAATAATGACAGAAGTTTGTTGGGACATTTTGAAATTTCTTCCAATTCAGAATTTTATACACATTTTTTTAGAAGGTTTGAGTTCCCTCAAGCAAATTACATTGAAGTTTGTCTGACTGTTGGCCTATTCCTAACCAGAATTGGTTTAACTGGGTCAGGGTTGTACTGTATGCTCTCATGCACACTTTTCCATTTGGTCCCCAGATTTCCTTTGGACTGAGATCTGGCCATTGTGATAGCCACAAACCACTTTATCCATAAGCCATGTTGTAAGTACAGTTGAAACCATACGTTTATTTACAACAAATAAAAAGACAGACACATCAATTTTTCTCAATATCAAGTTAAATCAGATCAAATTTCTCTTGTTTTACATTAGAATTTCTTAAATAATTTCTGTCTGCTTAATGTCATGATAAGGAGAGAAATAATATGTCAGAGATTATTATTTTTGTCCTTAAAATTGGATGTTTACATGTATTTCCTCAGAATTTGGTTGCAGTTCCTTTGAACTGTATGACTTGGTTCCAAAATTTTGTTTTTTCTGTTTGGCCCCCCAACCATGAAGGGTTGACTTACATACAGACAACATTGGGTCTCACACATGAAATCATTCATGGAATCTTATACTCTTGTTGGCTTCTTGAAAGGAATGCACCTTTAAAGAAGCTTTGGATTCAAAATAAATATTCAGTTTACCATTTGGGTAACCGGTGACTGCGTATCTGAAAATAAGCCTTAAGCCTGGCTTATCTGACCTCCTGCAGAAGATAATCTTGAATAATTATAGATTCCCCAAGAAGAGACACTGTCACTGATCATGTTGCTGGAGCAGTTTCCCTTCCACTGTCCTGAGAGAAGATGAACCCCAGCTCCACACCGGCTGCCCTGGGCGTGCCAACACAAGCAGGACCCTCCACCAGAGAGAGCAACATCTTCTCATTATAAGAACAACTCATTGGCCTCCCAGAATGATTCAGGTAAGGTATTGTGTCTGTGCACAGAAAATTAGTTTAGGAAAAACAAATGTTCTCTTGATTTTGAATTTAACTACGTATGCTACTGAAAATGAGCCCTTGAAGAACCCCAGTCAATATGTGTGTTTGCCTAGATTCATAAGTTTAGCACAATTCCAGACAATCTATCACATTTTCCCAACCTATCAATCAGAATGTGTAATGAAAATGTTTTAGATACTTAAAATATTTAACATAAATAGCAAAGGGTAAAACATGTATTTGTATTTACTGAAGTATGTATTGTATGGTCAGATCATAGAATTTGGTAAACTTACCTGTGAGTAAATTATGCCACACTGCATGTGTACAAATAAAAATTGCTTTCCTCATACTCTGCCTTGATCTTCACTCTGAAAAGGTCTCCATGTTAGAGTGTTGGGGTCAGCCGTCTTAATCTCTGTACATTTTCCAGTAATTACAACCGACATCATACATACAATACCTAAGAGACTTGTTACATTGAGATTTTATTTATTGTGTTAATAATCTAAAACATCACTAACTTTTTTTGTGTGTTGCTTTTCTTATTTATGGACCCCTGTTTGCATCTTTAGGTTATCAAATCTACTTCTTTAACAAGTATATACCGAAAGAAGTGGAGATTTCCCCTTAAGGTAATTGTATTATCAGAAAGTCTGAAGAAAACATGACTGTATAACGCAGCTAATTGTTAAACCCGTATCAGCCCGCCCCACACTGAATGAGTGATCAGTCAAGTCAGACTGGAAAGATATAGAGCTCAAAAACAGAGAGAGAGAAAAAAGATTTCAGGCAAAAAGGAAAAAAAAAACAGCCACCTTAAGTATTTTAATCATAACAACTTCAGTAGAAATGACTAAAGGATACAAACAAATTAATCACATAGTGAACTTATTTTTTTAATCTAACTGTACAAATTTTCCCATCATTGTTTTAAATAGAAAAACATGGAAATCTTTTTTTTTGTATATTTGAGCATAGAACTTAATATTTTTTACAAAAGAAACAGAAGAGGGTGTCATTTCTTTTTACCATGAATAAATGATCATTTAAATGAATAAACACATTTTAATATTTATATATGGATCTAGATATTTTTTGCGCAGAGCAAAGCTGTCCTGGCAACCAGTTTGTCTACATGGCTTTCCTGAAACGCAACGCAGAACAGCAATAATAATAAAAAAGAATATTTATAGTATTTAGGGTTGCAAAACTGAGATTATAAATATAACTCCAAACCGTAAAATGTTTTCTGAACGAATTTGCTGGAAGTTGGAAGATTGGTTTCATTGTCACCAATTGGGGAGTATCCTTCTCACAGATTAATGATGGACCTCAGATGGTTAGGTGTATTTGTTTTATACCATGTTTGTCTATTTCTTTATTAATATTATTTAACCATATACAACAAATAACTTATAAACAACAAATACAGGACAGTAAAAACAACATTAGAACATGATAGATGTATTTATTTTGACTTAGTTTGTTTCCATCTTGTTTCATCGCTGACATTTCTATGGGTTTAGTATTAACTTTACTGGTTTTTGCTTTATCTAAAGTGTTTCCTGGTATTTGAACCCTCAGACATACTGTGGTTGGTGTCATTGTTGTTCTTTCACAGTAAATATGTCTGCTTGAGTAGAGCAGCAGGTTACGCATGTACTATTTCCCCTGGCAGATTTATGGGCGCTCTGATAGTGGGGTCTTCCACCTGCACAAACACTGTCCATGAATGTGGCCTATTGTACTAACAACAGGCCTGCAGAAACTCCCTGGACACGAGCATACTACTTCCAACAGGGTGAAGATCCACTAATCAGGGAGCATCTCTGACACACACACACACACACACCTACACACAAAATTTCTGACTACTCTACCTACAGCGAGTAACTTTACTGGATGAAGAACAAGCTTGTTTTAACCAAAAAAGCATTAGTTAACATATAGTTTAAGTTGAAATGAGACCTCGCTTCCATCCAACATCCAAAATCAAGAGAGGGTACTTTTGCTCCTCTTACAGTAAGAGCAACCAAACTGTTTGTGTGAGAAGTATTATTAACCACTACCTGAGGCCCATGAAATGCTCTGGGATATTCCACAAACATCTGTTAGACACAAGCTTCCTCTCTCCACTTTAGCCCTGTCAATAATCAGAATGGAAGAGTTGATCAAGTCAAGATTTGATCCATTTTTTATGTTTGGCATCCCTGAACATAAACTGCACCATCTAGCAACATGAGTGAACCCATTCAGTTGTTGATACAATCATTCATATATTCTGGAGCAGAGAGAACTTCCGAAAATGAACCAGGATTTCAAATACCTTCCAAACATTGTTTGTACAGGGAAAAAACGATATTTGGACCACATTCTTTAGGAAGATGGAGCCATTGTTTTGAAAATTGGATCACCTGTCTACATCTGATGGTTTTTGCTGTGGTGAGGAAGGTGGCTTTACGTGTTCTGCCTGATGTAAAATATAAAAAACTTTCTCCTTCCTGTTTCACGTCTTGTTGCATCAAATTGTTTCTATTTAGAGTCCTGTATTAATACAGTCATGTTTAATACTAGATGTCAGTTTCTATAAATCATATAAGAAATAACTGAGAATAATTACAACTGGCCACTGTTACTAATGGCTTACAATCACACTCAACTCTTTTTGATGGAACTGTACAGAGTCGGTACATACTGGATTAATTACTTCTGTGTTGCTTTGGTGCTGTTTGAGAACTAAAACAGAGTTAAAGTAATTCTAATTTCATTTATTGTTCATTTCAGTTCTGTTCATCTACATATGACTGTTTACAACAAAAGCCATCTATAGACACTTTATACAACAAACAAGTTTAGTTCATAACTAATTCAAAGTCATTTTATTACATAGAATTACTTCAAATGCAGTTTAATTCAGAATATGGTTTAAAACAATTACATTCATTTATAACACAACAGTCATATTCACTAAATAAGAAATGCCCTAGAAATTACGTGTTTTTTCTTCATTTATTGCTTATAAATTTTCCATCCAGATTAATGCACTTTGGCAAATATTTTCTGAATATTGTAAAAATATAAACATGATCGTTGACATTTGGTTTTATGTTAATATAATATAATATACATTAGTTGCTCAGATTTATCGTTCTACATACAAATAGTTTAAGTTGACTTGGGCATACCTAAGATGGCTTCCAGTGTGTTGTCACTGAGGTCCTGCCTCCGCAGTGACTTTTGGCCACAGGCTGGCGGGGGTCCTAGAGGTGTTAAAAAGGGCATGACAAGAATCTTGCCCCCAACACAGCCGAGACAGCATGTCGGCATTACTGAGAGGATGGCGGGGTTAAGAACCAGGAGTCACTCGGCCCCCCCACACATATACACACATATCGTTGCAATGTAATACTTGTATATATAGTGCATTCTGATAACAAAAACAAATCTGAATGAATTTCTGATTACGATGGAATGACGCTCCATGCATGCAGCTAGTGTGCAGAGAAGAACTTCCTAGAGGAAAATAATGAAGTGAAGGAAACACAAATTAACACACGTCATTAGTCTTTGCCCTTTCTGCTAGCCATTTATAAATGACTATGTGGAGAATGTGTGTGTATGCAGATACTAAATTTGAAATGTAAACCCCACGTGTGACTGCATGGTTCTTTTTTTGGGTGATGAACTTGACAAATTCTTGGCAATGGTTAGAGTCATCACTCGACCACTAACACCTTACATATGGAGCTCTCCCAAGCATCCAAGCATGTTTCCTTTGAGCAGTCAGCAGTAGTTTTCAAACTGTCATAGGTGCTTTTCTTGGGCTCCGTAGCATAAAGTCCACCACCATCACTTTATGTTTTCAGATTACTGCTCTTAAAAAAATAAAAAGGACATCTTTAAGCAGCTATGCTTCCATGATTAGATGGGTGTACAACCATCAGTTAATAACCAGGTGAGAACAGTGCTAATATGAGCTGGGATCACTTACAGCGGTTTAGAAAAATCTTTGCTGTTACCTCCAAAGTGGTAAAGTTTTTCAACCTAATACACAGCAAAACTAATTCAGAAACTTAGCAGAATCCACTCAATGAAACTTAAAACTACACAAAAATCTGCATTCAATACAATACAATAAGGACACAAGTAGGAACTTGCAATCTCAATACAAATGAATAAGGTAAATATGGAGGTAAATATGGAGTAGGATATGCCTGCTAACTACGGCTCTCAGTAATGCGGTTTTAACCGTTTTTTGTTGTTGTTGTTTTTTTAACTTCTTTTTAACAGGTTTAACTGTTTTTATTTTTATGACTAGTTATCTTTTATCGGACGCGTTTTTAATCAGAGCTCGGACTGCTGCTAACTTCCTCATGCCTCCACTCACCTGTAGCTCTGGGTGTGATGGCTGTGTCAGGCTAATAAAGAAAATCATGGAACTAGAGGAGAGGATCTCTACCTTACACCTGATCCAGGACCACGAGCGTGACATGGACATCATCTTCGGCCGAACTTTTGCTGCTGCCACCAGCGCCCGGCTGCCCCATACAATCCCCTGCTAGCCCGGTGAAGCTGGGGAGAGGGAATCCATCACCAGGTCTCCAGGCGGACTCGGACAGACGAACGCCGGGAGAGGTATAACAACTACGGCAGATGAGGAGCGCTGGTTCCAGCTGAGGGCTAAACCAAAAGCCCCCCTCAGCTCCACTCCGGTGCTCCAGGGTGCGTGGTTGATGGTCGGGCCTGGTCGCGTTGGAGGTGTCCAGAGCAGCTGCCACCATTCTTCTCCACCTGGCCTTCCACCGTCAAACCGTTTCGGTGCCTTGGGGCACGACTTTCCTCCTCTGACCGTTCCTCCAACAGTGCCGAAGAACAGCAGCTCTGTAGGACCACTGCCCATTCCTTCCCAGCAGCCAGAGCAGCAGTTGGAGTCCGGTAGCCAACCACGTCGCACCAAACCCAGGACTACAGCCAGAACCCCCCGAGGTGTGCTCCATTACAACCCCAATCCACGAAATGAGTCTTTTGCGCCGACTAAACATTGCTGCAGTCCTGTGGAAGCCAAGCTGCCCAACATCCAGCAGGTCCTGGACACCGAGGGATCTTCTGATCTTCTGCCCAGCATCAGCAGCAGCAGCCTGCACACCATTCACCCACAACGCTCATCATTGGAGATTCTATTATCCGGTACATTAGAATGAGAGGAGCTGTCACTCTTTGTTTTCCTCTTTTTTTATATTTTGAATTATATGGATTTTAGCCAGCATGTCATGCATCCAACTCACAACAGAGGACACACCCTGGACCTGGTCATCACGTATGGCCTGGCACCAGTGTCTCCTCTGTTGTTGACTTGGCTGTCTCTGACCACTACTGTGTGTTTTTAGAAATCACCAGTTTTATCCAATTACAAACCTCTGTGAGAACTGTCAGGAAGCGACATCTAACCCCTGAAGTTGCTGCAGGTTTTCTTGAAGTTTTTTTTAAAAGTTTCCTCCTGTACCTTTATCTATACCCTGTGATTTTATTGTGAATGGTTTTAACAGTAGGCTTAAATCTGCTTTCATTCTGCTGGCTCCACATAAAACTGTAAAAATACATTCAAAACGTACATTACCATGGAGAAATTAAGATCTGAAAAAATGAAAGACAAGCTGCAGGGTGGCAGAAAGGAAATGGAGGAAAAACAAAATCACAATAAATAATCAGATATATACATATAACATCTCAAAGAGGCTGTCTTACTGCAGGTTGGAGATCAGCTAGATCCACTGCAGTTTGCATACAGGTCTGGCAGGGGCGTGGAGGATGCTGTGACCACACTTCTGCATTTTATCTTTAGCCATCTGGATAGAGCAAAGACTCATGTCAGACTTTTATTTGTTGATTTTACTTCTGCTTTTAATACCATTCAGCCCTTTCTGCTCGCTCAGAGACTGATTGCAGATTTTAACCTTGATTTGAATTTGGTGGGCTGGTTATTGGATTTTTTAACAAATAGATCCCAGTGCATGAGGGCAAACAGCACCCTATCTGAAGTCACTTTTACATCCACTGGTTCCCCCCAAGGTTGCTGTCTGTCTCCTCTCCTGTACATCCTGTACACAAACCAGTGTCGCAGCGAGTACCAAGATAGATACATACTTAAGTTTGCTGATGATTCTGTTATTGTCAGCCTGCTATCAGAGAATGAGCGGGATCATGGGCCAGTCCTTAGTGACTTTGTAGAGTGGTGTGATAGTTCATTTTTACAGCTGAATGTATCTAAAACTAAGGACATGATCATTGACTTTCGCAGAACACCACCTCCCCCTACAGTCACGGTTATGAAAGGCACGGATATTGAGCTTGTGGAGACATACAAATATCTTGGAGTCATTTTAGACAACAAACTGTGTTTTGAACCTTTGGTTGATGCTGTCTCAAAGAAAATTCAACAAAGAATGTAGTTCCTTAGGAAAATGAACACTTTTAATGTTTCTTCAGAAATGATGACTCTGTTTTATCGTGCTTTTATTGAATCGGTTTTATCCTTCTGCATAGCTGCTTGGTTTGGAAGCCTCTCACTGACAAATAAAAACAGACTTGGTAGTCTGGTCAACGTGGCGAGTAAGATTTCCAGGAGAAGTCAGGCTCAACCAGGGGAGTTATACATTAAACAGGTCCAGAGGAAAGTTAAAGTTATAGCTCATTCACAGGATCATCCCCTTAGAACAAAGTTTGAGCTTTTGCCCTCTAAACGGCGCTATCGAGTTCCTAGCTGCAATACAAAGAGGATGCAAATGTCTTTTATTGCGTCAGCTGTGAGGCACCTTAATGGAACTTAGCATTTTATATTTACTTACACAAGTTGCATTTTTGCACTTGATTGTGTCCTGTACTTTATTTATTTATTTATTTATTATACATTATGTACATTGGGCGTTAATGTTACTTCCTTCACTGGTTGGTTTTGTTGGTGAGTGCTGTTGTATGTTTGTGTCTTATGTGGATGCATTGCTGCAAATCCAATTTCCCTTGTGGGACAATAAAGGTACTTTGAACTTTGAACTTTGAAAAAATCATAGAAAATGGTTTAAGAAATTCCAGAAATATTTACTTTTCCAGAAATATCTCAGAACAGAAAAAGAATCCCAAAATTTGGTTTTCCACCATTGACAATATTATAAATCATATCTATAATACTTTTCAGACCACTTCAGAGGGAAGGTAAACGCCATCAGATGTAATATTTTATCCTCTCAAACTAACATGGTTTTAGAGTGTCTGCCTTCACAAGAGGAAACACTGGACAGTTTTGTCCTGGTGGAAGCTTAGATTCTTGATGAAGTTTTCTCCTCAGTGAGACCACAAGGTACTGTGGACCCGATTCCCACCTGTTTTTTCAAGCAATTTTATGGTTCTTTTAAAGAAGAGATTTTAAACTTTTAATTGCTCCCTCCAGACGGGACTATTTCCTGCAGCCTTTAAACTGGCAGTCGTGGAGCCCCTGCTGAAAAAGATCAATTTAGATTTTAATGATTTAAACAATAACCAAACGGTATCTAATTTACCGTTTAAGCAAAGTTTTAGAAAAACTTGTTTTAAGTCGACTTAATGATTCTATAAACACTCAAAATGTCCTAGATAAATTTCAGTCTGGTTTTAGGGTGAACCACAGTACCGAGACAGCTCTTTTAAAGATTTTTAAATGATTTTAGATGGAACTCTGATGGTCAGAAGGTGACAGTACTGGTTCCTACTGGATCTAAACGTTGCCTATGATACAGTAGACCACACTATTCTTTTAACCCGTTTAAAACAGATTGGCCTTTCTGCTGCTGCTGGTTCACATCATATCTCACAGACAGGACCTTTATGGTAAGTTTAGATACCTGCTCCTCTAAAGTCCCCAAGATCAGATGTGGTGTGCCCAAGGGTTCAGTTTTAGGCCCAGTGCTTTTTACTTTCACGGTTATGCTGATGATACACAGATGAACATCTCCATGTCTCCTGATGAAACCCGGCCAATGGATGCACTTTTTACATTTAGCATTTTATAGCATTTTAGACATCAAATTCTGGATGGCAGAAAACTTTCTCCAGCTCAACCATGACAAAACTGAAGTTTTAGTTATTGGTCCTTACTGCTACCCGTGTTCTCACTAGAACCAGGAAAGTAGAACACATCACCCCAGTTCTAAAGTCCTTACACTGGCTCCCTGTAGCTCAGAGAATAGACTTTAAAATACTCCTACTTGTTTATATATCATTGAACGGTTTAGCACCAAAGTACATTGAAAATATGCTGTCACTATATCAACCCAGCAGACCACTCAGGTCCTCCAAATCTAGCCTTCTAATCATCCCTAGAATCAGAACTAAACAGGGAGAGGCAGCTTTCAGCTTCTGTTCTCCACAAATGTGGAATAAACTTCCAGACGAATGCAAAAACGCTGAATCTTTAGACTCTTTTAAATCAAAGATAAAAACTCTACTACTCAGAGCTGCATTTGAATCTTAAATTGCGCTTTCTGATCACTTTTTGTTTTGTTTACCCGATTTTGTTTTATCTGTTTTAATCTTTTTTAATTGCATAAATTTGTTCCTTAAATTATTTTTTATTGTTGTGGTTTAGTTTCTATTCTTGCTTTTTTTATTTCTTTTTTAAGTGATTGTGTATTAATTACATAAATTTGTTCCTTAAATTATCTTTTCTTACTGATTGATTACTGTTAAACTTATATGTTTTGTTTCTAATCATGTGGTTTCATTATCACTGAATCATGTAAAGCACCTTAAATTGCCTTGTGTTGAAATTGTGCTATACAAATAAAATTGCCTTGCCTTGCCTTAGGCTCAGAGAGAGAAATGCTTACCTACACTATAATCATTATCTTTTAATCCTCCTTTACAAGTGAAGAACTTGGGCGCGATGTTTGACTCTGACTCTGAAATATCACTAAAATAGGTTTTTAATCACCTAAAGAACATCACCAGAGTCCGCCCCATTATCTCTCGGGCCAATACAGAGACGCTAATGCATGCTTTTATCACCAGTAGAATTGATTACTATAATGCCCTGCTTTCTGGACTTCCCAAAAATACTACCACAGGTTACAGCTTTTACAAAATTCAGCAGCACGTGTCCTGATGAAGACCAGGAGGCGGGAGCACATTACACCCATCTTAAAATCACTGCATTGCTTTTAGGATCGATTTTTAAGGAGAACATTCATGTTTTTAAGAGCAGGCTAAAGACTCACCTATTTTACCGAGCTTTTAACTGATTATTATTTATTAATATATGTTTATCGGTCATGTTTTACCTGATTTAATTTTTAGTTTAGCTTGTAACTGACTATTTATTGTTCATCTGCTTTGCATTTTTTGTTTTGATCCTATCTTATCATTGTTTTACACTTTATAATTTTAAACATTATCAATCTAAAATTTTAAATAATTTTTTACTACTTAATCTCATTATCTAGAGTTTATTTTATATTTTAACTTATTTTAACCATCCTCCCAGTGTTTCCTCTTTGGGAGCCCTCTACCTCGGGGGCCGTGGTCGGCTGTAGCTGCCTGGGTGCTCCCCAGGTAGTGCTTGGGCGGAGGCGGGGATATCAGCCCTCCATCCTCCCGGCACCCTGGGTCAGTGCCTTGGCTGCTGCTGCTGATCTGCGGCTGCCAATGCAGATGGCTCTCATGATGACATTTCCGGTCTCATCTGTACTCAGCCCATTTTTTTTATTTTATTCTTATATTTATTGTAGCTTTTTTATGTGTGCATGGCAGTTGGATTGGGTTGGGAGGGGGGTGTAGTTGTGATGACGGTTATATTTTTGGTTTTGAAGGGATGGTGGGGGCTTCTGGGGTCATTTTAAATCTGCAAAGCAGTTTGGGAAGCTATGGTTTGAAAAGCGCTTTATAAATAAAGTTAGATTTTTTTTATTGAAAAAAATAATTTGCATACAAAATCGGTCAGTCACCACAGCAGTAATGAGATAAAACTCTCAGGAGTCAGCATGTTATATATTCGTGGAATTTGTGTCTAAACCTGTGATTTCCAGAAAATTGTCTACTGGAATATTAAAGGAAATGTGTTTGCCAGTCAGGCCTGGATTGGCTAATCGGTAGGACTGGGACATATGTCGGTGTTATATATATATATATATATATATATATATATATATTTATATATATATATATATATATATATATATATATATATATATAAATATAAATATATATATAAATATACATATATATTTTAGGTTTAGGCATTGAAGGCAAGGCAAGGCAATTTTATTTGTATAGCACACTTTCAACACAAAGCAATTCAATGTGCTTTACATGATTACAAAAAAATTGAAAGTTAAAACATATCATTATCAAAAGAAAGCATTTATAATCAGCTAGCAATACTGAAAAAACAAGACAGCATAGACAATAAAACAATGCAATTTAGCATTTGATCAAAGTAATAATTGGTATGAAAATAAAAATAGTCAAACAAAAAATCATTAGTAATTGAGTAAAAGCAATGATAGGATCAGTTACTCATAAGCAAGTAAATGGTAAATGGACTGGACTTATATAGCGCTTTTCTAGTCTTACTGACCACTCAAAGCACTTTACATTGAAGCCGCATTCACCCAATCACACTTGCATTCATACACCGACACCCAACATGGCTCAGTAGGACAATGTAGAATTTGGGGGTTAAGTGCCTTGCCCAGGGGCACATCGACATGTGACTGGAGGAAGCTGGAATCGAACCTACGACCCTCCGATTGCAAGCCAACTACTCTACCACTGAGCCACAGTCGCCCATAAATAGTCTAAATAGGTATGTATTGATTTTAGATTTAAAAGAGTTCAGTGTCTCTGTAGCTTTGCAGTCGTCCGGCAGTTTGTTCCAGATATGTGGAGCATAGAAACTGAAAGCTGCTTCTCCATGTTTGGTTCTGGTTGTAGGGATGATCAGTAGACTAGAGCTGGAGGATCTAAGTGATCTGGAAGGTTTGTACCATGATAAAAGATCGTTAATATATTCTAACCTATTCAATAATTTATAGATTAATAAAAAAACACTTTGAAGTCTATTCTCTGAGCTACAGGGAGCCAGTTTAAGGACTTTAGAACAGGGGTGATGTGTTCTACTTTCCTGGTTTTATTGAGAACACAGAGCAGTAGCATTCTGGATTAGCTGCAGTTGTGTTTTTAGGCAGACCTGTGAAGATACTTCTACAGTAATCAAGGCAGCTGGAGATAAATGCACGGATGAGTTTTTCTAGTGCTCCTTGTGTAACGAGTCCTTTAATTCTAGACATGTTCCTTAGGTGATAGAAAGCTGACCCTGTTATTGCCTTTATTTGACCTTGGAGGTTCAGGTCTGAATCCATTATTACACCTAGATTTCTGGCCTTGTCAGTAGTTTCTAGTTGGAGCAGTTTAAGTTGTGTACTGATATTTAATAGATCTTTTTGGGTCCAAAGACAAGTACTTCAGTTTTGTTTTTGTTCAGTTGGAGGAAATTTGAGGTAGGATTTGAACCAATCGAGTACTGTACCAGTACCGACCAAGCTCTCTAGATGTTCCAGTAAAATATTACGATCAACGGTGTCAAACACCTCACTGAGGGCTAGTAGTACCCGTACTGTGGTTTTACCACAGTCAGTATTTAAACGGATGTCATTCAAATCTTTGACGAGGGCAGTCTCGGCGTTGTGGTGCCTATGAAAACCAGACTGATAAATATCAAAGAGATTGTTCATTGTTAGGAAGCTGTTTGACTGGTTGAACACAGCTTTTTCAACAATTTTACAGATTAATGGGAGATTAGAGATAGGCCTGTAGTTTTGCATCAGCATACTGTCTAGGTTCTTCTTTTTTAGTAATGGTTTCATAATTGCTGTTTTTAATGCTTTTGGGAAAACACCTGACAGGAGGGATGAGTTAACTATTTTGATCAGATCCTCCCTGATTGCTGGGAGGACTGTTTTAAGAAAACCTGTTCGTAAGATAACCAAGCAGCATGTGGCAGAATTTAGTTTGTCAATCATTTTATCAAAGCTCGATTGGTTTATTGTTTAGAAATCTGTAATTTTCTCTGCTTGGGTGTTAAGTGGGCCTAACATTGGTATTGGTGTTGAAACTGATGTACTAATTTACCTTCTGATGTTCAAAATCTTTTTAGTAAAGAAGCTGGCAAATTTGTTGCAGGCCCTGGTGGAGCTTAGTTTGGGGGCTATTGTCAAAAGAGAGGTAGTTAATCTCTCCCTATCTGATTCCCTTGTATCCTTCAATGTTAATTTATATTTGTTCAGTCTCTCTTTATATATCTCATAATGAACCTGGAGTTGAGTTTTCCGCCATTTTCTCTCGGCACGTCGTCACTCCCTTTTTCATTACATACCAGTGGATTGCTTCTCCACGGAGACCTCTTTTTATTCATGACAGTTTTAATCTTAAGTGGCACAATGTTCTCCATAATGTCTAAGACTTTGGATAGAAATTCATCTGTTAATTTGTTTACTGAATGTGTGTTGGTGGATGTTGGGGATTTGGATCGGGTTCGAGTGTACATCAGTTAAAAAATTTCTTTGAGGAAGCGGTTTTTAATAATTGTCTTGTTGTGATTAGGAATTTTAGTAAATATATCGCTTTCAAATGAGATGCAGAAATGCTCAGATAATGCAATGTCAGTTGCCACGATGTTAGAGATATTTAAGTCTTTACTAATAATTAGGTCTAGAGTGTGTCCTCGGTTGTGCGTTGGTTCGTTAATATGCTGGGTTAGGTCGAAGCTTTACCCTACCCTGCTTTAGTCCCTGTATTTTGGAGATTGTCAGTATGGCTGTTGAAATCTCTCACAATTATTAATAGTTTATACAAATGGTCATTGAAGTCATTAAAAAAGTTTGTGTTAGGTTTTGGTGGTCTATATATATTTAGAAATGGGACTTTGTCTGGTTCATTGGTCTCAACAGATATTCAAAAATTCTAATTTATTAAGGTTTAGGGAGCTGTGAAAAATTGCTTCCAGGCCGCTGCCACTTCTGTTTTTTTTTGCTCTGACTAATGAAATACAAGTCCCAGGAGGAGGCAGTATACAGCCCAGGACTGGTGCATGTTTTTGTGGGAGTAGCTCACATTATCTGCTCAAGGGAACATGGGGAGAACATGCAAACTCCACACAGAAAGGCCCTTTTGCCAACCCCACCCAAAGTGTGGGTGATGGTGATATGGAGGAACACACACACACACCCTTAGCAACCACAATGTCCCCAGCGAGAATCGAACCCTGTACCCTGTTCATCATTTTTAACTAGCCAAGTTTCAGAAATAAACAGCATGTATATCTTATGTAATAATGAAATCATTTATTAGGAGAGACTTCCCTGGTAGAGATCTAATGTTTAATGTAACAATATTATTATTTGTTGTAACTACCTTAATATTTATTTCAGTGGTTGAGAGGCTATTTTTGCAAGATATTATTTTAAGACTCTGTACTGTTCGGTTATAAGTGTTTTTAGTGTGTAGGGATCTATTGCTCAAAATTACTGGAATTTTACTTTGAGTGACCAGACACATTTTGTTGAGAAATGTGCAGTCTAGAAGTGGTGTCTGGTGAATATCAGATATCAGACACTTTGAGGTTTAGTGGAGAGCCATATTGTTTATGGTTTGGCTGTGGTTTCAGTTTTGGGGTAAGAAGAACACCCCTATTCACTTGGGTTTGAAGGGCTTCGGAGAAGGACCTATATGATAAGGGTGATGAGGTGGAAGATGTGACGGGGGGTGATGATGCTGTGGAGGGATTACGTCTCTGTTTCCCATTGTGTGATTCAGCTTGGTCATATCTGTTGTCTTTTGCTTCAGCTGATGTCTCCACTGCATCCGTTGTTTTATCTATGGACAGAGAATGACGCATTTGTGTTCCAGTTGTTCCATATCTGCTGTCATCTGCACCAGCTGAGGGAGCTGCTTGTAGTGTTCCAGTTGGTTCGTGTCTGCCATCTTTTGGGTAAGCCAGGGGCGATAGTAAAAGAAAAATCATGAGCCTGAACTTTTTTCCCTGGGAGGCCCATAAGCCAAGATATATGCCCCGATCAACGTAATGTTAAGAGAGATCCAGGTGTGTGCTCTAACATTTTGATAAATAGCCCATTGCATTAAAGATTCAGATGACTTTTGTGGATATAAATGGACATTATTCAGACATGAGATGACAAACCCAATACAAGCCTATATTACAGAAGCATATATGTGTAGAGCACCGGCCCCTACCCTTTAACCGATTGGCTTAAGTAGGACTACAGTGGTAGGGTTTAGAGTGAAAGCGCCTCTCAGATCTTGGGAATTTTCAGATCAGATATTACAGAAGCATATATGTGTAGAGCACCAGAGCCCCGAGGACCACTAGTAGGCCTGTTCAGGAATACATCCCTTCTTTTAACTAGTCACTTACCAGCATAGGTATTGCATGTATAGCTAACTGAGACTATGGATACTACAGCCATAGCAAGACAGGTCAGTAGGTGGCAATTATGATACTCAAAAGTAACTAGGAATTAATTGGTAGCCTAACCATTGACTAAAGGGCATGAACAAAGGGACATTTATTTTTCTGAAAAATATGCACCATTTCTTTTGAATTCTTATGGCTTTGGTGAAAACTCAATTCTGATTGGCTGGAGGGTGTGGGTTAAAAAGTGATAATGTACACCTAGCAAAGGCATCTGGTCAAATTGCCTGTTGACAGTTCTAAATTATTGTGCTGGCTCAAATGGTTACGGAGACTCAACGTTATTTCACAGTTGACTCATTGCAAAGTTTTGCATCATCCTCTGGACACACACAAGCAGTAAGTAGTGCCCTGGCCTTCTGAAATTATAGTTTGTTTCACGTAACGTAAGGTAAAGCCATCATCTCACTTCCCATCACTGATCAGATGCTGCGGTCAGCTTGCTGTGGCCACGTTGCTTGGCAACGCCTTTATACGGGAGATATTAAATAGCGTGCTTGACTTATTAAAAAACTCTTAAACACATTCAAGTATTATTAATTGTTTGAATATTTCTTTCTTTCGTAAGTGACCATGGTATAAGCAGGATAATGCCCTTTGGGGTGTCCATTATCAGAAATTAATGGACTTCGCGGAAGCAACCATGCCTCCACGTCGTCCATTAATTTCTGATAATGAACACCGCGTTATTTTTTTTTAAACGTGAAGTTTGCGGATTTTAAAATCCTCTGCGTTATATTGTTTTCGCGTTCTGATACAGCTGTCCCAAACCGCAATCAGCGCCTGATTATTCATGCTGTAGCAGCAGCTGTAAATCCTATCCTGACACCTTCTTCTAATTTAATCAGCTGCAACATGACGGCATGTTTTTTCTCCAAGACTGGCTTTTTAAAAAGAACTGTGTAAATGGTGATATTCGCTTTTTCGCCAGAGACCAGACGCCATTGAATTATTTAAGATGTCTCAAGACAATTTTGCGTATTTCCATAAATACATTAAAAAAATATATATAAGGACAATGATCAATGAGGACTTACTCAGCTTTGCAGTCGCGTTGAGGATTATGCAATTCTCCTTTGCAATTCCTCACTTCTCCAGACTTTTGAAAGCCGTAAACTTTTTATGTGAGTAAAGTCGGCTTTAGGAATAGCTATAAATGTGGATTTGTGGCCATGACGCCTGCAAATCAAACTAACATTTTTCACATATCTCAAAGGGGCTTTAAATAATTACTATTTCACTGTCAATAGAGATTTTAAGTTTCTCTCTAAAGCTCTCACTGTTTTCAAATGTTAAAGTGGAGATATATGTGGGATTTTGCCTGCTAACCGCGTTGGAAGTGTACATTATTCCCAACCAATCGCGAACGTGCACAAACATGTCAACAAAGATCCTCCTAAAACACATTCGCAAAAGGAGTAACTGCTACTGTACATCAGTCTGATTGTTTGAAAACCCAAGACTGGCCCCTATCCTTTAACCGATTGGCTTAAGTAGGCCTACAGTGGTGGGGTTTAGAGTGAAAGCGCCTCTCACATTTTGGGAATTTTCAGATCACTCAAACCTATTTTTTTTCTCAAATACTTCAGTATGCTGGAAATCCGGCGTGGCGCTGGAAATCCGGCGTGGCGCCGGAGCGCCATCAGGCCTGTTATTTATCTCTGGTTTGTTCATGGTTGTTCAAAGAGTCTGCTATCTTTATCTTGGCTTTGGGACAGGGCGGTGAGTTTATTTGTAAAAAGCCAGTTGGATAGACAAAGCCTCTGACCTCGTTTATTATGGCTTCGTTCGTTTCTTGTAAACAGGTGCTTTATATTACAAAAAAACCTTCAAATTGTTTATAAATGGAATCAAGCATTCAGCACAGACAGTTTTAACAAACCTGTTCATGGGCGCCGTAAAGGGGTGGAAGGTTAGGACGATTCTAAGGGCCCAGGCTGATGAAGGACCCAGAGGAGCAGACCCCATATTTCTGTTCTTATTTCTTTTCTTTTTTTAATACATACGTTTAATTTGTTTGGGCCCCTCATGTACTTAATGTGTATTACCATACCATACCATACCAATTTATTTATAAAGCACGTTTATACACAGCCGAGGCCGACCAAAGTGCTGTACATCAAAACAACAGTAGAAAACACAACCAAGCAATAAAATAGAGAAACACATTAAGATAAGGCAAAACTATGCCACATTAAAAGCCAGAGAATAAAAATGAGCCTTCAGGCGGGATTTAAAAACAGAAAGTGAGGGGGCCAACCTCACTGCCATGGGGAGTTGGTTCCAGAGGCGAGGTGCACAGATCGAGAATGCACGTTCCCCTCGCATCCTCGTTCGAACCCGTGGGACCTGCAGGAGGCGGTGCTCTGCTGACCGAAGTGACCGGCCTGGTAGATATGGCTGAACCAGCTGAGACAAATACGGGGGCGCGTACAAGTAAAGTGACTTAAAAACAAAAAGTAAAATTTTAAAACGAATACGGAAACGTACCGGGAGCCAGTGGAGCCGGGCCAAGACGGGGGTGACATGCTCCCTTCGTCTAGTGCCAGTCAAAAGGCGAGCAGCCGCGTTTTGTACCAGCTGTAAGCGTGCAGTTGCAGCAGTAGTCGACCCATAAAAAAGAGAGTTTGCGTAATCCAGGCGTGAAATCACAAATGCATGAATTACAGTATGCAAATCACGTTTAGTCAGGATGGGCTTCAATTTTGACAGCCGGCGGAGCTGAAAGAAGCAGGATCTCACCACCTGGCTAATGTGAGAGTCCATCCTTAATTCAGGGTCCAGAATCACACCAAGGTTTGTGATAGTGGGTTTCACTAAGCTCGAGAAGCAGGGCGGCAGGACAGGGCTCAATGCAGCGGGCGAGGGGGGAACAAATAAAAGAGCCTCTAACTTAGACAGATTCAAATGTAAGAAGTTGTTAGAGAGCCAGTCCTTGGCTTCATTCAGGCAATCCACGGCTGATTGTAGCGACTCTTGAGGTTTAAAAGAAACATAAAATTGGCAGTCGTCGGCATACAAATGATAAAAGAGGCCATATCGCCTAAAAATAGCTGCCAAAGGAAGGATGTAAAGATTAAAAAGCAAAGGTCCTAAAATAGAGCCCTGGGGGACCCCACAGGGCAGAGGGGAGGCCTCAGATGCACAGTCCCCCAACCTTACACAAAAACTTCTATCACTAAGATAGGATCTTAACCAGTCAAGGGCAGTTCCCTGAATACCCACAACCTGGTTCAATCGGGACAAAAGTATGAAATGGTCCACGGTGTCAAAGGCTGCTGTAAGGTCCAGCAGAACCATCAGGACATATGACCCGCGATCCGTAGACCGCAGAACATCATTAAAAACTCTGAGGAGGGCGGACTCAGTGCTGTGACCAGCCCGGAACCCAGATTGCAAAGGATCTAAAATATTAAAAGTCTGTAGGTAGTCTGACAGCTGGGTAAAAACGGCTTTCTCAAGAAGCTTGGATAAAAACGGGAGTTTGGAAATAGGGCGGTAGTTTTCCAGGGTGGAAGGGTCCAAGCTGGCTTTCTTTAGGATCGGCTGGACCACTGCTTGTTTAAAAGCCTGAGGAACAGCTCCAGAAGTCAAGCTTGCATTAATAATGTTTTGGACGGGATAACCAACCACTGGGAACACATCTTTCAAGAAACGTGGGGGCATCACATCATTTGGGGATCCAGAGGGGTTCATCCCTGCCACTAAGTCAGTGAGCACTGGGAGAGAGAGAGGCTCAAAATGATCAAAAGAAAACTGAGGAGAAACACAACCAAGAGAACCATCCAGTGAGGGTGTGATCAAGGCTCTGATACGATCAATTTTTGAACAAAAGAAATTCAGAAACTTTGAGCAGAGGTCATCAGATATATTAGCCAGAGCAGGTTCACTGGAGAGAAAAGAGTTCAATACAGAAAATAATACTCGCTGGTTGCCAGGATGACTGTGGATAATGTGAGAGAAATAATTTTTTCGAGCTGTTTTCACCACCTGCTGAAAATGTCTCCAGGACTCTTTTAATAGGGTTAAAGAGGTAGGTAGGCGTATTTATCTGTTTTGACCATAGATTTAATGTTTAACAAACAAATAATGTATTTATTGTTTCAATCACCCCCCCCCTCACAATAGTTCATTCCAACTGCACTGTCTGAGCTACACTCGCTACTGTAGAGTCTCTTGCTTATTGCACTTGCTATGATGCAGCGCAGATAGTTACACACGCATGCATTTCATATCAAGATTCAGGACAACAAAAACGAAAAGAAAAGAAGGAAAGAGAAGACAGAACTCAGAAGACCACAGTATGTCACAGTTTTTCAAAAAGAAAGGTAGCTTGCTCTATTCCTGTATTTCAAAACTTTCAGACTTATTTTTGTTGCTACATGACATGCTTTTATCTAGCTATCTTAGTAAAATAATTGCTGAGTTATGATTTACATCCAACAATACATCTCTGCTGTCTCCGGGTTATCATGTCTCATAGAAAAAGATTCAGCGGCTGTCCTCCTTCCCCCACGGCCCCCTTTCCCGTCTCAGCCGAACAAGGTGAGCCTGAGCGCAAAAATTCGGAATATTGAGCCTTTAAAAAGTCTTACCTACACGTGTTCTCCAAATGATGATAACTTCACAAACAAAAAGTAATAGACATGCCTCAGAAATTACATAATCAGTTTGCCATGTGTTATCTGAAGTGACAGTGCTGCTGCTACGATCGATAGGGTCAAACTTGACATTCTTAATATGAATGCCTCTGCCATGTTTTGGTGGTTGAATGAGGACCCAGGCGCAGAGCGGCAGTTAGAGCGCTTATGGCTCATCTTTAGACAACACGAAAGGACCATGAGAGAGACTCAGGAAGACGAAGCATGATGCAGGAAGTCAACACATTGACTCAACAATTGACGCGACGAACCAGCGGAGATGTAAGGGCACAGGGAAACACATATACACTGGGGAATAATCAAGGGAACTGGAAACACCTGGGATCAATCACAACACAGAGAGACAATGACAGGGAACACAAGGACAGGTCCTGAAATAATAAATAATATAATGTCGAATAAAATGTGTGTAGTTACCTTTAGCTATAAGGACTTTAAATTTAAACTAAATAGGGCAATAAAATAATATGTTTTGTGAGTGTGTATGTATAGTATGTGTGTATAAATGTATGTGTGTGTGTACGTTGACTTATACAGATGCAGAGTCGGCATTATTGTCTGCACCTCGTCTTCGTACTAATGACCCGCGGGGCCATTATAAAGTGATGTTGAACATAATTTTGTTAGACCTGAATAACAAACATTTGATGTTTGGTTCAGTACTTGTTTAGTCCTGGACTGGTTGAGGCCTGGCTTTACTCCTGGTGTGTCTTGACACCATTGAGCCCTTTTGGCCTAGCTAGTTTTAGTCCTGGACTGATTTAGTAATGGGTTAGTTCTAGCTGATGTTTCCTGATTAAGTAGTTTGACCTAGCTAAAGCTTGTTCACGTAAAGTATATGTCAGAATGTGTACATTATATTCCGATGTGCTTGCAATTGCAATTGCGATAATAAATGTTCTCCCTTTTCTGTAAACAAGTACATATTTCCATATTTTCTTCTTGTTTTTGTAGGCTTTATACTCATCTTTAGACATTTTATCTATGCAATTTGATAAGTATCTTTTTAAAGTATAAAGGGCATGTTTATTGAGTTAAAATGTTTCTCTTTCAGAGGTGTTCAAATACTTATGTGCAGCAATAAAATAGAAATAAATTCTTTAAAAATCAGTCAATGTGATTTCTTGTATTTTTAAAGAAGTAAATGCTGGCTCTCACAGTTGAAATGCCCCTGCAATGTGAATTTCAGAGTCCTACATAATTTCTAAGTGCAAGAACTTGCAAATACTTTTGTTCCTCACTGTGTATCCACATATTGTGGGCACCCCAGGGGTGTAGCAAGCTTTTCAAAAGTGTAGGGGATGGATGTGTTTTTTTTGTTTGTTAACAATAAAACCGAAAATTAAAATGACTGGTGGCCAGTAACAGCTGGGGTTGAACTCTCTGCTCCTCTTAACCATTTCATCTCCATCCTTTTCCTCTCTTACCTCTCCCTCACTCTGTTTATCTGGTCTGCCTGCTTCTTGTCTGCCTTTTCCTCCATCTTCATCTCTGTCTTCCTCACTCCTGGCCACATCCTCAAACTCTAATCAAAATATTTGAAATGAAATAGTGATTTTGACATAAAAACACCAGACACACGTGTGTACCTGGGATGGAAATAAGCACCACCTATAAATACAAAAATACAAACATGATCTCTCTTCCTTCATGGGCCTCTTAACTTCACTTACAGGATTCCTCTTGAAAAATGTGTTAATGTTTTTCTGCCTCTTTCTTTTTCTAAATCTTAATGATTCTGCATAATAAATGGGTTAACTCTATCAACTAAGGTCCTATTACCTGCAGACAGTTTTACCTATATAAGTGAAGCGTGGCATACAACCTCCTGGTTGGATCACTGTGTTTCTACAGCAGATGCGCATACCTCTCTGACGGATATTAAAGTACTTTATGAGCTATCAACATCTGATCATGTACCTTTTGGGATGGAAAAAACATGTTCTAAAGCTACCCATAATGGAAAATCATGATAATGGAAGTACTTCTAACGTGGACTGGAACTCTCTCACACAAGAAGAAATTATGACCTATGCTGTGAACACAGATGACCTATTATGTAATATATACATGCCTAGAGAAGTAGTCATGTGTGGAGATAGTGAGTGCCGGGATTCTGAGCATATTTCAGCCATTTCTTCTATGTATGATGGCATTGTTAAAGCACTGATTGACGCAAGTAGATCTATATAGAGACCTAAAACTAAGAAAAAGGATAAACCAGGATGGAATGCCCATGTGGCTGAATTTTATGCCAAGGCACGTGAGGCGTCCATAAGGTGGATACTCGCGGGGAGACCAAGAAATGGGCCAGTTTTTGAAAACAAGAAGGTCACTAATGCCCAGTTCAAATATGCTCTGCGTTACATTGTAAAAAATGAGCGGGCTATGAAAGCTGATGCAATGGCCAGAAAATTGCAAGGTAGAAACATGTATGAATTCTGGAAAGAAGTTAGGGTTATGAAAGCAAACGTTTCTCTGCCATGTGTTGTTGATAGCATCTCTGGCATAGATAATATTCTGGAATTGTGGCGGAATCATTACAATAGGCTTTTTAACTGTGTCCAGAGTGACTCCTAAAATTCAGTGAAAATGTTGTTGATAGTGTAGATGCTATTTTGTGTCGTGAAGTTGTTAATGCCATTTCCAGGCTTTCAAATAATAAAACTGCAGGGTTGGATGGTGTCACTGCTGAGCACTTAAAGTATGCAAGTGCAAGGTTAGCTCCTCTACTCTCTATTTGCTTCACAGCATGTTTTGTACATGGATTTTTACCTGACCACATGCTAACTGTTTTGTTAGTCCCTGTCATTAAGAACAAAGCAGGGAATATTGGTAGCTCGGACAATTATCGCACTGGCCAGTATTGTCTCTAAAATTGTTGAGTTACTCCAGCTGGACAGGATCTCAGGAGGCTATAGAAGAAACAAAATTATTTTGTTTTTACATGTATTTTAGATGCCTCCAAAGCTTTTGACAGGGTTAATCATGGCAAGTTATTTTTTAAATTAATTCAGAGGGGTGTACCCAAATTTCTTGTACGGATACTTAGCTATTGGTATGCTCACCAAGAGATGCATGTCAAATGGGGGAACAGTATGTCTGCTCCATTTAAGGTTGGCAATGGGGTCCGACAGGGGGGGATATTATCCCCTGCTCTTTTTAATGTGTATCTGGATGATCTTTCAATGAGACTAAATGCGTGTAAAACTGGATGTACTCCTGGAAATGTTGTGCTGAATCATTTAATGTATGAGGATGATTTAGTGGTTTTTATCCCGAGTACAGCCGGGCTCCAACAGCTGCTTAATATCTGTGATTACTATGTTCTGGAGCATGATATTAAGTATAATCCAGCAAAGAGTGTTTTCATGATCTTTAGAACTGAGGAGGATAAAACTGCAAATTTCTACGCTGCAAGCCACATTGCGGAAATGTATGTATAGCTTCATCTGCAGACTTAACATGTCTGAGAATCGAGTGATTGCGTCACTTATTAATATCAGTTACAGTGCTATTCGCTACCAGTCGGGTCTATGGAGGCAATGGTATAGTTGCCTTATTTTAAAGTGACTTCTAAGCTTTTTATTGTCATTGGTGTTGTTTATGTTGTTGTTGTTGTTTGTTGTGTACTTGCCCTGGGCCCTGAGTCCGTAATAAAGATTTCAATTCAATAAAAAAGATAGTGGTAAAGTTGATAGTGACATGGGACTGACAGGACTGTGACTGCTAAATATTGCTTATTTGAACCTTGAAAAGGGGAGATATCAAGAAAAAAAAATCTCTGGTGTTATAAATGATGAAAAAAATACTGTTTTTAAAGATTAAAATAATATCCACTTTTTTCATTATTTGCATACCTGTTGAAGAACTGTGGCATAATTTCTCAGTAGTTTCTCCTCAACATGGAGGTACAATAAAACAGTTGCTAAGTATCCTCAAAGTACTCAGCTAATCAACAAACAATCCTCAAAATATCCAATAAACCCACAAATACACTGCTTACCAATGATAAATTGTCCCTCCTTGTCAGTTACCTTTCCCACTGCATGCCTCATATACAACCACATTCAGCTAACTGACCTGCTGAACAATATTCCATTTAGTCTAAAAAAGGAAATATAATACAGAGGACACTCAACTTATCAACAAAACATAAACAGAACATCTTCACAAACACTGCTTCATCCTCTCGCAAGAGTCAGACGTGTTTTTTATGTTTTTTCACTATGTTTGTTTGAACTGTAAAAAAAAGTTTTTGAATGTGCAAAATAATGTTACTGCTATTCCACAAATGGAAGAACATTTAAAAAATTGGACTTCCAGAAGTGCTGTGCTTGCCAGAGAAATTCACACGTTTCTTCAGCACATCTAAATCAGGACTTGGTCAAACTGTATCAATCACCCTCTGTTCTAACTGTGTCTCTTTTTGCTTTCAACATTTCTCAGTCACCGTCTTCAGTTTTCTCTCGTACACAAAATCAGACTGTAGCTTCAGCTTTGGTTTCTGATTAATTGGCATTCCGAGAGGCACATTTATTTCTAGTTGTCATTTTTGTCCTTTGGGGTTGGGAAGTGGAAGCTGATACCTCACCTTCAAGACTGGTTATTTCTCACAGGCCTAAGGGTAACAGAAAGCAAGAGATGCTGGATGGTGAGGAGATTGACACATGTGGTGTGTAGATGGTCAGGTGGAGAAAGGAGGCTCTAATTTAGTGCCGCTCAGTGTCTATTCCAGGCTTGTTGAGATTGCATGTCTACTGCACTGTCAAGCTCTCAACCATCTGTCATTGTATCAGAGCTGTGTTTACATGCACGTGTTATTCCCTTCTTCAGCGGACATGTTTTAGATGAACTTGTAAGATGCTTGGCATTCCCCACAGAAATTACTGTGACTTGCAGGGAATGTCACACTTTCGTTTGCAGGACACAATATTACACAGAGAAAATTTTGTAGTGATGCAAATGATTTATACTCCTAAGGATTTTGGTATTTAGCTTATCTACAAACTGAACTGTACTGTTGTGTGTACTGTTGTTTCTTGTAGTTAATGCTATATTGTGTTAAATTACTCCCACTCCCATCCCCCCCATACTACGGCAACAGATCCTCACAGGTAATCACGTCGATTTGGCTCTCCTTCTCCACCCCTCCTTGGGCCTCTCAGGCCAGCCCTGAGAATTGCTCACCATCCTAGGGCCGATGCAGCTGGGCCTGCCCCTTATCCCTGCTCCAGGGACCTCACCCCTGTCGAATTTGCATTTGCCTTCTCCCTCTACCAAGACACCATCTGCTCCGTGTTCCCCGACCGGCGGTCAGAGCTGGATGATTACCTGTCCATAATGCTGGACCTTGCCCTCCGGTTCGGGGGCACGGGGCTTCTATACTTATCACATCCTTTTCTCCTCTCAGGCTGCAGGTGGGCTCACCCAGTTTAATCAGGGCACCTACTGGGGTACGTTTCACTCTGAGCTCATTTGCCATGTCTTCGCAGCCAGGGATTCTCTGTCCTGCTCTCTCTGTGGTGCCCCCTCCCATCCCACCACCGCCTGCACTTCCATCGCCCCTCTCCCGTCCTGGGACCCTGTGGCTCGCAACTCAGGCCCCCCCGACCGCCTGTCTCTTGCTGCCCCTCCCCCTCCAATTATCCCCAAACCCCTTCTCACCAGGCCCAGATCCAGAAACCCGGCCCCAGAGGGCATCGGTGGGACCGGATGGTCTGTAATAATTTTAACGGGCAGGGCTGCTCTTTATCTAGCTGCAGTCCCACCTATCTACAAATTCAGCAGGCAGCAGCTGTGTTTTAAAAAGTTATTTATTGAGTTTTGGTATTTGATTAGTTCTTCTGGTTTTCTGTATATTTAACATTTATTAATATGAAAATCATACTGTCCATCCATCTATACATTTTCTGAACCGCTTATTCCTCAAGGGGTCGCGGGGGGCTGGTGCCTATTTCCATCTGTCAGCGGGCGAGAGGCGGGGTAAACCCTGGACAGGTCGCCAGTCCATCACAGAAAATCATACTGTTTAACATAAAATTTTTTTTTTTTTTTGTATTTCACATTTTGTTGGTTCTACATTTAGGTTAGATTTTTAAGCATCTGGTTAGATTGAAGCATAAAAACTAGCCTGCTTTCAGGTTTGATCTTGGCTTATAATAAGAGAAGTATATTTAGGATCAGTGTCCATATATTTCTTCAATTCCTGTATCCCAAGTTGACAGGAATATTGTCCCATAATGGTATGAAAAAGGTTATGGAACAGCAGAAATAATTAATTAAAGGGGAAATATCAAGCAAATTTGACTTTTTTCAATTTAATGTTTCTATTTGGGTCTCTGCTGCCTCGAGAAGCACTCAAAAGATGAATGAAAACTATCCATTCTTTTCTTTTTCTTGAGCAAATTTTTGGTGTGAGAAACCTTGTGCTTCTAAAAGCTATTTAAAAAGAAGTGTTATTTTGATGTAATGTGCATCTAACCCCCTACAGATTAACTTGTATAACTGGAGCATTACAACTTTTGCTATAATACTCCACTTCGTATATGTGTGAGAAATCTGTATGTAGAAATTACTGTTTGTCTTTTATTAAATATTAAGGCCACGGAGATTGAAAATAAAGGGGAAATAATTTGGAAAAAGGGAAAGTCTGAAATTGACGATAACTGAGGCAGAGAAACAAAGAAAATATAAGAAAACATCCTAGTCTGCTTATACACTTGCACGACAGCAGAGAGAGGGATGAAAATATAATGATAAAGCAAACCATCAGACAAACAAACTGATAACTACACAAATACAACCTACAAATAGATATATAAATACAGATCGACATGGAAGAAGCAGTTCTTGTTGCTGCGTTTCTGTTTGCTACGAAAAAAACTATTTCCTCAGCAACTCTTTTTATTTTACAATGCTGGTTGTTTTGCAATGTCTATACATTTCCCTCTGAATTACAACCAAAAAGCACAACTTAACCACAGCTACTGCTGAGCGACACGATCAGGCTGTTATAAGTACATACTCCCATGCAGAAACTCCATCAGACCCTGGCGGAAAGTTCTGGTCAAATTACCCTGAAGCTCCAATACTGGAAACATGGCAATTGTAACCAAAGCAACAGAACTGCTGGTATTATATTGCTGTATCTATAGGCTGAAATAAGCCTGTGAATATTCTCATTCATCCAGGTCATGGTTATCTCAAGGAAATTTCAATCAAACGCAACTGGACTTGGTAATTTGTCTTGGAAGACGTTTCACCACTTATTCAAGAGGCTTCATCAGTTCATGCTCGCCGCTGACCAGGCTGGGACTGGTCCAACTAACTGGTGTGGAGACTCAGCTATTTAACCTCTTGGAGGGCTTGGATCCAGATGAGACAATGGTTTTGTATGACGTGACTTCATTGTTCACCTGTATTCCTACCATGGAGGCCTTGGTCACAGTAAGAGAACGACTTACACAGGACAACTCCCTCCAAAACAGAACAAAACTAAAACCAGAACACATTTGCCAACTTCTGGAATTGTGCCTGAATACCACATATTTCCAGTTCAATGGCAAGTTTTAGAGCTGGTCCAGTGTTCCACGGCAAGGACGAAAACCGCATTGTTCCTCCTGAATCCGAGGTTCGACTATCCGTCGGACCCTCCTCTCCAGAATCACCAAATAGACCTTACCAGCGAGGCTCAGAAGTGTGATCCCCCTATAGTTGGAACACACTCTGTGGCCCCCCTTTTTAAAGAGGGGGACCACCACCCCGGTCATCATCTCCTCAAGCCATCTATGTAAAAGTAGAGAAACCATCGCTAAACAGAGGAGGAGGCCTGAGACATCACCTATCTCCAGCTCTACACCCTCGGCAGGGTCCTGGAGGGTGCGTGGGAGTTCGCCAAACCGGTCTACATGTGCTTTGTGGACTTGGAGAAGGCATTCGACCTTGTCCCTCGGGGTGTCCTGTGGGGGGTACTCCGGGAGTATGGGGTACCAGACCCTTTGACATGGGCTGTTAGGTCCCTATATGAACGGTGTCAGAGTCTGGTTCGCATTGCCGACAGTAAGTCGGACTAATTTCCGGTGAGAGCTGGACTCCGCCAAGGTTGCCCTTTGTCACCGGTCCTGTTCATAATGTTTATGGACAGGATTTCTAGGCGCAGCCAAGGTGTTGAGGCGATCCGTTTTGGTGACCTCAGGATCGGGTCTCTGCTTTTCGCAGATGATGTGGTCTTGTTGGCTTCATCTGAACGTGATCTACAGCTCTCGTTGGAGCGGATCGCAGCTGAGTGTGAAGCGGCTGGGATGAGGATGAGCACCTCCAAATCCGAGACCATGGTCTTGAGCCGGAAAAGGGTAGAGTGCCTTCTCCGGGTCGGGGATGAGGTCCTTCCTCAAGTGGGGGAGTTTAGGTATCTGGGGGTCTTGTTCACGAATGAGGGAAAAATGGAGCGGGAGATCGATGGACGGATTGGTAAGGCGTCTGCAGTTATGCGGGCGCTGTACCGGTCTGTCGTGTGGTCAGAGTAGAGCCGCTGCTCCTCCACATCGAGAGGAGCCAGTTGAGGTGGCTCGGGCATCTGGTCAGGATGCCTCCTGGACGCCTCCCTGGTGAGGTGTTCTGGGCACGTCCCACCGGCAGGAGACCCAGGGGAAGACCCAGGACCCGCTGGAGGGATTATGTCTCCCAGCTGGCCTGGGAACGCCTCGGGATTCCGCCTGAGGAGCTGGCCCAAGTAGCCGGGGAGAGGGAAGTCTGGGCCTCTTTGCTTAGGCTACTGCCCCCGCGACCCGACCCCGGATAAGCGGAAGATGATGGATGGATGGATGGATGGATGGATGGATGGCAAGTTTAATAGACAGAAACACGGCTGTGCCATGGGCTCACCAGTTTCTCCAATTGTGGCAAATTTATACATGGAGAGGTAGAGCTTTGATCTCCTTTGAAGGAATAACATCTAGCCACTGGTTCAGATACGTAGATGACACATGGGTTAAAATCAAAACCAAAGAGGTGCAAGCCTTTACTGAACACATAAACTCAGTGGACAGAAACATCAAATTCACCAGAGAAGATGTCAAGGACAATAGTTTGACCTTTTTAGATTGTGTCGTCCAGAGCAGAAAGGACAGAAGGCTCCACATTGGGGTATACAGAAAACCCCCACACACAGACCAATACCTACTTTTTGACTCACACCACCCACTGGAACACAAGCTTAGTGTTATCAGGACCCTGCAACACAGAGCTGATAACATACCCACCAGCTCACAGGCCCAAGGGGAAGAACGCAAGCACGTGAGAGCAGCCCTCACAACTTGTGGTTACCCCAGCTGGACTTTTGTGAAAACTGCAGCTAATTCCAGAAGGAAAGCCAACAAAGTGGTTGAAAAAGAAAAAGAAAACAAACGAAACAATGTAGTCGTTCCATATGTGTCTGGGATTTCTGAAAAACTCAGGAGGATTTTTAACAAACACAGTATCCCTGTGTATTTCAAACCCAGCAACACACTCAGACAGAGACTAGTACATCCCAAGGACAGAACACCACACGCACACAAAAGCAACCTGGTGTATGCAATCCAATGCAATGAAGAATGCAAGGACCTCTACATTGGTGAAACCAAACAACCACTGTACAAACGCATGGCCCAACACAGGAGAGCTAACTCCTCAGGCATGGACTCTGCTGTTCATTTACATCTCAAGGAGAAAGCCCACTCCTTTGAGGACAGCAATGTCCAGATATTAGACAGAGAGGACAAATGGTTTGAAAGAGGAGTAAAAGAAGCCATCTATGTAAAAGTAGAGAAACCATCGCTAAACAGAGGAGGAGGCCTGAGACATCCCCTATCTCCAATTTACAATGCTGCACTTTCATCCCTCCCTAGGAGACTCAACAACTTAGCCTCTAATAACAGAAACAACTGTGACTCCAATGACTGTCGTTATAACACAATAGGGCACTAATGAA
Organism: Apricaphanius iberus; assembly: GCA_028564705.1. NCBI lineage: Eukaryota > Metazoa > Chordata > Actinopteri > Cyprinodontiformes > Aphaniidae > Apricaphanius > Apricaphanius iberus. Next base: position 383,670 of record JAPXFQ010001372.1, on the reverse strand, counting down.
GCCGAAACATAACCTCCACCAATAGGCGACACGCCAATGACCGTCGTTAAGACATGGAGCACAAAGGATCCAATGACATAATGATTCTTGTAAAAGCCCTCCAAGAGGTTAAATAGCTGAGTCTCCACACCAGTTAGTTGGACCAGACCCAGCCTGGTCAGCGGCGAGCATGAACTGATGAAGCCTCTTGGATAAGAGGTGAAACGTCTTCCAAGACAATTTACCAAGTCCAGTTGCGTTTGATTGAAATTTCCTTGAGATATAGGCTGAAATTTAAATTACTTAAAGGCAATGTTTGCAGTATTATTTATTTCTAAATAAGCCTGTGACAGAGCAGCTGACAACCCTAACATGTGGGTCTAGATCTGCCACTGAGGACGCACCTAATCAGATGCAAATCAATCAGCACCAGAACTACAACAACTGCTTCAAATGATTTCAGGTCAATCAGATTTATTGTAAATATAAACCCAAGTACACTGAATGTTGGAACCATTTTCTTTCGTTATTATTATTTCTATTTAATTTTTTGCATAAATTGTGCATGATGAATGACGGGTATTCTGTGGAAAATGGTTAAGAATTATTTAAAGATTGGATATGGAGCACGAACACAATAGTGACATCTAGTGTGTCTAGATTGTAGTTACTGCAATAAAAACATAATTCCAGCTGGTGGGTTGCCTGCTTCGCTGCCGATACGCTCAGTGATCAACCTGAACTGTGTCCAGTGAGGACTGTATTTCATAGGAGTTTATCTAACTGTCAGGACTTTATGCGCTGTAAGGAGGACGAAGGACCCAGGCGCAGAAGCAGAGTTTCCGGTAAGGTGAATCTTTATTATGGAGCAGCGACATAAGGCGAGACGAAACACAGAAATGTACGACAATGATCCAGCCAGGACTGAAGTGCTTGCTAGATCTTAAATAAGGGGAGACAAGGAGGAACAGGTGAAGACACTCAGGCAACACCGGTGCAAACAATAGGAGGTGAGGAGGTTCAGACAGGACGACACAGGTGCAGGTGATGATAAGGGGAGTGGGTGATTAGGGCAGCATGACACTAACAGCTAACGTTAGCCAAGTTAGCAAGTGAGCTAGCTTACCTATGAGGACAGTTGCCGTTTCCGCATTGCTTTTGATGCCATGGAGATGTTTTATGTGGGCCACTCTAGTGTAGGCCTAACCTAAATTTAGGCCTACTCTAATTTCTATTCTTCTTCGGTTGCTCCTCTCCTGAAACGGATATCAATATCTCTGGGGCTCTGAAGCAGCTGCTGAACTTTCTCCGCCATTTTTTCCCAGGGCCAGCCAAGCTGTGCCAACCTTATTCAATTCAATTCACTTTTATTTATATAGCGACAATTCACAACAAATGTCATCTCAAGACACTTTACAACAAAAGTTAATATGTAAAGTTCGCGGCCGAGTAAAGAAAAACAAAAGAAAACCAAAATAACAGCAACGCCACCTAGTGCTTAAAAGAGACTAGGAACTCTAAAACGATTCGAAAGCAAGGCAAGCAGTGTAATCAACCAAATAACCAATTTAAAAGTTTAACAGATTTATTACAACTAAAACAGGATGCTGATGATGCTACCAATAAAAGCAATAAAAATACTAAAAGGTGGATTAAAAAATGAAACAAGAAGGACACCCGGCGGTAAAGAGGAACGGTGGCTGGCGGAGCTTCGTTGTGGTCCCATTCTCGACATCTTCTACGGTGAAGCACCCGGGTGGAGGTACTCTGCCCACCTGCTGTGATCAGCGTCATACTAGCTTCCGAATGCCGAGACTGGTCCTCCCAGTGGCTGAGCCGCTGTGGAGGACAAAGCTTAGGGGCAGTCACTCGGCCCGGACAGCTAGACACTTTAAGCAGCAACCAACTCCAATTCCGCCAGAGTACCCGGGCGTTACTTACACACAGGGGCAGAGAAACTCTGCCCGCTTGCTGTGATGCACGTTGTACTCTGGCTCCGCTTCTGCTGCGGCTACTCCTGCCTTCTCCCACAAGCCAGCCGGGTCCTCTCCGTCTTCCCCTCACCCATTTCTCAGTCGCCGGCGACGCCATCGTCCTCGCCATCATCCTCTGCCTCTTTCTCGTTGGCCTCCATGCTCTCCTCCACTGGACCTTCACCCTCCTCTCTCTTCTAATTGTCCACCACCAGCCTCCATCCTCATTGGGTAAAAAACTAATTCACAGTGCCACAGGTGCAAGGGTCCAGGTGATTATCAACAGGAAGTAAAAAGCACAGCAATACACAGCAAATGAAAACACTTCAAAATAAAAGTACACACAAATAATAAAACCCAAATGTGCAAATTTGTCATCTTGTGACAAATACAATGACACAAACATTCCAATCGGTTAAAAGTTTTCTATGTAAGTAATCCCAGTTGATTGACCTCGACGTGAGGTTGGGCCCGGTTCATGCAGAATCCAACCACAGCTATTCCTCAGCCATCCCTGATACTGAGCAAGCATGTAGCAACAGTGGAGAGGAAAAACTCCCCTTTAACAGGAAGAAACATCTGGCAGAACCAGAACCTGGCTCAGTACAAGCGGTCATCTGCCACGACTGTCTGAGGGTCTCAGAAGACAGAGAAGAGACAGCATGGAGGATGCTTGGTCACTTTGAGCATCATCTGGACCAATGTTCCCCATCCAGCAGGGGGCATTGTATTTGAGCAGGATACCAGACTAGGTGGAGCTTCTATGGGGAGTAAAATACTGAGAGAAATAATAATAACAATAAGAGCAGAAAAAATATATCTGGAGAGTAGTAGAAGAGAGAAGAAAAGTGTTCAGTCTGTCCTCCAACAGTCTAAACTTATAGCAGCATAACTACAAAAATAGCTCAGGATAACCTAAGCCACTCTAACTATAAGCTTTATTAAAGAGGAAGGTTTTAAGCCTAGTTTTAAAGGTAGACAAGTTGTCTGCTTCACGAACCAACCTGGGAGCTGGTTCCACAGGAGAGGAGCCTGGTAACTAAAAGATCTGCCTCCCATTTTACTTTTAGAAATCCTATGAGCTACCAGTAGACCTGCATTCTGAGAACACAGTGCTTTGTTAGGAACATATGGAACAATCAGGTCTCTGATGTATGATGAAGCTGATTATTAAGGGCTTTATAAGTAAGGAGGAGGATCTTAAACTCTATTCTGGATTTAACAGGGAGCCAGTGGACAGAAGCCAAAGCAGGAGAAATGTGATCTCTCTTTATAATATAATATTCTTCAGAACTCTTGCTGCAGCATTTTGGATCAACTGAAGGCCTTTAATTGCATTTTGTGGACTTCCTGATAGTAAGGAATTACATTAGTCCAGCCTTGAACATTGTTGGAACATAGATACCGTATCTGTCAACCCACAACCCCAGCTGCTGGTGGTGGGTAGATTTAAACATAACAGCATTGTTGTGCACGTCAAAATTTATATTTTATTATATTTTAATTCAAATACAGTTTTTTTTCAAGGACATTTATTTTCATTCTGCACCCTTCTAAATGCGTCATGAAGGGTTTTTATTTAGTTTTTTTTATAAAAATGTTCCATATTCAACCTTTAAATATTTTCGTGATCTCAAAAAGCTGGTGATCTCTTTTTTCTTTTTATCATACATGTTAACATGGAATAAGTGGTGCTGTGTTAGCTAACATAGCTGCACAGCTGTGAAGTTTAATGACTGAAGTTATAAAAATCATAAGGCTCATTAAACTCAGATATATATGGCCATGTCAGCTCCTGGCAGCAGCCCGGCCAGCCAGATCACATCTCCCCGGCGGTAAGGCGGTTGTGAATTATCTTCAAAATAACAGCAGCTGTGGGAGCCTGTCCAGGCAGGACTGACTGATGTCCTGACTGTGGATGTGGCACGATCACAGTAAAACTGTCACACACCATTTTACGGTCAACAAAGGACATTTCCACACATCTTAAATTTCCTGGAGATGAGCAGAAAGATGGAGGCATTTTCAGTCTGTCACTGAGCATCCTGTTTCTACCTTGTATCTGCTCACACATCGTTCATCTTCTCAGACCAAGAAAACAGAATCAGAAAGTCTGGAAACAAATAGCCTGTTTATACTATGTAGTTTGTCTTTTTTCTAAAACAGGGATGCCTGAAGTGTGGCCCAGGTGGGACTAGGAAGAATCTTTCGCGCAGCCAAAATATTTACTAATTGCACATTTGTGTATTTGAGATTTATGCACTTTGCATGTGTTTCTCTCTACTATTGTTTTGTTACATGTTTTTTATTTCTGGTGTTTGTGAGTTAGATAATACTTCCTTACTGTGGTTTTATTCTGATACATTCTTCATATATAAAATGTTTTTGGGGCTGGACGTCCTCCATATTTACATATTTTGCAGAGTTTTTGCTTATGCTGTACAGGGCTTTGTGGTATTTCTATTTGTGAAAGGCTCTTTATAAATCATTTTTACTCACTTACTTATACCACTGAGCTGGTATCTCTTCAGATCAGTGACCTACAACCTTTGACTAGGATTGTTCTCCTTTACAAAAGCAACATGTTCGCCATGTCAATGCAGCAAACGGTGCATCCTATGCGATCAATAATCATCTCCATCCCATTATGGCATTGGTGTTAAGTTTCATTGTAATCCAAGCTGTGGTACAAATTCACAAGAAAAGAAATCATTGGTCAACTCACAGAAATAATTGTAAAAAATATACAAAACCCAAATGAGTCCATTGCAAACCATTACTGTTAAATTCACAACAGTTCAGTGTTATTAGTCAACCAGGCCTTCTAATAAAAATACTTCATTTCAACAGTTTAAAATGATAAATACATTGCATAACCATTGCATTAGGTGTAATAACAGAAAAAATATCATGTTTCATGCCTACATGTGTAATTTGTTCTTTATTTTTCTAAAATCTCTACAAAGAGTTCCCTGCTGCCTGCTTTATGTGATATGATACCTGGAGCACATAAAACAGAGGGATGAGGTCTGCAGAGTAGGAGAAACATCCACCACGGATGCAGCACTTCTGTAGAGTCTTAGGGCCATCCTGGGTGGGCAAGGCTTCCATGGCTTAACAGGATAAGCTCCACGACTGGAGAAGCCTTTTGTTCCTCTTCAAAGGACTTTGGAAAGGAAGTATGCACCTTATCTTTTACAGCCAGAGTCACCCCTTCGCTTGGAACATACAAGTCCCTATCCAGGGAAGAGTAACCTGAGTCCATAGACCTTCAGTGGGCGGAGGGGTTCTGCACTTTTAGTTTTTGATCTTTTCACTTTTAAATTATTAGATGCAAACCTTTGACAGCTCTGTTGCTTCAGCTCAGGATGATCTGATTCCTCTGTAACACACTTGCACATATATATTAAGAACCGCTTTGTTCTGCCTCGCTGTGTGAATACAGCACTCTAAAAGTCATACACACCAAGGCCACAGTGATACAAGTAAGCAAACACAGGCCTACCCTGGTAGCCTTTGACCTTTCCACAGTCCCCAGCACAAGCTAGAGGTGGACTGGTGGAATGAGAGGATGCATCATGCAATTCAATAGTAGGGTCCTTGAAAGAGTTTGAGATTTATACAAAAATGTTATGCATAATTTAACTACGTTTCTTTAGTGCTTTCATAAGTAAACATAGTTTTAACCTTTTTCAGTCTGGGGCGACTGTGGCTCAGTGGTAGAATAGTTGGCTTGCAATTGGAGGGTCGTAGGTTTGATGCCAGCTTCATCCAGTCACATGTCGATCTGACCCTGGGCAAGGCACTTAACCCCACAAATTCTACATTGTCCTACCGTGTTTTGGTCTGTGAATGTAAAGCACTTTGAGTAGTCAGTATGACTAGAAAAGCGCTATATTGAAACGTGACGTTACGCACCCAAGCACCCAAGCGCAGAAAGACCTTTAGCTCCCACTGCCTTCCATTGTTATTGTAAATGACAGTTGTCAATAGATTGGCGCTGCATGGTGGTTAAGGAAAAATCTATCAGCACAGTTAACATCTGCAGCGCTGTAGGCTGCAGAAATAGAAGAAAAAGGGGCAATAATAATATTTAATAGGTTTCCAGCTGACGAAATATGCTGTCGTCTATGGCTGAGTTAGAGTGGATGATCCATCCATGCAGGGATCCAGTCTGATGAATGAATCTACTCATCTCCCACACTGCAGGTATTTTGTCTTCTTTTCTTCTACGGTGTAGAGTTGAGGCAGGATGATCAAATAATGTAGATCTCTGTAAACTGAACTGGCGGCGGTCATATCTGAGGAGTTTCTGCCCGTAAGCTTGTTAGCTGTTTGAAACGGTCTGGGAGCTAGCTCTGTGGCAGCTTTCTTACATTTTACTAGTTGTATAAACAGCTGCCTGATTCCACGTTTGTCTGTACGTTTATTTTTTTATGGGCGCCTGTTTAAAGCTGTGGTGCTGCCCTCAGCCTCACTGTGATGTCATTAGCTAGCTGTTCTCTGCACAGAATGCTAACGCAGCCTGCACTGTGTAAGCTGTCGGTTCGCAGTGAAATTGCTTCATAACTCAGTAACATCTTGTTGTCGTTGGGTAGTGAATATTTCTATGACATGTCAGTAATGTGGTGAAGTTATAAATAGTGGCATGTCAGGGCTTAAACTGGCTGAATGGTAACTCAGTTGTTGTGACTCATCAAACTGCGGTGTTGATGATCGATCGGTATAAAAATTAGTTAGAAGAATTGAGTGCTGGGTTTCCTAATGATTGTATGCCTTCTTGGTTCCACTGTGTAAAGTCCAGACTTATTGATCATTGTAAATATCCCCATACTGAGCTGGCGGCGGCCGCCGGTCATATTGGAGGAGTTTCCTCTCGTAGCTTCTAAGTAAACGGTCATTAACGGTCTGGAAGCTTTGTGCTACATACAGTTAGCTTTCTGATGTGACTTTTTCGATTATCTGCCCAAAGATGGTTTAGGTTTTATTTTGTTTGTCTAACTGTTGTGGTGTGGTGTGGAAGCTTTTTGCCCTCCATTGTTGTACGCATGCGCGAAAATACCCGGATAAAAACAACAAGATTCAACGTGTCTATAAGTTCAGTCCATTTACCATTTACTTCAATTATTGCCCTCAATCTGTCACTTAGTTTTTCAAGTTTTCACATCAGACAGTTTTTCATGCCAAAAAAGGGAAGTTGTCTTATTTACACTGTGAAGACAACTAGAAAAGTTGGATTTCCCAACTAAAGCTTTTGTTAGATTATCTTTCCCTGGTTGTAACAAAGCATAACATGTAGATTTAAGTACTGATGACTCAAACAATTCAGTTGATGCTTACAACTTCCTTATGTTATTGCCTCAAATGAATAAAGCTCAAAGTTTTGTGTTTTCTAAACTCAAAGTACCACAACATTTTTTACTGATTAATTGTATAAATGAGTAGATAAATGACAGTACTATATAATAGTGCTGTCTACATGTGTCTTCATTTTTGTTTGTTTTCAGTACATTTTAGTAAAAATAATTACCAACCATTATTACGAATGCAAAAAAAACAACAACACACATGTCAGTGGAGTGCCCTCTTCCGGTTAAAACTTTACACTGCACTTTTCAGTCAGGCATTGCAACTGGCTAGCCTTATTTTAGACATCAGATTTTATTTGTAATGGCACCGGTTCTGCCGCCGTGGAGTATAAAACAAGCCCAGTCTCGGCCACACCTCTGTTGTGAGTTACAATTGGAATAACTTCACTATTGGTTTATAACTTTGCATCTGAGACTACACTCACAGTTTCTTATTTTAATATCTATTAGCAAGCAAATAAATTTATGTTGGGGTCTTAAAACCTTTACATTTGAAAATAATAGTATAGTAACTGGATATAGTTGACCTTTGCTCATGCATCCTGTCATATCAGCTCATATTGTCACCTCACCTTCTCTCAGCTGCTGATTCCTGCTGTTGGATGCATGGTATACATGTGGTCTAGACGTTGACATGCACATGGTTTAACGCAACCCTAGAGGCTGAGCTGCAAGAGGCAGGGGTAAATGTTACCATGACATGCAGCCAAACACAGGAACAGGCAGGGCTTGGATTAGCTGAAAATCCTGCATGGATTCCATTATGTTCTTCATGATGGAGACAGGTGTGTTGCAACAATGAAGTCTTTCTACTGTTAAACCAAAGCTAGTCGCTGTTTTTGAGTGGGTACAAGTGTGGGTATAACACGTGTGTGTATGTGTTTAAAGGTTAGCAACCCCTCTCTGCAGCCAAAGCAGAAGTGTTTCTTACCAGTTTGGTCTGACGACTTCTGAGGAGGTTTAAAGAGCAGGGTGCAGGTTAGAGCCCCCCCTAAAAGGATTGTTTAGAGAAATATAAGAGGAACACTTTTTAAATAAAAAAATGTACTCATAGATAAATGATTTTGTCTTTTTGAGTTGTTTTGTGAGAAGATTTAATCTTGGCGAGTCAGAGCGATCAATAAAAAAACGATGGATTTTGATGTTGCCTCTGACTCAATAGAAACATTAAATATTTACCAATATATGCACATATGAAGGACCACAACCCCAATGCTACGAGCCTGCTGAGAGCCCCAGAGAGCAGAGAGAGACCAGAGGGAGAATTAATTGCTAAGTGAAGCTAACATTATTAACCTGGGCTAAGGAAGCTAGCATTACTGCTTCTTTGACAACCCACATATCATATTGCTTCTTGTCTTTGATTTCATTCTTTCAACAAGGTTGGTAATTAGCCGATTTTAGACAACAAGTCTTACAACACAGAGATTCCATCTGTGTAGAGCTGAGCCTCTGATGGATTCATGATCCTCCTGCTACTGGTTCAGAAGCAACCAGTAACAGAATAGATTATAATCCTCCAGTCTGAAGTGGGCGCCACTAATGACTATTTTTCGTTGCTGAAGCAAAAGTGAAGTCCCGCCTTTTCAGCAGAACAAAACCTTCCCAAGTATGGAAGATGGTGCTGTGTTTTTGGAGGGTGTTTTTAATTTTGTACACCTGTGGAATCAATGTCCTGACGGGCAGGTGTGTGTACAACATAAATAACTAGGGTTTATAAGAAAAATTAATGTAATTCAAAACTAGTCAGCACACTCAGTACATTTACATGCAGCAAGAGAAAGTCCAATTATTACCTTAGTCCGACTGAAATCAGACTTTGGAAATGCATGTATGCACTTTAGTCTTGAATCGAACCGAACTGGAGTTTCAGAGGCTCGACAAAAATATCCAGATTATGCGAATGAGAATCGAAATTCTCAGCAACCAACCCCCATCCCCGATTGTTACTGCATATTTTAACCAGTGATCTCAGTAAAGGAGTGTTTGTCTTCTTCCAGACCTTTGTAAAGATGCCACATCTAACCAACTTTTACATGTGTTTAGTTGTTTTTATTTATCTAGGAATCTACAAGTGACTAAAGAAGTATCTGAAAGTGAAGGTCCCCTTCTTGATCTTCAATGAGCTTCTTCTCATTGATTGAATATTGGTCCATTTAAACACAGTCTGGATCACTAGAGATTCAGACACTGTTCCCACGGTAAGAAAAATTCTAGTTCAGCACTGCTTCCTGGACAACCCGACTCAGGAGGTTGGAGCTCATCTTGTAACCAGAGGGTTGTCGGTTTGAACCCCAGCTCTTTCAGTCTCAGTCATTGTGTTTTTGGGCAGGACACTTCACTCACCTAGCCAATTGGTGGTGGTCGGAGGGCCTGGCGGCGCCAGTGTTCGCCAGCTTCGCCTCTTTCAGTGTGCCCCCGGCCAGCAGTGGCTGCAGTGTAGCTCACCACTCCCAGTGTGTGCATGGGTGAATGACAGAATGTAGTGTAAAGCGCTTTGGGGTCCTCGGGACTAGAAAAAGCACTATAGAAGTAAAGGCCATTTACCATTTATTTAAAAACTTGATGGAAGGATGTGTATATTAAAGAAAATCTAACAGATAAAACCCCTATTGATCCAGAAATGAAGGCCTTCACAATGTCAATCTAAGAGAAAACTTTTACAACTCAGATCAGATGAATTCTGCCAGTCCCAGTAAAAAAAAAAAAAAAGAAAAATCAGCATGAATCATACATTTGGAGCAGTGCAAGGGACCACACAAACAGAGAGCAGCTACCTGTAGAGCAGAACTCACTAAGGAAGGATAAAGATTATACAAGAGGGGTCTCAGGTTGTTAGTGCTGCCGGGAGGGGGTCGCATTCTGGAGCTCTGACCTCTTGCTCCGCTACATCTTTATTTCATGGCTGACAAAATGAATTCCAATGTGGTACAAGGAATTCTGCCTCTGCTTCTGATTTATTTTCCTCAGCTGCTGTCATCCACCAACTGGTCTCAGAGCAGAGCAGAGTGACAGACAAGCAGGCAACCGGACAGGAAGAAACAGCTTTACAAATCTGCTAAGAGATGCATCAGAAATAGAAATGAAGCCTTTCTAGCATACATAGTGTTATAATGGTTATATACATAAAGCTAAAGCTATTAACATAACTTAAAGAAGTTTGAGCCGTGAGTTATAAATAATAAACACCAATCAGAGATGGGAACTCAGGTCTAAGATTTGGACTCAAGTTGCATTTAAGGTGCACAGGCTCTTATGGACAACTTGTGTCTTTTTCAAAGAAATAAAGTTTCCTGTGAGAGGCTTTGATTGGTTAGCTGTGGACCGTGGGCTGTTATGGACTTATTGGGTTTATTTTCATGAACATAGCTTTATAACAATGACTACAGGAATGTATTTTGGGTCATTTCAGTAAAATTTAAGAATAACTGACCTCCAACGTGTCATTACAACAACACCTTCTAGTCTCCAGTAACATTCCTTGAGTGACCTGACATTCTAACTCATTCATTTGCCACAGTACACTTAACTTATTTTTGGTTTTTTCTTTGTTTGCCTCTTAGAAACATTACTCAAAAAGTAATGAATTGATTTTAATTAAATATTCAGGAAATGTCCATATTGAAAGCAGGAACAATGGGTTTTATTTTGGGTGTGATCTGGATCCCTGCCGGGGGGTTTGGGGTGTGGGGGACACTGAGCTGCCTTGGCAGAGGTCTGCACTCTCCTGTTATGGAGCACCTAATCAGATCAGGGTTTATGGTGACTGTGATTCAGTAGGTAGAGTAATTGCCTTGGAATCGGAGGGTCGTAGGTCCAATTCCAGCTTCCCCCGTCACATGCTGATGCACCACTGGGGAAGGGACTTAACCCCATGTTGTCTACTGAGCTCGGCATCGGTGTCTAAATAAATGTGTGTCTGTATGTGAGTGTAAATGAGTGAAAGGGGCTCCAGATTAAAGCGCTTGGAGTGATCAGTATTACTAAAGAAGTCCAGTCCATTTACAGGAGCCAATCTATGACCGTTTTTAAAATTGGATGAATAAGAAAAACATAAGGTCTGGTGAAAAACTGCACTCAAAGGAAACTAGAGGAAATTGATGTTTGTGGTTTAAAGAGTTGCTACAAAGACCATTTTGCTACTTAATGTGCATTGCTTTAACTTTTTTCTATATTTTGTAACTCACAAGGATTAGAAATTGATCATGTTTAGTTTATGTGTGTCTTCTAGACAATGGCAGATTTAGGAAAACAATTTACCACTTAATGAAATTTGCTTAAAGTTTTTTTTTCCCATCCCTGTTTCATTCATGTTGCACCAATTTACAAAGAAACCATTTTGTGGAAATCAAAAATATTTAAAATGTCTTCATGTTAAATTTAAAATCCTACTTTTATACACCAAAAGCTACCCTAACTTGTTTTATTGAACAGTATGTCGTGCAGTCATGATCATATTCTATATTTTAAATGCTTTGTTCACTCACACAACATGTAAACTGCATGAGGGTAATCTAACAAACGTTTATTTGATTCAATCTGTCCTCAGTATGTGATTACTTTCTCCTGGAATTGTCTTTAAAGCTTTGTCTTGTTCCTGACAAAGCTTTAACAATATCAGAAATGAAATGAGAAGAAGCTTGAGTAGTGACAGAGGGGGAGCAGAGCCCTCTAAGCCTGTCATTTGAATGCGTGCTCCATTCCCTCCATTGATCTGACCGTTGAGAGGGAAACCAAAATGTTTAGCTTATTTTAGCCAATTAAGCTGTGAGAGAGCCAATTGTGGATGTCTTATTGAGCGATTCTTTGATCAAAGTGCTTAATGTGGGGCTGCTTGGAGAAAGATCAATTGCGGACTCTGTGATTGGATTAGTCAAGTGATCAATGCTGGTCACTGATATATTAACAAGGTAATTATAGGGGTGTGGAAGAGCTACACATCCCAATTCTTTTATATTACAGGCTCAGGAATAAGTCACACACACACTCACATAGCCTTAGTCAAAAGCCAGCACATAATTGTCTCTTCTTTGGGCTGCACTCTCATACAAAGCACTGCCCTCTACTGCCCCCGAGGAGAAGGTGTTAATCATGTTACTAATGATAACACTTCACACTTCTGCAATTAAGCAGCAGAGTCCAGATTGTTACATTTCCCTGCAGGTCTCAGTCATTAATCTCCCCCATAAACAGCGACCGCTTCATGCGCCTCTGAGTCTTCAGTGTAAACACACAAATCAGCTGTTACAGCATTTGGACTATAACTTCTTGCTTTCCACATGTGATACTGTTTTAATTACAGGAGAAATGAGACAGCAGCAAGAGGAAAAGATGTGTTTTGATCAGAACTTAGAAAATGTAAATATGCTCACAGTGAGATCAGTCATAATGAAAAGTTTAGAAATGCTGCTATTAGCTCTGTACATTTACAGAGACAAGAACAAAACAAGACCTGGGAAATATCCTTGCTTGCTTACACCAGTATGTGAATGTGAGAGTGAAAGAATAATTGAATTGTAAAGCGGTTTAAGTGTCTTGAAAAGCACTATTTAAATGCAGTCCATTTTTATTATCATTATTATTATATACATTGGCAACATGTAGTATTGCCTATCATCCTAACTAACAACTACAAGCTGAATTTCAGTTTAAGTTAAATTCATTTTTACATCTCTTGCCACCACAGCCTAGCTCCATTTATAGCCCCTTCTCACCACATCAAGAGCCTCCAATGCCAGAGACTGTTTAAAACATGACTGGTTTACTGTAGACTTCCACTGTTAAGGAAATTATGAAGCTGCTTTACTCTTAAAGGGGAATTCTGGTTCTAACCCTTTATCTTTAGCAAATTTTATGTTTTCTTACTCAACCCAAGAAATTTGGAACCAGTCTGAGTCGTTCAGAATAATTTATATCCACTTTCTCCATCAGTGGACATCTGTAGAATGGGAGTGGTAGGTGCAGTAATAAGCTTTAATCTGCCCCAAACTCCTTAATTTTACCCTGTTTATTATCCACTTGGTCTTATGAACGCACTGGAAGTGCTTCTGTATTTTCTTCTGGACCTATTAGGACATAATGCACAATTACACCACATTAGGACTGCCAGTCTGTGTTTTACCCCGTTGTATGAGGATTATTAAACTAAAGTAAGTTAATGTTTGATTTCTTTTTTAGTAGACAAGTCAAGATTAAAATTTTAAAGGATACATTTAAATACGTTTATGATTTGGATGTATTTTTCATTGAGGTTATTTGAAAAATTAAAAATATTTATATATATAGTATATACATACAGTGTATGTATAATTCATTCAGAACTTTCTGTGCATTTCTATGATTTTTGGTGTGGGAAAGACATATTAGTATTTTAGCCTTGTGTTGGTTATCCCTAATTTGAATGAATTTATTTATTTAATGTTTCTCTTCTTTAATGCGTAATTTAAGATTTTTTTGGTGATCATTTAAAAAAAATCGTGATCAAATCGAAATCGTGATAATAAAAAAAATTTTGATTTTCTATTTTTGCCCCATATCGCCCACCCCTATCCTGAGCTATCTCTATATTTATGTTGCTATAGGTTTAGACGGTTGGAGGACGGATTAACCACTTTTCTTAACTCTGCTACTTTTCTCTTCTACTACTCGTCATTTGTATTTGTTTGCTGTTATTTCGACTGTTGACCTTGTGTTTTTGTCTCTCTATAGAAGCTCCACCTGGTTTGGTATCCTGCTCAGCTACAAAAACCCCTGCTTGATAGGGAGCATCGACTGATGATTTATCCAAAGACCGACATCTTCCATGTCCTGTTATCAACTTTTTACTTTCTATAATATAGAAAGTACTCTTACATGAGTTCCTCTTGTTCTTTCTGTGTCTCTTCTCTGTCTTCTCAAACCCCCAGACCCCCAGATGAGTGCTTGTACTGAGCCAGGTTCTGGTCCTGCTGTAGATTTCTTTCAGATAAAGGGGGTTTTTCCTCTCCACTGTCGCTATATATCCTTGCTCAGAATGAAGGATTATTGAGAGGATTGCTGCGGTTGCAAGGTCTGCATCAACGGGGCCCAACCTTACGTCAATCTGCTGGGATGCCTTAAATAGAAAACGTTTTTGACTGTTTGGAATGTTTGTATAATTTTATTGAAATGATTTTTCTAGCAAAGCGCCTTCTTATGTTATCTGTTGTGAAGTGGTGCAATATAAATAAATTGAATTTAATTGAATTCTGCAAAGAGGGGGATTTCAGAAATGTCTGTAAAGATCTGAACCCTTGAAAGCTTGAATGCTGCTGCATGTCTAAATAAAAATGATTTACATGATGAAGCAGAAGTATTTCCATGTTTATGTTGAGAAGAAAAATGAAAATTAGGACATAAAAAAATCATGATCTAATCATGTCAGTTGACTCTTTTGGATGCAGCAAACTGGAGAGTCGAAGATCTTCAAGGGTTTAGAAGCACAAAGTATCGCCAAACAGTGTTGGGTTTAAAAGCTCTCACTGCCGTGAACTGTTTGAAGGCCCTGTAGAGCTTTGAAGAGTTGCTTCTTTGTCCAGCGAATGGGGATGGGAGCTTAGCAGAGCTGCTTGGTATTCCCACTGAGGCTTTCTGCCTTTGGCTGCCATATGGGAGAGAGAAAACAGCCATATAAGTACTTAAGCAAAGTTTATATTTACACAGGAATCCTCTCAGCTTTGCTTTAGTTCAGTGGAAAAACAATATCCAGGCTGAATCAAGGCTACCATTATAAGCACTTATGCAAAGTTCATATTAGCAATGTAGATTTCAACCTTGGCAGGAATGTGCAGGAGACAGTACATAAAGACTCTGCTGCCGCATAAACCTGCTTCTCTCTCGAGTTTAAGCAAACAGAGATGTGAAAGGTGTGAAAACGAAAAACACTGAAACTAATCAGGTTTTCACTTCTTCCAAAACTGCTTTTTTCTTTTCTTCTCAGTCGTTCCCAAAGGAAATCAACAGAACAACCCATAATATACAGTTTCTGATTGTCACTTTAAATTATTATAAACTTCAAAGTTTATAGTAATTATGAAGATGAAAGTGCTTCATCATGTATCATAAAGTACCATAGAAATTTGACATATGCAACATCTGCCTTTAAAATTAAGCCATAATGAGTTTATTACCTTAAACAGCTTTTTCTCCAACTGTTCGAGAGAAGAATGACCCATAAAGGGTCTGTAAATGGTTACTAATCCAGTATCAAGTACAGGTCTCATTCTGCAACACAAACGCAGTATCTTAGGGATCAAATCCAGATATTTTTAAGAAGAAGAAATACAGTAGATGTGCTGCTTTCTGTGCACTATTAATGTCTGGCATTTCGTTTCTACTGTACTCATGTAGCTGCTGGTACATTTCAACAGGTTCTGCACAGAAAAAAATTCAAACACAAAACATCTCTCTTTAGCCTGGTTTATGTCTTATTTGATTTTTGGGTTTATCAGTTAAATGGACTGAACTTATATAGCGCTTTTCTAGTCATACTGACCACTCTACATTGAAGCCACATTCATACACTGATAACCAACATACCTCAGTAGGAAAATATCAAATTTTTGGGATTAAGTGCCTTGCCCAGGGGCACATCGACATGTGACTGGAGGAAGCTGGCATTAAAACTGCAAACCTCCGATTGCAAGCCAAGCACTCTACCACAGTTATTATTTAGTTTAATGTTTTATGAATCAGAATCAGAAAGGATTTATTGGCAAATGCTGGGCAGATTTACAACATTACGAAATTACTGTGGTACTTTGTGCAAACATATGAAAAAGACAAACACTTAAATAAGAATAAAAAGAAGATGTGCTAAACAGATTGATATATACACGAGTGCAGGTAACGATCAGTGCAAATCAGACAGGTGCAGAGGAAAACAAAATGGGTCATGTGACTGATACAGAGCAGGTGATGGGAACCCTCTTAGGGTTAAGGGTTATTGTTCATGAGTCCAACAGCAGAGGGGAAGAAAATGTTCTTATGCCGAGAGGTTCTCCTGCAGGTCAAACAGTCTGTGTCGGGGGGAAGGGTCAGCTGGGAACCATGCTGCATGTCCTAGTGTCCTGGAGTTGTATGGTCAGACCTTTCAGCTGTTATATCAGGATCCCATAGTTTTAAGGATTTCTCTCATTATTGATGTTTCTCTGGTGTGTTTTTCATTCATGATAGTGTTTTCTCAGTTCTGCATTTTCTAGGCCATTTTATTCCGACTGTACAATAGTTCTTTGATTAACTAACCAGTTTATTGCTGTTCTCTCTCCATAGGAGCTACAACTGGTGTGGTATTATGTTCAGCAGCAATTCCTGGTTGCAGGGAGGCATTGTATGGGATGAAGCTCTCAGTGACCGAAAATCCTTCATGTCCTGTTATCAACTTTTTGATTTCTTTAAAACACTGAAAAAACAGTAACATGCTGTTGTTTATTCAAATTAATAACTGCCATTTAAAACAACATAAAATTATTGATTTGATAGTAAAACTCTTTTTTTTCATTTAAAGACATCAAGTTTGATTTATACTGAACTAAATATCTGTCCAAAGAACCCAAAACAACGTTTCTGATTTCTCTCGTGCTTTTTTTCTTCATGACCTGCAGGTAATATTATTAGTTTAAGTCAAATGCATTGCTGTGGGACCAGTATTGTGCAGGGTGCATTGTGGGTAACCTTTTTTCTTGGCTGTTTTCTTCTGTTTTTGGTGTTTACAGCATTCTGATTCTGATCTGATGTCTCTTGATTTTGGTCTTTGTTATTTCTTCACTCAGTGCTGTAAATGTAATGTTGTGTGAGGAGGTCATTCAGGGGAATCACATTGCTGTGCCGGTCTAAAGTTGTAGTATGGAAAGAGTTATTAAACTGCCACTTTGTGCTGTCTGATGGTAAAATTGGTTGGGGTCATGTGGTGTATGAGACACAGGATAACTGGAATCCTTGGAATCTTTTAGTGTAATTGCTAGCCTGTTCTTATTCTTGTGCCAAGATGAATAAATACATTTAATGTAATCTGTTGTCCAATTATCTTTTTTATTATATACAAATTAGTTTTAACATAAGTAAAATTGGTGTGAAAAAAATAGTTTATGTGTAAATGCACTGAACTTATATAGCGCTTTTCTAGTCATACTGACCACTCAAAGCGCTTTACATTGAAGCCACATTCAGCCATTTACACACTTGAAATTTGGTTCGAATTTAATTACATTGGATTGGTTCAATTTTGAAATATTAGCATGGTTCAACAACCAAAATATGGTTGTATGTGAAGAAATGCGTTTGGATCAAGGCAAAGAATTAAGGTTCAGTCAAGTACAGTAATATGGTTTACATCAATGTAAAAGAATCCGCTCATATTAGTTAACTCATTTTAGATTCTGTGAAGTCGAATATCTTGGATGTGAAAATGGAAAACCAATTTTTTTAGTTTGATTGAGGTTATTCTTTTTACAGTGTATAGAAAGTACATTTACATCAGTTCTTTTGTTCTTTTTGTGTCTCTGCTCTGTCTTCTGAAACCCCCAGACGGTCGTGGCAGATGGCCGCTGATACAGAACCAGGCTCTTGTTCTGGTTCTGCTGGAGTATTCTTCCTGTTAGACGGGAGTTTTTCCTCTCCACTGTCACTACATGCTTGCTCTGTGTGAGGGATTGCTGAGTGATTGCTATGGTTGGAGTCTGCATGTTCTGGGAACAACCTCACGTCAATCACTCAACGCATTCTGCTGGGATTCCTTACATAGAAAACTTTGGCTGATTTGAATGTTTGAACAATTAAATAGAAATGACTTATAAAGTGGCTTGAGATGATATCTGTTGTAAAGTGGCCCTATATAAATAAACTAAAATGAATTGCTCATGGCTGTTTGCATGCTTAAATGTTTTTTGTGTGCGCGTGTTTTACATTTTTATTGTATGAAAAGCTCTTGATAAATAAAGTTGAAATGATTTTTATAGTATTTTTATCCTTTACACTGCAAAACATCAATGCATTAATCTAACCAGTGGTAATACAGATTATGTATAGAAACAAACTTCCCACAGGCTTCCCTCATGTTAAACAGGAAGTTTCAGGCTTCACTTGCTGGATGTGATATTTGGTGTATTAGCATGGATTGCAACATAGCAGAACATATGAAAACTGTTTACCAAATAACTTCCAGCAAAGCTGTCCATCTGGATAAATGAACATCCGCCCAGTGCATGCTGGGAGATTAGACTCAGCCTGCTTGGCTAGATTCAATATTTACCAAGGAGGCTACTGTCAACACCCCACTGTTAGTTTGTGTGTGTGTGTGTGTGTGTGTGTCTGTGTGCGTGTGTGTTTCTGCAC